>CM067332.1:90365000-90985000 GCA_034376525.1 Nicotiana benthamiana | reverse complement strand
AATATACTTACCTACTTTGTCTTGAATCTCTGTAATGAATGTCTCACATCTATCATAACCTGAGTTAAGATTTTTCATTGTTAACTATGACTTGTTTCTCTGTTATTGTGTCACTCATCATGATCACTTGATCATATCCCCTTTAGTGATTGCTTGAGATTTTAGAATAGTTACCTTAACTTGTTTTCCTTACCATGTTTGAACTGTTTTGTTTCATGATATTAGGATGAATCCTAGGTATAACTTGGGCCTTCTTTAGTTGATTAGTCTACTGTGTCAATGCCTAAATGCCTACATTTGCTGTTTGATATGAGTTTACTTTCCCACTCTACTCTGGATCTCTATATTGAGTCTTGCATATATAATGTGTTCTAATCGATGTTAAGACCTTTTCTATCGACTATGATCTTGCTTCTCTACTAATATGTCCCTCAGTATGTCTTTGTCTTACTTGATTCCCTGTTCTTTCAGTGATCACTTGGCTTGCCACAATGTGTGTTCGTTGTCTTGTTTCCTGATAAAGGTTAACATGTCTCTGTTATGACACTAGGATGTATACTTAGCATAATTTTGGACCTCTTAGGTTTTAACTTGTTCAGTATTGTGCATATGTGCATGATAATCTTTGTCAATCTTGCAAATTTGTTCTGCTCCTACCCCCTCCTCCCCTCCCCACCCCCCAACTCTTTCAATATGTGGTTGTCCATGTGTTATTTTACTAAGTGTGAACCTACGTCTAAGTCCCTACTAAAACTGCTTTTAAGATTTGGGACCTATTACATTAGTTGGTTTGTGTTCTCAACCTTGCTTTGTCTACTTTAAGTTATAAGTGTATCCCTCAACTTCTGTCCCTCGACCATTATCCACCCTCCATCATTCATTGCCTATGCTATTCTGAACCTCTCATTCTTAGTTGGCTAAAAGTCAAGGCTACCAAGGCTCTTGCTACTAACCTCCCTAGTGTGAGCACTGTTCGGGGTCCATATGAGACCCTTGTGAACTCTGACACACTAGGATTTAGGTCTTTAGTCACCCCATACTATTGAAACCTGAATTATCCCAATTCTTTCTTCCTATTGTCTAATGAACATGTACGCTGGTTGGAACAAGTGATGTGACACTTGGGTAATGTGGTACATTTATGGTTGTCTGAGATATTCTTGGGATTCTGGGTTGTGCTTGATGAATATAGCTCTTTGTTGGAAATTTGGGCATGCTATGCAGGAACTATTGAAGGCCCAGACAGTGCTGGGCATTTCTTTTGGACCTTATGCGGGCCTATTCTCATTATTTGTACAATACTTGTACCCATATTCATTATTGAGCCTTTAATAACTTTATAATAAACAATTTAGGTGTTAGTAAAACCGGGGAATTGGTAAATCATGATGTTTGCATGCAAGGGTAGAAAACGTGCTTATAGGATTCAAAGATTTATTTGCTATATATGCCATGAATTCAAATGCTTCAATTATTCCTATTGATACATGTTACTAGAAAACCTGCCTATAGGAAATAAATATCACTGAATTTTCTTTCAATTTGCATCACTGCATCATATCCACTAGAAGTATTTGAGGGAAAGATTAATTGTTGATAGCATATTTAGGAAGCCTTGCAGTGGTATACTCATCAAGATGTCAGTAAATGGAATGTATGGGGTAACATGTCTCAAGATTTTTTTTTTTAAATTTAACATTCGACTTTCATTGATATCAACAAATTTACAATGAGGAGTTCTTAGTAGTAGTATAGACTAACTACTACTATACAAGTGTATCTATGCTATTACATTCCTTTCACTATCGACTAAGGGTAATGATTAAGTTGTCGCAATCCCAACTGCCATTTCTTGCATTTCCTGCCTCGAATATGTACAAGTATAGCTACTTCACGACAGAATTGATTTTCATCAAATGATCTTCCTTCGAATCTAATAGTATTCCTACTTCTCCATATGAGTGATACTGTGGTGACAAAAGCAGTAGCCACCACAGCCTTCTGCCACACCTTGCTTTTAGCCAAACAACATATCCACTGGAGTTCAACATTCCAGTTGCATGTGGTTCTATTGTATCCCAGCCAATAGCAAATTCTTTGGCAAAGCTTCCTAGTAACTGGACAAGTGAAATAAAGATGGTCAAACTCTTCAACAGCTTGATGACAGAACACACACTGCTCCACCACACTAACACCAAATTTCAATAGTCTATCAACAGTGGGCAGTCGACCCTGAGCAGCTAACCATGTGGTGAACAGATGTCTTGGCAAGACATTTTTAGTCACCATAAGGTTCTTCCATTCCACCCTTGGGAAGACTGGTAGCATATAGTGATAGAGGGATTGAATCTAAAATTTTCCTGATCTGCACATGCCTGCCAGTCTGCTCACAAGATCCCCATGCAGTTTACTATCAGCCAGTATAGGGGTCCTGCATTCAATAATCTTCCTAACTACCCAAGAAGCATCCATGGGAATATTCATAATATCAATGGCATTACTCTTTATATAGTAGTAATGGATCCATTTAATCCGTAAGCAATCTTTTTTCCTTGCTAAATCCCATAACAGTTTGGATATAGCAGCCTTATTCCAAACCTGTATGTCAATAATATTGAGACCACCAGCAGTGATTGGTCTGCAGATCCTGTTCCAAGCTACCAAAGATCTTCTTGACACTGTTGCATTGCCAGTCCAGAGAAAGGATCTACAAACAGCTTCAATAATGTTGATCACCTTCTTAGGCAAGATAAATATCTGTGCCCAATATGTTTGGATTTCAAATATTACTGATTTAATAAGCTGACTCCTACCAGCATAGGACAACAGCTTGGCAGACCAGCAGGTAATTCTAGCAGTAATTCTTTCAATCAGTGGCATGTAGTGATGAATGTTGAGTTTCTTTGAATGTAGAGGGACGCCTAAATATTTGAAGGGAAGTTGTCCCTCACTGAATCCCAAAGCTTCAAGGATAGCTTGTTTATCTGTCTGATGAACTCCAGCCAAATACACAGCACTTTTAGAGTTGTTGGCAGATAGACCAGATGCTGCAGAAAAAGTAAGAAATGCTGAATGCAATATTTGAACAGAGATGCAATCAGCTCGACAGAACAATAACAGATCATCTGTAAAGCATATATGGGCACAATCAAGTTTCCTGCATCTGGGATGGAAATTGAAGTCACCATGCCTATGCAACTGAGCCAATATTCTGTTTAAGTACCCCATAGCAAGGACAAATAGATAAGGAGACATAGGATCCCCTTGTCTAATACCCCTTCTAGCAGGGAAAGGTTTAGTGAGTCCACCATTTATCACTAAAGAGTATGACACAGAAGAAACACAAGCCATAGTCCAATCAACAAATTTGGCAGGGAATCACAAATCAATGAGCAGTTGTTTGAGGAACCTCCATTCCAAAGTGTCATATGCCTTCCTCAAATCCACCTTTAAGACACATCTTGGAGAAATACCTTTTCTGGAGTACCCCTTAAACAATTCATGACTGATCAATACATTATCAATAATGCTTCTACCTTCAATGAATGCTGACTGAGATTTACCAACAATATCATCAATAACAGCTTTCAATCTCCTAGTGATGACCTTTGATATTATTTTGTAGATAGTGGTACAGCATGCAATAGGCCTATAGTCCTTCACTGTTTTAGGAAGTTTAACCATGGGTACGAGGGCTATAGCAGTAGTGTTGACCATATGAGGCATCTGGCAGGTAACAAAGAATTCCTTTGTTGCAGCATATACATCTTCCTTGACAACCTCCCAGTTTTTGGTAAAAAATTCCACAGGGAAACCATCTACACCAGGGGCTTTATCTTTGGGCATGTCTTTAACAGCATCATATGTTTCATCCAGTGAAACATCCTGTATAAGTGCTATTTGCTGGTCTAAAGTAAGGCATTTTCCTTCCTTGACAATAGAAGAATTAATACAAGGCAATTCAGAAGCACTCTCACCCATTAATGACTTGAAAACCTCAGTAAATTCCTGCTCAACAGCCACTGGCTCAGTTAACTTCACACCTGTTTCAGTATAAATGGATGTAATGTTATTTTGACTAGTTCTTATCTTCCACTGAGCATGAAAATATCTAGTATTGCCATCTCCACATTCAATCCATCTTGATTTTGATTTCTGTCTCATGATTTGTTCTTCAATATTACTCCACTTCTCAATGGCATGAAGAGCTTCTTTCTCCTCCTTAAGTAGTTGATCTGAAAAGGGATTCTGGAGCAGTTGGCTTTGAATAATATCCAGATGTTCTCTAGTATGAATCAGTTTCTGCTGGTAGGAAGCCATGTGCCTGTTCATTTCTTTTAGATGCTGCTTCAGATTCTTTAACTTATACCATATCTGATGTAAAGGAGATCCCTCACTGTTTTGAAACCATACCTGCTGCAAAACAGAAGAGAACTTAGGATCCTCCATAAGAGAATAATACAATTTGAATGGCTTAGGATGTAATAGCTTTTGTCTTCCAAACTGTATGAGAATAGGGGAATGATCCGAGATAGAAGGATTCATAAAGTCTGCTTCCAAATGGCCAAGCTGTTGTATCCATTGAAAATTACCAAGTGCCCAATCAATCTTGCTATAAACCTGCTTATTTGTCCATGAATACTTCCATCCATTTGATCTAATAGGTGTAAGTTGGAGGTCAGAAATAAGTTCCTTGAAATACTTGACTTCAGGATCTGTCACAGGTGAACCAATCCTATCATCAGAGTGTAGATGATAATTGAAGTCACTACTGATCAACCATATGTCTGAATTTGGAATGTTGATGTCTCTCATGTCATTCCAAAGTTGCTTTCTCAGAATTGCAGTGTTGTAAGCATAGATAACACTCAGCTGCATTCTGATTTTATTAACCGGATCCTCTACCAGGCAATGAATAAGCTGCTCAATTACACAGGAAACATGTAACTGTATATGAGGTTTCCATATTAGCCAGATTCTGCCATTAACTGCACTGGTGTAGTTATATTTAACCTTCCAACCTTTAGAAATCTTATCAAAAATACTAAGTGCTTTGTGCTCTTTGACCCTTGTTTCAAGGCACCCTAGGACATCAACCTTATTCTTAACCAGAAAATTTTTTAGTTCTTTCTGCATATGGGCTTTATTAAGCCCTCTAATATTCCATGTAACTATAATCATGAAATATTAGGAGGCTTACATAAAGAGGGTCCAGGATCCTGTTGCTGCACCATTGTTCCAGCAGTAGCTTTGCCTTTTTCTAGCTCCAGCATTATCCCAGTATATCCACTGTCATCATATTCACGGTTACCAGTCTCTACTACAGATCCATGACTTGCAGCCATATCAGTACTGATTTGAATCCTCTGCATACTTTCAACAGGTTGAACAGAACTCACAGTCTTGTTAGGCAAAGTACTTGCATCCAATGCTTCACTCATTAGTGGAACTGTTATAATACCAGGTTGGCCAGATTGCACTGGCATGTTAGGCAATGTGATGGAGGGCATTGCTTCACTAGCCAGTGAATCTTTATTTTCTATATCAGTTTTTGGGATCCACTCCTTCCTTGGTTTTTTCCTTAGAGGCCTTTTCCTAAGCTCCTTAGTCTGCTCTGGCATCTCTTGTTGCTCAACATTGTGACCATTGTACCAACAATCAAGGGAGTTGTGGCCAAACTTCAAGCAATGGTTACAGAATTCAGGCTTCCAATCATACTCCACCCTTTGAATATTCAATCCAAAAGGAGTTTCAATTTCAATTTCCTCAAGCAAGGGGTAGGCAGCATCAACCTCAACCAGTACTCTGGCAAAGGAGATCTTCTCAAAATGGGCTGTGATTTTGTCAGTATACAGAGGCTTACCAATTGCACTAGCTAATTTGCTAAGAATTTCTAATGACCAATATCCCACTTGTAAGCCAGGGAACCTAGCCCACACAGGAATAGTACTAAGCACAGCATTCTGAAATGAAAAATCCATAGTCCATGGCTTAAGCACCAGAGGCTTGTTTCTATAGGAGTATGGACCATATTGGATTACTTGATTCTTATCCTCAATACTCTTAAATCGAAATATGCAATATCCATCAGTGTGCATTAGAATCTGTGGTTTCGCCACAAAATTCCAGACATGCATAACATAGTTTTCCAAGGATTTCTCAGTAGGATTTTCTCCGATAATGTACCCAATTAATGAGGCACTCCAGTACTCCGACTGGGATTCCAATTCATCAGCACTTATTTTAATCACCTTTTTTCCATCCCTATCAGTAGGTGGTACAAATGTTAAAACCTTACTCATATTGTGGTTGCCTCTGAATACTTCAGCCATGGTAGGAGGTGATTGTTCAGAAATGGCCATATCAGAAAATTGAAGTTTCCTCACAGCTATGTTTGCAGGATCCGCAACATTAACCTTTGACTGAGGCTCAACACTATCAATTTCGTCTGCATGCAAGGGGATCTTAGCTTGAAACTTCTTGGGTAAGAAGGTCCCGAAAGTTAGTGGTTCTAATTCACGAGTTACTCCTGGAGCAGGAGTAACGATTTGAGTAGTAGGAGGCACTGGTTGACGCCGGCGACGCGCCATGAACGACGGGAAAGCTTCTTGCTAACGTGCACCGCGATATCAGTGTTCCATTGCTTATCGTGCGCCGAGAGAAAACCCGCTCCAGCAGATTAAATGTCTCAAGATTTTGTTCGGCACTATCAGTACAATATAGACATTAGCCCAGACTGCTCCTCCCTATTTCAAATGGAAAAGAAACCTAAGAGAAGTTTTAGGGAGTTTTGGCTTGGCTGCAACGAACAAGTTTCTCGGGTCAGTTCTCCGATTGATAGAATAGATGGTTTTGAGTCCTGCCAACGATAGGATCCAGTGGGCATTCCTGCTAAATGCTTTCAGCCTCAATACCAACCCCATGAATATCCTTGTAAATCAGATAAACCTTCCCAGCACTACTTTCCTCTACAAAATCCCCAAGGTCATACTTCACCTTCCCAGTACTCTATCTACAATGCACCGCCATATGCTCCACATCCACGAGACACGCAATGGCATGCACCACCTCCACTAATATCTTACCCGCCTATTCAGATAAAAAGGTCGAACCACATTCCAAAGAATTTTGATTTTTCTCAACGGTGCACATATTGCTCTAATGCCCCAGGGTATAGTATAGAAAAGTGTCTTCATCTGAAAAGAGCGATCCAAAAGCTTATTGATGCAGGTTACATTACCGTGCAAAATCCAAATGCGGTGGATACTAGCCAAAGTCCATTGCATATTCATAATGAGACGCATATGGTGGGAATGATTTGTGTTGAAAATGAATATGAGAACCCTTCTGATCTTCTTGGAGGGCCACTTGTCGCAAAGTTTTCAGCGCTATCAATCTCTAATCCAAAAGTTGATCTTAAGAACTAGTTGGCAAAAAGGGATCCAAAAGCTATTTGCTAAGGTCAATGTGATTGAAATTGGTAATGGTATTGGTAATATTGATATGGAACTTAGTGGCTAAGATGTTGATCTTGGTAATTGGAAAGATGCTCCTTTCTTGGCTAGCCGGGGAGAAGTCTTAGTGGTTTATTTTGTTGTCATTTCTATTATCTAGGTTATTTCAGGGTTATAATCCGGATATTTTCTTGTGACTCAAAACCTTCTAACCTTTTATTTTTCCTAGTTCCTTTAGTCGTAGTAACTCATTTATTGTTAGTTAGGTTTTTCCAGGGTCGTAACCCAGTGTGTTTTGTTTGTTTTATTGTTCAACCCCTTTCACCGTATGTCTAATACAATTTTTTGATTTCTCTTATTTCTAATCATTTTTTATTAGTTCTCTTTTTCTTTTATAGTTCTATCCTATTAACTTTAGTGACATGGCATGTACACATAATTCTTAGCTTGGTCTTAAAAGTTAGTCTAATCATGAAGCGATGAAACGAGTTTTGAAGATGAACATTTGAGGGAAACAAGTAAAGGCATTTTGAGATTATTTGAAGCCCAAACTGTGTGAAACTGGGGCAGATAATTTGGGAAATTGATAGGATGACAAGAATTTGTTAAGGGAGAGTGCATCCTAGACAATTTGAAGTGATTGGTTTCGAGTTCAAGTGCACCTCAAGTAACAAGATAAAGCCAAGGGAGTTTGCTTTGAACTGATGGAGGATATCCATTATGAAGAAGGAATCACCTAACAAGGGTTCTGTACTTGACAAGAAACTAAAAAAAGTGAAAGACATATCAACGATACCAATGCCGATGCTGCAAAATAAATTCTATGCATGATCTTCATTTTTTATTTTCAAGCTGCATGTGTTATACTTGGTGTTCTTAGAGTTTGGAAAGCCCTTTTCAGCTATCCAAACACTTTATAGCCTTTGGTACCCCTTTTGAGCATGTACTGATTTCTTTGAACTCCCTCTTTTGGAATCAATTAGAATCATACGAAAAAAATTTGCCCCCATAGGTTTATTTTAGAAAGTTCATTCCAAAAGAAAAATTAAAAAAAAAAGAGAAAAAATAGAGATAAATAAACAAAGGGAAAATAAAAAAAAGACAAAAAAAAAAAAGAAAAAAAGAAAAAGGAAAAGGAAAAGGAAAAGGAAAATAGTAACAAGAGTAGTCTTTTGAACTACGTTTGACCTGATTCTTGTCACCACAAGATACGCAGGCAACCTTACGGACCGTGAATCAGATAGGATAATCGGAGCATGGAAGCCTAGTTTCACGACTTAGAGGTAAACCGAGGGTTGAACATTAGACTAGCTTGACATATTAGGTCACTTAATCCAGAGGTGCATGTCATGGTTATTAGAGTTAGTATCCACATCTGATAAGTTTCTACTTTGTAGTTTTCTTGTTAGGAATCATCTCTTTTCATTGTCCTTTACCATGTTCCTTTTATCTAGTTTACTTCCTCTTCCTGAGTCTGTTTAGTCAGAACAAGTAAGAAATGACATCCAAATTTGCTACTAGCTTTCCAATTGCACAAAAAATCTGGCTAGCACATTAAAGTGACATAAGTCAAGAAAGAACAGTATGTGCACTGAGTTGGTAACAATTAACATGCTTTGGGATTCATGTGAAATACAAAGGTTCAGTATATGTCAATTCATGATCAAAATGCAACAGATAAAGGGCTTGGATTTGAATGGATCAGAGGTATTTTTTGTGATAGGGATGACAAAGAAAGTGGTTAGTCAATAAACAAGCAAGGTTTTTCGAGTTGAAATCAAAGTTAGCATGGGAAGTGAAGAAGCAATCGCCTTCAAAGTCAAGGCCACAGACCAACCACCATGTTTAACTCACATATTTTCTTTGTTTGAAACAAGGACGAAGACTATGTCCAAATCAAAGCATGGAAGCTTGAATTTTTCAAGTGTCGTGCCCAAATTTTGTCAGCACAAAGGCGGTTTGAGAAGTGGAAAGAAAATTTGTTCGATCTGCACGAACCCTCATCGAGGAAAGCATGGTTAGGGGCAAGGAATTTTGTTCTTTCACAGCGATCCTCCAGGAAGAGAGCATGGATCAGGTAAGTTCATTCTCGACTTTTCAGGACCCTCAAGGATAATGAGATTTAGTTTCAAGTTTTCAGGACCCTCCTGGATAATGGGATTTAATTTCAAGTTTTTAGGACCCTCCTGGATAATGGGATTTAATTTAAATTTTTTAGGACCATCTTGGATAATGGGATAGAGTTTCAAGTTTTTCAGGACCCTCCAAGATAATAGTATTTAGTTTCAAGCCCGTTAGGACCCTCCTAGATAATGGGATTTAGTTTTAAGACCTTCATAGATAATGAGATTTAGTGTAGGTTTTACCTTTAGGAAGTAGAATTTAGCTTTCAAGCTTTCACTCTTAAGATGAGATTTAATTTTAAATTTTCAAGGCCCTCCTAGATAATGGGATTTGACTTTTAAATTCCTATAGTTTTTTGGATAATACGATTCGATTAATACCCATAAAGGTTCCTAGTATCAAACTGGGGAAGAAAAGTTTCTTTTATTTGTCTGTTCTGTTGTAGTTGCAGGCACCTACCTGGAAAATAGGGGAATTCATTTCAGGTTTAAGTTTCAGGCGCCCACCTGGAAAACAAGAATTCATTTTTAGCTTTCAGCATCAGGCGTCCACCTGGATAACAAGGGAATTCATTTTCAATTTTAGCATCAGGCGCCCACCTGGATAACAAGAGAATTTATTTTCATTTTTTAGCATCATGCACCCACCTAGATAAAAAGGGAATACATTTCAAGTTTTTTCATCAAGCGCCCACATGAAAAACAAGGGAATACATTCCAAGTTTTTGCATCAGGCATCCACCTGGATAACAAGAGATTACATTTCAAGTTTGACATCAAGCGCCACCTTATATAAAAAGGGAATACATTTTAGGTTTTGGCATCAGGCACACTCATGGATAACAAGGGAATACATTTCAAGTTTTGGTATCAGGCGCCTACCTGGACAACAGGGGAATATATTTCAAGTCTCAGCATCAGGCTCCCACCTGGATAACAAGGGAATACATATTAAGTTTGACATCACGTGCCCATCTGGATAACAAGGGAATACATTTCAAGTTTCAGCATCAGTTTCCCACCTAGATAACAAGGGAATACATTTAAAGTTTAAGCATCATGCACCCAGCTAGATAATAAGGGAATACATTTCAAGTTTTAGCATCAGGCGTCCACCTGGATAACAAGGGAATATATTTCAAGTTTTGGCATCAGGCGCCCACCTGGATAACAAGCGAATAAAATTCAAGTTTTGGCATTAGGCGCCCCACCTGGATAACAAGGGAATACATTTCAAGTTTTGGCATCAGGCGCCCACCTGGATAACAAGGGAATACATTTCAAGTTTTGGCATCATGCGCCCACCTATATAACAAGAGAATGCATTTCAAGTTTCAGCATCAGGCGCTCACCTGGATAACAAAGGAATACATTTTTAGGAACACACCTGGATAACTAGGGAATACATTTCAAGTTTTGGCATCAGGCACCCACCTAGAAAACAAGGGAATACATTTTAAGTTTTGGCATCAAGCGCCCGCCTGGAAAACAAGGAAATACATTTCCACTTTCAGCATTAGGCCCCACCTGGAAAACAAGGGAATTCATTTTAAATTGAAGCATCAAGAGCCCACCTGGAAAACATGGGAATTCATCTCAAATTTGAAGCAGTAGGCGCCCACCTAGAAAATAAGGGAATTCATTTCAAGTTTAAGTTGCAGGTGTCCACCTGGAAATAAGGGAATTCATCTCAAAAGTTTAAGTTGCAGGCGCCCACCTAGAAAATAAGGGAATTCATCTCAAAGTTTAAGTTGTTGGTGCCCATATGGAAAATAAGGGAATTCATCCCAAAGTTTAAGCATCAGGCACCCACCTGGAGAACAAGGGAATTTATTTCAAGTTTCCAGTCAGTAGCAGGCACCTACCAGGAGAATAGGGGAAGTCGTTTTAGAATTCATTTCAAGTTTCAAATCAGAGGTAGCACGAGTTGCTTGAAGAATAAAGATTTTATCTTGACGCACGGGGGTTTGAGATGACCAAACAAGAAGTCTCAATCCAAGTAAAAAGAAAGAAATAGAAAAAAGACAGAAGTGAATCCAAATATAGAAGCAGATGAAAGATGCGAGCCGCTCAAGACATGGCTGAAGTCACGAGTACTGCATGTCCGATCTTGATCCGAAGAAGCCGTGGAAGAATGAACCAGCACCTGTAGCTAGCAAGAATCAAGGTTCAAATCAAACGTTTGCATGAAGAACTATTCAAGACTCAAGATCAAGCTTCAGAAGACTTATAGATAAGAATCTTGTAACTCATAGCTGACAGACTTAGTTAGTCTTTTACATTTTTGATATAATAACAGGATCGCAAACCAGAACCTCGACGAAACGCCACCTCAATCGGCTTTCCACCTCGGTATACTCCATCACGGTTCCTAATTCTAAACTACGCGTAGTCTGATTCCTTTATAGCCAAGGTATATAGGCATCTCAAATACCAGGGCTCAGTCACATTCTCCTTTCTATTAGTATTTGGTCTCTCTAAATAAAGGTTAGGTAAAAAAAACATGTCTCATCATTCTTTGTCTGAAAATTCTTCACGTTTTCTGTCAAAGAGGGGCAGCTGTAGATATGTGATTTTTGACCCTCCCCAAGATTTTACATATTTTAGCATATAAATATTTAGTTTAGGCTTAATATCGCTATTTCAATTAGTTTTGACCCTTTTATTTTATTTTGTCACAAAAATAAAAATTATAAGAATATTCTCTTTTATTTAGCTAATTGATATAAAACAGTTTCATTTTTAATTATTAATTTTACTTTAATTAATTAGAAATAATTTCATAATTTTATAGTTGATATTTTAGGAATTAATATTTTTTTAGTTTAGTAGAGTTATAGGAACATTTTTAAAGTTAAATTTGGCCAAACTTTGTCCTAATTCGGATCTAACCTATAATAATCCAAGCCTAATACCCCTAAAACTCTAGAACTAGACATTAAAAGAACCCTAGAGTCTAAGTTTGGAGGATCAACCATTTTTAGACTGAGACTCTACCCTCCCCTCCCCCCACTGAATATCATCTTCTTTGTCACCCCTCCCCCCCCAAGAACACCCCATCTTTTTCTTCCTCACCTCGCAGCAACCAACTCGCCGGAGACCCCTTCAGCACCAACCAGCCACACCAACGAATCTCCATGACCTAGAGTCACTGACTTTCTTCTGTTGCTGCCTCGCTGGACCTCCCACCGGCGGCACCCTTTCCTCTTTCACCTCCCACCAACCACCTCAAACACAAAATATGAAGAGCAACCCGCCAATGCCACCAGTCTATAGTAGCCATGGAAATATTTTAAAACCTTCACTTCACTGCCTTTCTATAACAAGCTACCACTCTAAAATTCACCTCCTTGGAACCATCCAAAACCTTCATAAAAAATCAGCTATCAACCATTAGCACCAAGAGGAAAAACCATTTTACTACCTTTTCGGGTCAAGGATTGAGCAAGCTCGAGGCTTCACCTCTCCAAATTTGAATCGAGCTTCCATTTCTGTCCGAGGAAAGGTTCGTTTGAGGTCATCATTCAGTTGCCGATTCGAGATTACCATTGATTCTATTTGTTTTCCGTTCTGAGTTCTTGGCTGTGATTCTGGTCCTAAGTTCAGTGTTCTCGTAGCCATCCCTATTCGCTTCTCAAATATCAGATCAAGCATCACTATTTCTGCCAGCAGTTTAATCAAAACAGAAGTGAAATCTTGGCTTTACTTTGGGGTTCAATCTTTGACTACTTTCCTATCCCTTTTCTGATAATGTTGCTTGCCTGCATCTTATGTTTTTCTTCCTAGTGTGAGAACTTCTCACTTTACCATGATAAACGTGCTTAATGGAGTTTGTTGTTACGATGTACTTTTTATTTTTTGAAATATATCAGCATGCTTATGGGTTTTGAAGCAACTATTGAAGTATTGATGTGTGAAAAGTCGTAGATAAATAAAATTCGCACAAAGTTGCAGATGGGAAAATTGGTTATGGTTACTAGGAAGCTCTTTAATATTGGATTTTGAGTTTGGCAATAATACAATTATATTGTAAGATTCTGATTCAGTGAGCTTCAACTCTATATTTTGAAACTAAAAGAAAGAGTATGTCCTTAGCTTGTATTGAAATACTATAATTTAAGTCTTGCAACTATAGTATGTCCAGTTATATGTAGCACTAGCAGTTTATAAGTTCATAAAGTTTTATTGTTGAAACAAGTTGGTGTCTTTAGGTATCATGGTTTACAATTTCTAATTCTTGGTGTGTGTTTACGAGCATGCCTCATGGTTTGTCAATTTTATTTTTGTTTTGTAAAGCCATACGAAGTCGAATTGTAAAAAATCTCAAATAAGTTCTTAGAAGTAAATATGAACCTTTGTAGTTTGCGTTAGGCACGTAAGTAAAATCACCACAACTACGGGCACGATTCCCGTGGCATAGTTGTGATACCTAAATAATTTTAAACATGAACATCCTTATTTCGCTTTAGTTGAGTTAGAATATTTTGAAACAAATCAAGGCATGCCATTCATAAATAAATCCCAATTTATGGCCCTTGTATTAAAACTAGTATGGAAAAACATGGAACTTTCTTAACTAATGTGAAAAATTCTTTGAACTCTCGTAGTTTGCTTTAGGCGCGTTAATTAAATAAGTTATAACGACGCTGGGTACAATTCCTGTGACGTAGTTGTGATACTTAATTTCTAAAATCCAGGGTACATCCATGTGACCCCACCACAATTTAATCTTGTTAATAAAATAAACATGTTGTAGATCGTGGGGACGGTTCCCATGACGTAATTCGTAATGTGTAATCAAATAATTAGTTGTATGACAATCGTGGATTATTAAAAGCGGTTTAAAATGGATAAAATGCAAATTGGTTTCAAAATATTTTAAAATCACATCAATAGGCCAATAATAATAGTTGAGTGGCCATGTTAAAACCACAGAATTCGGGAATACCTCACACCTTCTCCTGGGTTAACTAAATTCCTTACCTGAATTTTTGTGTTTTGCAGAGTGTAAAACAGGATAACTTCCTCGATTCGGGATTTAAATCGGTGACTTGGAAAACCATAAATTATCCCAAGTGGCAACTCTAAACTTAAATAAATTATCATGTTTCGTTTATTATCACTTTAATTGGAAAAACTCCCTTATATCCTTTCAGGGATAGAAAAAGGAGGTGTGATAGATGGTTCTGTGTATATTCCTCTCAAGTTGTCCACTTGAGAATACCAGTCTAGGATATTCTAGAAACCTTAATCCAATATCATATGTACATACATCATGTTAAACCTAATATGGATTAGAACGTTGTTAACGTAATAGCTCGCGAAGAGAAGCACTGTCCAAAATCCAATGGAATTTCCACAAATCCCAATTGACCTTCGTGTTATGTGCATTACTTGGAGAGAGTATACCAATATGTTGATCATTAGTATGTAAATAGTCGAATATGGAGGGGAGAGGGCTAACCTTATTGTTTGCAGAACATGAAGCACGAAGTCCCCAGGTTTGGCATGGTCCAAAACATCCCACCTTTGCTACTTGATTGGCGGAAAAGTATCACACCTAGCTACAAGAATCATGTAAGGGTCCTTAGTAATTTTCCGTCCTTGTTAGACATCCGACCGAACAAAGCATTGATTGAGGCCGCTACTATAGTTTGAGATGAGAAAAGGGTCGTCTTCTACTTTGGTGACATAGAGATTACTCATCTCTTAAAGGAGACATGAAGTTTTGCTAAGCTGCCATGGGATAGTCTAGGGTTATTAGTGCCAGAGAACCGCACCTCTCGCGGTTTTCTAAAAATGCTAGGTTTCAATAAAAATGATGAGTTTCTTTGTTTGAAGATATCACATACATCCCATTTTAATTCCTTTATAAACGTTATGGGCACAGTAAGTCATATCGTCTTCATAATGAGGAATTAGCCATCATTTCTTTGGGTTGGATGCACCGTCAAGTTTATGTGTTCATTATCTGCTTCTTGGGGTTATTGATATTTCCAATGGAAGGGGGAAGGATCCACACTCATCTAGCAATGGTCGCCAGAACCCTGATAGAAGGCATCGAAGGACAAAACTATACTATTATCCCCGTGATCTTAGCTTAAATTTACCATGCTTTAGATTGGTGCAAACATAGATTCAGGAACTTCGAAGGTTATAATCTGTTAATACAAGTTTGGTTGTTAGAACATTTCCAGAGGGGAGAATATCACCAAGAGGTTCTACTTCGACCATTGAATGACTACATAGTTTACCATCACCCAAAGATAATGACATTTATACTAGACAGGTTTGCACAACCTGGAAGTGTTTTGAGTTGTGTGTTTTGCTTCAACAATCTGACGGACGAGCAGGTATATTGGATGTTCGAATGGTTTCCGAGCAGTGAGTTCATCATCAGGTCAATAGAGACTGATCATCTAGTACTGATCAGGTTTAGGGGAATCTATCCTAATGCTCCTATAAGGGTAATGAGAAAAGCGGGAAGAAAATAGGTTATACCTCGGGTTTCCAACATGGTCCAATACAAAACAAATTTTAAAGGGGATGTTATTCCATAGTTTGATGCACAACATATGTGTAATCGGAAGGTCATTCTGGAAAAGGATACTATTGAGCTATATAGGTATCATGTCAGTCATGTGTACTTGTACCCATCATGGTTAATGGATGATATAGCAGGAGACGTCAAGCGAGGAATTAATCTGAAAAAGGGGATCATAGATGATGCTGCTAAAGCACATGTCAAGTATAGGAGGTTACGCAAAAGGGTCTTCGAGTCTGAAGCAAGACATCTTGAAAAACACAAAGTGGATATGGAAGCAATCAACGAACGGTGGGAAATTTCCACCAAGTTAATAGAGAGATTGGAATATCCGGAGCAAGGGTTGATGGAGCTTGAGGGAAAATGAGAATGAGGATTTCAAACTGTCAAAACAAGAATGGCAATGAAGGAGGGCACCTAGCAAAAGCTTACCTACTGTTAGATATACGCGACTTGCGGAACCTTGTTGAAGGAGTCAAAAGAGCCAAGCATGGGGAAGGTCCTTCTGGACCTAGTAGATTAGGAAATGATGTTTTACTGCTTTCTAGCTTAGTATTAGATTTCGATTGTAATAAGGCAAATGACACTAGTAACTTTCTTATTGTTGTCATTTTGGTAAGGATTTGATTTATTTCAACATTAAATGAAATGACACAATTATTGGCATCAATTTTCTCCAAGTCTATGTGTCTCTTAGGCTTACCTCAAGAACAACAAGGTCCCCAAAATTAGGACGTCAATTTATTTTGCAAAGCTTGTTCAATATTGCAAGGATTCCTTCAATATCATTTACTAACTAGGTTACCTTTTATTTTTCTTTCTTTTAATTATTCACATTCTTTAAGGTTGGTTCGTGCATACACATATCACACTAGATCTAGAGGTTCCCCAGCTCCTCCTCCACCAAGTGATCCAAAAGGCATAAGCAAAGGGAAAGGAAAGATGAACGATTTAAGTGGTATCAAAAAGGAAAATGTACATTGAAAACTCGTACGGTCAAAGTACTCCAGCACATAACGAATTGGTCCTACGCCTGGAACAGAAAATACTGGAGCTACAAGGAGAACTCAAGCAAGTCCAGAACATAGAAAATCTTTCCCTTGCCCTAAATGTCCCTAATATCCCAACAAAACACCAATGCCCAAAACCCGGCACCTCCCCAAAACACACAACCAAAATTCACCACCAAACCCTCTCGTAACCCATCAGTACACCACACCTCCTTAGAACCATAACCCTCCACTAGTACCTACTCCTCAACAACACCATAACCATCTAACGCAACACCCACAAATCACCACTTATCATACCCCACATGCTGCATCACAACCTATTTCTAATCCCCAAAACTCAACCAATAACCATCACTATTCCCAGATTTCCAGGTTCACCAAAGCAATTGCATATAAGTGTAAACTTTACCCCACACCCTATAACAAACCCTATATATACTGGAATCCACCAAGAAGTACCTGCTCATCAAGAACATGGCGGAAGAACTCAAGAAACTCACCGGCAGAGTTCTGAGTGTCGAGGGTGGCAAGGGAATTGAGGGTTCAAATTATGAGAACTTGTCCATCCAACCAGATGTAGAACTGCCGGAGGGTTACAAACCTCCCAAGTTCAAAATGTTCGATGAAAATGGTTATCCAAAAGTACATCTAAAAACATATTATGAATAACTTGTAGGGGTTGGCAAAGATGAACGAATTCGTATGAAGCTGTTAATGAGGAGTCTCTCTAGAGATGCTTTGTCTTGGTACGTCAGTCAGAACCCAAATAAGTGGGTTAATTAGGTGACCATGGCGTCAGATTTTATGGATCGATTAAGGTTCAACATAGAAAATACACCAGACATTTTCTACATTCAAAATCTCAAGATGAAAGCAACAGAAACTTTCCGCAAATATGCTACTTGATAGAGATTTGAAGGCGCGAAAGTAAGGCCAGCACTTGACGAAGAAAAAATGAATAAATTCTTTGTTGGAGCCCAAGACCCGTAATACTACAAAAGGCTGATGGTTATTGAAATCATAAATTCTCTGACATCATCAAGCTGGGAGAAAGAATATAAGAAGCGATCAAGAGCGGAATGGTGACAAATTTCGAAGCACTACATGACACAAATAAAGATTTACAGTCAAAAGGTATCTCCAAGAAGAAGAAGTGGGTGCAGCAATGGTATCCCAAGGTCTAAAGTCTCCTCTCACATACCAAACACTTCCACCCATATACCAGCCTTCACCCCCCAAATACCGACAACCCGCTGCCACCTACCACACCTATGACACCCAACCCACATATTACCACTCACCACAACCACCAGGCCGCCAATATTGTCAAAAACCAAGACCAAATTTTGACTACAGACCATCTAAAATATACACCCTAATTTCTGAACCCATAGACCAACTATACGAAAGACAAAATGATGCCGGTTACGTCACTCCCCTTCTTGATGTTGCTATGGAAAACTCTTCTCAGTGGATAAACCCAAACAAGACATGTGCATATCACTCAGGCATGAAGAGTCATACCATGTTTGAGTGTTGCACTCTGAAGGACAAGATTCATACATTAATTGACACTAAATTCATACAGGCAAAGGAGGTTGCACCTAATGTTTGTAACAATCCTCTCCCGGATCACAGAGGTGAAGGAGTAAATGTGATGGAGACAGATGAAGAATGAGACAGAAAAGGGTCAATTGGACACATTCGGGAGGGGATGATCCTAAAATATCGCAATTAACTCTCAAGCCTATCATGGTATAAACCCAGTCACCGATGGAGGTTGAGGTAGCAGCGCCATCTGAGGTGACCACACCCTTCACCGTGATGGTAGCACCTGCGCCATATTATAAGTCTGATAGTATACCACGGGATTATATTGCGGAAGCAAGAAGGAAAGGAAAAGCAAAAATGGAAGAATCAGGTGCAGCACAAGGCATGAATAGAACTGGTAGGGTTTATACACCCGAGCACTTGGGAGGAACAAGCAAAGAAGTTGCATCTAGTCGACTGTCATTGAGACTAGCCCAGACGACCTTTGGAGGAAAGTTCAAGTGAGAGAATACCCTGTGGTTGTTTCCCCCAGATGTGTCTTGAAGGTGGATTTGAGGAAGGCATATGACACCCTGGAAGGGAGTTTCCTTAAACAGATCCTTATTGACCTTGGGTTCCCTGCAAAATTTATTCACTAGATAATGGCTTGTGTCACTTCGGTTTCCTACTCCCTAGTACAGAATGGTGGATTAACAAAGCCCTTCACCGCCAAGAGAGGTATTAGACAGGGTGACCCTATGTCACCTTATCTATTTATGCCGGCTATGGAGTAGCTGAATAGGATGTTGGGACAGTTGCACAAGAATGGGGACTTCAACTTCCATCCCAAATGCAGGAAACTTAACTGTTCTCATGTCTGTTTTGCTGATGATCTCCTTATGTTCTGTCGAGATGATATTGTTTCCATCTAGATCTTACAGGAGGCTTTCCTTAAGTTCTCTGAAGCTTCTGGACTACAAGCTAATATTAGCAAAAGTGCAGTATACTTGGCTGGAGTGCAGCAGAGTACCAGAGAAGAAATCATAGAGACATTGGGGTTCACTGAGGGCCAGCTTCCATTCAAGTATTTGGGGATACCCCTTGATTCTAAAAAACTTGCCATCCATCATTACCTTCCTCTGATAGAGAAGATTACTAATAAAATTACATGCTGGTCAGCTAAGTTGCTCTCTTATGCAGGGAGATGTCAACTGATCAAAGCTGTTATTTTTGGTATTCAGACTTACTGGGCTCAAGTATTCATTCTGCCAAAAAAAAGTATTGAAAGCCATTGAAGCAATCTGCAGAACCTTTTTGTGGAGTGGAACTGCTAACCTGTCTAAAAGGGCTCTTGTTGCTCGGGAAAGGGTATGCAGACCACTTACAGCTGGAGGACTCAACATATTAGATATGACTGTGTGGAATAAAGCAGCTATTACTAAACTTTTATGGGACTTGGCCAGGAAAAAAGACTGTCTTTGGATTAAATGGGTGCACTGTTACTACATCAAACAGGGTGATATTGTAACAATGACCATTCCTAAGTCAGATTCTTGGGTCGTTAGGAAGATACTGGAAAGCAGAACTGCTATAATGGAGAATCAGAAGCTACAGAGGGATCTTTTTAGCAGGTTGAAAGGAGTATGCAGACTGGATAAATTCCAAATTCAGAAACTTTACCTCACAATGATTCCCAGTTTCAATAAGGTTGAATGGAAGAATCTGATGATGACTGCAAATGTTCAACCTCGACACAAGTTCACTGTATGGCTAGCTGCCCAGCAAAGACTTCCTATAGTTGACAGATTGCAGAAATTTGGCATACAAGTTCTTGCAACTTGTGTGTTCTCTAATCAGAATGTTGAAGTGTTTAATCATTTGTTCTTTGAGTGCTCAATCACTAGTAGACTGTGGTCCAGACTCTGTTGTTGGCTGGGGCACTACAGAACTGTTGGTAATTGGGAAACAGAGATTCAATGGATTTGCAGTAAAGCAAGGAGCAGAATGTGGCACAATGCTATTACAGCCTCTGTTTTTGTCAATATTGTTGCTCTTATCTGGAGGGAGAGGAATAGCATTCGATTTGATGGGAAAGTATTTGTGGAAGAGAAGATTTGCATAGAAGTTGCCTTACTTATTCATATACGTGGCAGAAACTGTAGGCGATGGAAAAATGGCTTGCGACAACTTAATTGTTCTCCTTAGTTATAGTCTAGTAGATTTCCCTGTACTGAGGTGGAATTTGTGTTTATTGATAGTTGTCTTAGTATGGATGATTGTCTGTAAATGAGTAGCAGCTAGTCCAAGCTACTACTATAGAAATTTACATTGTACATTCCTTTGATATTAATGAAATATAACAGTTATACTCAACAAAAAAAAAATACCCTGTGGTTGACCATTTGAAATAAACTCCTGCTGGGATATCGATTTTATCATTGCTACAAAACTTCGAGACGCAAAGGAATGTCTTGATGAAGGTGCTGAGTAAAGCCTATGTGCCGACCAACATCATTAGTGGGTAAATGTCCAGCATGGTCGGGCATGTATTGGAAAACCACTGAATCACTTTATATGAAGATGAGCTGCCACCGGAAGGACTAAGTCACAACAGGGCACTACATATCACAGTGTAATTTGAGGACAAATTCATCACTAGGGTCTTGATAGATGGGGGTTCAAGTCTCAACATATGTCCGCTAACTACTTTGAAGAGACTGGGTAAAGGTCTGCACGAGATCGAGTAGGAAGCATGAATTATGAATGCATTTGATGGATCCTAAAGGGCCACAATCGGGGAGATCAACCTTAGCCTATAGATGGGTCCAACCTGGTTTGGTGTTGTGCTTCAAGTGCTCGATATATCTGCTACCTACAATCTATTATTGGGACGACACTGGATATATGTCACCGGGGTCGTAGCCTCTACTTCGAAACATGCTGGGAAGTTTGAGTGGAACCATCAGGAGGTGATCATCCATGGAGACGGGAGTAACCTTATTTATACCAATCAGTCTATTCCAGTCAATAAGAACAGGAGGTAGCTCAATAGATAAACATATCATTGCATTTAGTGTGTCAACGTAATTGAAAAAGACAAATGGTAGAGAAACAATATAGAAAGCATATTCTGTGGATAGGGTATGAGCCCGGCAAGGGTCTCGGCAAGAATCTCCAAGGGATCACCAAACCAGTATCGCTAAAGTGTCATGGTACAAATTTTGGGCTTGTGTATGAATACAGTTAGCAAGAGTACCGGGTATTGTCATCGCTACTGCGTGGTCCTTATTATCTACTAGAACAACCAATACCACATTTACACCGGATATTTCATCAAGCTGACATGATGTAGGGGTCTGAAGAAGATGAAGCTTTATCTGGCATAAGGAAGCTATTTGTGGCTGATATAGACTTGGATTATATTGATGTAGTTGAGGAGGAGGAGAAGCAAGGCCTTACTATTCAGACTATAGTGAAAGGAGATTTTCTCAAGAACTGGACTGTTGCACCATCGCGGGCCCATCGAGTTCCTGGGTAGCCTAGCAATTAGCATCAATTATTTATAAAGCAATTTTATGAGCATCTAAGACATTTTCATTATTTTATTTTGAACGTATTTTGTTTTGAAATAATTGCTCGACTCATCGAGTTGTTCTTGTTTGATGTTTTCAAGATCTATTAATGCATTATTGTTTTAAGTATTTATTATTATTCTTTACAGTTTCTCTATACATCATTATTATTACATATCTCGATAAACCTATATTTGTGACATGTAATGAGATAACGCAACATAAGGATAGTGATTCAGAGGATCTAAAAGGGGATATAATACCTGAAAAAATTATCAGGGAAGTGGAAAACTTTGAAAAAAATCCTACGTCCAATTTAGAAGAGATTGAGACAATTAGCAAACACGTATAAGCATTCATCTATCACCATCAGAAAAGGAAAAATACATCCAATTTGAAAGAGTATGAAGATATTTTTTGCATGGTCCTACTATGATATGACTGGTTTGAGAACATCCACAGTGGATTACAAGCTACCTACCGACATGTATCCACCTATAAAAAAATCAAAAAATTCAAGCCAGATATGGGTTTGAAAATAAAATAGGAAGTCACTACGTAAATCAAATCCAAGGTTCTCAGAGTGGTTGAGTATCTAGTTTGGTTGGCCAACATCGTGCCAGTCCTTAAGAAAGACGGGAAAGTCAGAGTGTGTGCCGATTATCGGGATTTAAACAGAGCGAGTCCCAAAGAACTAATCGATAATTGTGCCAAACATAAACTACAGTCTTCTATGGATTACTTTGCAAGGTATCATTAGATCTGGATGGATGAAGAGAATGCCGAAAACACAGCCTTTATCACACTATAGGGGATGTACTGCCATCAAATGATGTCATTTGCCTGAAAAATGCTGGAGCCACTTAAATGAGAGTTATGACAACTATTTTTCATGACATGAGACACAAGGAAATAGAGGTGTACATGGATGAAGTCATCATGAAATTCAGAAAAAGCGCAGATCATATAGCAAACTTGAAGAAATTCATTAATCGGCTTCGAAGATATAATATGAAATTGAAACTCGCAAAGTGTGCCTTTGGAGTCCCTGCGAAAAATATGCTAGGATTCATCGTCAATCCCCAAGGAATTGAATTGGACCCGTCCAAGGTCAAAGCTATCCAGGACTTGCCACCTCCGAAGAACAAGACAGATGTGATGAGTTTCTTAGGGCATCTCAACTGCATCAGCCGTTTTATAACACAATCAACTGTGATCTGTGAACCAATCTTAAAAATTCTAATGAAAGATACTGCATCAAGCTAGACTAGAAAATGCCAGAACGCCTTCGACAAAATCAAGGAGTATTTATCTAAAGTCTAAACCACCTGTTATAGTCCCACTGGAACCAGGGAGACCTTTGCTGGTTTATTTGTCTATACTAGATGAGGCTTTTGGTTGTGTTCAGGGACAACACGATGAGACGGTAATAAAGGAGCATGCGATATATATTATATGAGTAAGAAATTCACACCTTATGATGCACGATACTCATTTCTAGAGTGAACTTGCTATGCTTTGACATGGATAGCTCAAACTTTAAGGCACTTCTTCTGTGCTTGCACCACATATCTCATATCAAGGATAGGTCCGTTGAAATACATCTTCCAGAAACTCATGCCCATGGGAAAGTTAGCAAAATGGAAGATATTGTTGAGTAAGTTCAATATCATCTGTGTAACTTAGAAGTCGGTCAAAGGATAAGCATTAGCGGATCATTTGGCAGAAAATCCTGTAGACGGAGAATACAAACCATTAAAAATGTATTTTCCCGACAATGAGGCATTATTTGTGGGAGAAGATATCACTTAAGCATACAATGGTTGGAGAATGTTCTTTCATAGAGCTGCAAACTTCAAATGAGTGGGTATCAGAGTTGTTTCAGTGTCACAAACAGGCCAACACTATTTGATATCTGCAAAACTCAGGTTTCCATGCACCAACAATATGGCAAAGTATGAGGCTTGCATCTTGAGCCTCAGGATGTCCAATGACATGACAACAACAACAATAAAAACAACCCAATAAAATCCCACAAGTGGGGTCTGGGGAGGGTAGCGTGTATACAGAACTTACCTATACCCTAAAGGGATAGAGAAGTTGTTTTTGAAAGACTCTCGGCTCAAGATAATAAACAGAAGACAAAAGGAGAGGATATTATATTAATCACTCAGATCATAGGAAATATAGGAATATAAAATGCAAAAGAATAGGCTATAAAGAACACCAAGATATTACCATATAGGTACTGTGTGCAAGAGCTGATCAAGAGGTTCATGAAGATAGAATTCAAACATGTTTCGAGGGTTCAGAATGAGTTCGCAGATGCATTGGTTACTTTATTTTCCATGATAGAATACCCAAATAAGAACTTCATAGATCATATCCTAATAGGAATTCGTAAGCAGCCAGCTTATTGCTTATAATGATGAAGAAAGTGATGGAAAACCATGGTTCCACGACATCAAAGAATACTTAGCAAATGGGGAGTATCCATAGCACGCAACTCATACTTAGAAACCCACACTACAAAACCCACACTACAAAGGTTAGCCAACCACCTCTTTCAAAGCGGAGGTATTCTGTACAGAAAGACTCCTAGTTTGGGGCTACTATGGTGTGTCGATGCCAAGGAAGCATCCAGATTGCTTGAGGAAATACATGCCAGAACTTGCAGGCCACACACGAATGGTTTTGTCTTAGAGAAGAAAATACTAAGAGCAGGGAATTTTTGGATGACTATGGAAACATACTACATCAAGTTCCTCCAGAAGTGTCATCAACGCCAGATACATGCTGGTATGATATGAGTGTCACCTAATAAACTCAATGCAACAAGTGCACCCTGGCCTTTCTCTGCTTGGGGCATAGATATCATCCATCCGATCGAACCACCTATTTTAAATGGGCATAGATTTATTCTAGTGGCCATAAACTCTTCCAAAAAATTGGTTGAAGTTGCATCTTACAAAGCTATAACTAAGAAGGTCATTGCCGATTTTGTTTTGGATCGCATTGTCTGTCGATTCAGAGTACCGGAGTCAATCGTCACCGACAATGCCACCAACCTTAGCAGTGATTTGATGAAGGCTATGTGTGAGACTTTCAATATCAGGCATATGAATTCCACAGCATATATGCCACAAATCAATGGAGCTTAGAAGCTGCCAACAAAAAACATCAAGAAGATATTAAGGAAAATGGTAGATAATTAAAAGCAATGTAACAAGAAGCTACCATTTGCTTTACTTGGATATTGCACCACAGTTCGTACATCAACTGGGGCAACTCCTAATTTATTGGTCTACAGTATTGAAGTGGTTATCATGTCGAAGTAGAAATTCCTTCTTTAAAAATCATACAAAAAGTTGAGCTCCACGATGCAGAGTGGGTACAAAGCCGCTGTGAAAAATTGGCCCTCATTGATAGAAAGAGAATGAATGCAGTATGTCACGACAACTCTACCAATACAGAATGGCAAGAGCTTTCAACAAAAAGATCAGACCACGACAATTCACACCAGGGCAGTTGGTGCTAAAGCAAATTTTCCCGCATCAAGATGAAACTAAAGGGAAATTTTCACCCCAATTGGCAGGGTCCTTACATGGTTCATCGATTACTAACAGGAGGAGCACTCATACTTGCAGAAGTAGACGGAGAAATTTGGCCAAAACCTATCAACTCAGACGCAGCCAAGAGATACTATATCTAGGATTGTTTACATTTCTTCATTTGATGTAACTG
The DNA here is from genome assembly GCA_034376525.1 of Nicotiana benthamiana. Taxonomy (NCBI): domain Eukaryota; kingdom Viridiplantae; phylum Streptophyta; class Magnoliopsida; order Solanales; family Solanaceae; genus Nicotiana; species Nicotiana benthamiana. Next base: position 90,959,020 of record CM067332.1, on the reverse strand, counting down.
AACTACGCTGGACCTGATTCCCAGTTAAGAGGGGATACGTAGTCAGCCCTGTGGGTTCGGTCACATCTTAATAAAATCTTCATTTTGCCATGATCAGAAAACTAGGACAAAGCAAGTTTATCCAACTTCGTCTTAGCGAATAGCCAAAGTATTGTCAGAAGTATTGCATTTAAACTGGGGTAGAATTTTGTGGGGGCCCTAAAAGTTATAGAGCAAGGAAGTTGCAATGTCTTTAAAATATGTCACAGTCATCGGTTCATCTAAATTACTTGATATCACATACTACTACTGAAATAATTATATTTATCAAATGCTTGCATATTTTTCAAAAAAATTATGACATCCAAATGTTACCAAGGCTAACTTAAATAGGGTCTCAAGGCAGAAGCAAAGATAGAGCAAGAAAAAGAAAGCCTGAATCAACCTTCCCCACAGAACTCATAATTTTTCATTGGATGCAGGCATAATAAGACAACGATATATGTAGAAACATCAAGTCACTTCCTTTAAGACAACAAATTATATAGCTCAAACATCTCCAGCTAAGAAATACTTTACTTTCTCACTATCACTCATCGTTTTCTTGTATGAGGCTAAGCATTGTCTCTCCAATCGCATAAGGCTAAGCACTGCCTTTTTCTGCACGAAACTAAGCATTGTCTCCATTGCCTCCCTAATTGCATAAGGCTAAGCACGGCCTTTCTCTGCATGAGACTAAGCATTGTCTCATATTCTTTGCATAAGGCTAAGAATTGCCTCCCTAATTGCATAAGGCTAAGCACTGCCTTTCTTTGCATCGAGACTAAGCATTGTCTCCTCTTCTTGTATGAGGATAAGAACCGCCTCCATGGTTACATAAGGCTAAGCACTAACTTTCTTTGCATGAGACTAAGCATTGTATCCTCTTTGCATGAGTCTAAGCATTGCCTCCCTAATTGCATAAGGTAGAGCATTTCCTTTTCCCATATAAGACTAAGCATTGTCTCCTCTTTACATGAGGCTAAGCATTTTTTTCCTAATTGCATAAGGATAAGCACCGCCTCTACATGCGACTAAGCATTGTCTCCTCTTTGCATGAGGCTAAGCACTACCTCCCTAATTACATAAGGCTAAGCACCGCCTTTCTCTACATGAGACTAAGCATTGTCTCATATTCTTTGCATAAGGCTAAGCATTGCCTCCCTAATTCCATAAGGTTAAGCACTGCCTTTCCTTGCATCGAGACTAAGCATTGTCTCCTCTTCTTTCATGAGGCTAAGCACCGCCTCAATGATTGCATATGGCTAAGCACTGCCTTTTCCTTGCATAAAATTAAATAATATCTCCACTACGATGTCTAAGACCTAGTACTATCCTTTGTTCACCTAGGGCTAAGCATTGTCGTCATCTTACACACGACTAAGCATTGTCTTGTCTCATCTCACATATGACCAAACATCATATCTTTGCATTTCATGGGCTGAAATATTGCCGCTTTGCCTGAAGGCATCATAGTCCGAAAGCATCAACCTCATAGTCGGGAGACACCATTCTATGGCCTGAGGATCTCTTAAATTGTACATCATTATTCAAAGGCATCATAGTCTAGAGGCACCATCCTCATGGCCCGAGGACATCATTTCATGGCTTACGAATCCCATATCACATGATTCAAGGCCCAGGTCTCCATGGTCTAAGGACATCATCCTCACCATCCAAAGACACCTTGCATGGTCCAAAGGGAATTTGCATCAATTTTCAATTTTTAATATATATATATATATATATATATATATATATATATGTGTGTGTGTGTGTGTGTGTGTGTGTGACATGTTTTAAATTTTGCAAGTAATCAAGGAGGTAACCATTCTGCAAACAAGAGCAATCTTCGCTCTGGTTTCCATTTGCAACGTTCACTTCTCGCAATTGTTTCAAACATAACCGACCATCATCAATTACTTGACTTTTACTCTATGACCGTTTAGATATATTCTGTATGATACGTCCATAACATTTCGAGCTCACATTCATGACTTTACATAAATTCATTCGATACTATCCTACCCAAAAAAACCTTTTCCAAAACATACGATCATTTTTATAACAACTCCATCGGTTTCGATCGGTGTTAAATCTAGAACTACACACGGCCTGATTTTTGTAACACTAGGGATATGTAGGAAACTCAGGAACAAGGGTTTGTCCCCCATTTTTTAGATCACACCATTTCTCACTCAATTCGGCCAACATTGGTCATCATTTTCTTTATTCAACAATTTTTTCATCATTCCCGGTTAAAGAGGGGCAGCTATTGATACCCAATTTTCCCTCATGTTTTCTATACAAATCTATACAAGTATTTTCTATAATTTTTCATAATTTTTTGAGCTTTTAAAGTGATTTTCCTGCATTTAAATTACTTGAATAATTGTTAATTACTCCTTCAAATTATTTTTGCGATGACGTAGTTACCTAAAATTATTATTTGCACCTGCAATATATGTTTCAAATATTTTACTTTATTTTATAATTACATTAGCATTTTTAAAGCTAGTTGCATAATTTTGCAAAAAATAGCCTATATTTATACACAATGCTCTTTATTTATATTATTTATGTCAAAATAGTATTTTTTTCTTATAATGCTAAATCATTATTTTAAATCATTTAAGTGCATAAAAAGTTATTTACTTACTAATCATTTTTATAAATTATTTTTGATAAATAATTTAAAAGGCTCACGCAAACTTTGAGCCAATATTTGAACCAAAACCAATAACCCCTAAGCCTAATTTAAATGACCCAATTCCCCAACCCAATTCAAAAATAAACCGATCCCAGCCTAATAAAATCTCAGTCACTAATCAGCGACTCATAACATCCCCCCTCCCCACTCTCTTTATAACCTCTCACACAACCCATATTCCCCATTTCTTTTCGCCAGCCTCCCTCAAACACTCTCCGCTCTCTTCTCTTTCACGAACCCTAGTTGTTGTATCTCTCTACCTCTCCAAATCCGGCTCTAAAATGTAACAATCATTGATTCACTTACCTTATTGGTATCTCTTCTTTGTTGAATGCCCATTTGTGATGTTACTTAGGTGCTTGCCTAAGTTTAGCAAGTGAGATCTTTTGATATCGACTTAAAGTGGTTTGAACCTTTTGATTTGAGCATTATCTCGTATATATACACTATCCGCTTCCAATGAGATCCATGTCGATTTGTGTCTCCCTCTATAACTAGGGTTTACCCATTTCTCTCCTAAGTTTATTCTGGATCAATTTTGCATGCTTTCTTTCCTTATTTTAGGTTTGATTTACTTTGTTTCATTATTTTTTCATCCAATTTTATTTCTATATAAACCCCTCCGTATTCCCCCTAGTGAGGGACCTTAATCAATATGCTCCCTCTAAAAATTGGACTTTTGTTTTATGATTCCCTCATTCTCTTGTTCCGTACTACGTTTTTGGCCGGTTGAAAGCCAAAGCCACTAAGATCCTATTATTCTAATTATCTCTTGGTGAGAGAATTTGCCAGAGTTCTATTGAAGCTCTTGGGAACTTTGACGCATTGAGATTCCGGTTTCTTGTGGAATTTTTGTTCTTTGTTATTGTCCGTTCAACTGGTAAGTCGCTTGACCTTTGTAATTTTATTTTTATGTTTCTCTAACTTTCATGTGTTCTCACTTATGAAATCTATGGCTTAATGTGTTCCTGGGGGTTATTTTTATGCACAATTCCGTTAGCTATACCCTCATTCTAAGTCTCTTAGCATTTAACTCCCCCTAGTGATGCTAACTAGGACCATCCTAAGATCATTTAGCTAAATGTACTCATGCCTAAATGTTCAAGAATATGCTTACATTCTTTGTACTGAATCTCTATAATGAATGCCTTACACCTGTCATAACCTGAATTAAGATTTTCATTGTTAACTATGACTTGTTTCTCTGCGATTTTGTCACTCAGCATACTCACTTGATCCTATACCCCTTAGTGATTGCTTGAGATTTTAGGACATTTATCTCTACTTTTTTTCCATACCATGTGTTGAATTATTTTGTTTTATGATACTAGGATGAATCCTTGGTATAATTTGGACCTTCTTTAGTTGATTAGTCTGTTGTGTCAATGCCTGAACGCCTATATTGATATTTGATACGAGTTTACTTTCCCACTCTGTTCTAAATCGTGTAAGTAGTCTTGGATATGTAATATGTTCTAATCTGTGATAAGACGTTTTCAATCAACTATGATCTTGCATCTCTACTAATATGTCCCTTGGTATGTCTTTGGCTTACTTGATTCTCTGTTTCTTCAATTATCACATGGCTTGTCACAATGTGTGTTCCACATCATGTCTAAATGTTGTCTTGTTTCCTGATGTTGGTTAACAAGTCTGTCTTATGACATTAGGATGTATACTTATCATAATTTGGACCTCATAGGTTTCAACTTGTTTAGTATTGTGCATCTGTGCATGATAATACTTGTCAATTCTGCAAACCCCTCCCCCCCAACTCTTTCAATATTTGGATGTCTATGTGTTATTTTACTAAGTGTGAACCTGCTTCTAAGTCCCTGATGAACCTACTTTTAAGTTTTGTGACCTATTTGATTAGTTTCTCTGTATTCTCAACCTTGTTATCTCTACATGAAGATATAAGTGCATCCCTTCATCTTCTGTCCCTCGACCATTGTCAACTCTCCCTCATTTGTTACATATGCTATTATGAACCTCTTATTCTTAGCCGGCTGAAAGCCAAGGCTACCAAGGCTCTTGATACTGACCTCCCTAGTGTGAGCATTGCTCGGGATACAATTGAGACCTTTTTAAACTATGACACACTAGGATTTGGGTCTTTAGTCACACCCTACTACTGAAACCTGAATTATCCCAATTCCTTCTTCATATTGTCTATTGAACATGTAAGTTGGTTGGCACAAGTGACATGGGTAATGTGGTCAATTTATGGTTGTTTGAGCTCTTCTAGCGATTCTGTGATGTGCTTGATGAATATAGCTCCTTGTTGGAAATCTGGGTATGTTATGAAGGAATTTTTGAAGCCCAGATAGTGTTGGGCATTTCTTTAGTCTGTTGCGGGCCTATTGTCATTATTTGTATAATACTCATAATCATATTCATTATTGGAAGCGTAATGACTTTGTAATAAACAACTGGGGTGTTAGTAAAAAATAGGGAATGGGCAAATCTTGATGTTTGCATGCAAGGGTAGAAAACATGCCTATAGGATTCAATGATTTATTTGCTATATATGCCATTCAATCCCTATGTGCACTGTAAAAGTCATTTTATTAGGAGAAGAACACACCCACACTACTCGTCTGTTAGCAAAACATGAATTAAAATGCTTTAATTATTCTCATTGCTACGTGTTACTAGAAAACCTGCCTATATGAAGTAAATATCACTGAACTTTCTTTCAATTTGCATCACTGCATCGTATCCACTAGAAATCATGCCTATAGGATTTAATTTTTATAATCTCGTTTGCTTAGTAAACATAACTATAGGGATAAACAATAAAATCGATTCCAATTGCCAATCGTTAGAGATCGTGTCTATAGGAAACCACTATCCACCTTTGTAATTGTTAATACTACATCTCTCAACTCTGTTATTGCTCATTTACGTCACTATCAAAAAGCATGAGTAACTTCTCCCAAAAGATGTCATTGTCTTTACTGCGTAAATCACTTAGACTTAACATTTGTAGGTTAAGTAATTGGAAATCTGCAACCTCAAATCAGCATGTAACGATCGTGTTATCATTTGGAGATACATATCGCCTAGCCTCTAAAACTACTTGTATGCTTTAATATATTGTCATATAGAAATAATGTCTATAGGAATTAAGGTTCATAATTCTGAATTGCCTAACATGAAAACTTGTCTTGTGTGCATTTGTTGCTTAAGTGTGGAGGCAAACTTGAGCTCTTAGCTGCCCATATTTGAAGTCCAATAAGTGTTTTGTCTGTCGCCTAGTTTTGAAATTTCTGAGCAGCCTAAGTAAGGTCTAGAACCACCAAGTAGAGGTCCAATACCTTCTGGACCATAGTATGGGATGGGTAGTGCACGCATAGAGCACGACTTAGAATTGAATTAGCGCACTTTAAGTAAACAACTTTCACATAGTAATCGGGTAGCAGGAGATAATATTATGTGCCCGCTGAATAATATGAGTAACTAATACCCCCAAGGGAGTTGCGAAGTATTATTTATGTTGCACGGGATGATCCCTTAGGCGAAAAAACATAGGACCCCCCCCCCTCATTTATATGTTTTCTATTAGATCTAAATTGTTGTGACCTTATATTCGTACTAAGATCTGCACAAATTGTGTTGTAATGAAATTCATTGACCTTCATATTCCCTTTGTTTATTTGATCACTTAGCTTACTTGTACTCCACATAATCTCAAGTTCGACTGAGAACCACAGTTATGAACCTCGAAGAGTACCAAACGACTCGAAGAGTTTCGTTACCATGATTTTAGAGTATAAGGATATATAAGGAGGGAATGCAGATAATGCATGACAAACATATTCTTGAATGAAATTTTAAACTTGGAGACGTGGTATTGCTATAAAATTTAAGATTGAAGTTGTTTCGTGGCAAGTTGAAGTCTTGATGGTCGGGACTATTCAGAGTAGTGCAGGTGCTATCAAATGGAGCAGCATACAATGATTCAAAGGATAGGACGAATAGGTTTAGAGTCAATGGAAAAGGTTGAAACATTACTCTGGCGTGAATGAGAAGAAATTAGTATCGGTGACTCGTTTTCATGAGCCAAAAATGTTGAGTGAGCCTTAAGTTTGATTTCCTACATCGTGCCATGGTGTTAAATCAGGTGCTTCATAGGAGACAGCCCATTGTAATGATATATTCGTCATGTCGTGATATTAACTAAGACGCTCATTGGGAAGCAACCCAATTCGTAGTTGATCTTTAGTGTAGTTAAAATTTTTCTTATTATTTTTAGGAACTAACATGTTTGCAGGTGATTTCGGCATGTCGTACACTACATCTCACGTAGGCTAGTCCTCAGTAATTTGGGCTAGGGATAATCCATATGTCGCCAGATAGAGCCCTTGCATGGAAGATCTCCTCACATGGGTTATAACAAGACACAACTCGCATGGAGCCTCACGTTGCATGCCTTTGACCTCACGTAAAAGCATGTTTCGCCAGGTAAGATTTTTTATTTTATTTTTGTTCTGTTTTCTTCTAACTTACTCCCACTAAAACCTCACATAAACACAAACCCTAACATAAAATACCTACCCGTAATTCCCTTTTCTCACATAACACTCTCTCCTCAACTTGCAAACCCTGCTACTACCCGCTCCCCTTTCAATTTCCCTTTCCCCCTAAAAAACCATTAAAGACAAGCAATCTTCTGCTATTTCCTTCTCTTGCAACAACAATTCAAGACAGCAAATCCATTGAAGATATCAAATCCCTTCTCTTAAACATCTAAGGTATGGTTTCTATCTCCATTTTTTGGCAATTTTGAGTTGGGTGAATGCATGACATTGGACACAAATTCTGGGGTTGTTCTTTGTTGTAACAATATGTTTCTGTGTCACAAACCCATGAACCCCATAGGAATGGTGTTTCTTTTATGTGAACAAGTGGTAGTACGGATCTCCCAAGCGGATTTGGGAGAGTGAGGTAATCCCTCACCCCTACAAGCACTCCTATGATACTAGTGCATGCTAAGTTTTTGTTATAATGCCTCAAAGGAATTCTTTGTCCCCAATGGAGCTCGAGTCTCTGGTATATAAGTTTAGTGTTATGTATTAGTGCACCACTTTAAAGACTTAAGTGTGGAAGGCTCATTGGTAGCCCGATGCTAAATTGGAGGAAGCATCCATGTGTCATTTCTTGGTTCTAATACTGAGAAACGATAAGGTGAAGTCTGAGTAACCTCGAAAATTGTTGATAATTGGTGTTAATCTCTTAAGTGTGGGGTGGCAAGACCATGTTTTGAATGGTTGCAATACAGCTTAAGCTAGTTTAGGCTCACTTATGTAGGTACAAAATGCCTCCACAAAAAAAACATCAGTAATGGCAAAGCCACATCCACTGCTACATCTAAAGCTAAGGCTACCTCCGCACTACCCCCGAAGAAGAGAAAAGGGGGAAAGCTACTTTAGTCAAGGTGAAGGACAACGAGCAGTTATAGCTATTGCAGCCACCCATCCAAAACCTCAGGGCCAACGGAAATTTGGAATCAAAAGCATACCCTCGCATATTAAGGATTGGTACAAGTTTTGTAGGACCAAACATATACATCTGGAAGTTGCTATTGATGAGAGTCACTTGCAAGCCAAGTACCAAGCTATTTAGAGAGGCATCAATGGGGTTGTGATATGTGTTCCGAAACTATAGAGAGAGATAAACGTCAATATTGTGAGGGAATTATGCTAGGCTTGACCAGCTGGTGCCAATTTGTGGAAGGTTGATAGATTTTTTAGCCTCGACAATATACAATTTCAAGGTTCTATGGATGTTCTTGGAGAAACCTTGGACCACTTCATATTTCATCCTACTTATCGAGAGCTGAGAAACACTCTTTGTGGTGTCAACTCTGTGGTAACTTAGGTGTGGGATAAAAAACAATCTCCATTGGAAGTTCCCAAAGAAGAATATGAAGGCAGAAGTGCAAGCATGGTTGACATTGATTAATGCACGACTCTGACTATGCGCCATGACACTCTCATTAGCCATGAGAGAAATTATGTGTTATATTTCTTAATGATGGGCCAAATGGTGAATGTGGGGTACTTGATCCGTTACCAGATGACCCAAGTGTGAACTAGTAAGAAAATTGACCGAATGCCCTTTACAAACATGTTGACTCATTACATTGCGGCAAGAAGAGGTGGAGGAGGAGAAGGAGTTCGATCACAACATTGCTCCACCCCTAAGACTAATGGACCTTAAAAATGTCTGGGTTAAGGAGGAAAACACCACAACTTCACTGACAGGGGTTGAACGCAATGCATGCGATGACAGCTTCATGGCCCATTTATATAGGATGATGGACTTGTAACTTCGGATAGGGGGACGGCCGGCCACTATAGAGGTGAGGGTCATATTACAGTAGCGATTCCCACTCAATGCTCATGTTCAGCAGCGGGTTAGGCTAGGTGATGGATATCGACTCCCAGATGATGAGCATGTCAACACATCTTAGCAATCCAAGGCCGAGCCGAAGCAATCAGATGATGAGGACGAGGAGGAGGAAGCACAAGATGAAGAGTGGGAAACCTTAGAGGATGAGGGCGAGGACGCAACTTGATATGGGAGTTTTCATCCACCCTACTCATTTGTTTCTTATTTTGTCAATTTGTTTATGCACTAAGGACATTGCATGGAATAAGTGTGGGGTGGTGACTTGTAAATATTAGTCTTGTTTTAGTTATTTGTTTTAATTATGTGTTTTTAGTTAGTGTCGTCTTAGCCTTTAAAAAAATGAAAATTTTGGCTTTTCCCGACAATGGATATCCTAGATAGTTTTCTTGAGGGAATTAAGTCTAAGAAAACCAAAAACAAAATCTTGTAGTAGTGTAGTAATTCCCCCTTGTTTTTTTTATGGGGGGCGCAGTTCTTTTCCCAGGGTTTTATTTGAATCGGATATAGTTAGTTTTAATTTTTAGGAGTTGAAACCACTGGGCTATGAATTGAATTGCAGTGATATCTTTTAACTCTATTATGCCTTGAGAATAGTTAGTACTCTGGTTGTGATGCTTAGGCTCATATTTTGTCTCTAGTATACCTTAAAAGGTAGATTATTAAATTTGCTTAACTACTTTGATTGGAGTGTCATGATAAAACCAATCTTGAGTGAGTAATGTGCCATGTCTGTGTGAGGTTTGTATCTATTCTGTGCATTGCATTTGATATCTAGAACTTGCCACGTATGTGTGCAAAGCAAAATGGAAGTCTTGTTCTGTCTGGGAAGTGGTGTAGGCATTTCTTGGTTGAGCAAGGTGTATAAGAGGTGACAAGGTTCAAATATATGGTCGATTCAAACAAAGGGATACGACTTGTAATGTGGTTAACAAAGAAACTGGTGGGTTAACTACATTAACAAAGAAATTGGTGGGTTACCTAAATGTTATGTAATGTAGTTAACCCACCAATTTATTTGTTAACCACATTACAAGTCGTATCCCTTTGTTTAAATCGACCATATATTTGAACCCTGTCACCTCTTATGAACACTTGAATTGTGATAAATTATATAAAGTTAAAATGTGGGGTGCTGGTTTGGCTTTTGAGTGGAACAAATAAAATAAGGAGAAAGATGCACTGTTTGAAAAGAAAAAAAATATGTCAGTAAAAGCCACTTGGATTGAAAGAAAGAAAAAAAAGAAGGAAAAAATTATTGTTGTATTGTATGAAAAATAATTCTTGATGGTAGTGGCTAGTGATATACTGGTGCTTAAAGAAGTATGGGGTAATATAAATTAAGGTAAAGGTCGAGTTTTAGTTTGAAATAAGTATGAGCTTGAGTATTAAAGTACATGTATTAAAGTACTTAAGGGAGGTGTAGTCACTCATATACAAATGTATCATACCCGACCCACAGCCTACATTATAACAAATTAAAGTCCTACTTGATTCTGACTGAATAGGTTCGATTAGTGGAGTATTACACTATGGCAAGTCTATGGTGCATCATTTGTGGCATATGAATGTTGTTTCTGAGAGTGAGTGAATTTTTTCCTATCTTGATTTCCTACGTTCTTAAAATTCATTGTGTGTGGAATTAAGCTCTTTGTTGGGTGAGGGCACGCGATTCATTAAGGAAAGGTAGTATCATTGACCTCCATGTTAGAGTAAGTAAGTTAATTGTGAATAAAGCATGGTATTTGTGAGTCAAATCTTGAGGTAAGGATGTTATACCTTTTTTCATAGTCTATTTTAAAGATTCTTGGTGCAATGAGTTAAGGGATCGCTTAAAAAGGTCGTGTCTATTAGTGTAGTTTGATTGCTCGAAGACTAGCAATGTTTAAGTGTGGGGTATTAAAGGTGTAGCAATATTTCCATATTTTTCATACATTAATTACCTTGCATTTAATGTGCTTTAATGTTAAACTACACTTTATTTGCGTGTAATTGATTTTATTTTATGTGTAGGTGAATTGGAGATGAAACTAGAGCAAAAGGAAGATTTAATGAATAAAATGTGTGCGAAGACTGTGGAAAGAAGAACGAATGCATTAAGCAGTGAAAAGATAAGGAAGCTGGCGAAGCAAGCCTATGAGCTCGTGTGGGAGCAAGCTATGTGAGGGATGAGGTAAGGTCCACCTCACATGAAGGCTGGAGACGCATGGACTGGGAGAGGTCCATCTCGCGTGGAGCCTTCGAGCATAGTCTGAGGCGTGCATACTCCAGAGTTTGAAGGCTTATTTCATCTCCAGGTTTGACTAGGACTTGGCCTATGCTTTTTAGGTCTTTCCCTACACATATAAATAGACACTAAACACCACTTTTGAAGGAGTTTTGCGACTAGAGGCAAGAATAGCTCGTGGAACACTTGTTGGGAGATATAATTGCCGATTTGTACATTCCTTCATTTTTACTTTATAATTTGGTTATGCAAAACACTTGGCATATTGTTACTATAAGTATTATTAGCTAAATTCCTAATCTAGGGTTTGATGGAACCCATTGAAGGATGATTTTTACATTGCGTTTAATATAAATTGGCCATTTACTATTTTCTACTTGTTCAACTATATTATTATTGTTGCTGGTTGAAGGCCATCAATTGACTGTGCCTATTTAGTGTGTATTGCTCGAGAAAGAGTACGCATTTAGATAGTTGTTGAAAAAAACCCTCCCAAAGTATTTGAGAGATCAATACAGAGGGTTTAAGGGTGGTATTACAGATAACGAAACCATGATGTGACCATAGTGAGCGGTAAATTAGTGTCAGCTAGCGTAGTTCGAGAGAATACTTTTAGTAAATTATGGTAGTTTCTCGAGAGAGAGCTACGAAACTAAGAGTACTCACAATCAATAGAGAATATATAGGCGAAATTATAGAAAATGTAGCGGTGAGAATTTTGGCAATAGGGGAAATCAAAACCCTAGACCTTTCCAATACTTGTCTACAACTTGTTCATAATTAGTTATTAATTACTAAATTTTTCATTACATGATATTTAGTTAGTAAACATCCAAGTTGTTATTTAAAAATTTCTGAAAATCGATTGCGTGAATTTGTGTGAGTCTATTAGTTGTGCTTAATAGGTTAATTCCCTGTAGGATTCGACTCCGGACTTGTTGACCGGAATATATTTACAACGACCACTTAGTCCTTTTCATAAGGCATAGTTGGGCGTGATCAATTTGTATTAGAATTTTAGACACAAAAGATTCAATAAATCTTAAATCGACATATGAATAAAAAGTTAAGGTTAAATTAAGCAAAAATGCACTAAATCTCTAGTAATAAGAGATTACTTATGGATGTATAGGAGATGTTAAGGTTAGTATACGATATATTTAATTTATACTCTATAGTAAATTACAATTCCCAAGTGTATTGGAAAAAATTAAGTTCATGTATAGAATTAATTATAAGGTAACACGTCATAACACGTGGACTGGTAAAAGAATGACAGTTGACAAAGAATAGTTAAAGAGGCACGAGCTTCAACAGACACGGGCAGAGATCCAAGAAAATCAGAAAGGATTGGTGCTCGAACCTCTTGATATTCGAAATCGCATCAGAAGAATGAACCTAAATAGAAAAAGGGGTATAGATACGTATTATTGGTAATTAATAGGCATTAATTACGAAAAATGTTATGGAATTTATATTTAAATAAGTTATGATTACCAATTATAATGTTACGTTAAATGTCATTAATTATCCATAATGACTCTATTATGAAAGGAAAAAGATGTATTACTTAAAAATAGCTATAAAAGGTATGGAAACATTTGTAAGGACACGAAAGACTGTTTGAATATACTGATTTATTTTGCTTCTATTCTGCTATTATTTACATCAATTATTCCTATTATTATTTAATTATCAGTACTCTGGGTTCTTGTAAAATAAGCTTTGGCTAAAATCCCAATTTTTGGTTAAAAAATGGTTCCGTTACTAGAAATCTAATAATCCACCCCTTCCTAAATTAACCTTTTTTTCAAATCAATCGAGACAAATGTCAACGACAACAATCAAAGAGATTGTCAACTCCCGGAGAATCAGCAAGATGATCGAACCTCGATCCATTCCCTACGAAATTCTCCTCGACAATCTCGAGAAGCAACTCATGGTGGATCTCAATCAAATGCAAATGATCAATTGGAAAATGATGAGGCAATTAACAAAGCTTTGAAAACGTTAATCGCTCAATAGGAAAGCAAAGCTCTTGTGACTTTCGCTAACCAGTTGCTAGTTGCACCACCAACACCAACTCTAAATAATAATACTTTGGAAATCCTCGTTCTGGACTCGTTAATTCAGGTAGTGATGGAACTCGCAGTGAGTCTCATGATGGAGAACCAGTCAATTCTGATTTACAAACTTTAGTGTTAACCTTGCAGAGATAGCTCAAGGAGCAAAATGACCGCATAGAAAAAATACCGGGAGTATCGCCTATAATCAAAGGAATAGATATGGACAAATATTCAAAACAACCTTGGAAGCCAAGTGCTGCTCCTCTACCAATTCCGATGAAATTCAAGATGCCCGATATTTCAAAATACAATGGATTCTCTTATCCGCGAGACCACGTGTCTGCATTCATAACTGGAGTAAAGGGTAATGATTTGACCAAACAAGAAATTTAATCAGTATTGGTCAAAATATTTGGTGAAACACTCACTAAGGGAGCATTAACATAGTATTCTCTTTAACCCGAAAATTTTATACATTCTTTGGCTAAACTTTTAGATTCATTTATCAAAGCACACTTGGGAGCCTAAAAGGTCGAAAAAGGATTGGAGGATATTTTCAAAATAAAGCAAGGGGGTTCGTAGCTGCTAAGAGAATTTGTAGACAAATTCTAGCATGAGAGAATAACGTTTCCACACCTACCTTATAATTAGGCAGCTATGGCTTTTACCAGTAATCTAAATGAGAAGAGTTCAGAGGCCACGAGATTCAAGGAAAGTCTACGTGAATTTCCAGCAACAACTTGGAACGATATTTACAACAGATACAGCATGAAGATGCGGATAGAAGAAGATACTATTACTCAATCTCAAAAAAAGAGAGGGTACAAGATGTGCTAATACTGAAAAATGGTCCAGTAAAAATAGGTAGCCCTACATGGGACTCGCAGGAAGAGACTCATATTCAAAACATGATACCACAAGATACGATCAACGATTGAGAGACAGAGAATCTGGCTCATCATCATCAAGGTTCGGGAAAGAACAAAATGCCCGAGAGATGTATGGTGATGATAGAAGCTTTAAGGCAAAGATCGGCGGTTACAATTTTAATGTGAGCACTTCCGAATTGGTGGCTATTTGGAGGAGCATAGGTGACAAGGTACGCTGGCTAAAAGAAATGAGATCAAATCCAAACAGATGAAATCCTGATCATTGGTGCGAGTTTCACCACGATCACGGTCACAAAATCACAGATTGTAGATTGCTGCAAGGTGAAGTTTAACATTTATGAAAACGAGGTTATCTAACTGAATTATTTAGTGAAAAAGGAAAGCATGCATATACGAAAAACAGACAGGAGCCTCAAAAACCCCCTTCACCAAAAAGGACAATTAATGTCATCAGTGGAGAGAAGAGATCAATGTCATAACAGCAGCCAACAAAGTTTCAAAAAGTACAATCACATATGGGAAGCGAGTTGGACCTGTTTTGGAATAAGAAAGTATTATATTTGATGATGCAAATGCAGATGCAGATGGTGTACTAACCCCACACAATGTTGCACTAGTAATATCTTTACTTGTACATGACACTAATGTGAAATAAGTTTTGATTGATCCAGGCAGCTCCGTGAATATCATTCTATTAAGAGTAGTAAACGAAATGCAAGCTAATGATAAGTTGATAACCTAGGCACACACCTTATCTGGTTTTGACAACTCAAGAACTGTATCAAAAAGAGAGATAAATACACACCACATTCGCAAAGGAGTTGTTAAAGACACGAAATTTCAAGTGCTAGAGATGGACAGGGCTTACAATATGATTCTCGGTAGACCATGGATTCACAAAATGGATGTTGTGTATCTACCTACACCAAGTTGTTAAATTCCCTTCACAATGGGGAATATGACAAAAACGTGGTGACCAGCAAGCATCCAGAAGCAGCAATTCAAAAGCAGATTCAAATACAAAATCGAAGAAAAATAGCAATTAAAAAACTCGGTTGAGGATGATGCAACACAAACCTCAACTGAACACGGGAAAACAGATGTAGATTCAAGGCCCGATACCATCCAAGAGCCAGAGCAAAATGTAGAAACACCAAAACAACGATTGAGGAATTGGAAGTTGTAGTACTATTCGCATCATGGCCTGAAAGGAAAGTCTACCTTATGGCCAACCTCAGCCGAGAAATAAAAGGTAAGTTGATTGAATTTTTGAAAACTAACATGGATTATTTTGCCTATTCCCATTCTGATATGACAGAGATACCTTTGGAAGTGATGACCCACAATTTAAATGAAGATTCATCATATCCATCTGTCAGACAAAAGAAAAGAAAGCAAGGATCTTTCAAAAATCAGGTGATTCAAGATGAGGTACAGAAGCTTTTAATAATTGGGTCCATCCGCGAGGTAAAATATCCAAATTGGTTAGTGGTAACTAAAAATAATGGTAAGTGGCGAGTTTTTGTATATTATAATGACCTAAACAAAGCTTGTCCTAAAGATTTTTTTCCATTACCGCATATAGATCAACTAATCGATGCCACTACAGGACACGAATTGTTAAGATTTTTTAGATCCATATTCAGGATATAATCAAATCGAAATGGACCTCATAGATGAGGAAAAAACTTCAATTATAGCAGACAAAGGGACTTACTGTTATAAAGTGATGTCATTTGATCTCAAGAATACTGGAGCCACATATCAAAGTTGGTGACTAAAATATTTCAAGAACATTTAGGGAAAACCAAGGAAGTCTATATAGATGATATTCTGGTCAAGTCACAACAAGCAAGGGGTCACATTTAACACTTGTCTGAAATATTTCAGATTCGACGCAAATTTAACATGAAGTTAAACCCCGAGAAATGTGCATTTGGAGTATCGTCAGGTAAGTTCTTGGGATTTCTTGTTTCAAACCATGGTATTGAAGTAAATCCCCGCATATTAAAGCTATTGAGGAAATTCCTGATACACTTACAAGTAAAAAAGAAGTACAGATACTGACGGGAAGAATAGCAGCCTTGGGAAGATTTATTTCCAAATCCTCAGAAAAATGCTTCAGGTTCTTTCAGCTTTGAAAAAGCAGGATCAGTTAGAATGGCATGAGGAATGTCAGCAAGAACTTAAAATTGAAAGTATACTTGTCAAATCCACAGTTGCTCACGAAGCCAAAAGACGGGGAGAAACTACCCATCTAGCTTGCTGTTTTAGAAGTAGCAGTAAAGTCCTATTTTTGTTCGTGAACACCAAGGTAAATAATCTCCAATTTATTATGTTAACAAGTTATCATTAGATGTTGAGACTCGATATCCTCATCTAGAAAACTTGCACTTGCATTGATTATGGCATCTAGGAAATTAAGACCTTATTTTCAATGCTATCCTATCTTAGTAGTAACTGCTTACCCCTACGTAATATACTACATAAACAAGAGTTATCAGGTAGATTAGCCAAGTGGGCCATAGAATTAACTGAATATAACATGGCGTATCAACCTAGAATTGCAATAAAGTCACAGGTGTTAGCAGATTTTGTGGCAGATCTTAGCCAAGGGATGCAACTAGAAGAAAAAAAAAAGGAACTACAGATATTCAATGGGTCTAATCCAGGAACTTAGACTTTATTTACTTATGGTTCTTCAAATGTAAAAAAGGCAACTCTAGGTATTATTTTGGTACCACCCACGAGAGAAACCATATGACAAGCTATAAAATGTTAACCTATTACTAACAATGAGGCAGAATATTAAGGTGTGATTGCAGGTTTAGAACTGGCCTGCGAACTTGGCATAGAACAGTTCATAATCAAAAGCTATTCACAGCTCGTAGTTAACCAAATGTGGGGATTTACATAGCCGAGAGACAAGAATGCAGCAATACCTGAAAAAGGCACATGATCTGGTTAGGCAATTCCAAACCTGGAAGGTCTTGCAGATACCAAGAGAAGAGAATGTCGAGGCAGATGCCCTAGCTAATCTTGCATATACTGCCGAAGTAACTAATAATAAAAATCCAACTAGAGATCATTTATTTTATTCCGTACTTGATCAAGACAAAAACGTGGTAAATTCCAATAATTTAACTTGGGATTGGAGGAACGAGATTGTCTCTTCTTCGCAGTATGGAGCATTACCTGAAGATAAGAAAAAGGCTCAAGCACTTCACAAAAACGCTGCTCGATACTGTTTAAAGCAAGACAATCTTTATCGTAAAATGTTCGGTGGTCCTCTAGCAAAATGCCTCGGACCTTCTCAAATAGAATGTACGATGAGAGAAATACACGAGTGACATTGTGAAAATTACACATGATTAAGATCTTTAGCAAAAACCATGATTAAAGCAGGTTATTATTGGCCCAAAATGGAAAAAGACGCGGAAACTTTTGTGGCTAAATGTGACAAATTCCAAAAATATGGTAACAACATGCATAGACCTGCAAAATTATTACATCCGGTCATTTCCCCATTGCCTTTTATGAAGTGAAGGATAGATATCGTGGGTCCATTACTGCAAGCCAAGGGCAAGGTAAGGTTTTTATTGGTACTCACTGATTATTTTACTAAATGGGTGGAAGCAAGAGCTTTTAAATAGGTAGGAGAAAAACAGGTCAGACATTTCATTTGGTGAAACATCATATGTCGATTCGGTATACCAAAGGAAATCGTATATGATAACGGCCCACAATTTATAGGCACGCAAATCACAGAACTTTTCCAGAATTGGCAAATTAAAATGATTACTTCAACTCCTTACCATCCAGTAGGTAATGGACAAGATGAATCAATGAATAAAGTCTTTATCAACAATTTGAAGAAAAGGTTGGAGAAATCTAAAGGCAATTGGCTAGAGGTATTAACTAGAGTCTTTTGGGTTTATCGAACAACTACTAAAACAAGTACAGGGGAAACACTATTTCTCTCTTGTATACGGAGCTGCAGCCTTAATCCCAGTCAAGATAGGAGATCCAAGCACCCGATATACACAAGCAATTGAGGAGTCAAATGAAGAACAAATGCGAGTAAACTTGGATTTACTTGAAGAAAAGAGGGAAGCTGCATTAATAAGGATGGCAACACAAAAACAAGTTATTGAACGATACTATAACCGAAAAGCTCATCATCTTAGATACTTTGAGATTAGGGACTTCATACATAAGAAAGTTTTCCAATCCATGAGGGCAGCTAATGCATGAAAGTTAAGCCCAACTTGGGAAGGACCTTATAAGATTCATGGAATTGCAATAAAAGGAGCGTATGAGCTTGAAATATTGGATGGCAAGATTCTACCCTCAAATTAGAATGTTGTTCATTTGAAGAAAGATCATTTCTAAGGAAAAGAAATACCCACGCGTAGATATACCTATTAATTATTTTTATATTTGAATTATTTAAATTTTACTAACGATTTTAGATGATAGGCAAAAGCTAGCCCGTACTAAGTGAACAACTACGACCAGCAAGACACGTGGAAAGAACATAATTCCCGCTTTAGGGTTATAACTATTCTGATAGAAATTTAAAAGGGTTAAGCAGTCTTCATCTAAAATTGAACCTCCGAATCCCGTTTGTTTATCCTTTTCAGGAAAAAGACCGCATTGGAGGAATAATCAAGTGCTCGAGATTTCATACTTTAAAGCTCAAACGCTTGAGGGACTGTACAGTATACATATGATATATGTGTAAAGAAGGCAAAAAAGACTGAGAATAACCAAAGTTCAAGTCGAACCCAAAAATCTACTCATTGAATGAATTAAGTTTAGAGAAAAGTTATGAACCAACAACACAAAGTGAGTCAAAAAACCTTATAGATTTAAATTATATAATATCTAGATTAATGGCAATGTATAGAAATGGGTTGTAAAAAACCCTTGGATTTTCTTTTTTGCAAATCTGTTGTAAAAAAAACAGCTACGAAAAGATTATAGAAGTTGTTTAAACTTGACAAAGTTCAAATAAAAACTTTATCAAAATTATTTCAAGAGATATGTGTGTTCCTATTTCTTTTATCGTACATTTACATTGTTATGAAGTTGAGACGTCTTATTTATTAAAGTGTCGAATAAAAAAAAGCCCTCTTTTATAAATTCATGTTTGATTCACATATCCATGAATCTAACAAAGCATTTTTTTTAAAAAGAAAAAGAAAAATTGCAAAAAAGTAAGACCAAAGCACACGAATTAACAAATAAGACCTTGAATATAAAGGTAAGAACGAGCAAAACAGAAGCTCAAGATGATTAAGTTAAACAAAAACTTCTTAATATTAAGTTTAGACTATGTATGAACCTAGTCGTAAACTATTTGTCATTTATACAAAATGCCCCGAAAAGGTTTGGAGGGTTGTCATTTCCAAAAAACTAAACCTCCAAACGAGACCAGGGGTTAAAACCATATTCCACAAAGAAAAAAGAAGAAGTCACACTTCATAAACTTTCATTGAGGGGCTGAAGAAGGATCTAAAGCACTATCACAAGTAGAAGAAGGTTCGAATTGCCTTGAAGGAGTTGGGGCATTCACCGTACCCATATCATCTTGAACATGTTGGGAGTATCAGTCATGAGAGAATGAAAATCTTGGTCTAGCTGAGTTTTTTCAATAGTCTCCTTTAACTTGGCTAACTTAGTATCCAAGTTGAAACCTTATTGGCTAGCCTCCACAAGGTTATTGTGGCGTGTGTTTAAAATCTCTCAACTCACTTCAATAGCAATCTTGTCCTCAAGAATCTCGTAATCTCTCTCCCATTGATCAATCCCATTTTTTAGCTTTTCATTCTCAGCCAAGGTAGAATCATAAGAAGCTTGCAGATGAGAAAGTAAACTTTCTAAATAACTAACCTTATTAGAAGATTCATGAAGATCTTCTGGCGGGGAGTAAATGTTTGCACAAGTTTACCAGCGTAAACCTCTTTCTAACTTAGCAAAGCCTTCAAATCTTTAATCTTTTCACTGGCATCGGAGAGTTGCTTAGAAAATGATGTCTCGATGAGATTTTTGTCCATGTCAACTTGATATGAGGAAGCCTTCTCAACTACTAACTCTGAAGGCAAAACCTTCAACTGCTGCTCTAAGGTGCACCTATTTTCTTCTAATGCTTCCATATCAATTTGAAGGCTTTCATATTGTTCTTTCGAGTAATCTTCTTCAATTTGATAATTATGCATTAACTTATCCGTATGGTAAATCCTCTTCATCATATGTGCAATCGAAATGAATCTAAAAAGAAGAAGGGGTAAGAACCTTAATAGAAGAAGGATGTAATAAAGTGTGAAAAGAAACAAATACCTTTAATGATGACTGCATTATGTCATTCATCCAAGTCAAAGAGTTGTGACTCTCGAGCTTTGATTTCTCAACTGGACCAAGAGGTTTCAACCACACGTCAGCCCGAACTAATTTTCTCAAAAGGTTACCATCAGCAGGAACCTCAATGATAATTTGCTTCATAGCTCCACTTCCACTTGAATAACCGACCTTAGTATGAGGGGCAATAGCGGGGGGGGGCTGTGGAAAAATTCAAAATAGCTTGGGACATAACAACAACGGCAGCAGTTACAACTGGTAAAGAAGACGTCACGAGAATAAGCATGGTAAATGAGGCAAGAGTTAATTCATCAAAAACTAAACCCAAATTGTCACTATCAAACCCACGAGCAAAGAGCTAATCAACGGAGTCACGAGCTATCGCATGAGTGTCATCATCAGAGATTAACATGGTGGCTTCAACATGCTGGGTAATAGGAACATAATGGGGAGATGATGCTTCATCATATGAAAAGATATGTCTTTTGGATAGCGACCTTTTTATAAAGGAACCCTCATCTTGTTCCTCCTCCTCTTCAGAATCTTGGACTGCAGCAGCCTTTCTTTTCGATGAAGAACCCAAGAGTATCTCTTGAGCTCTTTCAAGAAAAACTCTAAAAGTTACGATAGCAACAGCATTTATACCTCGAATGGGAAATCCTAATAAAAAAAAGGATCAAATCAAATTCCACAGGAAAAAGTGAATGAATGTACGAAGATATGAGAAAAAGCATTTACCATGAGTTTTCACTTTCCAACCAAACCGATGCGAAAAGTTTTTCCAAGATCTACCTTCCATCTGAGCAACATTCAATAACTTTCTCACCCAACCACGAAAACTGAGAATCTCATCAACAGTTCCCATGGTTGCTGAAAAGAGGAAAAAGTTAAATGGTAGCAAGCAAAATAGAGAGAAAAGATAGAAAAAGTTATAAAAATAAATCTTACGTGCCAAATTCCACTTCTCAGGAAATGGAACATTTTCTTGACCCACTAGACCAACAATGGGGGCAGCAACAAACTTGGCATACCAGCCACGGTCTTTATTATCCTTTGGGCTAACTAGCACACTCTTACTTCTCGCCAATAAAGTGAAATCCCCATGGAGGGAAAGTTTAGGAGAGTAGAGATGAACTAAATGGAAGAAAATAAAAGGTGAACCAGCCATATTGGCCAAATGCCTTAAGCATGCAACATCCCTCCACATAATGAGGCAATCTTTTCGACAAGAAGGCAAAGGAACTGCGTGGTTAACATTTCAAGCTCCCCAAACCTGTTAGTTTATGGATATTGTCTACTGATTTGAAGGAGGTATTATATCCCCAAGTGTGCAAACTACATTAAAATCCTGGATTCTTTCCATGTACTTCATTGCTATTTAACGATGCACTCCATTTTTTTGTCACTTGGAAATGTTTGAGTCTTGTATGGAATTTTGATGAATATTTACAACTTCTCGACCTCAACTTATTTGGACTGAGACGTAGTTATACATGTTATTTAGTTATTTACTAGAAGTGACTGCTACACATTTAAAAAAATGCTTTGTTAAATTCATGGATATGTGAATCAAACATGAATTTATAAAAGAGGGCTTTTTTATATTCGACACTTTAATACATAAGACGTCTCAACTTCATAACAATGTAAATGTACGATAAAAGAAATAGGAACACACATATCTCTTGAAATAATTTTGATAAAGTTTTTATTTGAACTTTGTCAAGTTTAAACAACTTCTATAATTTTTTCGTAGCTGTTTTCTTTACAACAGATTTGCAAAAAAAGAAAATCCAAGGGTTTTTTACAACCCATTTTTGTACATTGCCATTAATCTAGATATTATATAATTTAAATCTATAAGGTTTTTTGACTCACTTTGTGTTGTTGGTTCATAACTTTTCTCTAAACTTAATTCATTCAATGAGTAGATTTTTGTGTTCGACTTGAACTTTGGTTATTCTCAGTCTTTTTTGCCTTCTTTACACATATATCATATGTATACTGTATAGTCCCTCAAGCGTTTGAGCTTTAAAGTATGAAATCTCGAGCACTTGATTATTCCTCCAATGCGGTCCTTTTCCTGAAAGGGATAAACAAACGGGATTCGGAGGTTCAATTTTAGATGAAGACTGCTTAACCACATTTAAAATCTAACCGTTGACCTTGTATTTTGATCCCTTGGCAAGTTTTAGAAATAGCTATTTGGCCCCCAAACGTTGTTAACCTCAAACTTTTTATAATTATACTTTTTCTCAATTTTCAACTATAAATACCCCCATTCTTTCATTTTTACTCACTAATTCATCAATCTCTCTCTAATTTTCTTCTATAATTGCTTACTTTATTATTGCAATTTCGTGAAAAATTATGAAGTTGGTGAATTAAAGTATTCAAGTCTTCAACGATATTCAATTTTCAAGAAGTTGTTCATCAATTCGGTGAACTCGTTCTAACTCTTAAGTTTAATATTATAATTTTATTTTTTTAACTTGTATAGTTATAATTAATATGGCATTTTCTTTGAAAAAAATATTTGGTAGTGAGGGAAAAGTTAAAATTGGTAAATCTAGTCGCCAAGATACTACTCTTTCTTCGGCTCCCTGACCTAGACATGTTACTTGTCCTCCTCCACCCATTATTCTTGATAGTGATAACCCTTGTTTTTAATTTTTCGATAGTCAATTTTGTCATGATGTTGCACCGGATCAACAATTAAATAAAGAAGTTACGAATGTTCTTTCTCTTAATGAAACTATATTTGAAAATTATGAGGAAAATGAGAATTTATATGAAACGCAACCGGATTTAGATTATACACCAATTAGTCATGTTAATAACTCAATCGATGTCCCGCCTGACCCTCTTGCAGTAACCCCACCTTTAATAGACAACCTTTTAAATGGCCCGAAACATCTCTTGTTTGGCACTTTTTTACTCAACAAAGACAACACAATAAGGCTAAGTGTAAAACTTGTGGATTTTTATTGGTTCATAAATTTACTTGAGACCGTAGCGATACGGGTAATTTGACTAGACACATAAAGACACACCCGAGAGATAAAGCTAAATTTCTTCAAATGAAAGTTGCGCAAGAGGGGAGAAGTGTGGATACTACGATTAACCCCAGTACATGTTCAAATGTAGTTCAACCAGAAATTAATACTGTTACCGGTGATATTTTATATTATGATCCAAATAAAGATCGTGAAGAATTGGCAAAAATGGTTACTGTTATGTGCTTACCATATAGTTTTCCTTCTAACCCTCATTTTGTGCATTATATTAGAAGAGTGTTTGATCCTACTTATAAAGGATGGCCTCACGCAACTGTAAAAAACGATAATTGCAAATATAAACATGAATATGAACAATATTTGTGATATTTATTTACTTATATAGATTGTCGCATTGCTATTACTACTGATATTGGTAGAAGTGGTAATGATTGTGATTATCTAACTGTTACAAGTCATTGGATAGATAAGGAGTGAATAATGCAAAAGCGCATTATTGCTTATAGAATAATTGATTCACGCCACACAGGTAGTTTATTGCTAACACAGTTGCAGATATTTGTAAATATTTTTGCCTTAGAGATAAAATTATGTCGGTTTCAATGGACAATGCTTCTAGTAACACTAACACTGTAGGCTTGCTTACAACCACACTAAATCCTACATTTAGTAGTATTTTTCATGTTAGATATATTTGTCATATTTACCATTTAATCGTCGGTGCAGGAATGAAAGTTTATATAGAAATTGAAAATGTTAAAATGGCTCTTAATTGGCCTTTTTATTCAAACCATACAAGCAGGCTTAGAGAATATTTTAAAAAATGTGATGAATTTGGCCTTAGAGAAATAAAGGTTCCCAAACCTTGTCCCACTAGATGGAACTACATGTATGAAAGTTTAGTTGTTGCATATAAATATAGGAACCCAATAAGCGCAACATATAATGCTCATATAGGTGATGGTGATGATGATGATGATGAGCACCTTACAAATCAAAATTGGAGTAATGTTAAAACGCTTGTAGACTTTTTAGAATAGTTTCATATTGTTACAAATGAATTATCTGGCCAATATTATCCTACTATTTCTAATTGTTTAGTTTATATTGCGGCACTTGTAGATTTATTTACAGCATTTTCAGAGGGTGGAGATATTTATCAAGAAGCTATTAATTCTATGAAAGCTAAGTTTAAAAAATATTTTTTCTCTAGGCCCCCTATTTTTTGTGTTGTTGCAGTTTTAAATCCTACAATGAAATTAGGAGGTCCTTACTTTTGGTATTCAAAAATCTATAACGCTTTACCACTTTCAGCTGAGGAATTTTCTACACTAAGAAATGCAAAAGCCTCGGCAAAATAAATGCTCAAACGATTTATAATGCTTATCAACTTGTTGTAGATTATGCAAGACCAAATGTCCCAACTCCTACTTCGTCTAGTTCGCAATCATCTAAAAGAACTGCGGGCCTAAAAGCCCTTAGTTCTTGGACAGAGTTCAGGGATTCTCAAGGTGATAATTTTGGTAATACTTCACAACTAAATGAGCTTCAAGTTTATCAAGGCCTTGAAATAGAGAATCCAGACGGCACCTTTGATATTTTAGAATGGTGGAAGGACAAACATAAACACTATCCGGTTCTTTCAAAGATGGCTCGAGATATTTTAAGTGTTCAAGCTTCAATAGTAGCATCGGAAAGCCCTTTCAGTCAAGCGAGACTTTAAGTCGCTGATCATAGAGCATCTATGAGGGAGAGCTTGGAAAAATTGGTACTCTTCAGATATTGGATCCGATCGGAAAGAAGAAATTTTGGACTTGCAGTATCGCAACCGGAGATAGACGAAGCTTATGAAGAAATGCTAGCGGAACTTGCACAGGATGCTGCTTCGCCCGGAAGCGGTGATGAACAAGCCTCTTTTCCACCACCACCAACGGAAATTCCTCCAAACCTTGAAGGATTTATGAGATTTGTTAGAGATAATACATAGACTAATATGTAAATTGTATTTTGGCAAATCTTCCTTAGTTTTTTTTAATGGTGATATTAGTACTTTGTTGTGCTCATTCCATTGGGGGAGGAAGACTGTGAAAGATATTGCCATTTTTGTTAATATCGTAATAATAAAAATTATAAGGCATTCCCTTGAATATCTCTTTGCAATTTTTTTGTGTTTAAATTTGACTCTTTAGAAGATTTAAACTATTATACTACATAATATATATATATATGTATGTATGTATATATAAAATACATATAAGCTATATACAAGATATATTTAATTTTTTGAAATGGTGGGTCCTACTGACCGATGCCAACGGTAGTATTGCACAAGTAGCCTTTTTTTTTACACTTTTTCAATTTATAAAACTAATCTTCTCTAAACTATAAATACCCCTCCCCCCTCTTCTTCACTTCTTCACTCGATACTCATTTCTCAATCTAAATTTCTCTCATTCTCTCAATCTCCAATTTTCAAGACTTCAAGTCTCAATCTCAAATTCCCAAATCTCAAGTTAAATCATGCCTCGTTCGGAAAGAATGCGCACATTCGTTTGACAACGCTTTGAGGTGCTAGAAGAAAATGAAGAAGGTCAGAAATTAAAGTGGAAGAAATGTTCTTTCAGGATCTGGCACAGGCAGTTTAAGGAGACATATTAAGTATCGTCTTGAGCATCATCCAGAAATCCGTATTAAAAAATTTTCAACAATTTATGTTATTTTAAAATTATTAGGCGTATTTATGCTTAATGTTTTAATTTATTAGATTAATTTGAAGTATTACTAATTTATTATGCATGAAAATTATACTGTTTTTTTTGTTAATTTACTTATTAAATGCAAACTTTAATATATAATTATATATACATAGTATACATATTATATATACTATATATATTTATATAGCTATTTATAAACAATTTATATTAATATATACATATATAGTTTACAAAAAATTGCCTTAAATTTAAAAAAAAAAAAGCCCGAAACGAAAAAGCCCGTTAGGCCCGTGGGCCCGGCCCATTTAGCCCGGGACCATGTGGGTTTAGGACCGTCGTGGGCCGGTTCCACCCATTAGGACCGTGAAGCCCGGGACCGTCAAAGACCGGCCCACTTAAGCCCGAGACTGTTTGGCCCGTTTAGGCCCAGGCCCGGCCCAGAATACACCACTAACACCAAATTATAGCATTTTTCTTCGAAATGGCCCTCTATATTAACAGACATGACATTATACACACAATGCAGTCTTGAATGGGACCTATAAAATGATACAACACACGAAAACCCCATTTTTTTGGCACATTGATAAAGCATAACTTGTGGCGTAACACTCTAGGGAATTTGTATGCTCCCGCAACTCTGCATTACCTTTCAGCGTGCCAGACATCTACTAAAAGACGTCAAAAATGGAAATGAATCAACGTAGTTCGGTATGTTTACAATGGAAAAGGTAGCCTGGGAAATAAGAGAATTTGCTCGCAATCTCCTCCAGCAATTCATTTTTAGATCTGCAGATCATCCAACGAGAGTTCATCTGCAGTCAAGAGCTTTAATTTCTGCAACACAATCAACCATCACAATTCGGTATGGGCATTTATATCTTAAACTTTAACACTGATACTGGACTATCAGTATTCCAGCATATAGAACTAGAAAAGGTTAGTAAAGCTCAACAACTAGTTCTCCAATTAACAAATCATGGAGTCCAGACGGTTCATGTGTCCCCTGCTTTTCTACAAAACATTGTTTGTTGTCCAAAGTAATGCAAGAAAAGCAGGTATTCAAGAAACAACATAAAACAAGATTCAGGAACTCGAAAACAAAAAAGCAAGCACCTTCCAATTCTGTAGAAAACAATAATTAACAGTATGGGAGGAAGCAGATGGAATATCATACCGTAATGAATTGTGGAGGGTCATCAAGGCTAGATGAACCGAGAACTACTTCTCTCTTCAACTTCGTAGTTAACTTATGACAAGCCCGCAGCTGAAACATAGAAGGAAATAACTTTGAGATTAACGCATGTTAAATTTAATCTAAAACATTAAAATACTACCAAGAAAACCAAATATAAGCCTAAAATAGGAAGTGCAAAAGATTGATAAAATAATACCTCAGATCGCGTAGCCCCACCAACTATAAATACAAAAATACGTTGACCCATTTTCTTGAAATCACTTGATGCATGCCTCAGAATTGAATCACTACAAGAAAATGAAGGAATTCAGACTGCTAATCCCCTCGGGTGCAAGATGAAAATGGGCAAATGTTCAGTGAAAAGGGAAAACAAGCACTTCCTGTCGATAATTGCCTACTGTTGGCACAAATGATATCAAGACGTATAATGGTCAGGTGCAATAAGATGTACCTCGAATATCCATCATCAGAATTTCGAGGGCGGGCCCACGTAGCCGTCCTTCTCGATCTCATTGAATGGGGAGTTGGAACTTGATTTGCTTGTACTGATGCAGACTGAGAGGTCCCATGAAAAGTTGGATTTGGATCATTCATGCAGGGATAGTCATTCTTTGGTAGTTCCCCTTTACTGAGTTTTTCAACAAGTTCCTGCAAGAATAGAAAAGCTTGGATCAGTTATCTCGACCAACGCACAGCAGTATCTTCAGTTTCTAACTCATCCCAACCCATCAATGTAATTAGAATTACAGTGTCCGGACCCTGATATTAGATTTTCTTCTTGCTGTCTGAGCTAATAGTCATAGTCATGTCCCATTTCTTTTGTTCTGTTTTTTTGTGTGTTTGGTTTTTTGGGGGTCTTTGGGGGGGGGGGGGGGGGGGGGGTTGTGGGGGGAGAGGAAGGGACCTCAATTGCCAAGCTTATCGACATATTTGGCTTTATATCTAGAGCCATGACAACTAAACATGCTCAGGAGTGAAAAGTAACTCAAAGAAGTAAAGATGGGCGCACGTTAGCTGATCCACAAATTCTCTCGGCGCACGATAGCAAAGATTGCCATTTTGCCCGGAAATGGCTCGCCGCCGGAAAACTACGCCCGCCGTTACTGTCCAGACTGTTACCCCTGACCATGGTGCTGCTAAAGCACGAGAACCGCTGACTTTTGGGAGCTTCCTGTACCAGAAATTTCAAGCCATTGAGGAGATTCATGAAGCTGAATGTGATGAAGATGCAATGCAGAGTCCGATAAACAAACCAGAAGGAAATAATAGTCAAGCTGTACGCCGACTACAATTTTCTGAGTCCCGTAAATCGGAGGTGTCCTATCCAACTGCAGATGAGGTTGTGCAAGGAAATCGTAGTGCTCAAATGGATAAGCCACTATCCTTTGAGCCTCCCACGGACAGAGACGGTAAGAAGATAGTCAAATTAAGTGAGGATGATTTGAAACCCCAAGTTGCGTACTGGGAAACCTCCTTAATAGGGTATGTTATTGGTGAGGCTCCTTACGAGAAAGCGATGGACAACTTTGTTATGCATGTGTGAATTTTGTCTCTAAACCTCAGATTCTGATTCATTCTGAAGGTTACTGCATTTTCCGCTTTAATTCGATTGCTGACAGAGATCAAGTTATCCAATCTGGACCTTATTCATACAGGAACAAACCGCTGGTATTGAGACCTTGGGAGATTGATTTTTCCTTCCAGAATGACATTTTAAGTACAATCCCTGTATGGATTAGATTTCCCGGGCTACCTGTGGGGTACTGGTCTACTGATGTGTTGAGTAAGTTGGCTAGTGCTGTGGGTAATCCTCTATATACAGATAAGTTCACAGCTCATTATGAAAAAATTTCTTACGCTTGAGTGCTAGTGGAGGTTGATGCTGCTCATCCTCTTCCTGATCAGTTAGAGATTGAAACTCCATTTTGGCCTAAGGTTCAACAGATTGAATATGACTGGAAGCCTCTGTTCTGTAACCATTGCCTTAAGTTTAGTCATGATTCTATTGACTGTTGGTATAATACTAAACCTGAGGCTGGGAAGGAGCTAAATGAAGAGGGCAAGGCAAAGAGGCAGGAGCTCAGAGGGAAAAAGAAACCTAAAGCTGCTAAACAAGCATGGCTTGTTAAGAAAACTCAAGTACCTGATATAGCCTGCAGGAGCTGAACCTAGCAAGGCTAATGATGTAGTGGAGATCAACACCAACCAAATGATGCTTCCTCACCAAGAGACTCAGCAGTTCCCTATCAACCAGGAGAGGACTATAGATACTGACAGTGAACAACAGTGCAGGAAGATTGATGTGCAATAAAGGGAAGGCAGCTGTTGATGTGTTAGATTCTGGTAGAAGAGGTCAACAGATTGACCCGGGGCCCTCTCATAATCAATACTCCATGTTACTATGATTATAGTCACTTGGAATATTAGAGGGCTAAACCTAGCCCATAAGCAGAAAGAGTTGAAAAACTTTCTTGCTGCTAATAAAGTAGATGTTATGGGGTGTCTTGAAACAAGAGTAAAGGAACATAAAGCTAAGAAAATCCTAGAAAAAATTGCTAAGGGCTGGAATGTACATTGCAATTATTCTAAGGCTGTGAATGGTAGAATTTGGTTGCTTTGGAAAAATCACATTCAGTTATAAATCTCCCTTGTGACTGATAAGCTCATCCAATGCTTCATTGAAGAATCCATTAGTCATGTCAGGACCCATGCCAGTATCATCTATGCTCAGAATGATATTCACCTTAGAGAACAGCTGTGGACAGATTTGAGGAGCATTTTGATACCCAGCCAGGACACTTGGTTATTGAGTGGTGATTTCAACAATGTGTTAAGCCCTGATGATAGAATTGGATCTCCTGTCACTGAAGCTGAAGTTAAAGGATTTAAGACTGCTATTAATGACCTGCAGCTCACTCCTTTCAGAGCTACAGGATGGCATTTCACTTGGTCTAATAAACAGGGTACTGCAACCAGAGTTTACAGCAAAATTGAATGGGCACTGGGCAATTATCAATGGTTACAACAAAATGGTCACTTAGAAGCTGATTTCATGAACCCCTCTGTGTCTGACCATTCTCCTATTCTCATCAAATGTGGAGGTCTCAAACTGCTACACCCTAAGCCATCCAGATTGTACACCAATATTATGGAACTCCCTCAATTCCAATGCATTTTGATGAATGTCTGGAGGCTAGAGTATACTGGATCACCTCTGCAGCAGGTTTGGAGTAAGCTCAAGTGTATGAAACAGCAACTTAAAGATATTAATGCTTATATGGCCACATACAAGCAAAAACTTGTACAGGCCAGAGAGACTCTGGATATCATCCAAAACCAGATGCAGAATTGTCTTTTATCACAGGTGCTATTTGATGAAGAGAAAGCTGTTTTAGAAGACATTGAGAAATGGAGTGTTGTGGAGGAACAAGTTATGAGACGGAAATCCAAAGCATGTTGGATTGCATGTGGTGATGCCGATACTAAGTATTTTCATGCCCAGTGGAAGATCAAAACTTCCCAAAGCAACATTACTTCCATATACACTGACACAGGACTAAAGCTATCAGAACCAGAAGATGTTGAGCAAGAGTTTATAAAAGTGTTCCAGTCATTTATGGGAAATTGTGAAAAGGAGTTGCCTTGTGCTAATACAGCTATTATCAGAGAAGGTAAATGCTTATCAAGGATACAACAAACAATGTTGATCCAGGAGGTTACTATGGAGGAAGTCACTGAAACTATTAAGGAGATGCCAAAGGATAAAGCACCTGGAGTGGATGGCTTTCCTGTGGAATTTTTTACCAGGAACTGGGATATAGTTAAAGAGGATATCTTTGCTGCTGTCAAGGATTTCTTCAGCACTTGTAGACTGCCTCCAATGATTAATACTATTGATATAGCTCTTATTCCCAAAGATAAAACTCCAGCAACTGTGAAAGACTTCAGACCTATAGCTTGCTGCACCACCTTGTACAAGATCATCTCCAAAGTCATCACTAGGAGGATGAAAGCTGTGATAGGTGAACTGGTAGGGCAGGCTCAACCTGCTTTCATCGAAGGTAGAAGCATTGTTGATAATATCATCCCAGTCATGAAATCTTCAAAGGATATTCTAGGAAAGCCATATCTCCTATATGTGTTTTGAAGGTGGACCTGAGGAAGGCCTATGACACATTGGACGGTTCCTAAAGCAAGTATTAGTTGATCTGGGTTTTCTTGCTATCTTTGTGCAATGGATAATGGCTTGTGTCACAACTGTCTCTTATTCCCCCATGCTAAATGGAGATCTCACAAAGCCTTTCAAAGCCAAAAGGGGTATTAGACAAGGTGACCCTATGTCACCCTATTTGTTTGTTCTGGTCATGGAATATCTAAATAGGGAGCTGGGAAAATTGCACAGAAATGGAGACTTTAATTTTCATCCAAAATGCAGGAAACTAAACTGTTCCCATGTATGTTTTGCTGATGATCTGCTGATGTTTTGTAGAGCTGATCTTATTTCTGTCCAAATCTTGAAGGAAACTTTCCTCAAGTTCTCTAAAGCCTCAGGTTTGCAAGAAAATCCGGCAAAAAGTGCAATATATATAGCTGGAGTCAAACAGAATACCAAGGAGGTGATTCTGGAGACACTAGGATTTACTAAAGGCAAATTTCCTTTCAAATATCTGGGGATTCCTCTTCATTCCAAAAAACTGTCTGTTAGCCAATACTTACCTGTAATTGAGAAGATTACAGCTAGAGTAACATGTTGGTCTGCCAAACAGCTCTTCTATGCTGGAAGGTGTCAACTGATAAAATCTGTCATATTTGGCATTCAAACCTACTGGGCTCAAGTGTTCATTCTGCCTAAGAGAGTATTGAAAACAATTGAAAATATTTGCAGAACCTTTCTGTGGACTGGGAGTGTTA
Organism: Nicotiana benthamiana; assembly: GCA_034376525.1. Classification (NCBI taxonomy): domain Eukaryota; kingdom Viridiplantae; phylum Streptophyta; class Magnoliopsida; order Solanales; family Solanaceae; genus Nicotiana; species Nicotiana benthamiana. The sequence continues at coordinate 90,926,492 of CM067332.1, read as the reverse complement.
AATTGTCCAGAAAGGCCCTAGTGGCATGGGACAGAGTTTGTAGACCCATCACTGCTGGTGGACTAAATATTCTAGACATGACATTATGGAATAAGGCAGCAATTAGCAAGCACCTCTGGAATTTGGCTAAGAAGAAGGATTGCTTGTGGATAAGATGGGTGCACAGCTACTATATCAAGCAACTGGACATTGAAACAATGTCCATACCTAAGGCAGCCTCTTGGATTGTAGAAAAATTCTGGACAGAAGAGATGACATTATGGGAGTTCAATTGCTTCAAGGCAGTCTGATTAGTAGACTGCAAGGTTTCTGCAAGCTAGAACAGTTCCATATTCAGAAGTTAAATCTAGCATTGGTTGCAACATACAGTAAGGTTACTTGGAAGAACCTGATATTGCTAGCACATGCTCAACCTAGGCACAGATTTACTGTCTGGCTAGCTGCTCAGCAGAGGCTACCTACAGTAGACAGACTACAGAAAATTGGTATCCTAGTTCCTGGCAATTGTGTGTTCTGTGATCAAAGTATTGAAACTTTCAACCACATGTTCTTTGATTGCCCAGTTACAAAGGGCCTGTGGAGTAGATTATGCAACAGGTTGGGACATAACAGGGCAGTGGGTGATTGGGAAGCAGAATTGCAATGGGTGTGTAGCAAGGCAAAGAGTAGAGTGGTTCTTAATAGTATAACAGCTTGTGCCTTCATCAACACAGTTGCAATTACCTGGCGAGAGAGGAATAACATTAGATTCAACATGAAAAATATGAAGAGTCTCAACTGTGCAGAGAAATAGTCATTTCCATCCATATCCGAGGCAGAAATTGCAAGCGTTGGCAAGTTGGTTTGGGCAAAATTAACAAGTTTCCTTAGTTTTCTTGGTTGTTTTAGCTTACTAGTTGTTCCTATACTAAGATGTAACTAGATACGATGTTAGAATTTAGTATAGAAGATTGATGTAAATGAGTAGGAGTAGTCCAAGCTCTTACTAAAGCTTCAACTTGTAAATATTTTTTGATATTAAAAATAAAAAAATTTAAAAAAAAAAAAACATGCTCAGAATCAGCCATTCATAGAAATGGTGTCATAATACACCCCATGTCGCCTATGGCCTACCTCTATCATTGGATAAAAACGAGACAACTGCCATGTTGCTGCTTCATCAGTACGGTCTTTTCTAGCAGCGTGCTTCTTCTGTCATAAAAAATAGAACAAGGAAATCTGCATCAGAAGGAGCTCATCATGAATGAAAACTATTTTACAGCCAATTGTATACCTTGTGAACGTCAAACTTGAGAGAGAAAGGTCCTAGTGAGCTTTTCTTATTATCTGATGATCCCTCCAGCAATCTCATATTGTACACAGCATTCATGTCATCTTGGGGCAATCTCGCCAACTAACGGGATAAGAATGTGAGTGCTCATATGTATAAAGTAGTCCTCATAGATTTAGAGCAGCGTTGTCAACCATTCAGAATAGTATTAAAGTAAAATAGTCAATGCAGTTCCAGACGACACAAGTTAACATGAAAAGGAATCAGAATTTAACAATGCTTATATGAGAATTCAAATCAAACAGCAAATTTGTGTTTTGGACCATTGGGGAGACCATAACATGCAGTAGCAACCACTTTATTCAGATTTTCAAGCTGTTAATAGTTCACCCAAGATAGAAAGAATCTCCACATATGGTGATACTTATTCGAAATAGATATTGGAGACGACAACAACAAATCACCAACCTCCATTAACTTGGAGAGTTTGTCGCTTTCAAGCTTCTCAGGATGAACGGCTGCATAAATCATCAATAACCGTAACTTGTTTTCCCGTGTCACGTCCTGCAGACAGAAACTAATTGCTCAGATAAACATATCTACATTATGGAGGTCTAACAACCTTATACCATCTTCAGGAAATTGATCAGATCCTTAGTTCCTGCGTCTCCGAAAACAAGGTTCTGCTCTAATTGTCCAATTTCTTTTAGACTTGACTCCCTAATAATTCTGTTTAGCTTCCCAGCAATCTGGATTAGGGAAAAAGGCACGACCATCAGAACACTGATGGCGTCTTCAATAAAAAGTTTTATCCACCATATCCACAAAACACTGAATTAATGTGCTCAAGCAAAGCATGACCTGTTAAAGGTTATTCTGCCAGCACACATAAAAACAAAGAATTACTCTACAGCTACTTACAACGTCTGACCACTCACCATCACAAAAAAACTCTCCCTATCAAAGATAAACTCATAGATCACACAGAATATTGTGCTAACTCAAGTGAAGCACTAGAAAAATACAGTGTTTTTGAATACTTGCAAGGGTCAATGGATCTTTTCAGCAAACTGTTCATGTGCATTTAACTTTCTTTTTTTTCTGGATAAGCTGTGGCAACGATTTATCAGAAAAAGCCATCTTTTCTGGCACTCGATAGGAGCATCTAGATGTGATTCTACATATGTCTTCCTCTCTATCTAATACAACAGAGTTTGACCAGACATAGGAATTGAGTAAATCTGACTAGTAGCCTCTTAGAAGAATAAGAATAAGAATTTATTGGAAGATAAAATCAGCTTGTCTGGCACTCTTAGGGATAATGGATGTTGATCAAATATATTTCAACTCCATTTTTATGTTGTTTAAGATAGTTTTGACTAGGCATGCTGAGTTAATTTGACTTGCATTTTATATAAGTAGACTAATGTTAATATAGCTGGAAAAATAATTTTTCTGAAGGGAATCTGGACTAGATGAACCATGTTAGCATAGAATCCCAAATGCTTGTAGTTTTTTCATAAACAATTTTTAAAAAAATTTGGATGTAATTTAACCATTAGTTTTAATCATCTTCCTTCCAAATTATGTGTTAATGCCAAAATGGTAGAAAAGTTCTGATAACTTCACCTAACTTGCACACATGAGGTAAACCCATATTATGCACATTTGAGTGACCTGCAATTTACCATAATACCAGAATAGACATGATAAAATTACGCAGAGAGCAAGAGCCTACATTAGTTCACAATTAGGCTTAACGAATTATATAAACAGTGTTTCTTATCCAGAAAAGCAAATGACAAGCATATTTAGTTGCTTTACATTCAAAAGTGCAGATAGAGCATCAAATTCGGACTTAAAAGATTAACCACCAAGTGAAATTTTCAGAAGACTCACATCAACATGGAGGGAAAGCTTCTCAATTTGTTCACTGTATTGAGGTAAAGCCTGAACCATCTTTTGCAAATCCCGTGTAGATAATTGACCACCACCTCTACAATTTCGAGAAAAGTGGAGTAAGCAACATAACCAATCAGAGTTAGAATCTACAGAATTTGGGGGGGGGGGGGGGGGGGGGGGGTAGGGTAACAGTGCCTGGATGACCAAACTTGCAGGTATTTCCAGTTTACCCAAATAAAAATAGGATCTCATGCTGCAAACTGTTTTAGGATTGACAAATAAATGGATAAGACGTTTTCTAGATGAAAATAGCCTAACAGGTGTTCCACTTGTAAATATGAAGTTTTCAATTTAGAATTCTACAGCATCACACATACTCTCAGGTCCCGTATTATCTGAATCAACCAGAATCCCAGATGTCACCCCTTGCAGATCGCATAGATTTTCAATTTGTATCATGACAAAGCATTTTCGCTCACACACTCAAGTGAAAACATTTACAAAAGGTCTTGTATATTGCGTTAATTGCGACTGACCTTGAACTTTGATGCATTTGAGCAGCTTTATTTTTTGATACAAAGTTTGTCATCTTCTCATGTAACCTTTCACTAGCCTGACAAACCAATTACTGGTTAGCGATAGCATAAACACGTTCTATTCCTGATTTAAAAGCTAGCTATGCACAAGACCTACATCTGCAATGTGTGCATGGCGGAGCTCTAACCAGATAGGATCATGATCCTCCAAAAGAACCTCCTTCTTCTCAGGAGGGCCACCTGCTTTGCCAGGAACCTAGCCTTACAGTAAAATGTCACTCTTACGGTTATATTCAACAGCATTTCCATTATAGAGACTCAGAAGGCACAACTCACCTCATGCACATATTTATTTCCCTCCATGTTTAACGAGTCATGGCACATTGCGTCATATGTCCACTCATGTATAATGGGAGCAATCTGTAAAACAGAGAGTGACAGAGAAGCAACTCAAGAAAATGAAAACTAGACAAGATTACAATGAGAATGGAGGAAACAACATCAACTAAAACCTGGTCTACAGATCTATCCAGAATAAGCAACTCGCATGTTTCTGTCTGTGGAAAGTGAGGAAGAGTAGATTTGTACTTTGTAAGAGAATTCCAAACAGCAGCTGCAAGCTTCGTAGGAATTAAATCCCGAAAGGTTGTCATGGTAGTAGGATCAAGCGATTTCGCAGCACGGTAGCGCACATAAGGAAATTCCTGTAGAAATTAATTTTAGCAAGGGCGTCTCCATGCTCGAAAGCTCCAGATCAAGATCTAAATGCTTACCCGTAATGAAGCAAAAACCGTAGCAATACGGTTGGCCATCACATTCAAACACAAATCACCCTTCCGAGAACCTTCCTCATCTCCATAAAGTTCTTCAAGCGCCCTCTCATTATCGGTGGTAAAGCACTGTAGGGTAATATGCATGTGTAAGAAAGTGATAGATCGATTACAAAACCTCAGAGAGATGGTTTATCAACCAACCTATAGGACCATATTAGTAAATTAAACAAAAGAGTTCCCCAGACAATGCATTGCTGAAGGGCCACCTTCCCCTCTATAATATCATTTCTCATTCAGATTGACGACAAAAGATTAAGTAAGAAGCTCTGAAATTCCTGGAACTGACAACTATGATACACTTGTTAAACTCTAGATATATAAAAAATGTCACTTTTGTTTTCATGTTGATTAGATGACCCATAGAAAGTATGAAATGCGAGCTATGAAAAGATTTCACTTAATCAAATATGGACATGCCTTCACTATGAAACAACTAAATTGGATTGAAAAGAATGACTTAGTAAAAAGCTCCAGACTGAGCCCAGGGTTTTCGTTCAATGGTAACAGCGTAGCTTAATGTCTACGTTAAACCCATGTGACGAGGTTGAATCCTACCGTGGGCTCATTATCCATCGAGTTAGAAGCTATTCGCCAGCTGTCCCTTGAGGATTTTTCGGTTAAAAAGCTCATATTAGGTGATAATTCATGCGTGTAATAACTGCAGGGAAGAGGATAAAAGTGCTTGAGAACCAAGGGGATATGGTCAGGATATAAAATAAATAATTGGACCTATCATGTTTTTTTTTCCCTTTCACATGCATACACCATGGAAGGAGGAGAGGAATTAATACACTACATAAAGTTCCTTTGTTATTATGTCCTTGCTCTAAATAATGAAAGAAAAGCAAAGTTCAGTAAGACATCCAACTGGGCATGATGTTATTTAACTCTGGTTCTTCTAAAATATCAAGAACAAGGATCAATCCATTTTGCAGCCTCATAGATCAGTATTCTATACAACCCCAGGGGAAAATCTGCTGGCAAAAATGTGCCATATTTAGAGCTGTTGCATCAAAATACCTTCTTATAAGAGAAAGTAACAGTCAAGCAGTTTGCTATACTACAATATGGTCCTCGGTTTCCTGCAGTATCAATGATAACAAAGGAACCCCCCCCCCCCCCCCCCAGAACTTACATTCTCTAGTTAAGCACATGAATCAAAGCAGAGTAATCACAAAAAATTCATGACCTTCTGAGTGATGCATCATCACATACCTGGATATCATTAGCAAAATACTCCAAATTCATCTGCACAACAAAACCCTCAATAAGAACTGTGACCAATTAAAGCAATAAGAAGTAAAAATAGCTGAAGAAAAGATTTCACAAAAGAAGGATGATAACTTCTCTCAAGGCACCAATGCGAGACAGAACACTTGAATCCCTCTTTATGTAACTAACCAACTCTTTAGCAATAGGTGAACTAAAGAAGACAAATGCCCTGAAAGGAAATGAAGAAGAGTAGAGGATGAGAGAGAAAGAAAGGAGAAGCGATAACCAAGCAAATCATACTCTGACATATAAGATATTAAGGTTTCCCTATCCTTAAATGACGAAGTCAAGTTTCCCTCTATCTTTAGAAAGGGAAGCTAAGTATTGACAATCAGGCTTTAGGATATAGAGAATAGACCAAGTTGAGTAAACAACTGGCTTCTCATACCATGAATATTCATATGTGCATTGGGACCTTCTCGTCCTCATAAAATGGATAGAGGCCTAAATGTGGGTAACTTATTACACAGTTGTCTTCTCACACAAATTGCATTTAGGTGGGACTGTATGTGCACTATGCTATAGTGCATTCAGTAAAAGAAAACGTGGAATTTCACAAAGAGCAATTTATCTTTAAGTTAATTACTGCATAGGACAATCTTGATAGAATCTTACTATTCTAGAAAAAAGCTCCTAGATATAAGAGAGGCAGAGAGATTGGACGTACGGCGTTATATGAGAAAATGTTTTATCAACTTAGACTTGGAGCAGATAGTCCTTCTCCTGAAATGTCCTCTGCCTATACGTAGTTTCTTTTTCCCCATCAAACAGGACGTCAAGTAACTTATTTCATTCAATTATATGAATTAGTACCTTTAGCTATACATGGACTCATTATTTCTATCAAAAGGAAGTTAACAAACTAGAGCACACTTGTCACTAAAAACATATGACCAAGACAAAAGGCATTGAGAATGGAACTCAAGAATAAGATATTTCAGGACGTACTTTCTGTACAAAGGTGATTTACCAGCCATGTCAGATAGAAACATAACAACACTGCAAACAAAATAAAAGGTTAATGACAAGTTCTGCACATGTAAAGACAGAGAAGCTACCTGTAAATATTTAAATATAGATCAACAGCAAGCCTGATATTAGTGACAAGTACATAAGGGCTAGCTTAGTAATAACAACACTTATCAATAGAAGTTCTACTAATAGAGTCACAATTATCTTTGGTGATTTTTTTTTTTTAATAAGGTAACAAATTTTATTCATAATGAGAAACATCCCGTATACAAGCAGTACACCAAAAAGTAGAGAATCTACATATAATCTTTGATGATTGCGGCAAGACGAAATGAAAAGATCCTTCTGTATCGAAATCTCAGTTGAAAAAAATAATAGGAAAATTTGTGGATCACCCTTGGAGAAGAACCAAAACAAAATGATAGGTAAAACTTTTGCAATAAGAGTGATTAAACCAATTGCTCGTATATCTGCGCGTCCCTCTAAACTCTGCATAATAACTTATGTTCAAAGCAAATTCATAGACAAGATAACCTTTAAATGACGTGCATAGATAAGATTGCCTATCAAAAGGAAAAGATTAAAAAAAAACATTCATAGACAAGATACAAAGCCATACTCCTACGTGATCAGGGTTAAAAATTCATGATAAAAAAACAAAATTATCACATATTTAACATGCTGCAACCTCAAAAGTTCTTAGTGACCCCAATTTAACTTCTATCGTCGTACATTATGATGAAGGATGCCAAAACTGAAAGCAGAATAGATTTATTGCTGGTCATGCATTTATAAAAGTTTACCCTACTTATAAAAGAAAATAATGAAGTAGAATAGATTTATTAAGAGCATTGTTAGATAATGAATGTAGACATAATCTGAATGTAGACAATCTTATGTAGTATACATAGCTAGCATAATTATAGGATTCACAGCAGATTTATAGGATTTCCTTTTTGATTCTTTCTATAGTTAAGGCTCTATGTACTTGTATATATACTTATTACTTCTTGAATACAACACAAGAGAGATTTCTCTATTGTCTCTATACTTTACATGGTATCAGAGCCGATTTACTGCTTACCGGAGTTGAGTCAAATCTGTTGCCGGAAATTCCTTGGCCGAAAGCTAATCTGAGATCTTTTTGACATTTCCAGTTGACTTGTGGTAGTTCTCTGATCATAGAACCACATTTTGGCAAAGAACAACCTCAGACCAGATCTTATTCTCACTTTGTTTTGGTCAGGTTTGAGTTTGGTTTATTGGTTATTCGATTTCTTTAATTCTATGGTATTTTTCTTGGAGGCTGCCTGTGTGAGAAGCTTGCATCCTTAATTTTGACTCACTTTGGTGATCGATTAGTGACTTGGTATTGTCTGTTTGGTCTTTCCATATCAGAAACTTTGTTGGTCCCTATTTTTGTTTGAGTTGGGGACAAATTCGTTTGGTTCTCTGACTTGGTTGAGTGGATTATTAAAGTTGAATCTTGTTCAATAGATTGTCGATTTCGTATCTACCAGGATCTGTTTGAGTATCTTTTAGCTTTGGGGACCTCTGTTAGTTTAATCAGTTTGTTATTGAAAGGAAAAAAAATGATGGTAAAGAATAATAATGCAACAACTCCTAGTCCAACAATCTTGGTTTCGGATGAGTTTATAAAATTCCTTCAATATCATAAATCAGTTAAGGAATCTTCTTCAGTTACTGCCTTTGCTGGGTCAAATAAAACATGTCTTATCACCTCTTCCAATAATTGGGTGATCAATTCTGGTGCTACAAATCACATGAGAGGTAATCCAAATATTTTTTCTAGCTTTTGCTCACATAAAGCACCCTCTCCGGTTACTGTAGCTGATGGATCAACTTGTAGCAGTGTTGGATCGACGACTGTTAAACCAACTTAATCTATTACCCTGTCATCTGTATTAAGTCTACCAAACTTGGCCTTTAACTTGATTTGTGATAGTAAAAATTACCAAAGACCTTAATTGGTGTGTTGCATTCTTTCCCGATCATTGTTTGTTTTTAGATCTTAAGACAATGCATGTAATTGGTAAAGGATATATATCTGGTGATCTCTACAATCTTGATGAATGGGAGCCACGGTCTGTTGCATGCTCTAGTATCGTGTCTCCTTTTGAAGCACATTGTCGACTTGGACATCCCTCTTTGCCTTTGTTAAAGAAGCTCTGTCCTCGATTTCAGAATATTTCATCATTAGATTGTGAGTCACATTGATTTGCAAAACACCATCGCATCTCGTTAAGTTCAAGGGTTAATAAGCGAGCTGAGTCAACTTTTGAGTTGGTCCATTCTGATGTTTTGGGACCATGTCCGATTGTTTCTAAAACTGTGCAGAGGTATTTTGTCACTTTTATAGATGATTTTTCTTGAATGACTTGGATTTACTTTATGAAGAGCCACTCTGAAGTGTTTACTCATTTTTCTGCCTTTTGTGCTGAAATCAAAACTCAATTCAACGCTTCAGTACGTATTCTAAGGAGTGATAATGCTAAAGAATACATTTCAGAGTTATTTCAATCCTACATGAAACAACATGGTATATTACATCAGTCTTCATGTGTTGATACACCCTCTCAAAATGGAGTTGCTGAGAGGAAGAATAGGCATCTACTTGAGACAGCTCGAGCACTTTTGTTCCGGATGAAGGCTCCTAAACAGTTCCGGGCTAATGCGGTTTCTACGGCTTGTTTTCTTATTGATCGCATGCCATCTAGTTTACTCAATGGTAATGTGCCTTATAGTGTTCTTTTTCCGAATAAGTTATTATTTCCGGTGGAACCTAAGGTGTTTGGAAGCACATGTTATGTTCGAGATGTTCGACCATCTCTTACCAGGTTGGATCCCAAGGCTATGAAGTGTGTTTTCCTGGGATATTTTCCCCTTCAAAAGAGGTATCGATGTTATTCTATTGAGCTTGGCAAATATATAGTGTCAACTGATGTGGTATTTTCAGAGACTACACCATTCTTCTATGCACCTCCCATTTCTACAAGCCAGGGGGAAGAAGATAAGTGGCTAGTATATCAGGTTACCCGTACTTTGACAGAACAATCAGGTGATACTCTTTGATCTCCCAATTCTTCTATTGAGCACCAATCGACTATTATGCCTTCAGTACCTGCTCCAACAAGACCTCGCGTTGTTCAAGTTTATTCGCGGAGGCGAGAGACAAATGATACATGTCCCGGACCAGTTCCTGCATCATCTGATTCTTCTTTGCATGATCCTCCAGATAACCTTGATCTTCCTATTGCTCTTCACAAAGGTACACGTACTTGCAAATCGACATATTCTGTTGCTAACTTTGTTTGCTATGACCACTTATCCTCTACGTCCAGATCTGTGATTGCTTCTCTAGACTCCATCTCCGTACCCAAAATAGTGCAGGAGGCTTTGAATCATCTCAGAGGTCTGATGCAATGCTTGAGGAAATATATGCTTTAGAGGACAACCACACATGGGATTTGGTAGATTTACCAAAGGGAAAGAAGCCAGTGGGATGCAAGTGGGTCTTTACAGTTAAAGTTAATCCAGATGGTTCTGTGGCAAGACTTAAGGCCAGACTTGTGACGAAAGGGTATGCTCAGACTTATGGGGTGGATTATTCTGACACCTCTCCCCGGTTGCCAAACTCACTTCCGTCCGCTTATTTATTTCTCTAGCTACATCCGAGAATTGGCCTTTACGTCAGTTGGATATCAAGAATGCATTCCTTCATGGTGATCTCTTCAGGAAGAAGTGTATATGGAGAAACCACCCGATTTTGTTGCTCGGGGGGGCATAGGAAAGTCTGTCATTTGAAGAAGTCCTTGTATGGCTTAAAGCAGAGTCCACGAGCTTGGTTTGGCAAGTTAGTGAGGTAGTTCAAGAGTTTGCCAGTTTGGGTTGAAAATGAGTAAGTGTGATCACTCAGTCTTCTATCCGAAATCAGTAGCTAGCACTATTCTCCTTGTTGTATATGTTGATGATATTGTTATCACAGGAAGTGACTATGCAGGGATTTCTCCCTCTAAGTCTTTTCTGCATACTAGGTTTCATACAAAGGACTTGGGCCAGTTGAAATACTTTTTGGGAGTAGAAGTAAATAGAAGCAAGAAAGGAATTCTTTTGTCTCATAGAAAGTACATTCTTGACTTGATTGCAGAAACTGGAAAGTTGGCAGCTAAACCTTGCAGTACCCCAATGGTTCCTAATGTGCATCTTATGAATGATGATGGTGATCCTTTTGACGATCCAGAGAGATACATGAGGTTAGATGGAAAATTAAACTACCTTACTGTGACTCGTCCAGATATTGCTTTTGTGGTAAGTGTTGTTAGCCGGTTCATGTCTGCACCAACGGTCAAACATTGGGCAGCTGTGGAACAGATTTTGTGTTACTTGAAAGGAGATCCTGGAATTGGCATATTATATAGCAATCACAATCATACTCATATTGTGTGTTTTGCAGATGCTAACTAGGCTGGATCAAAAATTGATAGAAGATCTACTACAGGTTATTGTGTCTTTGTTGGAGGAAACGTGGTATCATAGAGGAGTAAGAAGCATAGTGTTGTATCTCGATCTAGTGCAAAATCCGAGTGTAGAACTATGTTACAGTCTACATGTGAGATTATGTGGATACATCATCTATTGACTGAAATTGGGTTAGAGCATCTAATACCAGCAAAACTCTTGGTGTGACAATCAAGATGCCCTCCATATTGCGTCAAATCCGGTGTATCATGAACGAATTAAGCATATTGAGGTTGACTGGCGCATTTGATTCGTGAGAAGATTCAGACGAACTTGATCTCCATTGGCTACGTGAAGACAGGAGAGCAACCGGCTGATTTGTTCACAAAAGCGTTGAATGGAATTTGAGTTGATTACCTTTGCAGCAAGGTACCAGGATTTTTCAATCTGGAAGTTTACCGCATTTCCGTGTCTCTAACTTGCCCGAAACACTGTTCCGGCGAAGATTCGGTGTTTTTCTTCGACACCCCCCTCACCATCGGGACGCTTAGCGTCAGGCGCGCAACCCCTGCAAATCCCACTACCGGATTCTTCCCCACGCGCCGGTAACGATAGCACACGCGCCGCCGGCCGACTTTCACGTGCCGCGCGTAAGCCTTCTCCGGTCACTTTTTGAACCGGCTCCTTTTGGACAGTTTTGTCCCCCCGCAAATCCGACCAACTTGGTGCTCCCGGAATATTACCCCGGGCACTTCCATTCTGCACTGACCTCTTAGCACTGTTCTCTCTCCTTTTATTCTTTCTATTTCTTTCTATTTTTATTTTATAGGCTTAAGCTGTAACTGTACTAAATTTTTTTTTTTTGGAACCAAAGCACTTTTTCTTTTATTCTCCTCTCTGCTTTTGTGTGTGTATTGTTTCTTGGACAGGTGCCTATTCCACCGGTGAAGATCTCCGGCAACTCACGCTCAGGCTCGCAGCAGGACGCAATAGAGCTGCACGGTCTGCTAAGCTTTAGGAAAACTTGGGCGCCTCAAAGCACACTTTCAGGTTCTTTCATCGGGAGTTGGTACCTCCCGCACTCTTGTCTACATTGTGCATCTTTTCACGTATTTTTTACATATTTTAGTTAGCATACCAAGTTAGTTGTTATCTGGTTTGCTACACTTGCGTTTTCCGTTGTAGTGCGTGTGTGTGCGACTGTACCCCATATCGGTTGGTGGGATAGTGGCCGCGGCGGGGGATGGTAGCGTAAGGTCATGTCCTCACGGGGTGGGGATGGTAGTAGGGGTGAGTAGGGGAGCAGGGGATGGCACCACGGGCAGGGCGGGAGGTAAGGGTGGGAAGAGGGCGGCGGACGTTCATAGATTAAGGATCGGGTCTTGGAATATAAGTACTCTGACGGGTAAATCTATTGAGTTGGCGAAGGTTCTTCAGCAGAGAAGGGTTAACATAGCGTGTGTCCAGGAGACTAGATGGAAAGGGACAAATGCGCGGGATGCTGATGGGTTTAAGCTGTGGTACTCAGGGTTCGAGAGGGGTAAGAATGGAGTGGGAATCTTAGTGGATAGGGATCTAAGGGAGTCCGTGGTTGAGGTTAGGCGAGTGAATGATAGGTTAATGTCTATTAAGCTGGTTATTGGGGGCAGAGTCCTTAACGTCGTCAGCGCTTACGCGCCGCACGCAGGCTTAGACGAGGAGGCTAAAAGGCGCTTTTGGGAGGACTTGGATGAGCTGGTGGGGAGCATTCCTCAGTCTGGGAAGTTGGTTATTGAAGGGGACTTCAATGGTCATATTGGGGCTGAGGCGGGTGGTTACGACGAGGTGCACGGGGGCTTTGGCTTTGGTGCCAGGAACGGAGGAGGCACTTCGCTGCTTGATTTCGCCAGGGCCTCCGAGCTCCTGATTGCGAATCCGGAAGAGGGAGGAGCATTTGGTCACCTTCAAGAGTTCGGCGGCGAGGACTCAGATCGACTACATCCTCATCCGAAGGAGCGATAGGGGATTGTGCAAGGACTGCAAGGTTATTCCGGGAGAGTCTCTTTCGACTCTTCATAGACTTCTAGTGATGGATGTCGACCTTTGGGTGAAGAAGAAGCGGAGGGGCGCACAGGGTCAACCACGGATTAGATGGGGAGCTTTGTCTAAGGAGAAAGCACAGGAGTTGGAGAGGAGGTTAGTGGAGGGTGGAGCTTGGAGAAGTCACGGGGAAGCGGACGCCATGTGGTCAGTGACGGCGAACCTGGTTAGGGGGCTGCACGGGACGTACTCGGGGTAGCTAAGGGATATTCAGGCAGACATCAGGGTGAGTGGTGGTGGAACGATGTAGTCAAAGGAAAAGTGGAGGTAAAGAAGGCGGCGTTTGCTAGGTTGGCAGAGAGCACAGGTGAGGAGGAGCGGAGAGCGAACAGGTTGGTCTACAGGGAGGCGAGAAGAGAAGCTAAGATGGCAGTCTCGGAAGCTAAGAATGCAGCGTTCGGTCGCATGTATGAGGAACTAGGCGAGAGGGGTGGGGATAAGAAGTTATTCCAGTTGGCTAAAGCAAGGGAGAGGAAGGCCCGTGATATAGACCGAGTCAGGTGTATCAAGGACGAGGATGGTAGGGTTTTGGTGGGGGAATCGCAAATCAAACAGAGGTGGCAGGCGTACTTTCGGGATCTTCTTAACGAGGAGGGGGATAGGAGCATAGAGCTAGGGGAGTTGGGGCATTCAGAGCGCCATAGAGACCTTGGGTACTGCAGGCGCTTTAGGGTAGAGGAGGTCTTAGGGGCAGTGCGTAGGATGAGTAAGGGTCGAGCGACCGGGCCTGACGAGATCCCGGTGGAGTTCTGGAAGTGCATGGGTAAAGCTGGAGGGGAATGGCTCTCTAGGCTGTTCAATGTGATCTTCAGGACCAAGAGGATGCCGGATGAATGGAGGTGGAGTACAGTGGTGCCCTTGTACAAGAACAAAGAGGACATCCAGTGCTGCAACAACTATAGGGGCATCAAATTAATGAGTCACACGATGAAGGTTTGGGAGAGGGTGATTGAGGCGCGGGTGAGGGAGGCGACTTCTATATCTGAGAACCAGTTCGGTTTCATGCCGGGACGCTCCACCACAGAGGCGATTCACCTAGTCAGACGGATGGCGGAACAATTCAGGGACAAGAAGAAGGACCTCCATATGGTGCTTATTGACCTGGAGAAGGCGTATGACAAGGTCCCGAGGGAGGTGCTGTGGAGGTGTTTGGAGCCGAAGAGTGTTCCAGAAGCCTACATCAGAGTGATCACGGATATGTACAACGGAGCTAAGACTAGGGTTAGGACGGTGGGGGGGTGAAACAGACCATTTCCCTGAGGTAATGGGGCTCCATCAAGGATCGGCGCTGAGCCCATTATTGTTCGCCTTAGTGATGGATGCTCTAACCCGACATATCCAAGGGGATGTGCCTTGGTGTATGCTCTTTGCCGACGATATAATATTGATAGACGAGACGAGGGCCGGTGTTAGCGAAAGGTTAGAGATATGGAGACAGACCCTCGAGTCTAAGGGTTTCAAAATAAACAGGTCTAAGACAGAATATCTGGAGTGCAAATTTGGCGCCGAGCCGAATGGGTTAGGCGGAGAAGTGATGCTTGGTTCTCAGGCCATCGCCAAGAAGGACAGTGTGAGATATCTTGGGTCGGTGATTCAGGGGGACGGAGAGATTGACGGGGACGTCACCCATCGGATAGGAGCGGGGTGGTCAAAGTGGAGGCTTGCTTTAGGGGTCCTGTGTGACAAGAAAATTCCACACAAGCTCAAGGGGAAATTCTACAGAGCTGTGGTTAGACCTGCGATGTTATATGGGGCGGAGTGCTGGCCCGTGAAGAACTCGCATGTTCAGAGGATGAAGGTTGCAGAGATGAGGATGATTAGGTGGATGTGTGGGCACACCAGGCTGGATAAGATCAAGAATGAAGTTATTCGTCAGAAAGTAGGGGTAGCCCCGGTGGACGAGAAGATGAGAGAAGCGAGGCTGAGGTGGTTCGGGCATGTTCGGAGGAGGGCCCCCGATGCCCCGGTAAGGAGCTGCGAGCGGCTGGAGATTGTGGGTGGTCGGCGAGGGAGAGGGAGGCCTAAGAAGCATTGGGGTGAGGTGATTAGACAGGACATGACCAGTATGCAGGTTACCGAGGACATGACACTTGATAGGGGAGTCTGGAGGTCTAGAATCAGGATTGTAGGCTAGGGGCTTCTAGAGTCCGTCGTTCGCATCTCTCGGGGTTGGGTGTGGGATATCTAGGGTTTCCCATAGGGGATTAGTGTTTTAGCTTATGTCTCCTTATGAGTGTTAGTATGGTAGTTACGGCTTGTTATTATTGCATTAATGCATGTGACTGTATTTATGTTGCTTATGCCGTCATCCGTATTTACTTTATTTCTGCGGGAGTACCTATGCTTTATTATTTTGTTTTGTTTTGCTTGTGTTTCTAATTTCCCCTTTGTTTTCGTAATGCAGCTTTTCCTCCCACATCCTATACGCCGGGGGTCGTTTGGAAGCAGCCTCTCTGCCCTTTCGGGCAGGGGTAAGGCTCGTCTACCTATTACCCTCCCCAGACCCCACCTGGTGGGACTACCTGGGTAGTTGTTGTTGTTGTTGTTGTTGTTGTTGTACCTTTGTAACAAGCTGGGAATGATCAATATCTATGCTCCAGCTTAAGGGGAAGTGTTAGATAATGAATGTAGACATAATCTTATGTAATATACATAGCTAGCATAATTATAGGGATTCACAACAGATTTATAGGATTTTCTTTTTGAATCTTTCCATAGTTAAGGCTCTATGTACTTGTATATATACTTGTTACTTCTTGAATACAACACAATAGAGATTTTTCTCTATTGTCTCTACATTTTACAAGCATATTGATTCATATTAGAATAAATGGTATAAGACAAGAAGGGTTGCTCTGATGGTAAGCAACCCCCACTTCCAACCGAGAGGTTGTGAGTTCGAGTCTCCCAAGAGCAAGGTGGGAAGTTCTTGGAGGGAAGGATGCCGGGGGTCTATTTGGAAACACCCTCTCTACCCAAGTGTAGGGGTAAGGTCTGCGTACACACTACCCTCCCCAGACCCCACTAAGTGGGATTATACTGGGTTGTTGTTGTTGTTATAGAATAAATGGTATAAGTCTTCCCCGTCCCATTTATGTGACATCATTTAACTGGATAGGATTATAAATGATAATTTTATGGGTAGATCATATTGGTCAAAGTACATGAGTTAAGAGGAAAGCACTACAAGAGTTCAACTCTGAATAGTTCAGTAGTTCAAATTCTAAATAATTTGTGGAATTTGTAAAAAATTAGCATTGATGATTACATTGTGCCAAATATAAAGATACCAAAATGGAGGTGTAGCGATCAAACTCAACAAATGTAATCAACTAATTCCATAAATATTTAAGCACCCAGAATTTATAAAAATGCTTATTTGCAGCATTTTGCAACCTAATGTTGTTTCTTTTTTGTGATTTGCACTCTATCCTTTTATATTTTTATGACTACTTAATATCTTATCTTTTCTAAAAATACGGAGTTCTGAGTTGCACTCTCAGTACATGCTTCTTGCACCCTATCATTTAATTTTCTTTTTTAGAAGCCTATCATTTTATTTTCTTCTAAGAAAAATAATCATGAGGTGGTGCAAATCAAGCACCCTGAGGGTACAAAACGAAAAGAACTTAATTTGCAACATAAAAGCATAAAACTAAAAATGCTAGGCGATATGAAAGATTGAATTACAAGGAAGGGAAACACACAATATAAGGGGAGCATTCAGTACTTTTCTTTTGTTGGTTGGATGAAGCATATAGCATCCATTTCTGAGAAAAATAACCATGTGGTGGTGCAAATCAAGCACCCTGAGGGTACAAAGCGAAAAGAACTTAATTTGCAACATAGAAGCATAAACCTAAAAATGCTAGACGAAAAGAAAGACAAACAAAGAAATTACAAGGGGAGCATTCAGTACTTTTCTTTTGTTGGCTGGATGAAGTATATAGCATCCATTGAGGGGAGTGGCTGCCGTCGTTTGTATATGTCTTCAACCACTGCAAAAAAACATCAGAAGCGGATGCTTTTAACGATCAAGTTCAGTATTATACAAGAGAGGTAACCAGTGAATTTACATAACCCCAAAGCAGCGCACTGAAGACCCAGCATACACAGTCAGCAATTGCTATTTCACTCGTTCAAGATCAATATTCATTAACAATCATCCACCAATAGACAATAGTAACAAACCATTGGATCAGAACATGCTATGGTGTTGTCCCATGAAACTTTTGTTAACTGCTACATTCTACAGCAAGAAGACTTTGTTTTATATTCTTCTTCAGGCATTGATACATGTTTCTCTGGTCCAACTTTAGGTTTGACAATCTTTAGCAGAAACGGGAGAAAAGCACCAGGCGACCAGTAAAAGATAAATTGCACTTACACCTTCAGAGGAAAAGATAATAATCCGCAGAAATGTCATGAATAAGGTAATTTTGCACTTTATATATATATGCTAAACTGGAAAATGAGCTTGCTAGAATAGAAATGCACAAAAGTAAAAACACCACATCCTATTCAGTAACGTAAAAGGTGAATAGGTTGAAGAGGGAAAGATTATAATTGTAAGTCTGTAACAGAGATGTCACCCGCTACATGACACCACCAATATCATTTATGTTCTTTACTTCACTCTGTGACGCTACAAGCATCATCTTCTACACATTCCAGTGAAACTTTTAAGACCACATAAACCTAGGAACAAAAGAAAACAATTTGCATATTTAACTACATGTCGAAAGCCATCTATACAATCTGGACATGGAAAACGTTCATATGTGTAATTGTATAAACAAATACATAAGTACGTCTCACATCTGAAAGCATGTTAACCTTATACACAAATTTATTCCTTTTTGTTTTGATAAGGTAAACTTATACACAACCATCAATTAGACCGGTTTTTTAATACTTACATGAAACTCCTTCCTCTGTAATATCTGCCATCTTGCATGGGTATGACATTATTTTAACGGTTAGTTTGTCCATGATGAGTACCTGCAGGATAGAGGATCAATCAATAGAAGAGCTGTCTATGTTTCATCGAACTGTAGTCTTTCGGAATTTAATAGAAGTATTTCCACCCACTTCGAAAAACAGTGAGGGCATATCCTTGTTATGAACTGGTATATAGACTTCTTACACTTTTTATAACAACGATATATGACAAGCACCAATAGAAAGCACGAAGTTGAAAAACCCCAGGACGAGAACCTGAGTCTATTTATATAAATATCTGAGGGGTTGCTCTGATGGTAAGCAACTCCCACTTCCAACCGAGAGGTTGTGAGTTTGAGTCTCCCCAAGAGCAAGGTGGGAAGTTCTTGGAGGGAAGGATGCCGGGGGTCTATTTGGAAACAGCCTCTCTACCCCAGGGTAGAGGTAAGGTCTGCGTACATACTAACCTCCCCAGACGCCACTATGTGGGATTATACTGGGTTGTTGTTGTTGTTGTTGTTGAGGTGTAAAATAACTAAAATGCTATAATTCCCAAAAGAGAAAAAAGGTTGAATTAAAGGTGATCACACCATAAATGCAACAGTAGCAGCATGTGGAAGTGCAACAAAAATCATTCTAACCTCAAGGCAGCAGATTTTGTTGGAGGGTGTATGATGGCAGAAGAGTACAATTTGTACCATAAATGACATCTATGAGATCTTACACATAAGACAAAGTTCCTAACTTTTCCCGAAAAGTAGTTCCTAAAGAATACTTACAAGCTACATTCAGTGTCATAAAGCTAGGAGTTAAAATTTATATCATTGAATAGATAAGGAACACACTTTTCATTTGAAATCACATAATTTGCAGTGAAAATTTTCATAAATTCTCCAAATTGTGGAACAGATTGTAGTCGTTGTACCTTCCATGCTGACTTTGAGTCTTTTGACTTGGCTGACCTGAGCATTTCATATAGTAATCCTACAAAATATAGAAAGAAGTGGATGGAATAGGTTGACACAAACAGAATATTAGACGAATACACTTCACTGCAAGTGAGAATAAGTGGCGAAGGAATAAGACTCTTAAGGCAGAACTTGAGATAATCATTAATTACTAACAAACACATAATTTATCATGAATTTTCACAAGGCTGCATTAATGCAACTTGAGAGCTCTATCTGCAAAGATAGTAGAAAATGATTAACTGGATGGAGACCTATAGCAGATCCTGAAGTGCACTAATTAGCAACATGCTGACATGAAATCATGGCGGAAAGAAGCAAGTAACAACTCCAAAAATGAAAACCCTTTTCCCATCACAAACATCATAAGTGATCAAAAAAAATTAAAAAAATAAATAAATATCCCAACTGAACATTGACAAATTCCTCTTAGAGCACTCATCTAAAGCTTAGTCATATTTCAACAATTCTTGGTTTTTAGCAACATACTTCAACAATATTCTTTTAGATGAAAAGGAAACTAGAAAGGAAATTACGCGTTCAGACAAAGTGCTGGAAATTACGCGTTCAGTCAGGGTGCTGGAAACTACGAGTTCAGTCAGAGTGTTAGCTAAACAGGCAAACAAACAGGGAGGTCGTTGTGACAGGCGCAGACAATTTAGGTTAAGATGTGTATCAACATCGTAGCTACTTCTTCGCTCTTTAGTTGCAAAGCATTTCCATTTACTCCTAGGGTGTCAATCTTTCTCTTATATGGTAAAGCCCCGTTCTCCAACCCTCCGAAGCAGGAGTCAACAGTGGTCCTTCACTCTTTGCTTCCTCGTCGTCTCAAACTCCCAACCTGTTGATTGGAGATAGAGTGTTCTTGTCACTAGAGCAGCCTCATTTGTCTATTCCCAGGGTAACAATCTGCTATATTCCCTTATAATCTTAGTGCAACATTGGCAAAACAATTAAGCAAGGTGTTCAATTGAGTGAAAAGGATATATAGAACTCATATAATCGACTCGAACAAGTTTGAAACTGAGGGTAGTTGATTGACTGAAGGATTATTCAATGGATGCCTCAAAAGATTCCCTTATCCTATTCTTGGTAAAACAAGCTGTTCAATGGTTTTCAGCTCCTTAACTGAGCATCCTCACGTCATACCCATTATATCTAGCAACTGTTTGTTTGCTCCTAGCTTTGGACCAATGGCCAATGGGCTCCTGCCATTACTAGGCAATTTGACTCATCTCTCTATCTCTCTCCAAAACAGGGAAAAAACACTAGTCACAAGTCCATTTTAAGTATTGTCTATGGTCCACCTTATTTTGGTTTTACTGCCACTAAGATCTTGCCCTCCGCCTCCAGCTAACAAGTGCTAAGGAGTGACATTTGACTGCTGGCTGTAATAAGACTCGACGCTCGCTAACTTCAAGTATTTTAGATGCTTGAAACCAAATGCCAACCCCAGCAGAGCCACCTCTAGCACCTATTCAAGCCAACTCTGACCTTGAACAACTATAACTTGAAATTCTAGATTATGCTAATGATTTTGCAACATGGTACTAGATGAAAATACGAGAGATTCCCAGGTTTGGTTGGCTAGCAAGTCTGAATCCTTTTCTGTTATTAGTCCCTATATATGATTCCTACAGCAGCGGGCTGTTTGGGCCTCGGAAACTGATTTGCAAATCTAACGTTCCATCTAAAGTTTCATGTTTTGCTTTGGTAGCAGCAAGGGAGAATGTCTTACTCAAGATAAATTGAAGAGGGGTATTTCACTATGTAACATATGCTTTCTTTGCAGTAATTCTTTGGAGAATTGCAGCCATTTATTGTTACATTGAAGCTACACTTGGCAGATTTCGTCTCTATTTCTCAACCTGTTCGGAATAAGATGGGTAATGCCACAAGATGTCAAGCAACTTCTACTATGTTGGGAAGGACATAGGGTGGACAACAGATGCAAACAGATTTGGAAGACTATTCCCATGTGTATGTGTATCATCTGGACTGTGTGGCTTGAAACAAGAAGGAAGTGTGTTGAAGGGGAAGGGTGAGAATATTTCTTTTGTCAAGTTTAAATTCTTACAGAACGTATAGTTCTGATGCAAAGGAAAGATATTAGGATAGTATGTAACAGTTTTTGGATTTTTTTCGGACTCTTTGAGTCAATAGCATAAATTGATATTCTGCTTCTTTTGTACTCTATTTATACCTACTTAGTACTGATATTAATAAAATTACCTCACCTTATCAAGAAAAAGAAAAGAAATGTAGAGCCCCTTGTCGATAGGAGAAAAGAGGGAAAAAATAGGACTCAAGCATGGAGTTGATGGCTTAATAACAACTCTTAAGTCCAAAAAATCATTGGGGCTTAGGTAGTGCAAGTCCAAATGGGTAAAAGAAAGTCGCACTTGCTCTCAAAGTCCACAAACATTGTCTTGGGCCTAGACATATCCCGCCTAAGATATTACGGAAGTTCTAAAAATAACAAGCAGAACAAACGTGTACCAAAAGCGAGAAGTCCAAACTAGGGCAGTTGTTTGATATCAAAATAAGGCATCACATTTAAGCAACAAGGTATAGAACTGGTGTTTTCTATGATCCCTATTCACAAAATAGCATATTCAGAAATTATCTTATGCCATGAAATTGCTTATACAAGGATAAAAGGAAACATTGTTTAAGGGCATTCAAAGGATTAAAGCACTAAAATTCAGAGATAAAATTGTTAAAAAGGAAGTCTAAACATTGCAAGACGAATGCGATGCTAGTCTAAAGCCCCTATATTCTGAATCATCAACATCTGACCAGAAATATATATCTAACTTAAATCTATGCATTATCTGATGTCGTATAATCTTATCTGACTATCATTATTACAATATCATCTCGGTTTGTTACAACCAACAATCATTTAACTTGATAACGCATATTTGCATGGTTCTTATTGGTGTATGAATCACATGCCCCAGAGGTTAACTTCCCTATCACTTCCCTATCACTACATTTGTGTTGACCATGACTTCCTTTAAAATCCCATGCCAAAAACTGCCCTGACAAGACACCCCATCCAGAATTTATTTCAAACTTGGGAGATTGTGGATGTTATGAAGTGTAAAATAATGATGGTTTTAGATTTAAAAATTTCCAAAACAATCCTTTCTTGTTGAGGCATATAGATAACTCAATCATTTGTCCTAGCATTTTCTTGTTGAAGAGTTTATAGTTTCATATGTAGTGGCAAAGTCAGTTTTATGAGTTGCATGCCATCCATCCGACAGAAAATGACCTACTATCTTAGTTCAACCAATGACCTCTCTCTTTAAATAATATAAGGGGTCAACAAAAAGGTATGATGGATAAACAAAAATAATCTTGGATACAAAATTTAGTACAACCTTATGTTTGGTTACTAATCCTGGGATAAATTATCTCAGGATTAAAAATAGTATTGAGATAACATATACCTGCCAGCGGGTAGAATAGTAATCTCAGTATAAGTTATCCCAGCATAACGCAGTAAAATTGACAATAACCAAAACTAATACAATACACCAAACATCAATAAGAAATAATACCAAGGTAACTACTAACTAATCCTAGCATAACTAATCTCGCTATAACTAATCCCCACATAACTAATCCCAACATAACTTGCCTTCAAACCGAACAACCCCTAAAAGTCCAGTTAGTACTTCCTAGATTTTGTCCAGTAAATATTTCTTTATTACATTAGTTACGATTACTCTAGATCATTTTCTTAGCTCACATTGTTAGTACGGTGAATAACCAAGTAAGCTACAGTTGATGATGCTGGACATAGTGGATGATAAAAGCTGCAACAGTTGTCTGGTAATCTAAAGGAATTTACACATGAATAAAATTCTTAACCATTTTCCAGAAATGGAGACTCAACACCAAATATCCTGAGGTTCATATGCTTCCCACAATATTATGCAACATCATAGGCTGCAGAACCCAAATCCAGCATCATAAACCTCCGCCACCAATTTTATTATACTACCACCTAGATGCAGTAAAAGAATCTTACTTTAATACAAGACTTCAAGACAATCACATTAGTGAACAATAAAATTCTAAGTTTTTTATAACCGCGAAATCAACAGCCTCTGTAAGGTATGCGTACACACTACCCTCCCCAAACTCCACTTGTGGAATTATACTGGGTTGTTGTTGTTGTTGTTGTTGTTTATAACCGTGAAATCCCCAAAGGCTAGTGACATCATGGTTTGAAACTCGCTGGATAATAGGCTATGCCGCCTACCCTTCTCCACTTAAATAGCAAGATTTTGCTTGCTGTAGGGTTTAAACACGTGAGGTAGCCTAATTTTAAGTCACTGATAATGAATATAACATACTATCCTGTGGACTCGTGTTCATTTCAATCCAATACTCTAATATTTTATCTTCCACAAAAAGAAAAAAGAATCAAGGACTTCGCTGATTACATCACCCAACATTAATTCTCAAATGAACATAAGCACGTTAACATAAATTAAGCATCCAATCATTCAACAAACTAACTATGCCTCAATTCCCAACTAGTCCGCCCCGCTTTATTCTAGCACATTTCTTTATAATAACGGGAAACAATTTGTCTTAAAATTTTAAGGATCATTATAATTTGTCTTAAAGAAAAATCATTCAGTAGCTACAAATTCTTTTTTTTAATGGAAAGTAGCTACATAAATATAAGTTACAGATTTCAAAAGAAGCTGGAGTAATTATAATTCCTCACAACACAATTTACGAGACTGGATCAAGACGATACATTTCTATTCAACTAAAGTTTTTATCATTAATACCCTTAAAGTAAGCACCAAAAAAGGCTGAAATCATATCGTTTGGAAGCAAAAAGTTAAGCAAATTAAATTGAAGCAGATTATGTAAATAAAATACTCACTGTCACGGGAAACTTGCCGGAAGTACTTGTAATCGCTTCCCTGCGACGACGTATCGGAATCAGACATCGACATTTTTTAATTTTCACCGACAATAGTTTCAATATATGTATGTATATCTCTCTCTTTGTGAGCTCTAACAATTGATCAATTAAACAGATCGCTGTGACTTTGTGATCGAATTTGAAATTCTCAGTGGTTTAACAATCAACAGAGAGAGAGAAAAAGGGGTTGAGTCGTAATATGAGGTAAATTTCGAACGTTGACTGTTGAAAGCCCCAAAGTTGAATTGTCTCCGATGCTATGACTATGACCCGAAATTCACATTGTCGGGAGATTGAACCCGGTTGAACGGATATGTAGCCGCTGTCCAAACGCCGTTTCGAAAAGAATAAAGTGGTTTCAGATACGCGGTCAAATTATCTAATTTGTAGTCTCATTTCACATTTATTTCTTAATCTTTAACATATTTGAAAATTATACCAGAAGTGAGCATCAGGTTTTTCAAACCTGCATGACAATCGATTGTGAACTAATGACAATCGATTGTGACTGAGGCAGTGTCCATCAAAGTTTTTCAAAACTCAGAATAATCGATTATGAACTAATGGTAATCGATTATGTTGAGACGGTGTCTTCCAGTGATTTTCAAATTTATTAAATAATCGATTGTTACATTGGACAATCGATTGTCAAAGAGACAGTGTCTAAAATATTTTTCAAAAACTGATAAGTAATCGATTGTTGACTTTGTACAATCGATTGTGAAGCTGACCGTTGTCGTAAAGTTTTCAAATACCGTCAGGTAATCGATTATTGATTCTGTATAATCGATTGTTTTGATTAAAATCTGGAAAAGATTTTTTGAACGTTATTGGGTAATCGATTATTGATTCTGTATAATCGATTGTTTTGATTAAAATCCGGAAAAGATTTTTTGAACGTTGCTGAGTAATCGATTGTTGGTTCTGGACAATCGATTGTTTGTGGTAAAATCTGGAAAGGATTTTTTGAACGTTGCCAGTAATGGATTATGGATTGAAAGTAATCGATTATCAAGCGTAAAATCTGGGATTGAATTTTGAACTGACTGGCAGACAATCGATTGTTGGGGTTTGACAATCGATTGTCAGTGAGTAAAATCAGCAACTCTTAATTGGCAATTAGGCAACGGTAATGCCAGGTTTTTCAACTATAAATACAGCTTCATTTCAGTGTTTTAAACACAACAACATACTACAACTGATCATTACATTGCTATAAGCTTGCATACTTTTGTTTATCATTTTATATTCAATTTCATAAAGCTTTTGAGAGCCATATTCTTGTCCAAAGTTGTTGTGATCTAGAGCTTACTTCTTTTACTCATATCTACTCATTAAGGAGTATTTTGTTTGAGTGTTTAGTGTTTTATACACTTGTAAGAGAATTGTGATTCTCTTGTTGTAAGGAACTTGTGTTTCCTTGGTTAAAGTCTTGGAGTGTTGTATCTCCGAGCAAAGGTGTTAAGGCTTGTGTCCTTAAGTTGTAAAGGTTTGTTGAGCACCCGTAAGCTTAACAAGTTAGTGGAAAATCTCGAAAGAGTCTCTCGGGGACTGGACTAGCCACGTGTTGTGGTGAACCAGAATATATCGGTGCGTTCTTTCCTTTTTGTTTATTTAACGCACTTATTTATTTCCTGCAAATTTTAATTTCCGCAAGTTTACGCTAAATTTTATTATAACGCTATTCACCCCCCCTCTAGCGTTAAGCGTATTTTCTAACAATTGGTATCAGAGCCCAACTCTCTGAAAACTTAACAGTTTGAGAGAACCATCCATGGCTTCTACTCGTGATTCTTTTGCAGGAATTGATGAAGGACAGTGCTCCACACGACCACCTCTATTCAACGGTACAAATTACACGTACTGGAAGGAGAGGATGAAGAACTTCGTTCAGTCCAAAAGCTTTCACCTTTGGAAGGTGATAATGAAGGGAAACCAAATTCCAACAAAGAAGGTGGAAAACGAATGGGTTCCCAAGTCCGAGGATGAGTATGACGCGGATGACATCCGAAAGGTTCAAAATAATGCTAAAGCAATTAATTTATTATATTGTGTTGTTAATGCTGACGATTACAGGAAAATATCGTGTTGCACAACGGCAAAGGAGATGTGGGACAAGCTCGAAGTTACATACGAAGGTACGGACCAGGTAAGGGAAGCAAAAATTGATTTCCTAACCCATTCTTATGAATTATTTCACATGAAGGAAGGTGAAAAGGTGGACGAAATGTTTGAGCGATTTTCAATAATCGTAAATGACCTACATGCTCTCAAGAAAACATTCACGGATAGAGAGCTCGTTCGAAAAATTCTTAGAAGTCTCACAGCGGCATGGAGATCAAAGGCCGATGCAATTCAAGAATCCATTGGCGTTTCAAACGTCACCATCGACGCACTAAGAGGTAACCTTAAGACCTATGAATCTACTATTCTTAACCCTTTTGTTGATGATCAAAGGAGGCAAAGAATAGCTCTAAAGGCGAGCACAAGCCAACCGCAAATTGATGAGGAAGGAGACAACGAGTTTGGACTCGTTATCAAAAGATTTCAAAAGTTCATGCGCAAGGAGTATGAACGCAAGGGCAAAAAGCAAGGCGAACAAATCAAGTGCTATGAATGTGGTGAAACCGGGCACATCAAATCAAATTGCCCAAACATCAAAAAGGAGAAGAAACCTTTTAAAAAGCAACGTGCATACATTTCTTGGGGAGGCGACTCAGGAGATGAGTCAAGCGAAGGAGAAGAAGACGAAGCAGCAAATCTTTGCCTTATGGCACAAGAAGACGACAAAGATAAGGTATGTCAAATTTCGTCTAAAAACTTTACTCTTGAAGAAATGCGAACTACTTTTGATGAATTATATGCTGAGTTTATTAAGGCTTCAAAAACTGTTAAGGGCATAAAAGAAAATGCTTCATTAAAAGAAAAGGATTTTCAAAAACAGCTTTCTTTGAAAGAAAAGGATTTAGAAAAACTGGTTTTAGAAAATGAAAAGCTGAAAGAGGAAAACAAGATTTTTGGAAAAAGAAGCGCCGATAAGCCCAAAAGTTCTACAAAAAATTGTTCTTCTTGCTTGCATCTCAAAAAAGAGGTAGATAGACTCAAAGGTACCTTAGATAAGTTTAATTCTTCCCACAAAAATTTGAATGAGGTCCTTGTAAATTTGAAATCAACCAAGCATGGCATAGGATTTAAGAATGAGGTTAAAGAAAAGGTTGAAGCCAAACCCCAACCACCTAAGGCTCAACCTAGGACTAATAAAACAAATGCTTATCCTAGAAATAGCAATCCTAGAACCAATATGCATGCTAGACAAAATGTTGAACATTTTAGGAGACCTAGAAATGACTTACCACCTAGAAATAGTTACCCTAGAAATGATGCATATTTTAGGCCAAATGTTGAACCTTTGAGAAGACCTAGAAATGGCCTTCAACCGAGAAACAATCACTCTATAAATGCTGCCCATCCTAGAGCTCATAGTAGGAGAAATAATTCTCATGAAATGCGAAATAGTCATAGTGTTCAAAATAGAGTAAGAAATTTTCATCCGTCTAGTTACTATAAACCTAGAAGGATGCATAACCCAAATGTGACTTGTCATTATTGTAGACGTATTGGTCATATTGCTCCTGCATGCTTTACACGTCATAGACATAGTACTCAATTGCATCATTATAATATGCCTAACCCCCAAGGACCCAAGATGGCATGGGTACCTAAAGAACATTAATTTGTTTTGTAGGTGTGCTTGAAGGGATCAAGTGTACTATGGTACCTTGATAGTGGATGCTCCAAGCATATGACGGGAGATGAATCCAAATTCCTTCAATTAGAGCACAAAGAAGGAGGAAGTGTTATCTTCGGTGATAACAATAAAGGAAAGATCATCGGCATCGGCTCGGTCGGTAAGGATGAAAATTCCTCTATTAAGCATATATTACTTGTCAAAGGATTAAAGCATAATCTCTTGAGCATAAGCCAATTGTGTGACAAGGGAAATCTTGCTCTATTTGATTCGGATGAATGCCTAGTATTTAGACGTAGTGATTTCAAAATCATACTTCGTGGTTTTAGAGTTGATAATATTTATATGGTTGATCTTGCTAATTCCTCACCCGAGTATGTTGATTGTCTTATGAGTAAAGAGGATGATACTTGGCTATGGCATCATAGAGTAGCACATATCAATATGCATCTTTATGAACAAATTGATTTCTCAAAACTTAGTTGTTGGTCTTCCCATTTTAAAATTTGAAAATGACTCTATTTGTGACTCGTGTCAAAAGGGGAAGCAAACAAAAGCATCTTTCAAATCTAAAAACATTGTTTCAACTTCTAGACCATTGCAATTGCTTCATATGGATTTATTTGGTCCCTCTCGCATTGAAAGTCTAGGAAGAAATAGATATGCTTTTGTGATTGTTGATGATTACTCGAGATTTACTTGGACTTTATTTCTTGCCAATAAAAGTGATGCTTTTCAAAATTTTAAATATTTTCTTAAGCATGTTCAAAATGAGAAAGAAACTACCGTCACTTCAAGTAGAAGTGATCGTGGGGGAGAGTTTGATCACAATCTCTTTGCGGACTTTTGTGACGAACTCGGAATCGAGCATACCTTTTCCGCTCCACGTACACCACAACAAAATGGGGTGGTGGAAAGGAAAATAGGTGTCTCGAAGAGATGGCTAGAACCATGCTCGACGAAGCTAAGATACCCAAACATTTTTGGGCAGACGCCGTGAGTACCGCTTGCTATATTCTAAATACAGTAGTAATTCGGCCGATACTCATGAAAACCCCCTATGAACTTTATAAGGGTAGAAAACCAAATATTTTCCATTTTAGAGTTTTTGGTTGCAAATGTTTTGTTCATAACAATGGCAAAGACCAATTGGGTAAATTTGATGCTAAGTCGGATGAAGGTATTTTCATTGGATATTCCTCACGTAGTAAAGCATATAGAGTCTTTAATAAAAGAACCCAAATTGTAGAGGAATCCCCTCATGTTGTATTTTCCGAAAATAATGCTCGCTTGGCGAGAAAGGATTCCGGCTTTGATCTTGCAGGTATCTTAGATAGTTTGAAAGACAAAATACAAGAGGAACCACCCAAGGAAAATAAAGATGAAACTGAGGAACAACCAACGGAAGAAGCGCCACAATTGGGAAAAGAAACAAAAGTGCAAAATGAGTGGAGGACGATCAAAGATCACCCTCATGAACAGGTAATTGGAGACATTGGAGACAAGGTAAGTACCCGAAACTCTCTCAAACATACCTTAGAACATACTGCTTTTGTTTCTCAAATTGAACCCAAAACCATCTCAGAAGCAATTGGGGATGAATTTTGGACCTTGGCAATGCAAGAGGAGCTTAACCAATTCGAACGCAATGACGTTTGGGATTTGGTGCCAAGACCCGAAGGTCATACCATAATTGGTACGAAATGGGTTTTTCGCAATAAACTAGATGAAAATGGTATAATCACTAGAAACAAAGCTAGGCTTGTAGCAAAAGGCTATAATCAAGAAGAGGGTATTGACTATGAGGAAACATATGCTCCCGTAGCTAAATTAGAAGCTATTCGCTTATTGCTTGCATTTGCCTCTTCTATGAATTTCAATTTATATCAAATGGATGTGAAAAGTGCTTTTCTAAACGGTTTTATTCAAGAAGAAGTTTATGTTGAACAACCCCCCAGTTTTGAAAACTTTAAATCTCCCGATCATGTTTTCAAGCTCAAAAAGGCTCTTTATGGTTTAAAACAAGCTCCCCGAGCTTGGTATGAAAGATTAAGTAAGTTTCTTTTGGAAAATGATTTCATTAGGGGGAAAGTTGACACAACTCTCTTTGTTAAGCATAAAAAGAATGATATTTTGTTAGTTCAAATATATGTAGATGATATTATATTTGGTGCTACTAACAATGTTTTATGCAAGGAATTTTCCGATCTAATGACAAGCGAATTTGAGATGTCTATGATGGGTGAGTTAACATTCTTTTTGGGATTACAAGTAAAGCAAATGAAAGAAGGTACATTCATCTGTCAAGCCAAATATTGCAAAGAATTGCTGAAACGATTTGAGATGAACAATGCAAAAGAAATGGCAACTCCCATGAGCACATCCGATCATCTAGACAAAGATGAGAAAGGTAAGGAAGTCGACACCAAAAAGTATCGAGGTATGATTGGCTCTCTTCTTTATCTTACTGCTAGTCGTCCGGACATCATGTTTAGCGTGTGCTTATGCGCTCGTTATCAATCGTGTCCGAAGTAGTCTCACCTTACTGCGGTAAAACGAATTTTAAGGTACCTTGTTGGTACTACTAATGTAGGTCTATGGTACCCCAAAGGTTCTTCATGCCAACTCGTTGGCTATTCCGATTCCGATTTTGCTGGATGCAAATTGGACGCAAAGAGCACTAGTGGCACTTGCCATTTGCTCGGTAGCTCTCTCGTTTCTTAGTTCAGCAAGAAACAAGTAAGTGTTGCGTTGTCCACAACCGAGGCTGAATATGTAGCCGCGGGGAGTTGTTGCGCTCAAATCCTATGGATGAAACAACAACTCTTGGACTATGGCCTAAGTCTTGATCATATCCCTCTTAGATGTGATAATACTAGTGCCATATGCTTGACGAAGAACAGGGTTCTTCATTCGCGAACAAAACACATTGAAATTAGACATCATTTTATAAGAGATCACGTTCTCAAGGGCGATGTCGAAATCGAATTTGTTGAAACCAAAGATCAATTGGCCGACATCTTTACTAAGCCATTAGAGAAAGAGTCCTTCTTCCGAATTCGTAGTGAACTCGGGATTCTTGACTCCACGTTGATCTAAGTCATGCATTGCATCTTTTTATTCTACATAATGTCTAACTTGAGCGTCGGAGACGTCTAACGAATTTTTGCAGGTATCGCCCCAAAGGAAAGGGGAATTATAAAGCTTGACGTGCAACAATCGGTTTCCGTAGCCTAAAAAAAATCGATTATTTCGTATCAATAATCGATTATGTTGCGATTATTCGGGTTGATGTTGCTGAAATTTTCTTTCCAATAAATAAACAAGTTTTGTTTACTTCTTTGGCATCTTCTTCTTTTATTTTTGCTAATGGCAAAAGGGGGAAGATAACGGGTATGCACTCTCAATATTTATAAGCTTAAATTGAGGGGGAATTCACATATTGAGGGGGAACAAATTGCATACTTGTTGCATGTATATACTTGTCTTGAATCGTCATTATAAATTGCTTGTCTTGCATATCCCGCTTAATGTTTGCCATTATCAAAAAGGGAAAAATTGTTGGAAACACGTTCTCAATGCAATATACTAAAACGTGTGTTCTTTTGTGTAGGTTTTGATGAATGACAAACGAAGCGAAAATTGATATATGACGAAGTTCAAGAAACAAGCGCACAATTGATATACAACGAGATTCAAGCTCAAGACAAAGTTTTATAGTTTAATTGAGTCATTCTTATTTGTGATCTTGATCCTACAACTTGACTCATAACATGGCTTCTCTCATAAAACTATTTTCCAAAATCATGCATATTTAATTTAACGTCAAATGATTTTAAATCATGCATATTTACAGTAGTCAAAATAATTTTTAGACATGCCTTAAAAATCTGGACTAAGATAATCGATTATGTACTTATGATAATTGATTGTTTTAAGCCAAGACTGCATGACAATCGATTGTGAACTAATGACAATCGATTGTGAGTAAGGCGGGGAGCATCAGGTTTTTCAAACCTGCATGACAATCGATTGTGACTGAGGCAGTGTCCATCAAAGTTTTTCAAAACTCAGAATAATCGATTATGAACTAATGGTAATCGATTATGTTGAGATGGTGTCTTCCAGTGATTTTCAAATTTATTAAATAATCGATTGTTACATTGGACAATCGATTGTCAAAGAGACAGTGTCTAAAATATTTTTCAAAAACTGATAAGTAATCGATTGTTGACTTTGTGCAATCGATTGTGAAGCTGACCGTTGTCGTAAAGTTTTCAAATACCGTCAGGTAATCGATTATTGATTCTGTATAATCGATTGTTTTGATTAAAATCCGGAAAAGATTTTTTGAACGTTATTGGGTAATCGATTATTGATTCTGTATAATCGATTGTTTTGATTAAAATCCGGAAAAGATTTTTTGAACGTTGCTGAGTAATCGATTGTTGGTTCTGGACAATCGATTGTTTGTGGTAAAATCTGGAAAGGATTTTTTGAACGTTGCCAGTAATGGATTATGGATTGAAAGCAATCGATTATCAAGCGTAAAATCTGGGATTGAATTTTGATCTGACTGGCAGACAATCGATTGTTGGGGTTTGACAATCGATTGTCAGTGAGTAAAATCAGCAACTCTTAATTGGCAATTAGGCAACGGTAATGCCAAGTTTTTCAACTATAAATACAGCTTCATTTCAGTGTTTTAAACACAACAACATACTACAACTGATCATTACATTGCTATAAGCTTGCGTACTTTTATTTATCATTTTATATTCAATTTCATAAAGCTTTTGAGAGCCATATTCTTGTCCAAAGTTGTTGTGATCTAGAGCTTACTTCTTTTACTCATATCTACTCATTAAGGAGTATTTTGTTTGAGTGTTTAGTGTTTTATACACTTGTAAGAGAATTGTGATTCTCTTGTTGTAAGGAACTTGGTTTCCTTGGTTGAAGTCTTGGAGTGTTGTATCTCCGAGCAAAGGTGTTAAGGCTTGTGTCCTTAAGTTGTAAAGGTTTGTTGAGCACCCGTAAGCTTAACAAGTTAGTGGAAAATCTCGAGAGAGTCTCTCGGGGACTGGACTAGCCACGTGTTGTGGTGAACCAGAATATATCGGTGCGTTCTTTCCTTTTTGTTTATTTAACGCACTTATTTATTTCCTGCAAATTTTAATTTCCGCAAGTTTACGCTAAATTTTATTATAACGCTATTCATCCCCCCCCCCCCCCTAGCGTTAAGCGTATTTTCTAATAAGAACAATATTGCAGAGCAAGGTAGGGAGAGGAGAATTCTTATTGATATTTTGGGATAATTTACAATAGGTTAAGACCCCTCTATTTATTGGAAGATAAATGAATTAGCCTCAAAGTAAAACTCTTCTATAAGATAGACATTCACCCTAATTAGAGTTCTATTCTTAACACTCCCCCTTGAATGTCTACTCAATAAATAATGTGCCTCGTTAAAACCTTTACTGAAATAAAACCCAATGGGAAAAAAATTCTAGAAAAGGGAAAAGAGTACACATATTTAGAAATGCGCCTATTGGTTGCCTCGTTAAAAACCTTGCAAGGAAAACCCAGTAGGACAAAAACCTTGTAAGGGAAAAAGAGTGCAATGCGCATTAACTCCCCCTGAAGAGAGCATCAATTCACATCCTTGAGTCTTCGCATCCCAATCTTGTGCACTAGCTTCAAGAGATCGTTAGTAGAGATTTGATAAATAAATCAACCATATTAACTATAATGAATATTTGCACCTTGAAATCATAACTCGTGATAGATATATAATGTCGTCACAAATATCGTGGAATGGCTCTTCAATATTTCCATAGAGATATCCTCGCCATCACATTATCATATTTATAGCAAGATATATTTGTGCATAAATTGCATTAAGGAAGTGGTACATCAAGATCAAGAATTGTAGATTCTTCAAGCAACTTAAATCCTTCATGGGTTGTCATATAAGTTAAGTCATATAAGTCATATAATAGACTTTAGATGGATATCAAGTTTTCATGTCATGCTAAACAAATAAGATATCGAAAACTGATTACACATACCAATGACTTTATACTTTCAAGTATTCGAACTACATGTCCAAAACTACATGTCTTTCATATGGAATCAATTCTACTTGAATTGTATATCTTCCATTTGGCCAATATTTTGTTTGTATTCGACAAACTTAAGATCCTCATCGATATTTAGTGCTTATCATAGATGTCGTCGACGAACATTTTATATCGGTTCTCAGTAAATTTTCATAAAGACATA
This sequence comes from Nicotiana benthamiana, assembly GCA_034376525.1. NCBI lineage: Eukaryota > Viridiplantae > Streptophyta > Magnoliopsida > Solanales > Solanaceae > Nicotiana > Nicotiana benthamiana. The sequence continues at coordinate 90,892,253 of CM067332.1, read as the reverse complement.
ACATGGAGATCTCTTCATTCATACATTCAGGTACCTGAATCTCTCATGAGATTTTATGAAGTGTTATGTCATGTGATCTTCTAGATCATTTGCCTCCTTATTATGTTCACTTTGATCATTTGCTCATCTTCTTTATTAAGAAGTTCTTTTGAAACCGATTTGTCTATACGCTTTAAGCGTATCAAAGACTTTGTCCTTCTAGGACTTAATATGAGCATTTGCAGTGAGAATATAGTTACTTTCTTTGGGTCAGCAAATGCGTATGGCATGCTTTGCAATATGTTGCAATTGAATTATCCTTTTATGAACTTCAGGTTCATATTATGATATTCGAGGATCTATATATACAAATGAAAATTCATCCCATGTAACCTTTTCTCAAGTGTTTATCATGTCTCCCCCTCATGTTAGGAAAACTAACTTGTTTCCTCAACTCTGGAAATCATCTTTGTGCATTATCATGTTAATATACACAGCATGTTAATAATAATAAGATGAAATTATTTGGTTCCTGACCCTGAACCACTTGTGAGGGGAGAATATAATATACTCTCGTGTATAGCGTATATCAAATTGATATAGACAACTTTGTTCTCATAAGCAATAATTTAGCTATTAAATGGAGGCACTCAATAAATTATTTTGCTAAACCAACTATGATGTAAACCAACTTATCAAGATGAACTATCTTGAATAGAAAATCTGGAAATTATGCTCGAAATTAGATTACTGAGCAATTTACCTCGCAAGCACCGGCCAGGTTGCAGGTTAATAATAATCGCACATGTAACCATATTATAGATGCATCATATGTGGTATACATGGCAGGCGAATGGGCCCATATTCGCCTTTGATATTTCCAGAATTTATGGGATTCAACCCCAACTTTAGTTGGTCAATTAATTAATGAGAACAAGTAATATAAGAGAATTCGTAAAGAACTTTCTAGTTCTTTAATATTTACCCATGTGAATTCTCTATTATTGTTGCACATCATACTTAAATTAATATGGCTAACCCGAATGCCAATTGAATAAATTATCAATATTGATAAGTTCATGTTTACACCATGACATGTGCAATTCTCAATAAACCCCAAGTTTATTATGATATGGCTTTTTATATCAATAAACATCCACTTTATTGTGGTATTCGTTTATTTGTGTAGTACAAACTGGAGAATAAAGCGGGTAGCTTTTCATATACAGATTATCCCGCTACAAGTTGTAGTAATAGAAGATATCGAATCTTTCCTTTATTTATTGTCTCAATATAATCAACCGCTTTCACATATACTTTGGAAACTGAATAGGTTTCTTTGAGACTTACTACAACACAATACCTTATTGGTAATCAATTGTGTTTCTCCAACATAGTAATAATTGGCTCTTCTAGAGCTCTCAATTAATTTTGTACTACCACAAATTCATCAACATCCATGTGGTGAATATCTCTTTTATAGAGAAAGTTATACCATTATGGTCATGGTCAAAATTATATGCAAGATATGTTTCTTGTATTATCGTTGTCCTTTAATAATCATATTTCCAAAATATTTTGGCGTACAATAGGTACGTGACCAATGATCATTCATGCCATAATAATGACATTATTTTCATATATCATCTCAAAGCTCCTTCTAGAGGTGATGTGGTATATTCACTACCACTAGCACGTTCATATTCTTCCAAGAATAAATATGTATTCATAAATCATATGTTGTCACGTTCACACCATGAATAGATCATAATCATCTGTATGTGTTATATAAAATCTCATGTCAAATATTACTTTCATAAAGTGAAAGATTATTTTGAGAATCTTTATTATTCTCATTATCACAATGATGACGATTATAATTCCGTCTATTGCCACGTCCATATTCATTGATACCTTCACGGTAATAATTTTGTCTTCTTTCATACTTATCACATACTGCTATCACATTCTCTGCGGGGATATGTAATTTTGTTATCCTTTTCAAGTCCGTGAATGCGTCAGGCGTTTGATTTGCTATTCTTTGCAAATAGATAATATTTTGCACCTCTTTTTCACAAATAGAGGTACGTGGATCAAGATGAGATAATGATGGATTTTTCCATAAAATTTCCCGTTTGGTTTCGCCAACTTCTCCCCCTAATTTTGGGAAAAGTGTCTCATCGAATCGACAGTCTGCAAATCGTGCAGTGAACAAATCCCTTGTCAATGTTTCAAGGTAGCGAATAATGGAGGGCGATTCAAACCCAATATATATTCCTAACCTTCTTTGCAGACCCATTTTGGTGCGATATGGCGGTGCTACAGGCACATATACTGCGCATCCAAAAGTTCTTAAATGGGATATATTAGGTTCATGATCCAAAACTATTGCAACTGCATGCAAAATGGCGTGACCCCAAACCGAAGTGGGCAGCCTCGTTTTCATGAGTAATGGTCTTGCAATCAACTGCAGACGTTTAATTAAAGATTCTGCAAGACCATTTTGAGTGTGAACATGAGCTACAGGATGTTTCACTTTTATCCCAATTGAACATTGCATTCTCTATGATAAATATTGTTCCTTTAGGCAGAGTTATAGTTGCTCTTCCGGAGCCTTCAATCAATTTACTACAACCAAAAATTGTAGTAACATCTGCCTTGCACATACTTAAACGAGAGAAATATTTCTTCTCTTTGAATATCGTATGTGTGGTACATGAATCAATTAAACAAATTTTTTTACAGTTGGATGTTGATCCAAGTTTGCTTTGTGAGGTATCCATATTTGCTTCCCATGGTTTGACATACAAAAGAAATATACGAAAATGAGAATAAACAAGTTTAATCCGTTGCTTCATAATTAAACAATATTTTCAAAATATGCTGAGGTTAATCGATTAACTAAGTTGATAATCGATTAACTTAGGAAACGGTCACTAGGTTAGTCGATTAACTAAATCTGATAGTCGACTAATATGCCTTGCGGAAAAAGTCCAGTTTAATACGAAATATTAAATAGTCGACTATCTGACATGTTAGTCGATTAACTTTACTGAAAAAAAAATCTTTGAAAATTAAGCATACCGAAGCATTCTAATATTTGCATTCTTATGTACTACAGAGTAAACAAATTATTAATGTTGCTTACTCATTATAACTTTCAATATCAACTATTGCTGAGTCTAACATAAGTGTTAACAAGTTAACAATATTGTCAAAAAAAAAAATTTATGAATATAAATGTTAGCTTGTATAATGTCATAAGTGCAATATGTACTAAAAATAACAAAGACTGTTAAGTCACAATCTGTAATTAAATTATATGTGAGCACAAAAAACAAAATAACATTTATATGAATAATTGTGTATTAGCAACCAAAAAAAAATGCAAGGATATATTTAGAAATCAAGCAACTACAGAAATGTCAGTAAATATTGTAACACCTTGGTCACTGACAACGCTAATTGCACTAATGTGTGAACACATTGAATAACATATTATGCCTATCACAACAACAAAAAAATAAACAGCAAGAATGATTTACTGTGAACAGCTAAAACCCCCTCCATGTGCAACAGAAATAATATAATAACGTATCTGTGACTAACATAATGTACAATTCATAAATCTACGTATTGACTAAAGCCACGGTGATTTCAGTTGTATTAGTAAAGGAAGATTTGCAGTTCAAATATCATGCTCGGATACCACATATTAGCGTAAACTATAATTCATACCAGGATCATGAACATGATAATTTTACATGTAGTCGTCATAAGAAACATACCTGAAGCGGAATTCATCATCTTGAAGCGGAAGAGTTATTTATTTTACAAAAAGTAGCACTGATTCACAAATCTTAATTTCTTACAACTATATTCTGTGTTTGAACGTACAAAGAAGGTCAGCGTGGTAAACCAGCCGGCAAACTCGTATAAGAAGATAACGTACCGTGATGGTTAGAGACTCGTGTTATAAAATAACAAGAACAAGAACAATATTGCAGAGCAAGGTAGGGAGAGGAGAATTCTTATTGATATTTTGGGATAATTTACAATGGGGTAAGACCCCTCTATTTATAGGAAGATAAATGACTTAGCCTCAAAGTAAAACTCTTCTACAAGATAAACATTCACCCTAATTAGAGTTCTATTCTTAACACATCCGTGCATATCAATATATTATATATTTATAGGTGGAGGATGTTAAATCGTGAAGCTGTCAAAACTCTACGATTAATTCTTAACGACGCGCAATAAAATCGGCAGAATCAATAACTTTGTTTTAAATTCTTTATTTGTTTTAAAAAATCACTTGAATATGCATAAATTGTTAATTTAAAATAATTACTTCAAAAATTAAATTTGTGATCTCATAAATTTAATTTAGCTTAGCCTTGAATTGTACGAACTATAAAGCACATCGGTTGAATGACAATTTAAGAAAAAAATAATAACGCAATATAATTCTACAAATGAAGTTTAGGACAAACTAGAAGGACGAGTAATAAAAATCAAAGTTCATGTTTTACATTTGGGGAAACTACCATAATCGCGACTATATCAACTATTCCTTAAGGATTGGCATTGGTTTATCACGATAATCTAATTAAAAAGAGAAATGGGTAATAATTTGGCCACCAACTTTACTTCCAAAAAAGAGACTGTCTTAAGTTGTTTGCAAATATAAATTTGGGATTTAATTGTAAAATTTATGTTTGTCATAAATTTTATTTATATTTTGGTCAATTTTTCAAATCAATTATTGAACTTATTTTGAGCTAAAATTTCAAAACTTGAGAATTATATATATATATTTTTAAATAAAGTTAAAAAATATATTTTAAAAACGTATATTCAAATACATTTTTATTTTCAAACCAAACCTCACTCAAATCAAATTTTTTAAAATAAATTTAAAATCTAAAATCAAACGCTAGCTTTAAATCACGGAAGCATTTGACAGTGTAAATTAGACTGTAATAGAGAAGATCTTATCATGTAAGCATTTTACATCAGAAAGATACATAAAGTAATATCCATCGCTCTTTAAGCAGGGAGAATTTAAAAAATAGTCAGATTTATAAGTGGTCTTAAAAAAGTTAGTCACTTTTAATGTAACGATAAATATAAACAAAAATATTGTTTAAAATTTGAAAAAAAAACCTCAAGTATATTAAGATAATATACTAAAACAAATTGTTGGAGTTCCAGTATAATATGTTGGAAGTTCATATACATATGCACCGATCTCCAGTATTTTATGCTGAAACTTTCCATGTTGCAGCAAAATGGTGATTATTTTTCAATAATTTTACAAAAAATAACTATTTTTCAATGATCAATTCAAAAACAAGCCAGTCCGTGTTATTTTTACCTTTTAGTTAGTTTTCACTATATGACTTGTACCAAAGTCCAGCTATTTAAGCTGATTTGCACAAAATACCTTCGTTTGTGACATTATACTAGAATTTGGTCGCATTTTCAAAATTATACTTGTGATCTGACTGTGAAATTGACTGCCTCATCTGAGATTTAAAAATCAAAATTAAAATTCGGACAATTACCCTAATTTAAAATAAATGATTAACCTCTAAATATAACGCCATAAGTAACACATTAAGGCCGGCCCATGTATTATGTACATTTTCTTCCATTTCTGATCAAATGGAAGGAAATTTTACATAAATATTCTAAAAAAGTCTCTACTTACTGACCTATTAAAATTCGGACAATTATCCTAATTTAAAATAAATGGGTAACCTCTAAATATAACGCCATAAGTAACACACTAAGGCCGGCCCATGTATTATGTACATTTTCTTCCATTTCTGATAAAATGGAAGGAAATCTTACATAAATATTCTAAAAAGGTCTCTACTTATCGACCTATTAAAATTCGGACAATTACCCTAATTTAAAATAAATGGTTAAACTCTAAATATAACGCCATAAGTAACACACTAAGGCCGGCCCATGTATTATGTACATTTTCTTCCATTTCTGATAAAATGGAAGGAAATCTTACATAAATATTCTAAAAAGGTCTCTACTTATCGACCTATTAAAATTCAGACAATTACCCTAATTTAAAATAAATGGTTAAACTCTAAATATAATACCATATGTAACACACTAAGGCCGGCCCATGTATTATGTACATTTTCTTCCATTTCTGAGAAAATGGAAGGAAATCTTACATAAATATTCTAAAAAGGTCTCTACTTATCGACCTATTAAGATTCGGACAATTACCCTAATTTAAAATAAATGGTTAAACTCTAAATATAACGCCATAAGTAACACACTAAGGCCGGCCCATGTATTATGTACATTTTCTTCCATTTCTGATAAAATGGAAGGAAATCTTACATAAATATTCTAAAAAAGTCTTTACTTACCGACCTTTAGCAAGTAATTATAAATTTAGTAAAATTAGTCTAATTACATTAAAAAAATTAAAAATCCAAAGAAATAAAGTTTTTTTCTCTCCAAGAATCACACATAAAGATCTATTGCAATATTTTTGAGCGTGATTAACATACATACATACATATATACATATACATATATATAAATATACACATACATACATATATATATATATATATATATATATATATATATATATATATATATATATATATATATATATAAGATTTCAAAATTGTAAGCAAAAAAGAATTTCTTTTTTTCAATAGTTATGGTTGAAATTCATTAAAAACATATAGATGAGTCAATATACAATATTTGAGGAAGATTAGATGTAGGGGTGCTCATAAAAACTTGAAAAAAGAACAAAACCAAAAACCAAACCAAACCAACCAAAAAAACCGATACTTTTTGGTTTGGTTTGGTTTTAGTTTGAATTTTAAAAACTTATCAAATTTAGTTTGGTTTTGATTATAATCAGAAAAAACCGAAAAAATTCGAACTTCTAGTATAATTCTTTAACTTTACATTCTAGTTTGATTGGTAGTTTTCTTTAAAATTTAACGGTAAATGCTAATAGTTTACACTTTTAGTATAATTCTTTAACTTTACATTCTAGTTTGATTGGTAGTTTTCTTTTGTTAAGTGTAAGAATCAATTTTGTGTTAAAAATAATATATTTTTAATTGAATCATTACATTATTCATCACTGTTTGATTCAACTATCATCAGTATATCTTGGTAAATAATACTTTCTCAAAGGGAATTGATTTGATAGTATTACATTGAAAATGTGATCGTCGTGTATGCCTTATATTTAAGAAAATACGGACAAATAACCGAGAAAACCAACAAAATCCAAAATAAATCCAATCGTGAAAAAACCGACTTAATTGGTTTGGCTTGGTTCTAATATTTGAAAACCGACTTACTTGGTTTGGTTTCTTTTAAAGGAAAAACGGATCCAAACCGAATCATGAACACCCCTAATTGGGGGTGATTTGGACTGAATTGGTATCAAAATTCGTAGTTAAAATCAAATTCAAAAATTTCTTCTGCGACACATGTATCAAACATGTATCACGCGTGTATCTCACACACAAGTATACAAGGATATACATGTGATATACATTTGATACAAAAATGATACACGGTGTGACACACATATTATTTTTTTCATGTTCATCTTCTACTTCGAATTGTCAATTCAAATCAACTCAAAACTCCACCAAATCATTCCAAAATTGAGATTCAAGCTCCTTATGAGATGTACACAATCTATTTTAATAACACCCACTCAAAAGGAAGCAAAGTTTTGACTCTTTTTTTTTTGTTACAAATAGCTAATTGGCTAATGTTATTTATGAATTGATCATTTTTTATAATAAGCTAGTTATAAATAAACATAAATGGTATTTTCCCAAAATTAAGTACCCTTTTCATTCATCTGGCCCTTGTATTATAATGTTTTTTTGTTTAAATATATTTCTCCTACTTTCAAATTAATTAATCAGAATAGACAAGAAAGTTGTCCATATCAATATTATGTTGTCCAACTTCCACAACCAAAAACTGTGATAATTTTGAAAATGTAATAGTGGGTGGGACAGTAATAGTAGTATAACATATGAAAGCAAAAAATATAAGTCGTGACTCGTGAGCTAATGGTTTTCAAGCAAATGCCATGTAGTTTAGTGTGCTGAGCAAAAGTAGCATCATGTATTAAGCACAAATGTGTAGCTGAACTTTACTTCAATTCACCAACCAACCAAGAAAACTACGTAATGGAGTATTATTAATGTGAAAGTGGTCAACCTTATATTATAAGTAATCAAAAAATATATATCAGCTAGCTCTTGATGCCAACTTAACCATTTCTAAAACAATGTGTATAGATGACACACCTAGGACAAATGTTTATTTTTCATTCAAACATCATCTTTAAGGATAAATATGTAACGGTAGTGTTTGTTGTATGTGTATGTAAATCTTAGATGTCATCATATATGGAGATAACAGCAGCAGGTGTGACTTAACTATCAATAAAATGAATAAGAATTAAAACTGAAACAAATAATGCTAGATGATTTTTCATTTATTTATCTAACCCTTCATGAAAGATTGTCGACCTTTATCTACACTAGCAGCCGAGGGCCAGGAACGTAATTAGGGGACGGAATGGAGTTTATCTGATCCCTCTTCACTGAAAAATTATATTATTATATATAAGATAAAATTTATTTTTTACCTTTATATATTATATTTTGAATTTTCTTGATACAACCCAAATGAATAACTAAAGATTTGTAAGGTCATAGTTCAATTCTCATTGGCTATAATCTCTTTCAAATTTTTAACTTTTTTCTTTTTTGGACCCTAAAAATGTTGCCTCCGCCACTATTAAAGGTTTATCGAAAACAACGTCTTTATTTTCACAAAATAAACATAAAATTTACTTATATACTATCTTTCCCAAATACCATTTATAAATTATACTGAATTTGTTATCTATCATATATACACTAGTAAAAGGTAAGATGTAGCATTTGATGTATATGCAAATCTTAGGTGTGAAAATATATGGAGATTATTAGTGAATCTATGAAAGTGATTCTAAAAAAGAGTGAGTTGGACTTCTTGCATTGGTCCCAGCAAGTTCTTAATTAGACAAAAATTCAGTATGAGGAAACCTAGATGAAGGCTGTCAACGACAACAACAACTCATTACACCAAGAAGAAACTTTACTACTTTCTTGTATTTATCTTAGGTACCACAAGAAATGAAACTACTCATAGAAAGCAGTTATCCATTCATTTGTACCTTCTTCTATCTGTCTAGTTTGCACATAATTATGAGATTCCATAGAGGAATTTTTGTCTTTTTTTTAATCTTTCATTCCGAAGAAATGTTAACATCCAATCCCCAATAAGAAAAGTCAGAGAAAGAAAATTACCAATTTGACCAAGTAATGAGAAAAACAATGCAAAAACTTACACCAACAAAACGCCAACTATTTCACTTTGCTTTAAAACGTCCACCAAAACCTAAGTACAAACCAAAATAAACTAAACATTTAATATGATAATTTTAATCATATGTCTAATTTGTTATGTAGGTGATTGGGTTAAACCCTTTTCATTACCATCAAATGATATATTACTAATACTATTATTATACCTGCTAAGCACCTTGCACTTGACCACATTGTCATAGACATAGAACCCAGGTGTGACCATGATTCGAACCATGGCTGGAACCAATTTCTTAGCTTTATCTCCACCCATATCTTCCATATAAACCGAGTCAAATTTCATTTCTTTATCCACTCTAAAAATAGGCAGTCCAGGGTGCAGTGAATTAGCCAATAAATGCACTAACCACACTGCTTTTGATGCACCAAAAAAAGCTTGTAAAAGTGGTTCAGGCCAAGCACGGTTCCAACCCAACATAGCCACAATTTCACTCATTTTCCTATCACAAAATTTACTGAATTCTTCACTGTAAAATCTTGTCCCTTTACTCAAAACTTCTTCCCATGTTAAATCCTTCAAACGATTGTACAAACCAAAATTTGCTTCACAACGATCAATGGGGTTCAAGATTTGATTACAAGAACCTTTTTGGAATCCAATTGACTCAAAATCCTCATAAAAAGCTTTGTTTAATAAAGCTTCAAGATATACAATTAACCCTCTTGGATTTCTTGAAATTGAAACCTTAATATCATATGGTTGAAGAAGTAATGCAATACGATCATAAACTTTACCACCAATTTGTCTTAACTGAAATGTCATTGATCGACTTAAATTCCTAACAGAAGATCTTGCCTCAGAAACCATAACCAAGAAATGTTCAATAACTTTATCTTCTTCACCAAATTTCACACGTTGGAGATGAGGGGATTTGATAATTTGGTGCTGAGAATTAACATTGTTGCTACAAACATCAAGCCCAGATTTCAAACTATGACAATAAATTTCAAGCTTGTTTAGCTTTTTTTCAAGCTCAACCATAGAAAACTTCAATCTTGATGCTTCTAAAATAGCTTCATCTCTTTTTCTTGTAGCTTGAATTAACTTATGTGAAAGTTCAGCTATTGCTATTTTCCATTGTTCTTCTCTTGACCCACCAGTAGATGACTCAACAGCTGAAGATGATGATAATCTTGGACTTTTTTGAACTAAAGTTGAGAGAACTGATTTGAAAATACCATGTGGACTAGATATAGAATTGTTTTTGTTGTCTAAAGGAACTACATGAGTAATTCTCTCTCGGTTACTTGGCCTGCATTTGTTGCATAAAACTCCTCTGTCATCTTCTCCATTTTCTGGCCTCTTTTTTGTACACCCTTTGCCTTTATTCTCTGTATTATTAGAGTGTTGATGCAAAGGTGTTGGATGGTGTCTGTATTCAACTTCACTTGGTGTTGTTTCTGCTCTAAAACTGCTTCTCCCTTGTGAATATTCTTCTTCTTCATTCCCTTCTTCTATCTGCATCAAGCAAAACACACAAAAAAAAAAAAATTAAAATCAGATACCAAAAATAAGTTCGGTGCACAAAGCTTTGCTATGACGCTGGACCATAAAGGTCTATTGTACGCAGCAGAGATTTATGCGGTCTGAACAGGTGACGTCCAGGTCACATGGCAAGTAACTTTATGGGTTCCGCTTCGAAAATCAGATACTAAACATCTTAGTAAAAAAAGACAAGAACCCAAAAGAGAAAAAGGGAAAAGAGAGTGGGGAGTGAACTTACAGGAGTAAAAAGAGGGGGATGACGAGGAGAAATGGAGGATTTTGAGGACGAAGAAGAAGAATTAGCCATTGGAATTGGGTGTATATGAGAAAAGGTTGTTTCTTTTAATCTTAATGATGATGTTGTGTGGGCAGTTTCATTTGTCTATTCATTTTCTTGAGGTTGTGTTTGTTTTTTCGTCTGCTTGTAATCATGGTTTTGAATGAATCACACAACAGATTTTGCAGGTTTCTGAAATCTGTAAGCTATATTATCAGCTTCTTCTAAGCTAACCCCACTCCCCACGTCCAACCCCCCTCCCCTCATGCCAACTACCCCGGGTCGTGGAGAAATTCAGAAGAATCAGAATTTACCAGGTCAGAATTTATTAGTATCACGCTCTACAGGAGCGTTTTAGGAATTAACGATGGTTTGCTACGACGTGAAACATGGAGCGTATGTTACACGTGTCGATGTGGAGTTGGGTCTTCGTTATGACTTATGAGTCAAATGTCAATGACTTAATTTCCATTTAATATTGGTTTTCCTCTTTTTCCAATTTGGATACCTTTAATTATAGTCATTTAAATGGAGTATATTGATATGGTAAAAATTTTAAACTAATACTTAAAAATTGATGTTAAGACAACGACGACAACCTAATAAAAATTTTACAAATGGAGTATGAGGGAGTAAAGTATATATTAATTTTATTCTTAACAAGAGTAGAAAGATTGTTTCTAAAAAATCTTTGGCTCAAGAAGAAGAAAATAAACAATAAGCAATCAACAATACATCAATGACAACGACAGAAGTCAATAAAATAAAACAATATTAGTATCGTAGGAAATAGAAAATAAATGTAAAAGCAATAACAATAAGCAATACTAATGCTATAGGAAAAAGTGTGGAATCTCCACATAACAATCCAAAACGAAACATTATCACCCTAGTCCTTTCCCCGAAAATAACTTTAAAAAACGCTTGATTTCCTCCTAACCTACAACTCTAATGCTCGACTTCCACTTTTCTATCCAAAGCCAAGTCCTCGGAGATCTGAAGCCGCATTATGTCATGCCTAATCACATTACCCCAATACTTCTTAGACCGCCATCTACCTCTCCTCATGCCTACCAATGTCAACCGGTCACACCTCCTCACGGGGACATCTATGTTTCTCCTCCACGCGTGCCCAAACCATCTAAGCATCGTTTCTCGCATCTTGTCGTCCATGGGAGCCACACCTACTTTTTATTAAATATGTCGTTCCTAATCTTATCCAGCCTAGTGTGCCTCATCCATCTCAACATCCTCATTTCTGTCACTTTCTTCTTCTGGGTATGAGAATTCTTGGTTGCCCAACATTCAGCCCCATATAACATAGCTGGTCTAACCACCAATTTATTAAGCTTCAGTATCACTTTTTGTCACGCATGACTCTAGATGCTGACTTCCATTTCATCCACTCTACTCCTATACGGTGCATGAGATCCTTGCCAATCTCCACATCCCCTCGATAATAGACCCAAGATACTTGAAACTTCCTCTCTTGGGAATGACTTGTGAGTCAAGCCTCACATCCAAGTCCGCTTCCCCGATACATCGTTGAACTTACACTCCAAATATTTTATCTTAGTCCTGCTTAACTTGAAACCTTTAAACTCTAAGGTGTGTCTCCAAACCTCTAACCTCTCTTTAACGGCGTCTCACATAATGTCACGTAAAATTTCTGATTGAATGGTTACGTAACTTTATGAAACTTATGTAGATATTATTTTTGATTCATTCTAAAAAAAATTGAAGGTTAATACTGATTTGCATCAATCGAACTCACACAAAATTAACTTTTGAATAAAAAATAAAAAAAATGAAAATAGTTTGAGATCGCGTAGGGTGGACCAATGAAACTGTTTTTTCACGCTAAGCTTCGGTTAAAGAAGTCGACTTTGATAGCAGATGAGTAAATTTACTACTACTATTTGTTTTAGAATGAACTCAAACACTTTTAAGGAAAATCTTAATACTTAATAAAATAAATAATATGAAATCATTAAGTTGTTGGTATGAAATCTTTTATGATGTTAATTTTGATGTCCAGCCTTACTATTTTGACCCAAGTATTATTAATTTCACTTGGAAGGTAGATATCAAACAAGTTACTGAAAATTACATTGTCATAAAAATAATCTTGACCAAGAAACCAAATAATTATAAGACCTCGTAATTTCATACGTTTCAAATAGGTAATCGTTGTTAGATTGACCAATTACGCATGACATGTATGTTTGACTCAAAAAATATAAATTTTTTTTTGAATAAATCAATCAAAGATGAAGGGATAGATTTTAACTGAGAATAATAATCTCTAGAAATATTGATAGACAAAGAAAAAGTAGATTACAAGATTTATTTTTATTCGCCAATAATAATGTTTCTCCAAAAATCCTTCTTTTCTTTTCATTTTTCTTCCTCCTTTTTTTTTAAATTTAACGTTGGCTTGGGCTATATCTAAGCGGCGATAGTCCGCATAATGACTTTGAATAAAGGACAACTTTTTCTTCATTATTTGCCTTGTACTTTATCCTCATTCCATCTGTTTATGGCTTACGGTGTAAGATAGGCGCCTATATGGCGAGTCCAGGTCTTTCTTTCCATCTGAATGCTTTTGGCCTTAAAAGTATTTCAACCTAATCGAAATAGTGTCTCGTTACTGTTCGGTCGAGGTTGAGATCCTCTCATGTTGGTGAAGGCCCTTGGCCTTATTGGGTGTTACTTCGAACTTATCAAAATAGTAACCCATCGTTATTCGATCGAGGTCAAACTCTTCTACTTTTTGGTGAAGGCCCTCGGCCTCATTGGGTGTTATTTCGAACTTATCGAGATATTAACCCGTCATCATTCAATCGTGGTTGAATTCATTTTTTTTGCGAAGGCCCTTAGCCTTATTGGGTGTTATTTCGAAATAACATGTCGTCGTTCGATCGAGGTCGAACTCTTCTTTTTCTTTTGGCAAAGGCCCTTGGCCTTAAAGGGTGTTATTTCGACTTGTCGAAAAAATGGCTCGTCATCGTTCGAGCGAGGTCGAACTCTTCTTTTCTTTTGACGAAGGCCCTTTGGCCTTAAAGGATGTTATTTCGACTTGACGAAATAACCTGTCTTCGTTCGGTCGATATCGAACTCTTCTTTTCCTTTTGGCGAAGGCCCTTGGACTAAAAGGGTATTATTTCAACTTGTCGAAATAACGGCCCATCATTGTTCGAGCGAGGTCAAACTCTTCTTTTATTTTGGCGAAGGCCCTTGGTCTTAAAGGGTGTTATTTCGACTTGTTGAAATAACCTATCATCGTTCGATCAAGATCAAACTATTCTTTTTATTTTTGGTGAAGACTCTTGGCCGTAAATGGTGTTATTTCGACTTGTCAAAATAATCTGTCGTCGTTCGATCGAGGTCGAACTCTTCTTTTTTCTTTTGGCAAAGGCCCTTGGACTTAAAGTGTGTTATTTCGGCATGTTAAAATAACTTGTCGTCGTTCAATCGAGGTTGAACTTTTCTTTTTCTTTTGACAAAGGCCTTTGGCCTTAAATGGTGTTATTTTGACTTTTTGAAATAACATGTCGTCGTCCGATCGAGGTCAAACTCTTATTTTCCTTTTGGCAAAGGCCTTTGGACTTAAAGGGTGTTATTTCAACTTGTCAAAATAACGGCCCGTCATTGTTGGCCGAACTCTTCTTTTCCTTTTGGTGAAGGCCCTTGAACTGAAAAGGTGTTATTTCGACTTGTTGAAATAACTTGTCGTCATTCGATCGAGGTCGAACTCTTCTTTTCCTTTTGAACCTTTGGCCTTAAAGGATGTTATTTAGACTTGTCGAAATAAGCTATTATTGTTTGATCGAGGCCGGACCCTTCTTTTCCTTTTGGCGAAGGCCCTTGAACTGAAAAGGTGTTATTTCGACTCGTCGAAATATCCTATCGTCAGTCCCAGTTTCTGGCAAGTCGAACATCTTCTGTAGCAGTCCTAGTCCGTTTGACATTGCTTTTATTGGAAGGTGCAAGGCCGGTGAATACGAGATGTTGACGTTTTGCTTAGGTTCGTACTATGTGCGCATTATGATTTTCCTGTCCGATTCTTGTCTTTTAGCTTTGGGGATGTTTTCGGTAGGTGGTGCTTTGACTGTGATGAAGTAATTTTTGTTCTTCAATCAGGATGTTTCTTTATTCATTCACCCACGTGGGTTTTATGTTCTCATTTGAATAAAAAGCACGAGGTGAAAATGATATTTTCCTTACCCCTGTTCGGCGGTTGCATGGGGAAGAACAGGTTGGTAATACCATTTGTCTTGTTTGGTATATCAATGGTTGATGGGGTGAAGATTCATGAGCCCGGTGATCTTGCTTGGCTCTTCTTCCTTTTCTATGTTGGTCATGTGTCCCACGTGGGTTGGGTTTTCCCTCCGTGCTCCTTTTGGTGAGTGATTGTATTTTCTGGTTTCGATTTGGGAGAAACTAGGAAATTTTCACTAATAAATACCCACAGACGGCTCCAAATTCTTTGAGTAAAAAGATACTAGAACCTTTTTGAACAATTCAATAAGATGAAGGGGTAAATCTTAGTCAAACATAATTAATTCCAGATAGAAAGATTACAATGACTGTATATGGGATGAAAGAGATATAATGGATCTTATTAAGATTTGATATTCTCTTTCTCATAAATTGATGAGGGAGTAGATTTACATATTTCTTTGAGGTCACCACCTCATTTCCTAGAATACAAGAAGGAAGTTTTCTTTTTCTTCCTTTTCAGAAATCAGAGAAATCCCTCGCCTGTCGTTTGCCTAACGGTGGAGATACCATTAACACTATCCTCTGCCTTTTTCGCTCTCGCATAAGCGGTAGAGAATTTATCCGCCATTTTCTCAACAATCGATATCGATCGTGCTGGTTGTTGGGAATGCCATGCCAATTCTCCCCCCGTCAGAGTTTCGCCAAACCTTTTCAGTAGCACATACGATACATGTTCTTTTGATAGGTCATTCATTACCTTTTACTGCGGTAATGTAATGGATTAAGTGATCCTCAGGTTTTGTATTCCCATAATATATTTTCAGGTATGGTGGCATTTTGAAGGTCTTTGGAATATAATGGGGAGCTATTCATTCGTTGTATGGATGTTCGATGAATCGGCTCACATCGCGTTTTTGTAATAACTTCAGAGCGCCTGGTATTTTATCAACCCTCTCCTGCTGTTCTTTCATCTATTCGTATAGTGTTTTGTTGTCACTTTATATCTCTTCCATTTTCTTTAAGATGGCCGCGAGTGTATCGTTGCCCGTATCGGTAACTATGTGGGTTTTAAATCTTCATATAGCGTCTTGCTCATCGACAATAGCTGCGGTTTCTGCGGGTGACATATCTTCGGCAGGTTCCTTGAGCATATTGCTCAAGGTACTTATTGATAACTAGGAATTATGATGCATTTACACTCCTTCATGCTTGAGTTTTAATTAGAAATGGTTGTGTTTGATTGCAGGATTGATCAACAAGGTGACAAGATGTCAAAAAACTAGCTAAAAAAGGAGTGAAACTTGCACAAGTACCAAAACAAGGCAAAGCTCACTCAAAAAAGGGCCAGTGTAGCTGCACACCATTCTGTGCAGTCCGCACAAGTGAGGTTCAGAGAGTATGCAACTCAGGCAAAAAGCTGAATGTGGCCACAAAGGATTTCCTACGGTTCACATTGGAGTCACAGCGGCCGAACTTGATCTAGTGTGGTCCGCATTAGAGTCATTGCGGCCGTACTCAATTTAGATCGGTTCGCATTGGAGTCATTGCGACCACACTCGATTTAGTACGGTCCCCATAGCCAAGATTAAAAGAGCTTCCAGATTGAAGATGGAAGCCTAATGCGGTCCCCTCTCCATTTCATGCGGGGCGCACTAGAAGTCACTGCGGCCACATTCGATTTCGTGGGGTCCACATTGCCCAAGTTCAAAGAGCTGGATATTCAAGTCAAGAGTTTTAGTGCGGCCGCACTACATTTTATGCGGTCCTCACTAGCATCATAGGAGTATTTTTGTTCAAAATATTTAGTCTAATATAAATAGATTCTTTTCCCATTTTTAGGTAATCAGATAGTTCGTAGTGGAGGCTACGCTCGTGACTTCATTTATTTTAGCTGTTTTAAGTAATTTTAGCTTTATTTCAACATTGAATCTTCAAGTTTATTTTAGTGATTAATTAATATGAGTTTTGCTTCATCTATTTCTTTATTTTCTTCTCTAATTATGAGTAGCTAGACCCACAAGCTAGGGTTGTGGGTCAACCCTAGTGTGGGTAATTGATTGGTCTTGTATTTTAGGGCTTGATTGGCTATGGGTGTTTGATATTTGGATTAATTACATATTTAGGTGTTGAACTAGTGGTTGCAAACACTAGTTTGTGGTTAGTTGACTTTGGTTTTTCTTGAGAAAAAGAGCCTAAGTCTCTGAAATCGGTTCAACAAGGAATTTGGGCGTACTGATAGTCCCAATTAAAGGGTTAAACCTAGGATAGTAATAACCCGACTTGAATCTTGTTTGACTGTGCAAATTTGCATACCCAATTAGTCTTGAGAAAGTCAATTCGGTCAAAATCACTCGAACTACCGAGAGGTGTATAGTGAGTAGAATCATGCAATGGTTATATCATACTCCTCAAATGTGACAATCATGCCTTAGACTCAAGTATCCGTCAATTGACCACCTAGGCGAAAGTCATTACCGTAGTGCCTTTTAATCATTTGAACAACTAGCAAAAGCTTAACCTTAGCTTATTTTAGTTTAATTGAGCATTGTAGTTTTATAAAATTAGAATCATAATTAAAACCAAAAATGTGTAGAAGTGCAATTTGGAGAAAATACGCAACCCCACTTTAGATAAACACCCAACTCCAATATCTAGCTCTATGTGGAAATCGATCCCAATCTTACTCGGGTACAAGCTGCTTCGATCTCTCTAGCTACTCAATAGAAATGCAGGTTTGGCCCCGATCACTTTTTGGCGCCGTTGCCGGGGAGCTAAGGATTTTGGATATCCATCTAAATAGTTTTATGTATTTTTATTCTTTCCTTCTTTATTACTAATTTATGTGTGTCACAACTTCAAGTACAAAATAGCATTAAATGCTAATGACCTTCTTGGAAATGTGATTGTGGGGGAGGAGGTAGATGATAATGGAGAGGATGAGGTGTCTCTTGTACTTCAAGGACAACGGAGAAGCCACCAGGCCAATGCTAATGAAAATGTTCCATACCCTCCTCCGCCACCTCCAAGAATGGCTCATTGAGTGCTTCCAAACCAAGGCTATGTAGGTGCAATTGTCCCACCACGGATCCGAGTGGGCAATTTACAAATTACCAATGTCATGTTGACATTGTTGGAGCAACGTAGGTATTTCACGACCGCTGCCAATTAAAATGCTTACAAATATCTCAAGGGTCTCGTGGATATCTGTTGGCAGAGCAAGCAAACTATTGTGTCCGAAGATGCACTTCGATTGAGAATCTTCCCATTCCCACTTAGAGGGAAGGCATTGGATTGGCTTGAGTGACTTCTCAACCATTCTATCACTACTTGGGATGAGTTGGTAGACAAGTTCATTGCAAAGTTCTTCTCACCAGGGCATATGGAAGCGTTGTGGGATGAGATCTTAGCTTTCAAGCATGAGCCCATCGAACCATTGCATGAGATTTGGGAGAGATATAGAAACATAGTGAAAGAATGCCCAAGAATGATATGATCGAAGCGATGATCCAACAAACTTTCTACCGGGACATTAACACAATAAACCAGTGCATAGTAAACCAACTTGTTGGGGACAAATTCATGAAGCTATTCTATGATGAGGCTTGTGAAATTCTTGACGAGATGACTGACACTTCATCTGCTAGGCAAAGTAGAGCCAAGGTGCCCCAAGGTAA
Source organism: Nicotiana benthamiana (assembly GCA_034376525.1). Classification (NCBI taxonomy): domain Eukaryota; kingdom Viridiplantae; phylum Streptophyta; class Magnoliopsida; order Solanales; family Solanaceae; genus Nicotiana; species Nicotiana benthamiana. Next base: position 90,873,149 of record CM067332.1, on the reverse strand, counting down.
CCCCACAATCACTCATTTGCACAAAGAATTGCATGATCATGGTCAAGCGATAGCTAAGTTAACAACAACCATGATCCAACTAGCAAAGGCACAATTACAACAAGTTCAAAATCCTCGCCAAGTTAATGCCATAGAGGGTGTTAACATGCTAGTGAACCAAAGAAGGCAAAGAAGTCAACAGAACCAAGAGAGTTCGGATCAATTTGACATGATTATGGTGGATTCCAAGATAATAATTATGACGGGCAGAATGAAGAGGTACAATATGTGAATAATTATAAAGTCCAAAGAGGAAATTCTTCCAACCAACATCAACAATGGAGATCCCAGGACAGTTAGGGTAATCAACAACAAGGCGCCAACAATTGGAACAACCAACAACAAGGAAACAACAATTGGGGAAACAATAATCAAAATCCAAACTGGGGCAATCAAAACAACAATCGGAGCAATCAAGGAAACTGGGGCAACAACAACAACCAGGGTGGATGGAACAATAACCATAGAAATCAGGGGCAAGGCTCTCAAAGGTTACCAATAACCAGGCAATCCACCACCTTTTCCATCCCACCGTCCTAGTTCTTCCGACAATGAAATAGGAAGAATTGAAATGATGTTTGAACAGATGATGAAAAAGAATTCTGACTTCGATGCCCAATTAGCTTCTCATAACACTTCAATCAGGTATTTGGAGGTTCAGTTAGGCCAAATCTCGCAGTCTTTTAATACTAACCCTAAGGGGGCTCTACCGATTGATACGGTGGTTAACCCAAATGGTGGGAACAATCATGTTATGGCGGTAACAACTAGGAGTGGAAGAGGCGGTGACGTGAATGCCTCCAAACAAAAGCAAGTTTTGGGGTAATGAAGTTGAGTTATAAGAAGATGAAGTTCCTTTGGTGGTTGAGAATGTGGTTGATGAAAATATGAATGAAGAAGTGAGGATTGATGTTCAAGATACAGTGATGGAAACACAAAACGACGCGAACCCGTCTAGGGAACACGTAATAAACATACTGGAGGTGGTTGTACCAAAAGCCAAAGCACCATTGCCTAGGCCACCTCACCTTATCCTTAGAGGCTAACCAAGCAGAAAAATGAGAATCAGTTCAAAAATTTCATCGACATGATGAAGAGCTTATCCATCAATGTGCCTTTGGTGTAGGCTTTGGAGAAAATGCCTAGCTATGCTAAATTCATGAAAGATTTGGTGACAAAGAAAATATCCATGGACTGCAGAACTATCAAGATGATCCACTAAGTTAGTGTTATAGTACATTCAATGGCTCCAAAGTTTGGGGATCCCGGTGCTTTCACTGTCATTTGCAGTATTGGAAGCGTAGACTTTGCTAAAGCTTTATGTGATTTAGGGGCAAGTATCAATGTAATGCCTTACTCATTTTTCAAGACTTTGGTTATTGAGTCACTAAGGCCGACCTCTATGAGATTGAAAATGGCGGATAGATCAATAAAGTGACCATTGGGTATTGTTGATGATGTGCTTGTCCAGTTGGACAAATTTATCTTGCCAACTAATTTTGTGATCTTGGATTGTGAGGTATATTATGAAGTCCTGATCATATTGGGGAGACCTTTCCTTGCTACGGGGAAGGCTCTAGTCGATGTGGAGGCAAGGGAACTCACTTTTCGGCTGGTTGATGAGAAGGTGGTCTTTTATGGTGCAAGTCAATTAAGCAGCCCAATTGCACCAAAGTGTGTTCATTGGTGGATATTGTCACAACTGTGATAATTGATGATACTAGTGCAACAATCAATGTGGAAGACCCTCTGGAAGTCGTATTGTTAAATCTTGATGTCAATGATGATGAGAGCCGAGTGGAGTGTGTGAATGCTTTACATAGAATGGGCTCTTACTCTTATGAGCCTAGGAAACTCTCTTTGGATCTTGAAAATAGAAAGACTCCTCCAACAAAGACTTCAATTGAGGAACCTCTGGTGTTGGATTTGAAGCCATTGCCTCTACACCTCAGCTATGAATTCTAAGGCAGTAGTTCAACTTTACCAGTTATTCTTTCCTCTTGTCTTACTAACATGCAGGTAGATGCCACATTGGCGGTGCTCAAAAATCGAAAGAAGGCAATTGGATGGACTTTAGCTTATATTTGGGGAATAAGCCCTGCATTCTATATGCACAAGGTTATTCTTGAAGATGATGCAAAACCCTCCTTGGAACATCAAAGGAGTTTGAACGAGGCAATGCAAGAAGTTGTGAAAAAGAAGGTGATCAAGTGGTTAGATGTCAGGGTTGTGTATCCTATCTCTGACAGCTCGTGAACTTCGTTGGTGTAGTGTATGCCAAAGAAGGGTGGTATGACCATGGTGACCAATGATAGTAATAAACTAATTCCTACCCGGACAGCTACCGGATGGAGAGTATGCATGGATTACCGTAAGCTGAACAAGGTGACCCGCAAGGATCACTTCCCATTGTCGTTCCTTGACCAGATGCTTGATCCTCTTGCTGGGTGTGCCTTCTATTGTTTCTTGGATGGATATTTTGGGCACAACCAAATCTCAATTGCTCCGAAATATCAGGAGAATACCATACTTACTTGTCCATATAGCACCTTTGGTTTTTCTCGAATGCCTTTTGGGTTGTGTAATGCACCAGTGACTTCCAACAGCGTATGATGGCCATTTTCACCAATATGGTGGAAGATATTTTGGAGGTGTTCATAGACGACTTCAGTGTGGTGAGTGATTCATCTGATGAATGTTTGAAAAATCTTAATAGAGTGTTGATCCGTTGTAAAGACACAAATGTTGTGCTCAATTAGGAAAAATGCCACTTCATGGTTGAGTAGGGCATAATATTGGGTCATCCAATTTCAAAGCATGGAATAGAAGTTGATAAGGCCAAAAAAGAGGTGATTTCAAGGATTCATCCCCCCACTTCTGTCAAGGGAGTTAGGAGTTTTGTTGGGCACGTAGGGTTCAACCAGAGATTTATAAAGGATTTTTTGAAGGTAGTGAATCCTTTGTGCAAGCTACTAGAAAAGAATGCCAAGTTCGTGTTCGATGAGGGATGTATGCAAGAATTTGAACTTCTCAAGCATAAGTTTACCACCACCTCTATCATTACCGCATCCAATTGGAGCTGGCCTTTCGAGCTCATGTGTGACGCGAGTGATGTTGCGGTTAGGGCACTTTTGGATCAAAAAGTAAACAAAATGTTTCATTTGATGTACTATGCGAGCAAGACAATGAATGAGGCTCAAAGGAACTACATGGTGACTGCGAAAGAGTTGTTGGCTATTGTGTTTGCAATGGAAAATTTTTGGCCAAGGTCATAGCGCACATCGATCATGCGGCCCTTAGGTACTTGATGACGAAAAAAGACTCTAAATCTAGGCTGATGCGATGGGTCTTGCTACATCAAGAGTTTGATTTAGAAATTGTGGACCGGAAAGCTAGTGAAAACCAAGTGATGGACCACTTGTTCTGCTTGGAGGAGAAAGGAAGGTTGTGTGATGGCCTAGAGATCAATGATGCATTTCTCAATAAGCAGCTACTTTTGTGTCAATGAGTGATATGCCATGGTTTGCGGATGTTTCTAATTACCTTGTGACTTGGCATTATTTCATGTGAGCTATCTTCTAATCATAGGAAGAAGCTCAAGCGGGATAGTTTGGATTTCTATTGAGATGAGCCGTACTTGTTCAAAATTTGCACGGATGGTGTGATCTGAATGTGTGTCTCGGAGGAGGAGAAATTAAGTATCTTGAGGGCGTGTCATTCCTCTCCTTATGGTGGCCATCATGGAGGGGCAAGGAAGGCTTCCAACGTTCTTAGTTGTGCGTTTTGTTGGCCAACTTTATACAAAGATTCGAGTGAACTTGTGAAGAGGTGCGACGAATGTCAAAGAGCGGGTGAAATTTTGAAGAAAAATAAGATACCTCTCAATACCATTCTTGAGGTTGATATTTTTTATGTATGGGGCATTTATTTCATTGGCCCATTTGTAAGCTCGTGCGGGAACACCTACATTCTAGTGGTGGTTGACTATGTTTCAAAATGGGTCGAGGCCATGGATTTGCCCAACAATGAAGCTAGAAGTGTGGTTGCGTTTCTCAAAAATAGATTTTTACATGCTTTATCACTCCTCGTGCAATCATAAGTGATGAGGGTTCGCATTTCTACAATAAAGCCTTTGACACCTTCTTTGCAAAAGTATGGTGTCAACCACAAAGCGTCTACTCCTTATCATCCTCAGGCGAGTGGCCATGTTGAAGTCTCAAACAGGGAAATCAAGAGTATTCTATCTAAAACGGTCAATACAAGTAGGACCGATTGGTCTAAGAATTTGGATGATGCTCTACGGGCGTATAGGACTACTTACAAAACTACGATTGCTATGTCTCCATATTGGTTGGTGTTTGGGAAAGCTTGCCATTCACCGGTTGAGTTAGAGCACAAGACCATACGGGCTTTGAGGAAATTAAACCTTGATTGGAATGTAGCAGCAAATCTTCGGGTGGAGCAGCTCAATGAACTTGATGAATTCTGATTCCATGCCTACTCCAGTTCGTCCTTGTATAAGGATAAGATGAAGTACCTTCACGAATATACTCGTGGCAAGGAGTTCAAGGTAGGGGATTTGGTGCTCTTATTCAACTCTCGGTGACGTTTGTTTTCTGAAAAGCTCAAGTCAAAATGGAGTGGACCTGTTGAGGTGGTGTGTGTGACCCTATTTGATGATCTCGATTTAAAGAACAAAAATAGGGAAGTTTTTAGAGTGAATAGGCATAGGGTCAAGCACTACTTGGAAAAAATTGATGACAGCCATGTAGTGGCACTTCTTTATCTCAAATGAGTTGATGGTAACCTGCATGGTGCTGCGAATTGAAATCAGGCGCTTCTTGGGAGGCAACCCATGTGTTCTTCTTCTTGCTTTTCTTTGATTTTCATTGTTATAGGATTTATTTTTGGACTGACTGGTTGTGAGATGCTACAGGATTGTGTTGATGCAGTGTAGGACATAGTGGAAAAAATATTCAAGTCTCTGAAGTCTATAATGCGGACCGCACAACATTTGGTGCGGTCGAAAAGAACCTAGTGTAGGGAGGCAAAAACTTAGTACGGACCGCACTGATGTAGATGAAAATACCAACTCTCTGCAGTTTGCCATCGCGGATGCAATACATTTTGTACAGTCCACGATGGAACACTACGGCCGCAAAGCATTTTGTGGGGACCGCAGTAGGTTTCCTTCTCAACTTGTATAAATGGTGTGTGGTGTGGACCGCATTCCATTTTACGTGGTCCGCATTGGTTAGGTGAGATGGGACCTAAGACTTTTTGTATAAATAGTACTTGAGGCCTTCACTTTGAACTTTTCGATCTTTTAACTCTCAGAGCTTTAGAATGACCGTTCATTCCCACTCATTGCACATAACTGATTTCTAAGGCTTAATCTTCATCGCAACATCTTACTTCTGGTAAATTCATCTCTTTTCTATTGTTCATTTTATTATTTTCATTAAATTTTTGTTTGCTTAGCTTTTCTTTTGTTCTTGTCGTATTTCTGTCGGTTTGGTAAGAATAAGGTAGTTAATTTGTGTTTAGAGTTAGTTTAGATAGTTAGAATACTGAACCAACACCTAGGGACTCTTCTTTAAGTGATAAATTGGATTGAAATTGATCAACACTTAAACCCTAGATTGGTGCTGCTTTTTGGTACTTAGTGTGGACCACAATGGAAATTGTGCAGCCTGCAGTGCCCTTGTGCGGTACGCAATGGAATTTTGTGCGGACTACATAGATAAAAGTTCTGAAACCTAATCCTTGAGGACAGGGCCGCATTGCATTTTGTGCGTTCCGTGTTGCCTTAGAGCAAACTGCGTTATCATTTTATGCGGATCGTATTGGTCCATATGCGGCCACACTACATTGTATGCGATCGGCAATGCATGGATTCGGAGAGTGAGTAGTCTGAACCCCACCTCTGTGTGGACCGCAATGGATTTTTTGCAGTCCGCATTGGCCTCTGTTCGGCCGCACTACATTTTGTGTGACATGCACTCTACAACATATTGAATTGTCTGTAACAATTTGTTTTCTGTAGCTGCAATTCATAATGCTCTTCTGGATACTAACAAACTATTGGTTATAGACAATGGTGAAACAAAGAGTCAATGGTACTAAACAAGTAGGTAGAGGAGAATCCTCCCAGTGAGGGAAACAAAAGATGTTAAGATTGACTCCCCAATCCCGGAAAAACGTTAAAACACAAGGAAGATCATCAAAATTGCTGATAGGGCTCTTGATCAGTCGGGGAGTGAGTACAAGACTTTCTGGGAGGTATCTTCAGACTCCGTTCCAGAATTTATTAAAGATTGATCAAAGAGAAATAGAGTGACAGATACACCTCCAGCATCCTCCACTGCTCAGGCTTCAGTATATGTATCTTCTGGGTCGTCTGAGGGCTCAACATAAGGTAGTAGGGATGAATCATCCACCTCTTCCACAACTTCATTATCTGAAGAGGGTGCGGTAGGAGAAGATGAGGCATTAGGAGAAGAAGAGGTAGCAGGAGAAGGGGTTGAACCTTAGGTGGGAGGAGTTGCTAGAACTAGAAAATCGGAGGTGTGGCAAGACCGCTTTGTGAGTGAGGTGGCCTACCATAAATTTGGAGAATGGTGGCCTCTGAGGAAATTGATTCCGCAGCGAAGTTCTGAATATAAGGATCTCTTGCCTCACAACCCTAATGAGACAATTTAGAGATAAAATGGGCTGAGAGTATTTATTGGGCTACTGTGTAGATGCAAATGAACACCTGGAGAAGGAATTCTACACTAATGCTGCCCACATCAAAAAGGGCACCAAGATGATCCAGGTGCAAAATTTGAAAATATGGTTTGATGGATAATCAATAAAGAACTACTTGGGCTTCGATGGGGAGGATGCGTTGTTGTACTTCGCAAAGATAAAATTAGGTGAGGAGGTCCGTCCTTGGTTGACACAGTATCTGGCAATCCCAGGTACCACCCCCGATTGGTTGAATATGGAAGTGAAAAGTTTGAGGCGAAGTTTGAATTTCAAGGCCAAGGGGTAGGAAACATTTGTGTGCAGTAGATTGGACGTCACTACTCGTGACAGCTCCCTCCCTCTTTATCGGGAAGTACTGGTAGCATCAATCGTGGGGGTACCTGATTAACATCGGGAATGTGATGTCTCGGGTGATTACACAGGTAGTTAGTGAATGTGACAGAAACTACCCCTTCCCCAGCTTTTTGATCATGTACTTCAAGGACCTCAAAGTTGAAAAGTGGCCATTTGATTAAAGTGAAAGCAAAGGCCCCTTTCTAATGGTACAGGATGCATGGTGATGACGACACAAAAAGCAAGAACTATAAGGGAACAACCACTACTCCAACTATCCAGTCTGAAGAGCCAGTAGTGGTAGTAGCTCCTACCCATCCTGATTCCACCTCAGCGGACATGCCCCCTAGTCCATCCACTTTAGCAGTTTTAGACATACTATCTACCCCGGCCTACCCATTTACTACACACCGTGTGAGCCAGACTCTTTTTAGCATCAACAACTGGATGCATACAGCTTTCTCTAAGCTATCTGTCCTCACTACTACAGTAGCAGCTCAGTCGCTACATCCGCTTTCGCAGGTTCCACAGTCTATTGAGGACGCCCTCAAGGAGATTCTGGAAAACCAGAAGAAAATCCTTGACACTTAGAAAGTTCTTTCAGACGCTATGAAGTCTCGTGGAAAAGCTCTCAGGGAGCTTGCTAGGGAGGCCAAGAAGATGAGGAAGACTAGGGCTTCCAAGGAGTCTGTGAAGGAGATGCGGGTTGATATTGATAGGTTGAAGGCATATCATCTTCCTTTGGATTTATTGTTACAGTACCCTGTGCCAACAGCTCATCCCCAGCCAAAGCATTCCCAGAGGCGTCCTAAGAGGAAGATGATGATTTCTCGTGCAGATGATGCAGTCATCCAGTTGGAAGACCTACAGGAGACCTCCTCCAGTCAGCCAAAGGATGCAGCCTAGGATCATGTCCAGGTCCTGGCCCAGGTCCCAGCAGTAGAGCAGCAGGTCATAGGGAACCGGTCTGAAGTTCCCGAGCATATTGAGGACCTAGGGACCACTCAGGATTCCATGCAGACAGGCACGCCATAGGGAGTTTTTATATCCCTATTCCCTTTATTGTTGGTGCTTATTTTGCTTAGTAGGTATTGAGGACAATTCCTGCTTTCATTTGAGGGGGCAGTCCCTACTTTTATTGATTTGGATCAATGTATATATTCGACAAATTTTATGATTTATTTCTTTTTATCTTTGGCGTATGTGTATATTTTTAGTACTTCATTACATTTTTTTGCACTTTTCTTTTTTGTAGATTCTTATTTATGTTCGTAGCTTCTTTTTTTGAACGTTTGCAATAAGCCTTTGGTTTTCTTAATGTCACGGTTCTTTCCAAATGTGGAGTTTGTGTGAACCGACTGGCTCTTTTCAATGATAGATGGGTGACAACCTTCTTATGGGTTTGAGTACGTTTTTCTTTTTTATTTTTAGTAGTTAGTGGTAAGGTGCCTCAAACAAAGCTTCACTGGGGCCTAGAACATTTGCCTTTATTTCATGGTCAAAAATATATTGTTGTGTTTAGGATGCTGAAAGTCGTAACCTTTAGACTCTTATATTGATTGATAATCATCAAGTGGTTTTTGGGACCATTGTGTGCTCAAATTATATCTAAGTTCGTTGTGGTCCCCCGACTCTATGTCTTTAGTGATCCCATAGCTTGTGCAGTAAGAAATTGTATTCCAAGTCCAAGTTCCGAGCCATTGTTCTAGAACTTACCCTGAATGTTTGTTGAGGTGAAATCCTAAGTGAATTTTGACTTGAGATATGATTATAGACTCTCCTTGATCCAAACGATAGTTTGAACACCTCCATAGCCTAACAATGATAAAATCTCTAGTCAACCTTTTTGAGCCTTAAACCTTTTTCCTTTAAGAACCATGATACAAGACTTTACTCATTCTAATAGATACCTTCTCTTGGCATCCGATCTTTCCTTAGCACATGACAAAATTATAAGTTTTGGGGGAGAGACGAGGATGGCAACAAAGTGGTAAAAAGTTACAGAATAAAGAAAAGCAAAGGCAATGAAAAAATAAAAGAAAAGCAAAAAGAAAAAAAGAATGTTCAATGTAGAAATAAATAAATGGGATTCAAGAAAAGCAAAGAATGAAAGGTATGAAAATTTGAGAAAGGAGAAAAGATTTGAAATGTATAAGAAAGAGTGACAGTTTGTCTCTCTAACCCCTTAGAGAGGTGAAATGACTCAAAAAGTCAAGTGAATTTGTGCAAAAATAAAATAAAAGAAGTGCTTAAGTGAAGATGGAACTTATTTAGACCAACATTACCTACCCTAAACCAAAAGTCTTCACTATGTCTCCACAAAAGTCCTATATGATTCTGGGTTGAATGAAGCTTATATTAGTGGTGACTCACATAAAGGGCAAGCATATGGTACTTAGAGACGGACTTGTGACTTTTATTTGAGAGAGATGAGTGAATTTCCATTAACCTCGTTCTGAGTGCTACTATTCTAAAGGTAAGGTTTTCTTAGGGATAGAAAGAGTTCTTTTATGTGTTGAATCAACTCTTGATGCTCTTGTATCACACTTAATCCATGGTATTTAAAAGAGTAAATATTGTTAATGATTCATTTCTATTGAGGGCAATTGTTAGTCCCAATTGATGCTAGATGAGGTCACTTTAGGACAACTGGATTTTGTCGGATTTTCTCTTAAGGGGTAGGTCTTATTTTCTTTGCTTGAGGACAAGCAAAAGCTTAAGTTTGGGGGAGTTGATAGCTAAGAATTATGATGTATTTTACACTCCTTCGTGCTTGATTTTTGATTAGAAATGTGTACAAAATAGTCCCAAAAGGCTCACAAGTTGTGCTTGATTGCAGGTTTGATCAACAAGGTGACAAGATGTCAAAAAACCATCTCAAAAAGGAGTAAAACATGCACAAATACCAAAACAAGGCAAAGCTCAATCAAATAGGGCCACCGCAGCCGCACACTATTCTGTGCGGTCTGCGCAAGTGAAATTCAAAGAGTATGCAACTCGGGGAAAAAGGGTAATGTGGTCGCAAAGGATTTCTTGCGGTCCACAGGGGATTCACTGCGGTCGCACTCGATTTAGTGCGGTCCGCATTGGAGTCACTGCGGCCGCACTCAATTTGGCGCGATCTGCATTGGAGTCACTGCGGCCGCACTTGATTTAGTGTGGTCCGTAGATCCAAGATTCAGAGAGTTGCCAGATTGAATATGGAAGCCTAATGCATTCCGGGCATCATTTCATGCGGGTCGCACTCAATTTTGTGCGGTCCATGTTGCCCAAGTTTAGAGGGCTGGACATTCAAGTCAAGAGCCTTAGTGCGACTACACTGCATTTTGTGAGGTCCACAATAGCCCCGCAAGGGTATTTTTGTCCAAGATTTTTAGCCTAGTATAAATAGATTTCTTTTCCATTTATAGGTAATTGGATAGTTTGTATTGAAGGTTGTGGTCTTAACTTTGTTTATTTTAGTTGTTTTAAGTAATTTTAGCTTTATTACAACATTGAATCTTCAAGTTTAATTTAGTGATTAATTAATATGAGTTTTGCTTCATCTATTTCTTTTTTTCTTCTCTAATTATGAATAGCTAGACTCATAAACTAGTATTGTGGCACAACCCTAGTGTGGGTAATTGATGCGTCTTGTATTTTAGGTCTTGATTGACTATGAGTATTTGATATTTGGACTAATTTCATGTTTTATTGCTGAATTAGTGGTTGCAAATACTAGTTTGTAGTTCGTTGACTTTGGCTCTTCTTGAGAAAGAGAGCCTAAGTCTCTGAAATTTGTCCAATAAGGAATTGGGGCGTACCCAAGAAATTGATAGCCCCAATTAAAGGGTTAAACCTAGAGATAATAATACCCAACTTGAACCTTGATTGTTTGTGCAAATTTGCATACCCAATTGGCCTTGAGAAAGTCAGTTATGGCAAAATCACTCAAAATACTGAGATTTGTAGAGTGAGTAGACTGTGCAATGGTTATAAGATACTTCCCAAATGTGACAGTCACGCCTCAGACTCGAGTATCCGTCAATTAACCGCCTAGGCGAAAGTCACTACCCTAATGCCTTTTAATCATTTGAATAACTCGCAATAGTTTAACCCTAGCTTATTTTAGTTTAATTGAACATTTTAATTTTTAAAATTAGAATCATAATCAAAACCAAAAATGTGTAGAAGTGAAATTTGGAGCAAATACTCAACTCCACTTTGATAGACACCCAGCTACAATAACTAGCTCCATGTGGAAATCGATCCCGACCTTAATCGGGTAAAAACTACTTCGACCTTTCTCGCTACTCAATAGTAGTGAAGGGTTAGCTCTGATCACTTGTCAGCCATTCTTCTAGTAGCTATTTGACACCAATGGCGTTTCTTGTATCACGGATATTGAGGTTCCCCTCTCGCGCAAGATCGTTAGATCTCCGTGCAGAGGAGGCAAGATCTCTCCCTCCGGTGTAATTCTTGGTGTTGCATTCTTATTGTCTTCTCCATTGGCTTCATTGAGGCAATTCAGGAGGTTGTTCGTGACATCTATTACTGCCTTTAGCCTTGCTTCCCCCTTTCCCGCTATTGCTGGTTTTTATGAAGCTGAAGAAAAGTGATTATTACTTTCAAGAATCTAGAGGAAGACTACAATTTTGGCTATAGAAATTCCCACAAACTGTGCCAAATTGTTTTTCAAAAGATACTATAACTTTTTTGAACAAATCAATTTAAGATAAAGGGGCAAATCTTAGTCAAACATAGTTAATTTCAGATCGAAAGGTTAACAACAATGACTGCATATGGGATGAAAGAGATATAATAGATCTTATTAAGATTCGATATTCTCTTTCTCATCCATCAATGAAGGAGTAGATTTACCTATTTCTTTGAGGTCACCACCTTCTTTCCTGGAATACAAGAAAGAAGTTTTCTTTGTCCTCCTTTTCAGAAATAGGAGAAGTCCCCTAGTTGAGAGCTTTCTATGGCTACATATAGTCAGAGCATCCTTTCCTTTTGCTTGATCTGGCATCTCCTTTCCACTAATGTATCTAGGTCGTGCTTTCAGACGCTGCTTTTACGGACTCATTGCCGGTCAGGAAGTGGACATGGACGGGACTATATTATCTGTCACTGCCTGGTTACGTAAATGGAATGTCGGTCAGCATGGTCGTGATGGTTAGACTTTGACCAATATAATATATTTTATTAAGTTTTGGCCCTTCCTGTCCAAAATAATTCTTAAGTTAGTATAGGGTGGCAAAATGGTTCAAAGAAAACAGTTAACCACCCATATTATCCACTAAAAAGTAAGTTGGGTAATGAACTTTTTAAAAATGAGTCAAATATAGATAAGAACCATATTATCCATTTAGAAAATGGAATACCGGTGAGTAACCAATGGATAACCAGTGGGTCTAACTTTTATATTTGTAAAGCCTCAAATTGGGGTTTCCTCAAGTTAGGAGACTGAGAATTCTCCCAAAAATGATCATATACAAGAAATCATGGATAATATGGATAACCTATATTATCTATCGGTTAATCCGTTTTTTATCCGTATTAAATATGGGTCGGGTCAGATAACTGCTCTGTTTTTTATTATTCATTTTCGACCCGAACCTTATCGATCGAATCCGCCCATTTGCCACTGCTAAGTTAGCATTAAGAGATTTCCTTGTGTGTCACTATTATATTTATTAAGTGCTATAAAATTTCTCATTAATTTCATCTAAACTTTTCAAATTACTAAAGGGGAGAAGCATCTAATGCTGCAATTAACATTCTTTCCTTAAGTAAAGAAAAGAATAAAAATAGTTTTTGTTTACATTTGGTGAAGAAAGAAATACTCTAGTACAGTTGGTGAGACTCTTAAATACTTTCACATGAAATGAATTTAATAAAGAGTTAAAATTCATCTTAGATGTATTACAAGTAAATATGAAGTAGAAAAGATGTAATTATTTATTTATTTTTGTAAAAATTATGCAATTAGAACTTAGAAGGCGACCATGATCATGATACTCAATGTGCACCTACCAAGTGGTAATTATTAAGAACACTTGCGAGCTACTTCCTTAATCATTTTGGGAAGCAGCAAATAATTTGATATCAATTCTTACAAATAATTTAACATATAGGAATCATCAGAGAAAAGTTGATTTTATAAATAGGATTTAAATTCAGTTCGTCGCACTATTTTGAAGAAGTTTAATCTTTTATTATTGCTAATAAAAAGCTGAAAAAATTGCTTGTTTGAAAAAATATTCTAATGACCTTTGGCTGAAACAAACGCCACTGCATATATATAATCTACCATTAAGGCTTGAATGCAAAGTTAATTGGAGTCGATTATATGAATTCTTTATATGTAATTTATTATAATTTTTTGGTTAACAATTTTTTTTCCAGACAATAAAATATTTGGAAACTCGTTATAATAAGACTATTTTTATGTGTAAAAATTTATGTTTACAAGGGCCATAAAATCCTTTGTCGAAAAACCCATGTAATAACCATTCTTTATAAAAACACTTCACTCTAATGTCAAGTTTTTTTTATATTAATATATATTTTTTATAATATCACTTTAATATAACAGTCAAAATATTTCGAAACAAACAAAGTTATTATACATAGATTTTGACTGTAGTGCAATCCTACTCTTTGTCCAGAAATTCTAATTTTTGTAGCATTGGAAAGTAGGTCCATCCTCATCTATAGTAATTAAATGAGGACAGTGATATCCCAAGGAAGAAGATGTGTTATTTGGAATTGTCTATTAACAGATAGGCACTATGGCTTCTAGTTAAATTTCCACCATACCTATGTAACAATTTTGCCTGTTGAGTCAAAATGGCTTTATCTTTTTCTTCCCTTAAAACTCACAAAAATCTTTGAGTTCCAAAGGACACGGCAATTGTTCATAGGGACAAACATCTTTTACGAAAATGCATGTCTTTTTACCCCTTAAATTATGAAACTGAATGAAGCCAAAAACATCATGTGTAAATTCTATTTCTTTTGTCAAAATTAGTAACTATTGTCCTTTCTTACTTTGTCATGATTTTGAAAAATTTATAAATTTTACATTGTCATTTCGCAAATGTCACTGCCGTATAAGGTCGAAGCATATTTTGCCTAAATAATAGACACAGGTAATAAATAAGATAATACTAAAGATTCGACAATTCTAACACATACTAAGCTATATAAATCAAAATTAAAGTTAGTAATGGCATTTCATGTTTTGTTCATTCTTCCTACGTGAACCACCCACACCTGCATTTACTACCACTATCCAACACATAACCAACTATTCTTTTGCTTATTTCTCATTTTTTTCACTTGGTGTTCGATAATAATATTAGGGCCCATTTGAATTTGAATATGCATAGAGAAGTCCCTGGGGAGGGGGTATATTGTTTCTTAACAAAATCGACTCCGTACTTAGGGCTTAAATCCGGAATATATTTGATTAAAAATAAAAAATTACTTATCACTCAACTACAATCCTTATTGATCAAAGGTCGATTTATTTAGCAACCTAATTGTGACACTCCCAAACACTTCTTATTATAAAGAAAAGCGCATTTCCACATCTTCTTAACCCGGCATTTTCAAAGAAAAGAAATTGTCTGATTGTTTAGAACTACACAGGATTTATTTATAAGCGGTGCCATTATTTCTAACAATAAGTCGTAACAGTCATAAAATATTTTGTGAAGCCAAGATCACTCCTACATCGAACTTGAAGCTATCAACCGCTAGACTATTGAGATGTTCCGATGCAAGTGGAGTCACTTTTAATGATTTAATTTTTGTATATATATATATATAGTTTGACGAATTATGTCCCGTGCATCGGTTGGGTCATGTAAATCTACCCCTGTTTGTAGTAGAATAAGAGGTTGCAAACCTCGGCGTTTGGAAATGAGAGGGAAACAAAAAAGATTATTTGTTTGAAATACATATTTGGATTTCTAAAATTAAGTGATGAGATATATATATCTCCTTTATAAAATTGTTTTTTCACAATAATAATGTCTACATTTTGAAGGGGAATATTGGTGTGATTGATAAAGTTGGAAGTCACGGAATCAAATTGTAGAAGGCTGTATATAATAGATCCTTATAGTCTACTCTTTCCCAAATTTCACATATAACGAAAACATAACGCATCAGACTGTCCTTAATAATATGTACATTAAAAAGTGTGATCAAACGCTAGGACAGAGGACACTGGCATTCATTACCTAACAATGTAGTATGATTTGGTCATTAATCTAGATGGAGCTTGTGAAATCCTATATTGCAATCTAACATCAAAATATGTAGTGACGATGATATTTACATAGTTGTAAGGAGAGCAAATAGTATTACTCCCCCGATCCAAAATAAGTAATTTTTTAGATGTTTTCATATAATTTAAGAAAATCACCTTTTAATATTAATTATCAATGAAATTGATCATATTAACCTTTACTATCTCTTTATATAAACACTCCTAACACATACTCTAACATCATTTACTCCAAGGGCAATGTAGGAAAAAAATAATTAATTTATTCTTAAAATCTGGAAAAAAAACTTATTTTGAATTACAAAAAAATCACTTATTTTGGACTAGAGGAATTACTTCACTATTTAAGTTATACAAAAGCACAAGAAAGTGATAAAAAAACTAAATGTTTCATTCAATTACGTATATTCTTCATTTGCATGAGAATCATAAAAGCAAAAGAATGAAGAACCCAAAAATAGTTTTTGTACATTAATTGTGTGAATGTGAAACAGAACCATTTGAGAAGGACATCACTCTCACCCTGCATTAGCGGGAAACTACAATATTTATGGGGAAAAAACTTATTGAAACAATCTTATTTTCCTTATTTTAGTATCTTTATATACCGTTTAATTTTACTTTATAAAATTTGTCATTTTGATTTTCAAAACACTAACTAGTGGACCACTTGTGAGACAAACAAGAGTAACACTTTAATATAAATTTCACTATTTTTTCAAACAAGCAAGAGTAACATATATATATATATATATTCTACAAGGGGTTGTACATGTGGTGAAATGGGTTGATAGCCCTTAACTCTTAACCATAAGTCGAGAGTTCGAACCCTAAGAATAAATAATTTCTTGATAGGAAGCATTTTATTCCCATAAGTGAACCTACTTGGCACAAATCCGCATAAGTCGAGCTAGTTGATTTCAAAGTTCAAATACACGAGGGTTAAACCAAACAAAACATTCATATATAGGTGTATCATTTTGCAATTCTTTCAAGCAAACAAGAGTTGACGTTCATAAAGTAACCATTATAGATGAAAGTATCGGGAGGAGAGCCTCGGAGCAACTGAAAAGTTGTCTTCGTATGATCTATAGGTCACAAGTTCCATCATATTTACAATATGTTTGGCTGTTTACATCGCTACCCGTTAGGTGCGATCCTTTCTCGAATCATATGTAAAAGCGAATTATCTTGTATACAAGGCTGTCCTATACATGAAAGTATATATCACCTCTTTCTTTTTGTTCTGAAAAAAAAGGATACATAGATTAGTATGTTCATTCTCAACATTAAAGGTGTTAGTAGTAGCCAACAGAGTAGTAGGTGTTTTGGTGGTGGCATTGATTATCATATTAACTCCTTCATCTACCCTGCATTAAATTTCATAGGCAGAGATCAGAGAGATGGATACATCATTCAACATACACAGAAGCAAAAGAAGAAAAAGGGGAAATCAAGGCAGATTAAAAGGGGGAGGAAGGCATGTGAAAGTAATAAATGAGACAATGGGGATTGTGGGAAATTAGATCCACCACTCATTGTGGCTATGTTTTTAATGTGGTCCCTCTTGATTTATAGGAGGCGCTGACCACTTTCAGATGATCACGGGTATGTCACTATGTCTTCTCCTAATTCTGATTTTCCGTCGATTTTATGATATTCGAAAATTTACTCATCCAATTAACTTGAATTCGTTGAGAGAGTAAAACTCTGAAAATAGCACGGGCTAGTTAATTTTTGGACTGGTAACTGAAAAATAGCCAGCGTTCGCAGAGTTATTGAAAATTATTTATTATTTTGCTGTAATACGGATAGTTCCAACATAATATACTGGAGATTGGTGCACTTGTATATGGACTTCTAGCATATTTTGTTGGAACTCCAGCACACGGAAAGTTCCAACATACGGAGTAATATACTGGAGATTGGAGCACATATGTTTGGACCAGTATGAATTTCACATGTAAAAAACTCGAACTCCAGTATATTATATGGAATATTTTCTAGATTTTGAACAGTATTTTTATTCACATTTTGTCTTTACATAAAAAGTAATTAAATTTCGATTACTTTTGAAACTATGACTATTTTTCAATTGCCACGTGTAAATATGACTATTTTTTAATTTCACCTAGAAAAACTCTCTATCAAAAATTTCACTTTGGTTAAGGCCGGCATCATAAGGGTAGGGTGAGTGATAGCTTTACTATGCCTTTCGAATTTGAATGTTACTGACTATTAAGCCAAGCAATGTGTAACCAGGGTACGAGCTTGTATTCAATCCTTCATTTTGTTTGTCCTATATACAATAGTTTTGCCTTTTGTCTTCTTTTTGCCATTTCATGTTAATTTTCATTGACATTTCCTGCTTTAACGCCCTGATATCTAATTGAATGAACTAGCTACGAGTTAGATTAAATAATCAGCTCTGTTACATTAAAAAAAACTCTAGTAGGCAATATCTACATCTTACTCTACACTGAAAGCAGAAGCCAAGCCCCAGGTTTGTGGGACAAATGTGAATCCTTGATTGATATATATCTAGTTCGCCGAGAGCAATGTTTGATTATTAGCTAATACTAGTCAACACTATTAAAAAAGAGGAAAAAACGCTTTTTAAAGTTACGCTCTGTTACGGTGACAAGTTACTGCACTTGTTCATTATCTGAACTGTAATTTCCATTCCACCAAGATAAAACCAAAGGTTTTACATTTACAGGAATTCTCAAAGTTAATTTTTCGTCTGATTTGCTAAAGGATACTTCAGGAGACACAAGAAACATATGCATTCCCACTTCCTCAATACATAAGTCTTCAAAACTGACTATATGGTAGTAGTACAATGGACAGATAACTCTCC
Source organism: Nicotiana benthamiana (assembly GCA_034376525.1). Lineage (NCBI taxonomy): Eukaryota > Viridiplantae > Streptophyta > Magnoliopsida > Solanales > Solanaceae > Nicotiana > Nicotiana benthamiana. Next base: position 90,854,886 of record CM067332.1, on the reverse strand, counting down.
AGTCTATGTTTACTCTGAATCAGATGAGTCGGGATTTGCACTCTGCCTGACACTCTTAGATGGAGCTTTGGATTTAAGTTTCGATGATTCACCCTCAAAAATGATAACTTCAGCTTTAGCTAACCTCTCTTCCAGTTCTTCTGTGCTAAACTCATCTGTGTGACCAAGCTCGTCGAATCCAACCTAGTGCCAGTGGAGTAAAATCATGGCACATTTTCATTAAAGGATGCTCGGAAAATGACAGCTGAAAAAATAACTAATAGAACACAAGTAGTTCATGTTAACTGAACCTAAACATACCACGTAATCCTCCACTTTAGCATGCTTTACGAGGGCAAGGGTGGGAAGAACAACAATTCTGAGCTTCTCAGCTAAGTATGGACTTTTCTCAGCATGGATTTTCACAAAACGTGTCTCTATATGCTGTTTTGCCAGTATGCTCAAATGCTTGTCCATCACCTGCGATGAAGCTGCATGTATTATTGTTACCTAAACCTAATTCTCAGGGTGACAAAAACATAAACTAGGCTGAGCTTCTTCTTTTCTTTGTTTTCCGAAAATAAGAGCCCTATATAAAACATCACACTTTATATGCAAAAGTAGAAATCCTTCAGAGTACTGATACTCACTGATGTTGCGCAGATATGAGCTAGTACTTATTGTTGAATCAGCCAAGGAAAGATTCAATATGATCTTCGACTCGTGGGGGTAAGGAAAAAAGGAACATTTAACCAACTAGCTTACTGTAATTACTGCAATATATCATCAGAAGTTATCCAATAATGCCATTCTGTAGATCATGCTAGCTGTATGTTAAATCCTCAAATATACTATAGACTGTGACATTGAGTCATACATGAACTTAATATATCAGCCCCTTATTGGGGGGACATAGTGAACGTTAGATCGTATCGGCCTATTTCCATCAAAGGTGTCACAAAACCTAATCAGTGAGCTAGTTTAAAGATTATGAAATGAACGAAAAGGAAACTTATGACACTCATAATTGAATCCTGAAATAACACTTTGCATGAAAAGAGGAGTAACTCTGTCATCATTTGAATATAGTTAGCAGTGACGTCCTCTATTGCAGTGCTTGAAGGTAAAAGTCACATGTCAAGTGTAAAGGAAGCAAATTATGATGACATTTTGAATGCAAGATGCAAGATATTGTTTACTAATTAATACTGAGAAAATTTACATGGTGATAACATAAAGAGGTTCCAATCGACCCTCGGCGCATAGGATAAAATGAAAAGCTGCATTAAAATAAAGACAAAATTAGAAACAAAGGCAAGACAAAACAAAATAATAAAGCATAAGTAATCCCGCAGAAATATCGTAAATAATTATGTAAACATAAGAAACATAAATACAGTCGCATGCAATAATAACAAGCAGAAACTACCATACTAACAGCCATAAGGGGACATAAGCTAAAACACTAATCATCTATGAGTGACCCTACTATCCCACACCCAACCCCGGAAGAGGCGTACGAAGAACTCTATGAGCCCCTAGCCTACAACCCTGATTCTAGACCTCCAGACTCCCCTATCAAGGGTCATGTCCTCGGTAACCTGCATTCTAGTCATGTCCTGGCTAATCACCTCTCCCCAATGCTTCTTAGGCCTCCCTCTCCCTCGCCGACCACCAACAATCTCCAGCCGCTCGCAGCTCCTCACCGGGGCATCGGGACCCCTCCTCCGTACATGCCCGAACCACCTCAGCCTCGCTTCCCGCATCTTCTCGTCCACCGGGGCCACCCCTATCTTCTGTCGAATAACTTCATTCTTGATCTTATCTAGCCTGGTGTGCCCACACATCCACCTAAGCATCCTCATCTCCGCAACCTTCATTCTCTGAACATGAGGGTTCTTCACGGGCCAGCACTCCGCCCCATACAACATCGCAGGTCTAACCACGGCTCTGTAGAATTTCCCCTTGAGTTTGTGTGGAATTTTCTTGTCACACAGGACCCCTGAAGCAAGCTTCCAAAAAATGCACGACATGAATTTAGTAGTATGCCCAACCTCCAAAAAATGCGTGAGAGGAGAGATCTAATTGTCATTAACACTTATGCCCAAGCTTTATGTCACCATAGAGATCTAATTGTCATTAACACTTATGCCCAAGCTTTATGTCACCACAGAATCATTTTGTTGATAAACTCAAATTGCCGATCACAAAAGGACTCGAATTTTTTAATAGTTAAATTACTTTCTTGTGCTTCAGTGCGGAAAAATTGTACAGTTGGAAGTATCTCAAAAAAGGACAAAAATATTGTGCTTCAAGATCAACAGGTAAACAACCTGGCCTTAAGTTCCGTCTTCCTCCGTTGCCAGGGTTCCACTACCTCATTCCAAAGAGTTTTAAACTGTTCTACATACATAGCTTTAAGGCTTCAAACACCAGCCAGAAATCGAGCTGGTTAACAAACCAAAAGGGTGAAGCATCTGTCTTTTCCAATTGACAGTTACACACGCAGCAGCCCGTCCTAAACATTCCATGCATATTCATATTCCTAATCTAAACTACATAGATTTTTGCCAAAAAGAACACCAGTCATGGAGCAACTTAATCCAGAAAAATGCCATGCCCAGACAAGGATTTCTACAGAGAAGCACATGTTTAGGAGGCACTGTCCACGCCAATTTGAACAAGTACATGACCTTGATTCAAATACCACAGTGGGAGCATTCTGCACTATCTTCAACCCCACCCCACTCCCCCCCAACCACCACCACCACACACACACAACCAGTCAAATAATGTTGACCTGCTCATCGGCTTTGAGAAGATACTCCATAGTTGACTAGATACCATGCAATTGGTACTCCAAGTGCGACCCAGAGGCTTCTTCTTGGACTTTTAGAACCTCCACCGTCATGGGCTCCAGATGCACTTGATGCTGCTGTTCAACTAATGCAACTTCTTCGAGCAGCTGAAGATTATGCTTCTGGCTTGCGGGTATGTTACAAAATTTCAAACAGAGTAGTTTGAACAAGTTCTTGGTGAGTGTTTGAATGTGTTGGTCATCTTTATCATTTACTCGGCTTTTCTTTTGAGGTTTCTATGTACAGTATGCTGACACTTTTGAACTATCATGATCTATTGGGCACACGATTGAACTGTTTACGATATGAATTGAGTGGTGTTACATCTTAAGCACTATCTGATGTTTCTACCAGCACCATTAATCTTCTACACATTTCACCATTCTAGTGCAGGTTTATACACTTCATCCAAATCTAGACTTTTCTTAGCTTCACTAACTTCCATAAAAATTACGGAGACAACTTCTGCAAAGGATTCTTGTTTTTCTAGGTTTACAAAGAAGTGATAATTTTAAGTGAGCAAGAATTGATTCATATTATAGACCTAGATAGAGCTCAAGGAGGAAAGCAAGTCATGCACATGCAGTGAACTCCAACTGAGGAATACATCTGGACTAGTTTAAACGCAAAATGTCCAGCAGCCTCAAGGAAAAAAAAAAACTAGATATAACAAAAGAGGTAAAAAAAACACAAAAATAAACAGAAGTCTTCATTAGTGGGACAACATGGCAGATGCCGTTTGGATGAATAATTAAGAAGGAAATTGCACATTCATTAACCACAAGTAACTAGTGATTTCAGTTAAGTTAGCAACCAAAGTAACTGAACTTAAACTCTCAGATAAAAATTTCCCAAAAAGGCGAGACATATATTCAAAGATAGGCCAGCTTCCCTTTATGCTATATTCAAGCAATGAATAAGCACATAGGTTCTGTTGATAAATCGTAAGATCGGATTAGAATTATGATAATCTTGCCTTGAACATGGATCACTTTTATCCCGCATAAATAAAGATTGGAAGAAGGATCTTCACAAACGTTATACCACCCACTTGAGGAAATGACATCTAACACCTCATTTCGCAACTAAGAGCCCATTTGGATTGGTTGAATTTAAGTTTTAAGTGCTGGAACTTGTCTTAGAAATAAGTAGTTACGTGTTTTGAATAGAAGTGATGGAGCTGAAAATAAGTTGTTGATGTGTTTGGTTAAAAAGTGCTTATAAATACATTTTCTGTTCTAAGGACTAAAATATTCTTAAAGCTGTTAACACTAAAAATGAGATAATTACTATAAGATCTTTTATTCTAAAATGATTCTAATCTCAATTAACTTATGTTTCAAGCCATGTTGATTAAAATTAATTAGACATTTTGAAATTATTTTCGTATAAACTACTTTATCAAGTTAGATTTTAGGGTTAACCTTTCGCACATGCTAATGTACTTAGAAGTTAAGAACGGATGCCCAGCACACATGGCAACATTAGTATTCGTGATCAAATAATTCAACCTTCAAATAAGTTTAAAATTCATAAAAATTAAATGAAAGATAAACACATAAATAACATAGTCCCATAATGGTAGGAATAGTTGAAATTTAGTACTAAATTTTTTACAATTAAGGAAATTAACAGAATAATGATAATTAGAATTGTCCACTTGCCTTCACGACTACATAAAGAATTTTTACCAATTTCCTGAACATCCATTTCATGGATAAGTGGATAGCTCCACTAAATTTACGAGTAGTTGCCATAGGTAGTGAAATTTCACGTGCAATACTTTATTTTTTCCTCAGTTCTGCAGATGATCTGAATTCTCATTGTCGATGGAGGAAAGACGCAGGGAATGAAGAACGGGAGAGAAAGGAATAAATTTGAGGCTTTTATTGTGAAGGGCATTTTGGAATAAAGAAAAATATTAGGGATAAAAGGGAAAACAACTCTGGTCAAACCCAACTAGTTTTAAAGACAAAAAAGCAATAAGTTGGAATTGTCTAGGTTACTGCTTTTGGCTGGTTTTGGGCCTTTTGCCTTAAAAAGTCAAGTGCTACTTAGAAGTTAGTTTAACCAGCTTAAAAGTCAATCCAAACCCTCTAACTCAGTCTTCACACTTACTCAAAGAAGGGAAAAAATGACAAACTAAGTATGTCTTAGCCCTCCAAATATATTTTTAGTCCTTATACTTCAAAAATTGGCGTTAGAACTAAGTCCAATTTAACACTTTATTATTTCCACTTCCCACCGCACTCTCCTTTCTTCTCCGTCCATCTCCTATTATGTCCCTCTCTCTCCTCATTTTCACTGACCCTACTAAGTTCACAAGAACTTCTACAAGATTCTTGATACATTTGGCTTCAGTGGTTAGAAGCAACTATTATTAGTGACATTATGCTTGTTGGTTTGCAGATCAAGAAAGCGTACTAACTTTTAAGTGGATCACTTGGACCCATACATTATCATCCATCAGTGCAAATCAGTTCTACCAGGCAACAACAAAATAAACATTGCATATCAATTCTACCAGGCAACAACAAAATAAACATCACAGTCAAAGAAACAATTACAATACAGTTACAATGAGTTAAATAAGAACAATTGCATGAGATGTTTAAGACAACAAAACTCCAATAATGCTAATCTCCAAAGAAGCAGCAACTAGAGAAGCATCCACATTAACTACCCAAATATAATGAGAGTTGCGACGCCATATGTTACATGAGATGTTATCTCCGAATCAAAGAGTTAAATAGCATAACTATGTCTAAGAGAAATTAATAAGTGTTGAAACGTGTGACCATCTCAATTAAAAGCTTAAGCTTTAAGAGAAAACATGTTTTTATTTCTTAATTATGTCTCACCACGCCCCTTACGTGGGGATCTGATTCTTTTCTTCTTATTTTGTTCATGGGCCAAGCACAGGAAATTCTTTTTTTTTTTTTTTTTGAATTAATCGGTGATGGTGAGATTTGAACCCAACACCTCTGTCTCCTCTGTCTACTCTGGAGCCAGGTTGAAGTTCAACCACGCTTTTATTTACTTAATTAAGTTGTCTCAACAATAAAGAGGTGGTGCATATGTCAAAGCTGAAAATGTATGCTGATGCAAGTAGAATTAAACTCGTATACCTTGCAAGGCCAATTGTCACGGTAGAAATGGCAGACAACACGGTCACTAGCCTTAACAACAGAGAAAAATTCCTTCTCGGTCGGGATCTCAGAGTATTCACCGTGTCCTAGAGAAATCCAACGGCTCCGTTTCTCCGCCATTTTCTTCATCTGCTTCAACCTCCGTTCTCTCAATACCTCCAAATCATCAAGATCTAGCCGCTCTAGAGCATGTAATTCATCGTCCAGCTTCTCCTCTACCGCCTTTGCTACCGTCAGCACTTGCTTCTCAACTATCTATAAATAAACAAATAAATTCATATTAATTAAGCCAGAAAAAAAATGACGAACCCATAAAACCGTAACAACAACAACAACAATAACAACTCAGTGAAATCTCACTAGTGAGGTCTGGGAAAATGTAGTATCTACGCGGACCTTATCCCTACCCGAAGGGGCAGGGAGGCTGTTTCCGAAAGACCCTCGGCTCAAGAAGATAAAAGGACAAAAGGAGACAATATCTGTATTAGCACAGAAATAAGGTGTAAAGACTAATAATGGGAATATCCCAATCCTTCCTAATATTTGTATGAATTGTACCCCTATAGAACATAAGTCATCTGGGGCTTCTACAGATTTTCATCTCCGTAAAGCAAGCGTCTCGTCCTTGAACTGTAAAGCAAGCGTCTCGTCCTTGAACCTTAATACATTTAGATAATGCTCTCAAGGCAATGCTTATACACTGAGACATCGTAGGTCTCCAGATATCTCGAGTCCGTTTCCCTCCACTTTGACCCAGCAAAATGCTTGTACTCCTCCACAACAGAAGAAAGACACCAATTCTGCAATTTCCTCGGGCACCCGACAAGACAACCAGTTCTATGCTTCCCGCGCTTGCAGTGGATAAGAACTGGATGATTTCTAACATCAATAACACTTTCAAAGCCTCAGTTATAACACTCCGGGACATAGCTGCTGGCTCCTTAGTACCATCTATTCCGAATTGGAAAAGCTTGATATTATTAATTCTAAGAAACTCTAAATTCTCTCCAGGATAAGGCTCTGGACATAAATATATTATGGAGCGCAAATTGAGGGAGCGAAGAAAGGGGAAATTGGAGGGCTGAAGAAACCCAGATCCGTAAATGCAATTTTCTTCTACTACTGAGAAATCCTCCGGTCCAACCAACACTTCATCTTCCAAAATTAAACCCATTAAAATTTTCTAGTTATCAAACTTTTGTTCTAAGATTTCAGAAAAGTTCGAATTAAAAAAACAAATGCCTTCACAAAAACAAAAGTATTGATAACAATATCTTCAAAGAATAATCCCCTCTCCTAGAAGAAGAGGGAAAGTTACTAATTTCGGGTAGGAATAGGAATTTGATGTTTGATGGGATTCTTCTGGACTTTGCATAAGTTCTAACGGGAACCCATAAAACCTTAACAAGCTCTCTGGAATAGAAAATACATGTGATATTTACATACCTCTTGCACCATGGATCTATCCATCGCTTGAAGATTGGAAATGGATTGAAATTTCTGCGGAATTTCGATTTGAATTTTTTGTTCGCCGTTGTGAGAGGGAGAAGGATTTTTGTCCAAGTCTGGGCGCAGATCAGTAAAGAAGCCCGATTTTCAGAGCTCAATTTGCATAAATAGCCTTTCTTGAGGCCACTTTTTATATACTTTAGCTAGAGGGTTAATGTTTGACCATAAATTTTTTATAGGTAATTTAGTTTGCCCTAAATAATTGGTGGCAAAATGGAAAAATAAAAAATTTACCATTCATATTATTCACTAAAAATAAGTTATATAAGAAACTGTTTAAAAACGGGTCAAATACGGATAAAAAATTATATTATCCATTTAGAAAATGAATAATCAATGTGTTTAACTTTTATATTTGTAATATATTAAATTGGGGGTTCCCAAGTTTGAGAGATTAGAAATTCTCTCAAAAATGATTATATTCAAGAATTCATGGATAATATGAGAGTCTATTACTCAAATGATCACTCAACTATTTCAAATTATCTTCTAAAGTCATTTTTCTTTCGTCTGTAACAAAAAAGTCATTAAACTATGCCTATAGCACTCAGAAGGTCACTCAACTAGGTTTTTCAAATTTTAGATTGTCAAATACCTATTTTACCCTCTAAATTATAAATATTTATCTACTTTTATTTTTTTAAAACTTTTTAATATTATGATTTTTCCCTTTTTAATATATATTATCTTGCCTATAGAATTAATAATTTTATTAAGTATTTAAGCATATATAATGCCGGAATAAAAAATAATGAGCATAGAGAAAAAATTAATTAGAATAATATGTTCGTAATAATAATTTAGTATCGACAACAAAATTCAAAAATTTATTTACACAATTCAGAATCACAAAAAAGTAAGGTTATAAAATAAGTATTCTATGCACGTAATATTAATTAATTATTTAAATAACGTATTTTTATAATATACATTATATATTTTTGAAAGTTATTCTCAATTATATTAAATGTTGTAGAATATTATTCATTAAATGCTACTGGGTGTCATACATTTATTTAATCTTTATGAGCATCATTCTTTCCAGTAACAAATGAAGCAGCTATCTTCAGTCTTAACTATCCCCTGCTTACGGTTTCACGCACCCTCTTATGCAATGATTTAACATAGCATATTTTATCCTATACAGATAGTCCCCCTGCTTTCCGGTAACATAACTTTGTGTCGTTAGAAAGCTGATAGAAACATAATGATATAATTGAGCATAATTTTCAGGAATATACAATGTATATTATAAAAATAACTTTGTTTAAAGAATTATTTTATATTACGTGCATGGAGTATAAATTTTACAACCTTTATTTTTTTCATTCTGAATGTGTAAATAAATTTATGATTTTTTGTTGTTAATACTAAAATTATTATTACGAAACAATTATTCTAATTATTTTTTACTATGCTCGTTATTTTGTTATTCCAGCATTATATATGCTTAAATATTTTTTATGTTTTAATTTATAAATAATATTTATTTATTCTATAGGTAAATCAATAATACAAATTAAAAGGGATAACCAAAAATTAAAAATTAAAAAAAATATAAAAGAAGATAAATATTTATAATTTAAAGGGTAAGATAGGTATTTGGCAATCCAAAATTTGAAAAATCCAGTTGAGTGACCTTCTGAGTGCTATAGGCATAGTTTAGTGACTTTGTTATTACAAATGAAAGAAAAAATTTTAGGTGATAATTTGGGACAGTTGAGCGATCATTTGAGTAATTGATTCATAATATAGTTACCCGTATTATACGCTGGTTAACTTGTTTTTTTTTCGTATTAAATATGAATCAAATTCAATAATTTATTCGTTTTTAATTATCTATTTTTGACTCGAACCATATTCGACTCGGCTAAACCCGTCCATTTGTCGCTCCTAGTCCTAAAGTTTAGCTCGAGTGGCTAAATTTGATGAAGTGTAAATAATCTTTCATGGTACAGTGGCCTCCACTTATGTCAAGTCTCAAGAAGATAAAAATGCACAAGACGCCCTTGGGCTTGGGTTGCTAGGGCAAGCCGAAGCAGCATATGTAAACTATTCAATGGCTATGCCAACAGATTTGGGATTCGACCAGTAATTTAAAGTTTGAAGTCTAAAGTTATGTAGTGTGCTTCAAAATTCAAAATGTTGGTGAAAAACTATGAGGCTTTTCTTATCGAAGTCATCCTACTCGTGCAAATCACCTTTTTATATATTTCGTTGTCAGAATGGCACGACATAGTCATTTTACGGTTGGTTATTGAAAAATAGGTACCGTACACAAAGTATTGAAAAGTAACTACAATATAATATAAAGATAAAACTTAAACCTAAATACTTTGGCTAAAACCCGCAGAACATCCGTATAATATCCTGGATTATGAACCTTTTGCTTACAAACTATTTAACCAAAAAATAAAATTTCGATTAAAGCTATAATTTAAAAGAACGCATGTTATTGATAATCGAAAGAATATATAAAAGAAAGCAATTAGGATGACAAGAATATAATCAAGAGAGAAGCAAGTAAATCAAAGTATATTCAGATAGTGTTTCTTGTTCCCACAATTGATCAGTTATCTCCCTTTTATAGGTACCTTGGAGATATGCGTTTTGCCTATGTCATAATAAGGTTATTGTGAGTAATTAAAGACATTGAATGCTACGTTACATAATCATTAAATTTAATACAAATTATCTAACGTATTCAATATTTAATGCTCATTAAATATTGTGTCTGCACTCTCATATATTGTCAGATTTATTCCTTGATTCTCGGATCTAAATGATTTAAATAGGTAGAGGTGATGAGCCTTTTGAATAACTGCCCGTGCCCCATCCTTTGCCCTAGCTCGTATATGTTGCTACCCGTGCCTCTTTGACCAGTCTACGTGTCTTCATAGGTCTTTTTATACGTAAACTCAATTTCTCACAATACAGATACTCCATCCACTTGCCATTTATTCATCAGTTGAATATTTGGGAAGTGAATTTCATTTGAACGGGAATTTTTGTCACCCTTAATGCTATGATAAAATTGACGCTTCAATCGTCACTTCCATTTAATGCTCTTCACACGTGTCGCCTTTTCATTAACTCTGTAGTTTGCAGCCCTTTTCAAGGCTTTTCATAGCTCCACTATTCACGAAGCGTTATTTATCATTATGATGGTACTTCCATCATTACACTTTTTCCTTCGGTGGTTGCTTATCAATATAAATATAACTTATTTCTTTGTCTTTACCACATAAAGTTTACCGAATATTCAATTTCTCGAATCCATGCTTACTTCTTCATCAAATCACCCTTCTTCACTATGTCTTCGTCAACCCCTAACCCTAGGAGAGTTCCCATAGTTGATATCTTCCCTAATCCCCCCGTCAGGAGCAGAATGGGGGGTAGACTTCGTAGTTTAGGGTCTTGTCGTGGTGGTTCTTCTGTACCTTCACTTAGTTCTAGCCCTTCTTCTAGAACAAGGGGTTCGCTTTCACAAAGGTCTTCTTCAAGAGGTAAAAAACCTTCTGAACCTCTTCGTGAACCCACAGTAGAAGAGATAGTTCTTATGGAACTATCTTTTTAGAATCCCTTGGGAACCAAGTCTCTGGTTGAGATAATTTTGACATCTATCCCACTTATATTACAGAAGTTTTGACCCCTACAGTTCGTAGAGACTGCCATTGGAGTAGTGATTTTCCTATTATTATTCCTAATCCAAATCAAAGAATCACCTCTTACTTAACCGGGTTTTCTTTTGTTTATACATACTCTTTCACCTTAGGTTTCAAACCAGTTATTGACTCGGTCATTCTTGAGTTCTGTCATTTCTTTGATGTCTATTTAGGTCAAATTGGCCCAATCATATGGAGGGCTATTGCCTGTTTGAGGCATTTTTCCAATACAGCCGGTATTCCTTTTACTTTCCTTCACTTGATTCACCTTGACTCCCCTAGACTCTTCCACAATGGTGTTTTCACACTAGTAGCCAGGAGCAAGAGAGTTTTGGTGAGCCCGAGAATGACAAAGATTGTGGCTGGTATGCCAGGTTTGTTGCTGCCCCCACTTTGGTTTTAGTGAGTGAAGATAATGTTCCATTACCGGAGAAGTGGAATTTTGCACGTAAGTCTTTTTAACTTTCTCGTGCCTTTTTTTTTCAAGTTTGTCAAGTTTTCTAATTTTGCTTTTTTAACAACCATGGAAGTTGTGAATGATGTTTCTAATTTTCGTGATTGGGTAGACAAGTTATTGAAGACCACACCAATGGATGGCAGGTCTTGGAAGACGCTTTCTCACCGATTTGGTTGGAAAGTAAAAACTCATGGTAAGAGTTTTTGTATTTTTTCATTTTTCATATATTTTCTTTTACTAATTTTAGTCCCTCTTTTTATCAAGATTCGCTATTTGAGGAGTTACCGCTGAGACAGTTGCGGATTTCCGTGTCTCTTGGGGAACCCGTATCTCTTTAGAAAGGGCTCAAGAAATAGTTTTAGGTTTCTTGTTAAAGAGAATAGTCGTTGAAGAAGAAGATTCTGAAGAATAGGAAGAGAGGGGCTCTTTGGTGACAAGGCCACGAGCTCGAAGGTGCATCATTTCTGATGACGAAGTAGAGGCATCTCCCTATCTTTCTGTTCCTCTTACCGATTCTATGGAAGCCCTGGTAGTAATTCTTGATGACGACGTTGATTCCATTGATACTCGTGAGTCCATTGAACAGTTGTTTGTTAGCGGATTTGGTAGTGAAGGCTTAGGGCCTGTTTTAGATAAAACACCCTTAGCTTCTTTTTTCGACACCCGTGTCTGTGACCCCTTCCTTACTTTCCTTGCCAACCGCATATACTTTTTTTCATTCCTCAATTTTTTTCACTTCTTCTATTACCCCTCATTCGAAAATTCCTCCTCCAATCATTCATCGTACTGAATTTGGATCTTCAAATAGGGTGTTGTTATAAGGAGGGTAGTCATTGAAATTCATGCAAAGAGCAGTCTTTTGAGGAAATCAGGTCAATCAAATGCATGGCTAGAGCCTTTATTTGGCCCTATCAAAAAATCCAAGCTTCAAAGCCACAATTCATTGACGTTGATGAATGATATTGTGCATGTCACTTTGAAGGTATTCACATTCTCTCTCTATTTTTATTTACTTTATGGTTTTCCTATCTCTGGGATTCTTATTTCCTTTCTTTTTTAGGTCAATCTTATCAGCACAGAGATAATGAAAAGAGTCACCTCCTCATAGCAGATTGCACATGATTCTCAACTAAAGGCATTCAATTGGAAGGAATAGTACGAGAGCTTGCAAATTGATATGGAATTTTTAGAAGAAAGCAAGTTCATTGGAGCAGAAGATACGGGTTTTGACTTCGGAACTGGCAGTTGAAAAGGCTTCCTCGATCCAAGCAAATAAAGAAAAACTTGCCTTGAAACCTCTTTCTCAGAAAAGTTATCCAAGGCTAGTGACGAAATTAGAGAGTTAAAGGCTCTCTTGAGTGAAAAAGAAACTTACTCTGGGGAGCTCGTGCAAAATTTGACTCAAGCACAGGAGACCTTCAATCTTCTTATGATGAGGTGCGTGCATTAGAAAGCTCATATGCCTCTCTTCAAACTTCTTACACCACTGCCATGGTTGAAAATGAGAAGTTAAGGAATGAGGCTGCTAACTGGGAAAGGGATTACAGTATCCTTGAGGAAGAATTTGCTTTTGAGGTGAGTAGGGAGTTTTTGAATTCACGCCGTGATACCCTAATTGAAGGTGGCCAAGAAAATTTCAACTTAGAGTCTGAGTTGGCTAAGATCAATGAAACTATTGAGAAAGCTCAGCAAACTCAAGATTTTCCTTCTCCTGTGGCCGAAGCTTTCGTGAATGTTGAAGCTGATACGGGTATCCCAACTCTTTCAAGCCTGATCGAGCCTTTTGCTGCAAGTCAAGTTCAACCCAGAACTGTTGATGCACCAGCCCAAGTTGAGCCCACTGCTGTTGATGCACCTGCTTTAGTACCTCCAACTTCTCAGTGACCAGTTTTGTGTTGTTTGAATGTCTTTGTTTTTTGCTTTATTTGGAAAATTGTGGCAAATCCTTGGTTTCATTTGAGGGTTTATTTTCGAAGCGCAAGTTCCCAGACCTTTCATGGGGCAATTTGTATAAATAATTTACAGTTTCATGACTAAGCTCTTACTTAGTCTTAAGCTTTTCAATATTTTAGAAGTTTTCTCGTTATTATCTTGAACTTCTATTTAATTTATTCTTGCCTTTATTTCTAAGGACTTATGGTATAATTAGAATTTTTACTCTTCAAAATGCTTCTGTTAACCTCATGACTAATTTAAACAAGATTTTTATAAAAGAGGGCCCTTTTATATTTGACACTTAATGAAGAAGACGTCTCATCTTCATAATGGTGTTTATACAATAAAAGAAATATGAACACACATGTTTCTTGAAATAACTTTGACAAATTCTTTATTTGAACCCTGTGTAGTTTTGAATAATACTTTACATGTATTTGAATTATATCTATAGCTTTCTCGTAACTATTTTTCTTGTAATATATTTAAAAAATAAAAAATAATAAACACAAGGTTTTTATTAATAAACTGTTTCATTACATAGACTTTACCCTAACTATAAGGTTTTCTTTGGCCTTAGCTCGTGACTTCATGACTTTTACTCTGCATTTGACTTTTTCAGGCTTGATCTTCGATTTTTCTCAATTTTTGTTCTTTGCCTTCTTTATACATATGCATATGTATATTATGTAGTCTCCCAAGTGTTTGAGTGTTAAAGTATGAAGCCTCGAGCACTTGGTTATTCCTCTCATTTAGCCCTTTTCTTGAAAAAAGAAAAACATATAGGACTCGGAGGTGAGATTATAGATGAAGACGCTTAACCCATTTGAATTTCTATCAGAATATCTGTAACCCTAGGCTAGGAAATTTAATGTATTCCACGTGCCTGCAGATCATGACTCATAATTTAGTACGGGCTAGCTTTTTTCCTATCATCTAAAATCGTTAATAAAATTTTAACAATTCAAAAATATAATTTTAAAACAAAGATACCTGACTGTGGATATTCCTTACAAGTAATATCTCTTAAAATGAACAGCATTCCAATGTGAAGGTAATATTTTCTCATCCATTGTTTCCATTTCATATGCTCATTTACCTACAATACCATGAATCTTATAGGGTTCTTCCCATGTTGGACTTAATTTACCAGTGTTAGCTGCCTTCGTAGATTGAAAAACCTTTTAAGCATGAAATCCCTAATTTTAAAGAATCTGAGGTGTGCTTTCCAGTTGTAATACCATCCTCTGCCTGCTTTTGTGTTGTCATTCTTATTAGTGCAACTTTTCTCATTCCTTCAAGTAAATCAAGATTTATACGCATTTTCTCGTCATTAGACGCTTCTGTTTCCTGAGTAAACCTTATACTTGGCTCTCTTATCTCAACGAGAATTAGAGCTTATGCACCATAAACCAATAAAAGTGGTGTTTCTCTTGTACTTATTTTCGTTGTTGTATGATATGACCATAAAACACCAGGTAGCACTTTTGGCCAATTTTCTTTTGAATATTCTAATCGCTTCTTTAAATTGTTGGCAATGACTTTATTTGTTGATTATGCCTGACCATTACCCGCTGTATGATAAGGTGTAGACGTAATCCTTTTAATCTGCCAACTTTGAAAGAATTATGTGATTTGAGCCCCTATAAACTGAGGGTCATTATCACACACGATCTCCTTTGGTACACTGAATCGGCATATGATATTCCGCCAAATGAAATTTTTAACTTCCTTTTCTGGAACCTGTTTGAATGTTCCTGCCTCTACCCATTTAGTAAAATAATTAGTAAGTACGTGCAAGAATTTTACATGTCCTTTTTCTTGTGGTAATGGACCCACAATATCCATTCTCCATTTCATAAATAGCCACGATGCAATTATTTGATGCAGTAACTCTGCTAGGTTTATGCATATTGTTACCGTACCTTTGGCTTTATTGCACTTAGCCACGAAACATTCTGCTTCTTCTTCTATTTTTGGCCAATAATAGCCTGCCCTAATTGGGGTTCTTGCCAATGATCTTCCTCTTACGTGATTCCCACAATGTCCCTCGTGTATTTCTTTCATTACGTACTCTGTTTGAGAAGGTCCGAGGCACCTTGCTAAGGGACCACTGAATGTTTTACGGTATAGATTGTCTTGCTTTAAGCAATACCGAGCAGCCTTTTTTCAAAGAGCATGAGCTTTTTTCTTATCATCAGGGATGGTACCATACTGCAAAAAAGTAATAATCTCGTTCCTCCAACCTAAGTCAAGTTATTAAAATTTACATCATTCTTATCGGGGTCGAGAACTAAATGGAATAAATGAATAACGTAAGTGTTTCCATCACTTTCCACTGTCGATACCCTCTTTTTCTCACAAAATCGGGTTTATGACATTTGAGCAGACAACTCATTTCCTTTTGGAAATTGGGTTTGGAATTTTGAAGAGTCGCCACCTAATGATTAAAGTGCATTAGGACACTAAGTATAAATTTAACTAAAAGAAAAAAAGGACCAGAGAATTGGTAAGGGCTTGAAATTATCTCGAGAGGAAGGTGTTAGGCACCCCTCAAGATCCGCTAGTGTGGTTCCCGGCTATGCTATTGAATACAAACAACAAATAAACAAGCAAGCATTGTAAATACTAGGTACTTTCACATAATGGATGCAAATAAAATAAGTATAAGAGGTTTAAAATATGATGAAATTTGGAAGAAGGTAGTTTTATAATTAAAGAAAAAGATACACAAGTAAAGGGGAAGGGGTGAAATAATTGATGCAAGTAAATTAGAAACAGAGTAAAAGGGGGCGTAGGTTTTTTTTTGTTGGGAAAAGCAGTACTGAAAATCGGACAATTTAAAGAGAGATTTTGCATAATATGTGCAAGTAATTGAAGTAAAATAAGAAATTGAAGAACTGAAAAAACAACTTTAGAATTCTGGAAAAAAGGAAGTAATTAAGAGGGAAGGGGGTCCTAGGTTTATAAATAACATGGATCACCCCACACCACACCCGGTAACTATTTATACATTGGTGTTATCGCGTGGTCATCATATCCATGTCTACCCTTACCTACCATGTTAAGGTATTAAATCACGGAATGATCTCTTTACTTATTGCATGCTAGTACACGCCCCAATCCTATCAATCCCGGAGGCATTAGGGACTGCTAATCCTAAAGGGAATGAGATTTGGCTTTTCAGAGTTTTAAAAGGATAAAATTCTAAGGCGATATTTAAAACATACACAGCAAGTATGGGGAAGCACATAACAGACAAGGCTCAAACAAACCTCCTTAAAACATAAAGAAACACCTAGTTTTAGCATGCCTTTCAGATATTGATTAGGTTCTCAATTAAACTTAAACGTTAAGGCAGGCTTGTTTATCACATATTTCTCATATAAGAAGTCCGAATTAGGCCTATCCCTGGTTGTAATTTTCAAAGACCGATGCAATTAATTAATTACCTAGTGGCTTGCCTAGGTGATACCTATAGGCATAACATCAAACAATGCAGAGTATAATGATTTAGAGAAAGCTTCTGACTATAGACAAACACAAACCCTGCTGGTGTTGAGTATTTATATTACTGGTTTTAGGCTTGATTCAGATTCAGTTGATTATCCTTATAGACATACTTTCTAGGTGTCATTGATTTTGAAGCGCTTACGGAAGTGCGAGAGTCTTATAATCATGATATCTATAATGCAAATTTTTGTTATTTTAAACCTATAAATTGTTTGCCTAATGATGGATGTAAATGCATAATTGAAAAGGCCATATAGACAGGTTATCTATATGATGCAAGAATGTAGAAACCTATAGTTACGGTATCTATATGAATGCAGAACCTTAACGACGTGGTATTTATACATGCATAAATATAGAATTATAAGCAGGATTTTTACTTGACATGCATAAGTGCAGAACTATAGACAGGATGAAATGCATAAGTGAATGACTATAGATAGGATTGCAGGAATAAAATCCTAAGAATATAAATTCTACCCATATGCATACATCCTTTTACTAAAACCCCGTAAGTTATTACAAATTATTACATACCAAAAGTAAAATTACATAAAAAATTAAACTACAACCAATGAGAGCATGGTTTAGACCCAGGTCAGAAATATGAAATAAACCCAACACCAAAGATCTGATTTCCAAAGCCTTTCTCATTTTTGGATGTGTCAAAGTTTCCAAGAGCCTCAATTGGGCTCCGGGCAATGCTTACACCCAAATACATAGCAGAATTGATTATAGTGCAGTGTGGAAGGGCTAACCCTCAAATATTCAAGTTTAGAGGGAACTTAAGGTCCCAAAGCAAGGCTCATATGAAAGGGAATCAATCAAACAATTAGTAGACTCTAAAATTGCGGGCTTTGTTCGAATGAAC
Source organism: Nicotiana benthamiana (assembly GCA_034376525.1). Taxonomy (NCBI): domain Eukaryota; kingdom Viridiplantae; phylum Streptophyta; class Magnoliopsida; order Solanales; family Solanaceae; genus Nicotiana; species Nicotiana benthamiana. The sequence goes on along the minus strand of CM067332.1, from coordinate 90,836,950 downwards.
CAAGTCAGGAAAAGAGAGGAAATGGTTTTACTTAAGGAAGATCAGTAACAGTCAATCAAACCTTACTAAACAAATTCGTAATCAATCAATAATTAGAAAGACCTTTTTTGAAAGAAGAACTTCTCATATATAAAGCACACAAATATCAACAAGAGGGAGTTGTCATGTTGTTTAGAAAAGATTATCATAGAAACAGTCGTAAAAAGGCTAGGGTCCAATCTATAGACTCATAATGAGTCTAGGGGTTTGAGGTTTCAAAGTAGAACCTTAATCCAAACACAAAATCGAACTTACCAAAGAAACCCCTCAAATTCTAGGGTTTCAACTCGAATCAGATACAGATATGAGAGGACAAACCAATGAAATAGACTCAGAGGTCTCTTTTTAGAAACTCGTAAGAAACCAACAGATAGATAGCAGGTTTGAAACAACAACAAAAGAAAGTTGATTTAAGAGCATAAAAAACATGTTTTAGAAAAATCAGAAATTAAGCAAGTTTAGAAGAAAAGAGGTGGTGTAAACTTAAGCAGCAGTAGATGAAACATGCTTAGCAAAATTCGAACAAAGTCTAGTAAAGCAAATAAAAATTAGAGAACTCAGCAGAAAACACATACGATAGAAATCATGTAGGAAAATATAGCAGAGATAATCATCCAAGCCTGGTCTAGAAGCACAGTAAAATACAAATGTATAGAAGAATCATGTATAATAGAAAGAAAAACATAAGAGCAAATACATGTGTGATAGAAAAGAAAAAATACGAGCATATCATCGACAAACACACATAAAGAAAAGAACAGAAAGAATCAAAAAGATATTTTGAAAACCTTTCAGAAACCCTGAAACAAAAATAAATGATTTTGAAAAGAAAATTTGGGGTAAACACTTTAAAAGTCGAGTAAATCACAGATACAACATAGATCTAAGAAAATAATAGAGAAAAAACCTAGAGTAGCTTAGGGTAGAAATGAGAAAGGATTAGAAGAAATCCTGATCTTGAGTCGGAGAAATAGAATCAGGCCCTCTAATGCTTGAATATGCCCGAGCACAGGCCGGCGAGGTCATAGAACCATAGATTTAAGAAGGTTTGGAGGATAACCATCAAGGCCAGGCCTCAAAGCTTCAAAAAAACATGGTCTAATGGTGGAAGGGGGTCAGTATAGACCATCAATGGCTTGAGAAGCCATGGATTCCGGTGAAAGTACGATGGAAAAAGGGTCAGAGACAGTTAGGGTTTAGAAGAACCTTCGAGAGGATTTGAGAGACAATGGGATTCAAAGTTGGCTGAGAGATGGAAAATGAGGGATTAAGATAGGTCGTTTGGGGGTAAAATGGTAAGGGAAAATTATGGTCATTGATCAAAATGATCAACAACCTGGATTAATAAGAGGAATCGCGCGAATTTTTAAATTGGGTCGAGGTCGGGTAAAGTGAAGTTGGGTTGATCTAATTAGGAGTGGGTCAATTAGGTAAAAATTTAAATATAAATTAGGCTATAATTGAAATAAAATGGGGCGAAATATTAAATAGCCAGTTTTTCCTTTTTATTTATAAAAATAATAAGGATGATTATAAAAGCAAATTAAAAGTATTGAGCTAGTAAATAATATATTAATATTAATTAAAAATACTGGAACAAATTTTATAATTAATAATTCTATTAAACTTAAAATAGGTTAGAATTGTAATTATATGCAATTTAGCTTTTAAAATACCAAATAAATTTGTAAAAATGTAAAAAAATCACCTTAACTATTTTTAGTATAAATATGAGAAAAATAAATTATTCAACAAAATTAATATTTTTTTGGGAATAATTATTAATTTTGTACCGCTAAAATGGACAATAAATTAATTTAAAAAATTTGAGAAAAATACTAAAATCATTGGTCATGCTTGTATATGCATAATATATTATTTTGAAAGTATTTTGTACATAAAAATATATAGGAAAAAATTCGGTATCAACAACCACGTCAGCCGCAGATGTGAGATTAGCTAGGGCGTCTGCTTCAACATTTTCATCCCTTGGTATTTGTATAACCTTCTAGGTCTAAAATTGCTTTATTAATTCCCGTACCTTTTCTAAATACTGTTGCATTCTTTCTTCCCTGGCTATATAAGTCCCCAGCATTTGATTAACCACGAGTTGTGAATCGCATTTGATTATAATATGAATTATGCCAAGTTCTCGTGCCAGTTCTAAACCTGCAGTCATGGCCTCATACTATTCCTCATTGTTAGTTATAGAATAAAACTTGATATATTGTCAAATGGTTTCACCCATAGGTGGTACCAAAATAATCCCTAAGCTTGCATCTTTTACGTTAGATGAATCATCAGTGTATAAAGTCCAAGTTAGCTCTATTGATCACATGTAATTCTTTTTCTGCTTCAAATTGCATCCCTTGACTAAAATCATCTTACACATGAGATTTTATTGCAGTCCTAGTTTGGTATGTGATTTCGTACTCACTTAATTCTATAGCCTATTTAGCCAACCTACCTGATAACTCATGCTTATGTAGTATATTACGTAAGGAATAAGCAGTTACTATTGTAATAGGATGACACTGAGAGTAAGGTTTTAATTTTCTAGATGCCATCATCAATGCAAGTGCAAGTTTTTCTAATTGAGGATACTGTGTCTTCGCATCTAACAAAGATTTACTAATATAATAGATGGGAGAATGTTTACCTTGGTCTTCTCGGACCAAACCGGCACGTACCGCTACTTCTGAAACAACAAGGTAAATGAGTAATCTTTGGTTCTGCAAGCAATGTTGGATTTGATAAGTTTATTTTCAAAATTTTAAGTGCCTGCTGACATTCCTCATTCCATTCAAAATGATCATGTTTTTAAAGAGCCGAGAAGAATTTAAAGCATTTTTCTGATGATTTAAAAATGAATCTTCCCAAGGCTGCAATTCTTCTTGTTAACCTCTGAACTTCTTTTTTACTTGAAAGAATATTAGAGATTTCTTCAATGGCCTTAATCTGTGCGGGATTCAATTCAACCACGGTTAGAAATAAGAAAACCTAAAAACTTACCTGATGCAACACCAAATGCACATTTCTCGGGATTTAACTTCATATTGAATTTGTGCAGAATTTGAAATGTATCAGAGAAGTGTGATATGTGATCTTTTGAATGTTGAGTTTTAACAAGTATATCATCTATATATACTTCCATGGTTTTTCCCAAATGTTCTTGAAATATTTTAGTAACCTACCTCGGATATGTTGCACCAACATTCTTTAAACCAAAGGACATTACTTTATAACAGTAAGTCTCCTTGTCTGTTGTAAATGAAGTCTTTTCTTTATCTTCCAGATCCATTTTGATCTGATTATAACCTGAATATACATCTAAAAAACTTAATAGTTCATGTCCTGCAGTTGCATCAATCAGTCGATCTATATGTGGTAGTGGAAAAAAAATCTCTAGGACAAGCTTTATTAAGATCTTTGTAATCTACACAAACCCGCCACTTACCATTCTTCTCTGGAACTACAAAAGTATTAGCTAACCAATTAGGATACTTTACCTCACGAATGGATCCAATATTTAGCAATTTTCGAACCTCTTCTTGGATCACCTAATTCTTGAAGGTTCCTTGCTTTCTTTTATTTTATTTGACAGGAGAGTAAGATGATTTCATTTAATTTATGAGTCATCACCTCTGGTGGTATCCTTGTCATGTCAGAGTGGGACCAAAAAAAGTAGTCCACGTTAGTTTTAAAAAAATTAATTAATTTACCTCTTATGCGGTAGTTAAGATTGGCCCCTACGTAGACTTTCTTATCAGGCCATTGAGCAAATAATACAACATGTTCCTATTCCTCAATTACTGTTTTGATGTTTTCATTCTCTTCTGGTTCTTGAATGGTATCAGGCCTTGAATCCATATCTGTTTGTCCCTGTTCAGTTTAGGTTTGTGTTGTAGCGCCCTCAACTGTCTTCTGTGATTGCTATTCTCCTTCATTTTTTGTACTTGTATCTGCTATGGAGTTGATTTTCATGGATGTATGTTGATCTCCACGAATTTGAGATATTTCCCGTGGTGATAGGAATTTAATAACTTGATGCAAGGTTGAAGGAACAACATCCATTTCGTGGATCCATGGTTTCCCAAGGATCATGTTGTAAGCCACCTCCATATCTACTACCTAAAACTTTGTATATTTGACGATTCCTTCTATGAATGTGGCGAGGGTTACCTCTCATTTTGTAAAAACACTAGGATTATCAAATATAGATAGAGTACGCGCCTTTGGTATTATTCTATCTTCAGCTTGTATCTCACATAATACTCTCGGCAAAACAATGTTCACGGAACTACCTGGATCAATCAAAACTCATTTTACATTGTATTATATACAATCAGTGATATTACAAGTGCGTCGTTATGAGGAGTTAACACGCCATCTGCATCAACATCATTGAATGCAACATTGTCTTCCTATAAGACATGCCACACCCGTTTTCCTTGGGTAATTGTAATTTAAATATTTTGTTAGATGCAATATATGATACGCCATTGATGTCCTCACCCCCACTTATAACATTGACAATTCTTTTGGGAGAAGGTGGTTTTGGGGCTACTTCATGTTTTTCATATAATCTTGCTTACCTTTCTCATAATAACTTAGTGAGATATCCTTGTTTTAGTAGATGATCAACTTCACTTTGTAAAAACCTGGAGTCTGTCGTTTTATGCCCATGGTCATTATGAAACTCGCACCAAATGATCAGGATTGCGTCTATTTGGATTTGATTTTATCTCTTTTGGACACAGTACCTTATCTCTCATGCTTCTTAGAACAGCTACAATCGGATGTGCTTACGTTGAAATTATAACCACCAAATATCGCTTTCAAATTTCTATCATCATCTCGTGACTCATAGTTGTTTTGATCGTTCCTAAATCTTGATGAAGAGCCTAATTCTCTAGTCCTTGATTTGTGATCATACATTTGATTGTCCTGCTTTGACCGTGAGTCTTTCCTGCATGTCCCATGTATGGCTCGTACCTGTTTTACTGGATTTTTTTCCAGTCTCCGCACGTCTCGAACATACCTTTTCTTCTTTTTGAAATCGTGGAATATTATCTTCTTCTACCCTCAGCTTTATGCTATACCTGTTGAAAACGTCATTCCACATTGTGGCTGGGAATTTATGAAGGCTTTCCTTGAGTTGCCTCGAAGCTTTTAAGCTCTTTTCATTCAAATTGCTCGTGAAAGCTATAGCTGCCCAATTATCAGGTACATGTGGTAATGTCATTCTTTCACATTGGAATCTGTCCATGAATTCCCTAAGCAATTATGAGTCCTTTTGCTTGATCTTGAAAAAATCTTCCTTTTTTTTACTTTTTGAGCTCTCGAGTGTGCTTTGATGAAAGAATCTGCAAGCTTAGGAAAAGAATTAGAATTTTCGGATAAAAGAGAATACCATATTAGCGCTCCCTTAGTAAGTGTTTCGCTGAATTTTTTACTAATACCAGTCTAGTCTGCTACTTAGTCAAATCGTTGCCTTTTATGCCTGTTGTGAATGCATTCGCGTGGGTCTGTTGTTCCATCGTATTTTGGAATGTCAGACATTTTGAATTTCTTTGGAATTGGAAGGGGATCAGCACTTGGCTTCCAGAGTTGTTGTGAATATTTATTCATATCTATCCCTTTGATCACGGGTGGCACCCCGGGTATTTGTTCTATGCGTTCACTTTGCTCCTTGAGTTGTTTATGCAATGTTAGTACTAAATTTTATAAATCAGAATTAATTACATTACCTGGTTCTCCCTCCTGTGATTCATTGGGAGTTCCACCGCTACCTGAGTTAACAAGCCCAGAATGGGGCTTCTCCAAAGTGTTACTATTTGGAGTGGGTGTAGGTGTTGCAGCTAGTAACTAGTTAACAAATGCTTCAAGAGCCTTATTGACTTGTGTAGTAATTAATTTTTGCAAAGCTTAATCGATAGAGTAAGCATTTTCAAATTGAGCATGTTCATTTGTATGAGATCCATCAGGAGAACCCTCACGAGATCCCGTAGAGAGCCTCGTGGTGAAGAGACCAGGGTGTTAATATTCTATGTATCTTCCTGATGTTGTTGGTTCTCTTAGTTTTCTCAAATGCTGTCATTGTTAGTCGACAAAGTTAATGCAACAAGAGAAGTTAAGCTAAAAGAGAATAGATTATCAGATTCCCGATAATGGAACTAGTTTATTTAACCAAAAAAATCAAATTTTGATTAAAGCTATAATTTAGAAGAACACATGTTACTGATAATCGAAAGAACATATAAAAGAAAGCAATTAGGATAGCAAGAATATAATCAAAAGAGAAGCAAGTAAACCAAAGTATATTCAGATAGTGTTTTCTGTCTCCCACAATTGATCAGCTATCTCCCTTTTATAGGTACCTTGGAGATATGCATTTTTGCCTATGTCATAATAAGACTATTATGAGTAATTAAAGACATTGAATGCTATGATATATAATCATTATATTTAATACAAATTTTCGAACGTATTCAGTGTTTAATGCTCATTAAATATTGTATCTGCACTCTCATATATTGTTAGATTAATTCTCCTTGATTCTTGGATCTAAATGATTTAAATAGGTACGAGTGATGAGTCTTTTGAATAACCTCCCGTGCCTCTTCCTTTGACCTTACTTGTATATGTTGCTACTTGTGCCTCTTTGCCAATTGTAACTCTTTGACCAGTCTACGTGTCTTGACACATCATCTTTATATGTAAACTCAATTTCTCCAAATACACAAACTTACCACATATTATATTAAAATTCCAGCATATTATAAATTTTAATATATTATGCTGGAATTTCATACGTATAAAAATTCGAATTTGATTATATTATGCTGAATTTTTAAAGGTATGTAATTTGTAGTTGTAAATTAGGCTATCTTTTTTTTCCCGATTCGCTGTATATCTCTAAAGCCTGGCCCAATATTAAAGTTGGCCTCCTACCGAATATTTGTGCTCGCACGTACTAGAACATTCCTCCCGAAACAGTCGATTAATTTCCGCTACTAAGCAGTTAAATGAAAATCTGATATCCGTAATTCTATATTTTCTCATCCAAATATCCTAAAGTGGAAAGGATCCTCCTCAATATAGCGGGTTAATTCCTTCTGATCCCACTCAATTTTAGTTTCCTCAGGTAGCTCTCCTTCAGTTTTATCTGTTTAGGGTTTCAGAATTTCTCTTTTTAGGTTTTAGTTTGCTTGCATTTACTGTTAAAAAGTTGCTTTTTTGTTTAATTTCAGCACTGATGTTAGTTTTGATAGTCGGAATTCCCAATTTTCTTTTGTTGTTTTTCGACGATTGTTGTTTTAGGGTTTGTTGATGGTTTTTATGCTTGGCAATTTGCTTGAATCGAACTATGAAAATGAACGATAAATTGATAATCTTTCACTTGTGTGTTCATAGAGATGCAGGATTTTGTTGATTGACTCATACAAGTGGCTCCATTACTTTCTTTATTTTCTCTTATTTTTCTTGCATGATCTCCTTCTTATTAATGTTTTTGTTTTTATATTGTTTATTCCTTGGGTATGTTTGTTGATTAATAATCTCTACCAGTAGGGAGGAACCCCCTCTTTGTGCGAGAGAGAGAGAGAGAAAGAGAGAGAGAGAGAGGGGGGGGGGGAGAGAGAAAGAGAGGGTGAGAGAGGGAGAGAGAGAGAGAGAGAGGGAGAGAGAGAGAGGGAGAGAGGGAGAGGGAGAGAGAGGTAGAGAGAGAGATAGAGAGAGAATGAATGTGGTGTACGACTTGTAGGTGGTGCGTCCATTTTATTCCGGAGTTTGACATTTTTCATGTTTGTTAGTTGTAAGCAATTTACTAGAGGATTTGATGAAGTTAGTAACTTTTTGGCTAGATACTAGGACAGATGATATTAATTGATAACATCAACTAGGAAGTTAAGAAAAAGTTGGAAATAGGGAAGTACTTGAGGAGGTAAGGGTGTTACGGTATCTCGAAATAAGATGGATTGTACGTAATGCAAGTTGAGTTTGCACAGATGTCTAGCTTGCCATAGGAAGAATGAAAGGAGAAGTGAGAGTGAAGGGGAGTGTAGTGCTAAATGCAGACAATTGATATATCTTTTATCTTTCAAGAGAATTGTATAATTGATTTGAAGCAGCTCCTAAGATTCAAATAGGTTGATTACAGTTGGGAGTCATACAGGAATGATCTACAATATTGGGACAATATGTTAAGACGAATGCACGGTCGTGTATTATCGTATTAGAGGAGATCGCATCATAAAGAGGATGCAGTTAGCACACATAAAGATAAATGAGAGAGCCTCATGTGATTAAATGGGAACGATGGCACCAAAAGGACAAGGAGTCAATACAGTTTAGCAAACGTAGAACACGATGGAAGCAAAGGGTTCATAATAAACAATATCAACTAGCTGAATTTGGGGTTTAGTCATTGTTGTTGTTGTTGCACTTATTTTAGGTCTGAAAAGGAATAACCATGAAATTTAGTGAACCTTTGGTTCTGTAGAACCTTGTATGTGCTTAACAAGAAACTACTTAGCAACCTTGGTATTAAATAAGCTTGAATGGAGCAGTTATATAGACGATTATATTGTTGGCCGCAGTTGAGATTGAGGTGCCGTTCGTTTATTGATGAACTAATTGGGAAGGCGTCCGTCGTCCTAGCTTGTGTTGTACTATCTATACTGCTAAGAGAGGATCAACACCTTATAATGGTCTCTTCATACCCTGCATTTGCTGACAAATGTCTAATTTCTATTTGCTTCTAAAAGAAGAAAAATGAGCTGGAAGATTATTTCTTGTGGATTTGATAATCTACTATTGTGGTTATAGAAATGAAACACTATAAAGGATGTTCATGCATAGTGTACCAATGTCTCTGGTTGTACCAAAATATCTGGTCACTCAATAGAATACAGTTTACATATAATAATATCTGCATATATTTAGCAGCATGCACTCTGTTGCAACAGTCAAAAAGTTGACATCTGTTTGAGTAAAGTAGCAAGGAATAGATGATATGGCTATATGAAGGGGAGGACACTAAACTATTGAGTGCATGTTCTTTTGAAGCCTGGGTTATTGTTATGGTAATTGTTTTCTTTGCTTTTATACTTGTATGTAATTGATAGTTCCTTCTTCTTTTATATAGTAACTGTGCTGAGGAAAGCCGCCTTTGTTTAATTTTCAGGCCTAGAAGCTGAAAATGCAGGGAGGAAGAGACCCATTTTCCAATTTTGGTGGCAATTTTGGTAGTTTTAGTGCTTTTGGTGGATTCGGAGGTCAGAGGAGTTTAGTATCTAGTTTTTTTGGTGGCAGGGACCCATTTGATGATCCTTTCTTCACCCGCCCATTTGGAGGAATATTTGAATCATCCCCTTTTGGTCTTAGCGGAGGTCCTTTCATGGGCTCGCAGTCATCCCCTTTTGGTTCTATCGGAGGCCCGTTCATGGACTCGCACATGACTGGATTTATAGAACAACAGCCGCCTGCCCCCTGCCAGCAGCGTAGGTCTAGGGGTCCAGTTATTGAGGAGTTGGACTCTGATGATGAGAAAGAGGAAAAGGAAATTGCAAAAGAGAAGAAACAGAACACGAGAAAGCATGCTAGGGCAAGCACTGAACCTTCTGTTGAATATCCAGATGATGAAGCTGGAGGTGAACATAGTTCCATGATTGATTATATGCTTAGTGTTCAATTTCAACTCCAGGGTTGTAACATTCTCTGTCTTATAGGTACTGATTGATGAATAATATTTGCTTTTGCAGAGAGAAAGTGTAAGCAAATGGTATTCCAGAATGATATCCAGAGAATAAATAATGAACAACAGCCTCAAGTTCGTAGCTTTAGCTTTCAGAGTTCCACTGTGTCTTATGGTGGTGCAAATGGTACCTATTATACTTCTTCCAAAACCAGGAGGACCGGAAGTGATGGAGTAAGTGATTTTCGGCTATAAGCAGTTATAGGACTATTTAGCTTGAGTTTTTTATGGCCTTGCCATATCTTTCATTGATTTGGATTTTGCAGCTGACATTTGAGGAAAGTAAAGAAGCCAATTCAGCTACTGGTCGAGCAAGTCACAAGGTCTCAAGGGGAATCCAGAATAAGGTGTGTTTTCTCCCCGGACAGTAATAGAATTCACTATTTTCTTTATTCCGCAAGACCCTTCTTTCTTTTATGCTTAAAATAACTTGATAGAAATTTGTCAATATAGGGTCATTCTGTGTTGCGGAAACTCGACTCAGATGGTAGGGTGGAGACAATGCAGACATTGCACAACATTAATGAAAGTAAGGTCTACATTATGAGCTGATACTTGTCCTATTTTGTAATTCTGCATCCTCTGGATGCTTTTGTTATTAATATACCACTTTATCCAAAAAAAAAAAAAAAACACAACCTTAATGAAAGTAAGTGCTCACTAAACTCGAGTCCCTTTGTTGGTTCCAAGGAACTGCTTCTGAATAAAGGTATTTTTTGGTAGATGAACTTGCTGGATTTGAACAAGCGTGGAAAGGAAAAGCTAGAAATCAGCTACCTGGCCTGTATGGGGGACTTAATATTCAAGGTGATACTGGTAAGTAGACTAGGATATTCAACTTTTTCATCTCTGTTTGCTCTCCCAACTTCGTATTTTCTGAAATTTTGTCATCATGGAATCTTTTATCTACACATCTTATGTCATCCCCAAGTGTGTAAGTTCCTGAAATGCTTTGTTTTTTTTTGGGGGGGGGGGGGGGGTTCTCTAGGTCGGTATCATGTCCTTTAATTCTTTTCTGTAAAGAAATAGCTATCCCTTCTCTTTTACTCACATTTTGGTTGGATATAGTGCTGTCACCGAGTGTGATGTTTGCTTTTGGATGGCACGTCCTTTGGTGGAAACAGACACATAATATATGCAACCTCTGCCAGACTGATGAATTTCTTTACGAGTTGTATCGTATTAGTCCCTCCGCCCATTTGTGAGTTCCGTTATTCTCATGTCACAACTTCTGTGTTCTAGGTTCTGGGAGCACTGCTCAGAATGGTGCATATAAGGGTGGATGGGCACTTCCTTCGACGGAGAGATCACATTATTCAGGGAACTTCGGACCAGAAGTGGAGAATGCAGCTGGTCCATCCCATCTAATGCATTCACGGAAGAAAACAGATGCTGGGAGTGTGATGGGTTCTTCTAGGGTCCCTGCTGGTAGTAATCTGGAGAAAGCTAAGAAACGTTGAAGGATTTGATTTGCCCCAAAACATTTGGATGCTGCTTCACAAATGTTTCATATATAGCGATGCTGCTCTAGTCTTGTATTTTGCTATTCTGCCTTCTTTTTCAGGAGGTGGCACATCTATGCACCCTTATCGTTCTCATCTAGTGCTGTAGTAGCAAATTTGTCTAGCTGTTGTAATGTCTGGCCAGTCCCACTGGATGGTATAAGAGATTTGTCAGGGATGTTGATCATGATCACCTGATATTAGTAGCTTATAGTTTTGATCGATGGGTATAAATATAGTATGATGTCTTGCACGTGATCACCTGATTATTGCACGTTTTAATATGGAATTCAGAACTGCCTGTAGTCTACTGAGCCGTGGACATGAAACACGAGTAGGCTTTAGGGATAAAATGATGTCTTGCCAAAGTTACGCGTAATCTTTGTTATTGGATAATAGCAATTATTTTTAACGATTTCGGCTATAATTTGGAATCTGACGAGTCGTTTCGTGTTCATCCGTTGCGTCAAACCTTAATATAGCTTCAACTAGCATTGGCGAGGGGCTAAAGTCAAGTAGGTGTTACTTTTTGTTCGTATAAAGCATGTAGATAAATGTTGCTGAGACGAAACATAACTAATTATTAATACCATAACATGGCAACGCGCAAGAGTTTTTTTGCAATTGCACGCTGAAGGGTGAGAATTTTGTGTTTTTTTCTGTAAAATATATGGCGAACAGGTTTATCCTATAAATTAAGTGTGATAAATACAAAATTACGCTATTTATTAATTGGGATAACAATGCTACAAAAATTAGCCTATATTTTAGCTTCTTACCTAGTTTAATCCACTTTGTATAAGTTGAAATTCATTTTTTCGTTCCTTAGCCTAACGTTAAAAACGTACTTTTAATGTTTTTTTCTTTTCTTTCTTCTTTCATACAAAAACACACTTTAATATGTAGTCCATCAATTGTTGACTCCATATAATTACGCAAGCATTGTATTCAAAAAATCAAAATGATACAGAAGAATATGGGTATGTCTTTGTAGTATTAATACTAGACGCTATTCCCTTCTCTCTCAGCGCATTTTAGCGTGATTTGCTATAGTGCACCCACCGGCATGGGGAGAGCACGAGGACGACCATCCAAAGCTTCGAAACATGCAGAGGATGACGGAAATGGGTCTATGAAAGTACGAAACTCAGGATCTGTTAAAATTGTTACACCAAAAGCTACAGGGAATGGGGGAAATGTTATTGTTCCATTGCTCAAGGAAGGAACACTGGCTAATAGCACTACTGAGGGAAGGAAATCGGTGGAGGAAATATCAATCAACAAGAAAAAAGCGTATGCATCAACTGATCTAGTCTGCTGGTTAGTGCTACCAAGTCAAAGTGGAGGAAACAAAGTACAGGAGGTGAAATGGACAACTCAGGTCAATTCTCAATAGGATCTAAGCTCAAAAGGAATGGTCCAATAGAAAATACAAGTCAAACAGCTGGAAGAAGTACAAATACATGATGGAAGCACCAAAGAAACAGAAATCCAGAATGCAGGAGCTCAAAGGGAACTGCAGCTAGGAACAGAACAAAAAAATGAAACAAAAACAGGAAGGAATTGGTCGATGCTATTTGAGGAGAACAAATTAGCCAAAAAAGGTATGGATCTGAGCTATATACCACTTACAATATCTGAGGATGGAGTAATTGTTGAACTGAGCCAGGAGGATATTGATAGTGAAGTAGAGAAATGGAAAAATCCGGTTGTTATGTATGTTATTGGGGGAACACCAACGATTAGGGGTATGGAAAGATTTATAGTTGGGCAGGGGAGCTTCTCTGTTAAGCCTAAGGTATATTACCATAATGAGGGGTACTTTGTGGTGAATTTTGCAAGTTTAGAGGAGAGGAATTTGGTGATGTACTCTGGGCCTCACATGATTAACAACAAACCTATTGTAGTTAAAACTGCTAACTTTGATTTTGAAGAAGAAGGCTTAAAGATTAAATCTGCCTTTGAGCTGTTGGAGTGCAAGTGCATTGAGCGAAATTGGGAGTGGTCTAGGCCAGTCCATATGCTTGTACTTCAAACATTGAAAGGATTTCATATGCAAGACTAGTAGAGATAGATGTCACTAGGAGCTTCCAAAAAGTGTTAAAGTGAAAGATCCAAAAGGGAGAGTAATGGTACAAGAAGTGTGGTATGATTGGAAGCCTAAATATTGTGCAATATGCATGAGAATAGGACATAATTGTCAACAACAGCAGCAGAACAAAGTAATACCAGACATGAGGACTGGGCAACAACAACAAAGAGCACCAGTAAAGCAAAAGACAGAATAGAAACCAGTTAATACAAGAGCAAGAGGCCAAATCCAAAACCAGCAGGAAGGGAAAGCAAAAGTGAATGAGAAAGAAGCAGGAAGTGACAAAGTAGAAGCAAGTGATGAACAATGGCGACAAGTTAAAAGCAAGCCAGGAGCAAAAGGGCAAAAAACCTCTGTACTTGAACATCAAAACAGGTACTAAATGTCGTTAATAGTTTAAGAAGACAAGACAGGATCAAACTAAGAAAAGGAATGAAGAATGCAGTACAAGTAGAGGAGGAGAGGTAGTGGTGGTTCATGAAAACAACATAGTTACTCAATGTTAGTAACCTGAAATGTTAGAGGGTTTAATAAAGTATTTAAGCACAAGGAGTTAAAGGAGTTTGTGAATATAAATAAAGTAGATATTATAGCAATTTATGAACATAAAGTTAGTGAATTAAAAGGTGAGAAGATAATTACAAGAACACTACCTAGATGAAAATGGTGCCACAATGTATCCAACACATGTAAAGGGAGAATATGGGTGATTTGGAATTCAAATAGACTGCAGTTCACAATGATATAAAGTTATGCACAAATGATTCATGGGGTTGTATATAGAATTACAAGCAAGACTGAGTTTCAGTTTTCTGCAATATATGGACTGCATAGTATCAGTGATAGGAAAGCATTATGGGACACAATAAGAACCATAAAAAAGCAAGTCAATGAACCAAGGTTACTAATGGGAGACTTTAACTCAATCCTTGGAGTTGAAGACAGAATACAAGGCGTGGAGGTGCAGGATAATGAAACAAAGGACTTCAGAGAAGTAGTTGAATAGTGCAACTTGAATGAATTACCTACAATAGACAGATCATATACATGGACTAATAACCATGTTTTCAGTAGAATTGATAAAGCACTGATTAATGACAAATGGATGCTCAACATGCTACCTGGGCAAGTACATATCATGAACCCTCTTTTCTCAGACCATTCCCTCCCGGGCATTGAAATAAATATGAAATGTGATAATAAGAGAAGACCTTTCAAGTTCTATAATTGTATGGTTGATCATCCTAAATTTGAATAGATGGTGGAAACTAACTGGAAGTGGAAAGCAGGGACAATGGAAGATGTATGGTAGAATTTGAAGTGTGTCAAAATAGAGCTCTAGCGCGACTAAATAACAAAGAGTTCATAAATGTGAAGTAAAAATTAAACAGTATAAGAGAAGGATTACAAGAAGTACAAGGAAGAATGAAGGATCATAGTACACCTTCAAGACTATTTGAAGAGGAGAAAGAAATCATAAATCAGCTGGAGAAGTGGGATAAAATTGAGGAATCAATTTAGAAACAGAAATCAAGAATACAATGGCTACAGCTGGGGGACAACAATAATACTTATTTCTTTGCAAGCATGAAAGGAAGGAAGGTCCAGAATCAAATCAAGAAGCTCATTGATAGTAAGGGTAACACCTTAACTGACTATAAAGAGATTGAAACTGAAGTGGTTGATTTTTACAAGAATCTGTTGGAAATTACATGTGGAAGTATACCTGCCATACATCCTGGGAGGATAAGAAATGAACCAATGCTAAGTAGGTAGCAATAGATGGAACTCATAGCTTCTTTTACAAAGGAGGATGTACATGAAGCCTTCAAGAGTATTGATGATATTAAGGCACCTGAGGGAGATGGTTTTAATGCTTGTTTTTTCAAGAGAACATGGAGGATGAATGGAGATGAGATGACAAAGGCAGTTCTGCAGTTCTTTAGCACTGGGAACATGTTCAAGCCAATAAATTGCACATCAGTTACACTTATTCCCAAAGTGAAGAGCCCAACCTCAATAAAAGAATACAGACCAATATCTTACTGCACTACCCTGTACAAGATCATATTCAAGATGTTGACAAGTAGACTAAAGATGTTCATGAACACACTGGTAGATGAGAGCCATACAACATTTGTACCTGGGAAAGGACTGATGGATAATTATGAACTGATAAAAGGTTATGGTAGGAAAGTTATCTCACCTAGATGCCTGATCAAGATAGACATGCAAAAAACATATGATTCACTTGAATGAATATTTTTGGAACATGTGCTGAATGGACTATGTTTTCCTACAAAGTTTGTAGTTTGGAATGCATCAAAACAATGGCCTATTCTATCAATATCAATGGTAGTCCTACTATTCCATTTGATGCAAGAAGAGGAGTGAGACAGGGAGATCCTATGTCACCATTGCTATTTGTCTTGGCAATTGACTATCTGACAAGAAGTTTGAAGAGCTTAAAGGATCAACCTAACTACAACTACCATCCAAGATGTGAAAAATTGGGTCTTATCCAGCTCAATTTTGTTGATGAACTTCTTCTTTTCTGCGAGAAGATAAGGTGTCTGTACAACTATTGTATGACTGTTTCAACAACTTTTCAAAAGCTTCACGCTTAGTGGCAAACCAGAACAAGAGCAATATCTATTTTGGAGGAATTTCAAGAGCAATACAACATGAGATTACTCAAGTTACATGGTTCAACATTGGTGAACTTCCTTTTAGATACTTAGGTGTTCCACTAAGTACTAAAATGTTATCAATAAGTCAATGCCAACCATTACTAGACAAAATGTTGGGGAGAATAAGACAGTGGGCGGTGAAGTTTGTGAGCTATACAGGAAGACTATAATTGATCAAAAGTGTACTCATTGCCATACATTCATTCTGGTCATAGATTTTTCCTTTGTCAAAAAAAAATCATCCAACATGTTGACGCCATGTGTAGGAAATTCCTACGGACTGGTGATAATATCTCGAGCAAGAAGGCTTTAGTAGCATGGAACAAGCTGTGCAAGCCTAAAATTAAGGGAGGGTTGAATGTCACAGAGCTCAACACATGGAATAGAGCAGCTTTACTGAAGCATTTGTGGAACTTGGGAAAGAAAAAAGATAAACAATGGGTCAAATGGATGCATGCATACTATTTAGAAGGAAGGGAGCCATGGGAAGTTGATGCAAAACAAGTTTCTTGGATCATAAGGAAGATATTACAAGCTGGAAAATACTTGAATGAAGCAGGTCTAGACGCAGGAAGGGTAATTCAGGATAGTTCATTCTCCATTAGAGGAATGTATAGACAACAAAGAGGGGATTTCCTTAAGGTAAGTTGGAGTCTACTGATGTGCAATATAGAATCTGTGCAAAGCAAAAAGTTATAATGTACCTGGCATTGCAGGAGAGTCTATATGCAAAAGATAGATTGAGGAAATGGGGAATGCAAGTCAGTCCAGAATGTTCACTGTGCGAGCATGCAATGAAGAGTCACAACCATACTTTCTTTACTTGCTCTTTCTCAGAAGATGTATGGAGAAGATTACTAAAATGGATGAACATCAATCGTGAACCACAAAAATGGGATGAGGAGATCAAATGGACAATAGAGCAGATGAAAGGCAATGGTGCTAAAACCATATTGTATAGGCTAAGTGTGACTAGAGCAGTGTATCATATATGGCTGGAAAGAAATAGAAGAATTTTTCAGAGGAGTAGATTTGAGTTAAATTTCAGAAGAGCTAAATTTCAGAATTTAGCTTTCGAGGTTGTTTGTTGTTTCGACTGAATGTTGTTCTAATCAATTGAAAACATCAAAAGGAGTTCAAAAGTTACATTTGAGGTGATTTAGCGTAGATTTTACCGAAGTTTGAGTTAACTTTCATAAGAGAATCAAGGAAGAAGACGAAGTCACTTTTTGTATAATAGTGTATAATTTTGTCGTAGTATATGCATGTAAACTCATCTTATACACTATTATATGATTTTATATACATTTATACAATGCATTCGAATTTTCTTCACGATTTTTAGTTGCAATTTTTGTTCAAAACTAGTCCAAATATCTATTAAATAACTTCAAAATTTATACAATATTTTTATACTATTTCTAACTAGTCTAATAATACTCGCTCCAAAATTCTCGCAAAAATCTGATTAAAGATTTAAACCCCGCTTATTTAAGCTTGATCAATGATGGTGTATTACTTTTATAATTTTATTTTTACCACCCAAATAGATTTGGTTTGTTGAACTAATATTTAAATTGGATCTTGAGTATTTTTTTAAAAAAAATTGAATAGCAATTTTAAAAATCTATTTGGAGTTGGATGTTCAATCTTAGTATATTATTTTCAAGTTAAAACTTTGAAAAGTTAAATATAAGCCACTTAATTGCAATATATATGCATGAATTGTATTTATCTGTAATTCCCTCGAAAATATATCCGAAAGATGTTCGGTATCATTTACATGAACTTGAAAAGTTTTATTTTGTATTTTATATAATTGATACTAATTGTATGATATTTTTTTTTATTTCATAAAATTATGGACCCAAATCTTACACTTCTAACTTCACAGAATTCTAAATTCATAAATTATAAAATAAAAAATTATCTTATACAATTAATATAAATGGTAAGACACAATAAAATTTTCCATCAACTCTAACATATTCAGTACCTACAAGGATAAAAATATTTCTGGATGAAAAGCGGTTTCCTGTCTTTTCACATAAAAAGACAAAAAGAGAGAGCAAGTATTTTACTCCAAAATGGGCCACAAACTTTTTTTAAAAAGAAATTTGTATAATTGAAAGAATGCTGAAAATACTACGGGCTAGCTAGTTTTCTATTGGTAATTGAAAAATAATTATTTTTTCGTTTTAATTTATGTGAATCTATTTGATTGAGCGTGGAGTTTAAGAAAATAATGAAGACTTTTAGAATTTGTGGTCCTAAATAAGTCCAAATATGACCCAGAGTTTGTGTGATTATAAAAGCTTCTCATTAATGGTAGATTTATAGGTTTAAGCTAAATTATTACCAAATTTAAAAATACTTTTAGAACGGACCAAAAAGGAAATATGTTCATATAAACTGAGGGAGTATTACTGCTGCAACACGGAAAGTTCCAATATAATATATCAGAGATTGGAGCATCTGTATATGAACTCCTAAAATATTATGCTGGACCAATATATTATACTGGAACTCCAGTATATTATACTGAAATATTTTTTAAATATTAAATAATATTTTCGTTTAAATTATCTTTGTATAAAAAATTATTAAATTACAATTGCTTTTAAAAATTGTGGCTATTTTATCAATACCACTTGTAAATTTGACTCTTTTTTTATTTTAATTTCAACCGAAAAAATGAACAAATAGATAGTGGGCTTCTAATAAATCGCTTATAGGGCCGGGCTGTAATGTTTACACCCAAAAATGGCATCGATCAGAACCACCACAAACTTTCTCGTCCGGGAAATTTTCCGTCCGTCAATACAGTTGTCAACTGTTCGATTCATCCGCATCTCGCCGGCGCCATTTCCATCGACGAGCCTTGTTGTGAGTCATCGTCTTTTACTACGCACAATCTCCTATAGTCCCGTCAGGTGCACGGCAGCATCTGACGGCGGTGCCGCCGATGGAAAGAAGTCGCCGGCGCGGCTTGCTCAGGTTAAGCAGTTGTTAAATGAAGCCACGGAACGAGCTCAAGCTGCCGGCAATGATCCTATCCCTAGGATTACAATTGGTACTTCAATTGCCTCTATTTGAATTTCACATTTTTTCAGTTCCAACTTTCATTTACGTCCACTGAAAATGCCTGAAAGTTATATCTTGAAATGAAGTAACTGTAGTGTAAGAAGTACATGGTAAATATATTTGCAATTTAGGTTGTTTGTTCGGGATGAGTTATGCTGGACTAATTATGCAGGTATTAGTTATGAAAGGATTAATTATGCAAGTATTAGTTATGAAGGGACTAATGGCGCAGGTATTAGTTACGAAGGGATTAGTTATGCAAGTATTAGTTACGAAGGGATTAGTTATGCAGGTATTAGTTATGAAGGGATTAATTAAGTTATGCATGGATTAGTTATGCTATTGGAAACTGAAATAAAACATTCCTTGGGCATGATTGCAACACCTTATATCAATTTACTCAATTTTAATATGTGTACTGCCATGAAAAAAGTAATGGTGTTATTTATAATAGTGATTGATGAAGTTTAACACTTCAATCCAACAGATGTCCAGATTTATTTTGATCTATGACCGATATGCGAACATGTTTCTATATTGAAAACAACAGTAATATGATCTTTTCTATATGTACATTTACTATGATTTTGTGTCCTATGAAATCCTAAAAGCACTAGAAAGGAAAAGAAATGAATTAGAAGTGTTTATCAGTATAAAACAAAAGTATTCAGAAGCATGCATGGGGTTATTTTTGTCACTTAGTTGGTTTAATCCATGTATTATTTAATACACGTATTCTTATTCCATATTCTATCATGCATAAAATAATACAAAAATTTCCCTCGTTATTGTATACAAGAAAAAAACTAATCAAATGTTGTATTAGTTGTGCAAGATTTTATATGGAATTCAAAATATCAACCAAACATTGCGGGTGGATTTTATACATGGTTATACATGAATTAGTGTATAAGGAAGACAAACCAAATTACCCCTTAGTATTTGCACCAAATTATATAATGTGACCTTAGCAGCTAAAAACTAAAGCGAGAATACTCATAACTTAACCATGATTAAGTGATTGTGTGTATAAAAGTCAAATGGCTCGCATTTATTAGTCTGGTCTAAATATTGGGTGCGGGTAAATTTTTACCCGAGGTACAACCATGAAGTGGATTTGGCACTTAAATCTTTTTTTTTTTGAATGAAGTAGATTTGGCACTCAAATTTAGTTGGTGTTATTACGGGTTGGCCACTCCAATTAGTTATGATTGAGACATAATTGATTTATTGATATGCTTTAACTTTTGTTTCTCCATATAGGGATAGTTGATAATAATGATATAGGGTTAAGCAAAAGTAGTGTTTTCTTACTTGCTAGTTGCATATCAAATGGCATTCTGGAAAATATTTGTGTAAAGTGAAAATATATTACCTTACAAGTGATGTCCGCATGATTATGCTGTAGTGGCATGACTTGGAAGTTGGAAGACAAAGTGACCGGCTTCATCAAACGAGTTTTGTATTATGCTGAGAATGTTACTTCTTTAATGGCTCTTTTTGGTTTTCGGTTAGGGTCAGGAGGCTTTGGTGACTTAGTCTTCGAATTGTCGGGGATTTAGCAGAGTAGATATTAAGGAATTTGTATATGATGTATAGAGCTGTAGGTAATAAGGAAATTTGTCTAGAGTAGCCACATATGTTGACTGCTAGAATGGGTATAGTCTTAAGCCTTGGTGGGCAGAGTTGCTCGGTACATGTGCTGGTGGGAGATAGCAAGTACCTAGAGAAATAGTTGAGGTACGTGCAAACTGATCAAGACACCAGTGTCTTAGAGAAAGAAAAAATATGTATAGCTTAATATCAATTTCAAAGGCTATGGGGATAGTGATCGAATCACATGTAGAGTAGGAGTGAAGAGACTATTGCCAAATTTGAATTTATTCTGGAGTCCCTTGTTAATTCTTAGGACAGAAGTGGTTGTAGCAGCTACAATATGAAATTGCTTAAGGTGGCTCTTCTACTCATTGAAGAGCTGAAAATCTCTTTGACCATCTGATATTCATCGAAAGCTTTCTTTTTCATGAATGTTTTCTCAAAGCAAGTACTATCTTATAGTGACCTATAAAACATCTTTGTGACTTATTCAAGATCTTTGTAACTTGCTCTTATCATCTTATGACTGAAGTAGATAGGGTCACGGTGTTTGGGGATTTTTCTTTTTTTGGGGGTGGGTGGGTAGGAAAATGAAAAATTAGAATGGGCGATCTTTGTTCATTACATATTCTTGTTTTCAATATATAATTAGATGTGGGAGAAGTGTTGCATATGATTAATTATTCAGCTTAGTTTTTCAGGATGTCTTGTATATTGAACAAACTGGAAAAGCTAACAATATTTGTGGTGCTCTTCTTTGTTTTGGTCCAGATCATGTTATTGTTAACTTTGCAAGAAGTGGAGGTCCTGGAGGTCAAAATGTCAATAAAGGTCTGGTGCAGCTTCTTTCAGAAGATAAAATTGCCTTCTATGTTTTCATTTTCTTCTTTTATTCAAGGAGTTTCTATCTTTACAGTAAATACCAAGGTGGATATGCGGTTTAATGTTAAAAATGCTTATTGGTTAAGTGACAGAGTCAGAGAGAAGATGTTGCAAATGGTGAGCTAACACCTGTCTTTCACTGTCTATGCTTTCTCTATAGATATAACGTGGTGGTTTTGATCGGGTAGTCCCTCAGTTTTCATTTTGTCCAGCTAGCTATTTGAATTAGTACTAGAATGTTAAAGTCTGTTTCTTGGTCCTTCCTACTTTACATCGCTTGCAAGAAGGGTTTGTGATATTGAGAGAGAGAGAGAGAGAGAGAGAGAGAGAGAGCGCAATTCAGCTTTTTGTTAATTACTGAACGCATATGGAGTATCTTTATGAAGTAACTGGCTCATATATCTTGATAGTTACATGATGGTTTGAAGGGACACCTTTCTACTATTTTCTTTTCATAAATATATGGCTTCAGAGGCTATGGAATGGTGGCAATAATTCTTCATCGGATGCTATGAACTTTCCTGCACTGATTCTAGATCCATAATTAGGTGATAAAAATATACCAATTAATGATGCTTATTATAAGCGTAGGTAATCACTCTTGACTGTTCTTTGATCATTGTACATTAGCAAATTTATGGGCTAATGGGGCAATATTTCTTTGGTTCCATTGGAAAGACTATCTAGTGAAAATGTCATTTTGCTTCTAGTTGTGTGTAATTTATTGCTGTTCACATATAATTATTGTTATATAATATATTGCACTCACATAACACTATTCCTAAGTTTTTAATATTCTAAACAGGAAAAGAATCGGATAAATAAGGACGGAGAGCTTGTGATTTCTTCAACAAAGACGAGAACTCAGAAGTTAGCCTTTTCCCTATATTCTTATCTGTTTTCTTAGTCAAGGCCAAAGAGCTGATTGCACGCTATGATTCTTTTCAGGGGTAATATCGAAGATGCTTTGAGTAAATTACAGGTACTCGTATGGAACATTCTTTATATTACTGTTTCCAATTTCTGTCAGTTGAAATGGTAGAAGTATATCCTTGAGGGTCAGATGATGTTTCAGTGAGTAGAGTTAATCCTCACTATACAGTTCTATTATGAAGTACTCAGTAAGCTCAATATCACAGGCTATAATAGACGCTGCTTCTTATGTACCACCACCTCCATCTGAAGAGCAAGTGAAAAGAATAGCAAAATTGTAAGGGTTCTCAAAACAACCTGTGTTACACACTTATTATATACCAAATTGGTGTATGCAAACTTGTATTTTTCTGGAATGACCAAGCTTCTTTCCTTATACAAACAGGGCTGCTATTGGAGAGCGCAAAAGGCTTGACAATAAGAAGGTTCAATCACAAAAGAAGGCTATGCGAAGAAGCAAAGACAGTTGGGACTGATTCGAAGAGTTCAAGATTGGCATGCCGGATTCTTTTCCAACATAGCATTGGTTCTGCTATCAAATTCGCCCGGTGCTTTGATCATGTCCTTTGTCCCATTTTTATACGATACGACAATGGTTTGAGGAATCAGTATAAAGTCTATCTCTGTAGGTCCTTCAGATCACAGCTTCTTGATATGACTATGCAACTAAAAGAATCTAGACTTTGTCCCAGCCTAAGCTTTAGCTTTGAGGAGTACTGAAAGCAAAGGATCTTGCACTTCCTTTCCTTTCTGAAGATGTTGATATTGAATAGATAGTTGACAAAAGAAGAATAATGTCGCCACCTGTCTTTCTTTATGTACTCAGTTCTCATGTATGGATGGATACATTTCACATAATTTTCTACGAAACACTCGTTTTTGGGTAAATGAATCAGATTCCAATTTTTAAAATCTGAAACTAGGGAATTATTCGGCGGTTGATCTTCATTCTGATATATTTCACAATTTTTTTTTCATAAGAGAAAATATGCATGATGATAGTAATAAAAATAAACTCGGATTTGGTAATTTGGAGTATTGTTCTAGACTAGAGGTAATATTTCAGAAACAACAAAAGAAGATAAGTTTTATTTTGTGTATGTCAGTTGTATGAGATTTTTTTTTATATCATAAATTTATGAGTCTAAGATTACCAGACACTACCATTGTTGTACAAGCATTTAATGCTATTTGCCTTTCTCGAAGACCAGGAGAAGTAACGGAAATGAGGTCAGAAATTATGATTTCTGATCAATTCTGTCTATTTGTGTAACAACTATGAAAGGCAAAGTGCTATTTCATCCAAATATTTCTGACCATATATACAACTTTCATCAACTAGATAAGCACCCGCATATATCAAAGTTGCCAAAACCGAGACCGTCTAATTTTTTGTATCAATGTATATACAGAACGAACCCAAAATATAAGTAAGAAAATAATTAAACAAGAGAATAGGTGAGGAAAAAAACAAATGACAACAAAAAAAAAACGAATTTTCCATCCCCTAAACGTCATCACTTGCGTATAACAATCTCCTCTCCTGATTCTCTATCAAAATGTCTAATCCATCGACTTTGATTCTTCTCGGAACCAACCTTTCCACCGCCGCTGACGGTGGCTCCAACATGAGCAATATCCAAACCTTTCCCCACCGGCAGAAAAACTGACCGTACAATTCTTGATTTTCCGTCAAGTACACTCCGCCACCGGAAATCAGATTCAACCCTTGAACTTGCATTCTTACATATCAAAACAGCTCCCCTATGACCCAACTTCGCCACCCTCAAAATTCTACCAAAATCATTTCTCCTACAATCCACCACCAAAAAATCAATCCCCATTAACCCTTCCATTGCTTCTTCCGGTTCTCCGACCACAATTTCCGGCGACATCCCGGCATGTTCCATGGCCTGAATATACTCTATTCTTGAATCTTCGTCGGGTACCAAGCAAATATGCCTGCCACGTGTAACATGACTAGCAACTGCTAAACCAATACTTGTTGCCATAACCCCACCTCTTGACCATGTTTCTACAATCATTTGTGCGTCCCATCCTGCTGCCATCGCTGATATCAACTCCGCTACACTCGATTCTTTAAATATTTCACACTGTATAATTATTTAAAATCAAGAACATCAATATTAACCTTTTAATCAAAAAGAAAACTTTCTAGGAAAAATAGGGGTAAAATGATGGATACTTACGGATTTAACAGTATCAATATAAGCTTTAGATGCTTTTTCTGGAGACCAAACCAACTTCATTTCTCCCTTTCAGTTTCTCTATATGGGTTGTTGTTGTGGGTGTAAATGGGGTTTTTGTAGTTGGTAAATCTTGGTGATCAAGTTGTGCTTTTTCTTTGGGGAAAAGTTTTGAAATCTGAAATGGGAAATGAAGTATGTAATGACACGAGGTTTATATATGTATATATATATATATATATATATATATATGGACAAGAGGGGTTGCTGCGATGGTAAGCAACCACAACTTTTAACCGAGAGGTTGTGAGTTCGAGTCTCCCCAAAAGCGAGGTGGGAAGTTCTTGGAGGGAAGTATGTCGGGGGTTTATTTGGAAACCGTCTCTCTACACAAGAGTAGGGGTAAGGTCTGCCTATACACTATCCTCCCTAGACCCCCACTAAATAAGATTATACTGGGTTGTTAAAAAAAAACGGAGAGAGAAACGGAGAGAAAAAGGAAGGTGAACGAAGCGAAGCGACGCTCTAGAAAGAGGGATTTAGGCTAAGAATAAAGGAAGAGGTCAATTTCATAAGAGTTGACATTCGGTTCCATGCAATTCCAACGTGGTGGTATTAGCTTTTCTGTGGATTTTGCCCTTTTTCTGCTTATATTTTAATTTTCTCTTGTTTTGTATTTTGCCTTTTGACACCCCCTCCACAAATGTCGTATCCTTCCACTAAATACAAGATTTATAAAATTATAAGTATAAACTGTTTTAAAAGAACAGTATTACTAGTATAATTTTTTAGTACTGCTTGTTCCAGGTCAGCATATACGTATTTTAAGGGTAAAAGATTTGCGGGGCCATTACATTTGTGTGATTATAAAAACTCTGCATTAAAGGAAAAATAAAAAATTTAAAATTGAATTTATTTCTAAATTTAAAAATATATTATTTATTTTGGAACAAAATAAAAAGAAAAATACCCTATCTAATTTGAAAGGGAGGGAGTACATATCATTTTAAGTTAATGTCAAGCAAGTATAAAGAAATACATATTATTTTAATTTAAAAGTGTACGAAAGTTATACACCTATAAGAGATTAATTAAAACTCTAATCTTAAATGAACTCTAACTTCACTTGTATAGTTAGTTGCATCATATTTTGAACATTTGAAAGTACGATTACACCTTGTATTATTTTGGTCAAGTATTCTAATTACACCAACTAATTTTTACCATCTCTCACTTCTCCTCTGTCATCGCTTACGCGGTTCAAAAATTTAGGAAATTGTATTGATACAACTTGTGATCCACGATTTCTTTTTTATTTTTTATTTTTTCTCGTTCGCACAAAAGGAAAAAGAATGTTTGCCTAGAGTGGAAGTGAAAAGCAAAATCATGTTTATATCATAATTATAATGTACTGGGATGAGAAAACGTATTTGGGGAGAGTGCCAAAATGAAGTTGTAGAAGCAAATGTGTACACGGATACTGAAAAATAGAAACAACAAAATCTTTGTTTACTTCCTATTAAATGCACTATTTAGGAGCAGACGTTATAAAAATGGCACGATTTTTTTCGTCAAATGACAGCTCAATCTTTACTTGTTCCCATTTACTGTTTTCCTCGTTGCTCAATTAATGCTCTTCTGCCTGAAACCAGCAGAAAAGAAAGAATACCAATTACTCCCAATTTTCTATGTTCTAATATCTGAATATAAGTAGTATTTCGTTTATATATAATTTGTTACTCTTTTTATTTTTATTTATTTTGCATGTTGAGTGAAAGATAATTGAAAAATATGTATATACGGCAAACCTAATTGAGTCGAAGACAATGAATTGTTGGATATGTCAACATCATCTCTGTGGCAAGGCTTGTCTTGAGAAAAATTAAGTTAATATATAAAATTGATTGAACAATGATATTTACGATACGTAGACGGGTCAAAGAATGACAATCAATAAAGAATAGCTAAAGAGGCACGGGTTACAATAAACACGAGCAGAGATTCAAGAGACTCGATGCGCGGACCTCTTTAGGTTCGAAAGTCAAGATAAGAGAATGAACCTGATTGTAAAAGAGGGTAAAGATACGTACTATCAGTAATTAATATGAATTAATTATAAAAAACGTTAGAGAACCTGTATTGAATTACAATGGTTACCAATTTATAATATAGCATCAGATGTCACTAATTGTCTATAGTGACCTTATTATGACAGAAACAAAACGTATCACCTAGAAATAGCTTTAAAAAGGGAAGACTGATCATTTGTAAAGATACGAAAAAACTATTGGAATACATTGATTTAATTTGCCTTCAGTTATTATTTCTCAATTATTCTTAATTCTATTTGATTATTAGTAACCCGAATTTCTTCTAATATAAGCTTTGACCAAAGTCCCAATATTTGGTTAAACAAATTGGTTCAATTACCGGGAATCTGATAATCGTTTTGCTTTCTTAAGCCAATTCTCTCATCAAACAACTTACCATGTCGAATATAAATGACAACAATCAATAAGATCTTCAACAACAGGAAAATAATATGGGTGACAGGACCCCACCCCCTACACCACGTGATTCACAACGTCAATCACGAGAATGAACTCCAGAACTTACTTTTTCCTCTTTTGGGATTGTGGGATAGCATCTTCTTCTATCCTTTGCTTTGTGTTGTATATGTTGTAAACGCCATTCTAGTCTGTTGCTGAAAATTCACGCAGACGTTCCTTGAGTCGTCTCGTGGCTTCTGAGGTTTTCTCATTTAAATTACTAGCAAAAGCTATAGCTTCCCAGTTATCTGGTACGCGTGGTAACGTCATTCTCTTACGCTAGAATCTATCTACAAACTCTCTAAGCAACTTTGAATCTCCTTGCTTGATTTTGAATATATCTTCCATAGTTTTTTCGAATTTTTGAGCTCCCGAGTGCGCTTTGATAAATGAATCTGCAAGCTCAGCAAAAGAATTTGTAGAATTTTTGGGTAAGAGAGGATATCATGTCAATGCTCCCTTGGTGAGTATTTCACCAAATTTCTTGACCAATATTGCTTCAATTTCTTATTTGGTTTTAAATCATTGCCTTTTACACCAGTTGTGAATGTAGTCACATGGTCTCGTGGATCAGTTGCGCCATCATACTTTGGAATATCAAGCATCTTAAGCTTCTTCAGAATTGGCACCGGAGCAGCACTAGGCTTCCATGGTTGTTGTGAGTATTTATCCATGTATATTCCTTTGAATACAGATGGTACTCTGGGTATTTTCTCTATGAGATCTCTTTGCTCCTTGAGTTACTTTGTAGGGGTAGAACTAATTTTTGTAAATCAGAATTAACTACGTTACCTGGTTCGCCATCACGAGACTCGCTCGGAGTTTCACCGATGCCTGAATGAAAAGCCCAGAACGTGGGTTTTCCATAGTATTCTAATTCGGAGTTGGTGTTAGTGGCGCAACTGGCAATTGGCTGGCAAAAGTACGGAGAGCATTATTGACTTATTGAGCAATTAAATTTTTCAGGGCATCATCGAATGCTTGTTCATTCGCAACTCCAACATTTTGATTCGTCTCAACTCTGTTTTGATTTGCAACCCCATTATTGTCTTATTATGATTTGTTTACCAATTTTATATTGGAATATGTTTTTTATAGTATTATAAATAGGGGTGCTACTACATATGTTTTAGTATGGAGAGGTAGCTACGTCATAATGAGATTCAAGAGCTTATGAGTTGTGAAAAATCCTCCTACCAAGTTCTCTCCCTAGTTTAATAAATTTCTTCTATATAGTTTTTGCTAAAATTTTTGCTTGTGCCTAAATTAATTTTTGGGATATTTCAATCCTTTAAATTGGTGTCAGAGCCCGCGTGAGATCCTGTCATAGCCGGTAGGAGATTCAAAAAAAAAAAAAAATACTCTATTACCTAATTGTCCTATTTTTGTGTTTGAGGGCAAAAGTAATTTTGAAACTTAGTATCAATAGATGAATAATTTTTTTAAGGATATTGAATTATTGTCCATCATTGATGAAGGATTTGAGGAACCCTAAAAGGCAAAACATTGACGAGCGATGCAGTTACGCAATTGGAGAAGAAAATATATTCAGATTATAAGGCACACTACTATCTCGCTATTAAAGCCGATTTGTAAATATCTAAAAAATATTTATATGCAAAGTCATCAAAGGAGGCTTAGACAATCTTGGTGAAGTCATATCAAAAAGTTGCTTATATAAAGAAGGAAAAACTGCAAAAGTTTAGGAATCAATTTGAGTTGGCTCATATGGGACCAACAGAGTCCGTCAAAGAATTTTTTACGAGAACTAAGAAATAGTCGATGGTCTAAGGATCAATAGAGAAATATTAGAAAAAGTTAAAATTATTAAAAAAGTATTGCAGTCCCTAAGTTTAAAGTTTAGCAACAAGAAAGTTATCCTTGAGGCTATCAAAGATCTTAGAACTCTTGGACTCGATGATTTAGAAATTGCTTTGCTGACATATGAGAGATTCTCGAATCAACAAAAAGATGAGACATTGGATGAGGCATCACGGGAAGCGATTATCAACCAAAAGAAAAGGAATACACATAAAATCCGACGGAGATAAATCAAGAAGGCCGAAATTCAGAAACTGACGAGAAAAGAAGAGAAGGTACATATACTTTTTGCTGTGATAGAGATTTTATTGAATGCGAAGGGAAGTTAAATAATATTCAGCAAATTATTTCTCCGATTGTTAAAGAGGACGATTCGGTTGCAAGGGATGCCAGTCCAAAAGAGGTTGGTGTTTTATTTGAAAACTTATTTGATAGCATTGAAGATGAACCTATAAATGAAAAAAGCTAATTGGTTCATCAAGAGAAAGTCTTTGATGATCTGCACAAGATTGAGGCAAAAATAGCTTGGGATCTAGAACTACAACACATGATTATAGATATTGAAGATGAAATAAATTTTGTGTCATTGTTCGAGATTACATATTTCAAGGAGCAAGACGATACATCTATTTGTGGCATTATTTTACAACCTATAGAATGACAAATTGGACTCAAATAGTTGTACAAGTCCAACTACAAGGAAACTAGAGAAGTAGATGATTTCAAAGTAAAGAAAAAAGATGTTGGTGATATTTTGAAGGAATTGCCAAGGTTAAAGACAAATCATATATGACCAATATTAAAGGAAAGCTGATAGTAACTAAAGACGATCCTCACGACTTTGTTGATGCAACATATTTTAGAGAGGAGAATCTAAAGTACTGGACTTCTACAAGGCTTGATGTTACGCATGGCATGATCAAGTTTGAAGATCTTGGTTTAAGGGAGATTGTTGAAAATTAAACCAAGATTAATTAGTATTCTTAAGTTGTCTAGGATTTGATATTTGGTAGTTTATTTAATTCATGTCTTACTAGGATTTATTTACCAATTTTACATTGGAGTATGTTTTTGTTTTGTAGTATGGCAATGACGGTGAGAGAAAGGCAAGCAGTCAGAAGCATAAATAGGGGTGCTAATACTTATTTTCTAATGTGGAAAGGCAGCTACAACGTAAAGAGATTCAAGAGTTTATGAGTTGTGAAAAATCCTCATACCAAATTCTCTCTCTAGTTCAATAAATTTTTTCTATATAACTTTTATTAAATTTATTATTTGTGCCTAAATTATTCATGGAATATTTTAATCCTTCACTTATAAATTTAGCACGATGGTAAATACTTGATACTAACATGAATACATGCATAAGACGTGGAAATTCTGGATCAGCACTATACTCGGGATAATACAAGGAGGATATTAACCTTTTCCATCACATTTGCTAATTGTATAAGCCATCTTAACCTATTTGATTTTAGTATTATAAGAAACAAAAAGTAAAAGAGAAAAAGAAAATAACACCGCGTACGTAGAATCAAAATTCTCAAATAGGATATGTCTGTTTGTATTATTCTGTTTAAGAATATACAAAAATTTATGACTCTGTCTTAGCAGACAATTTCGTTGACTTCAAATATTATCTATTCATTCCTCATTGGACGGCTAAATTGCCACGTCATTATACTTTCTCTTGTCCCTGGATTATACCGTACTTCAAGCTCAACATGTAAAATAAAATTCATTTAACGCATTTTTAATTCATCACTCTATTTTTTACATTGCAAACTATATTTCTTTTAACCAAACTTAAAATAGTAAAATAATTCAAATTTGTTATTGTAATAGAGGGATGATTCGCGGAACTTGACTTTGAAATTTATGAGTTTTGAATTAGACATTAAATTTATAACTCGTTTAGTTATTAGGTTCGCAATCGAATATTTTTTTGTATATTTAGTTAATTTTCTAATATAAATACAAAATTTAAGTAAAAGTTGATGAGTTCATCAAAACCTGTAACTAAATTTGTAGCTCTACCTTGATGATTATTTAATTTACGCTCACAAAATCAATTTTAGTGAAAGTGAGAGATTATGAGATCTGAAGTCCACATCTTTTATTTATGTATTAGGATATTAGCTAAGGTTTTATAATGATTATTTCAGTGGTTGTACAGAAAATATAATAGCTCAAGCTTATCCGTGTTATTTTAATTAATTCAGCAGATAATCACAAGTGTATATGAGTTACGAGTTTACACTCAACATATTTACCACACGGTCAAAGAGATAATCTCAATTTTGTTTTTAAAGACAACTACTCTATTTTTTGGGTAGAAATCCAATCGATTGTTCTGCGTGTCTACATAAGCTTGTTGGAAGAGGATTGCTATTAATATTTGGAGGGAGGCTTTTAGGCTAAGGGAATTTTGGAAAAGTAGAAAGATTTTGGAGAAGAGAAACTTTTATTACTCAAATTTGTTTTTGATTCTTTTGGCTTGATATGTTGTGTGTTGTGTATTATAAAAATGCCAAATACCATCCCATATTTATAGGGGAGGCTTGTCAAGCTCTTGAGTGTCTAGAGAGTTCTACCACTTCCTAGCTTTGTACATGTGCTAGAATTCTATGGAGAATTCTAGAGTATTTCCAAGCTCAAATGGACTAGAGTTCTCTAGAACGTTCCGGAATCTAGAGTTGCTTAGAATGTTCCGGAATTGGGCTCTTTATTTTTCATAATTTCTTAAGCCCAAATTATTACAAAATCAAGTTTATTTTAATTTTATTTCCAACACCCCCCCTTAAACTTGATTTGTCATTCCAAGCAAACTTCTTAACTTGATGAAGTCCTCTTGCTTGAGTGGCTTGGTGAAGATATCTGCAACTTGGTCTTTGGACTTCACGTACTCTACTTGTACATCCTTTCTTGTGATGCACTCTCTTATGTAGTGATAGCGTGTGTCAATATGCTTGCTTCGATCATGGAACACCGGATTTTTCGCCAACGCCAACGTCGACTTATTATCCACGCAAATTGTAGTTGGATCTTCTTGTGGCCATCCGAGCTCCTTTAGCAAACTTCGCATCCAAATTGCATGACATACATAGGAGGTAGCGGCAACGTACTCAGCTTCACATGTGGATAGAGTGACAATTGGTTGTTTCTTGGACATCCAAGTGAAGGCGGTGTCTCCCATGAAGAACACGAAGCCCGTGGTACTTTTTCTATCATCAATGTCTCCGGCCCAATCGCTATCGCTATAACCAACAAGCTTATAATCATTAGAAGTTGAATAGAACAAGCCAAAGTTGATTGTACCTTTGAGGTAGCGGAGAATTCTTCTTGCAGCCTTCAAGTGTGTAGTAGTTGAATTCTCCATGTAGCGACTTATGAGGCCGGTGGTGTAGAGAATGTCGGGTCTCGTGCAAGTCAAATATCGTAAGCTTCCAACTAAGCTCTTGAACATCGTCGTGTCCACTTTCTCAGCTTCATCATGCTTCGACAACTTGATCCCGCACTCCACCGGTGTCTTGACTGGGTTGCAATCATCCATCTTGAACTTCTTTAGGATCTCCTTCGCATAGCCCTCCTGTGAGATGAAAATTCCATCCTCAAGTTGTTTGACTTCAATGCCAAGATAGTACGCCATAAGCCCAATGTCGGTCATCTCGAACTCTTTAGCCATCGCTTGCTTGAACTCATCGATCATCCTTTGGTTACTTCCTGCAAAGATTAAATCATCCACGTACAAGCAAACGATCAAGATATCTCCATCTTTCATCTTGGCATAGAGCGCATGCTCATGTGGGCATTTGGCGAAGTCATTTTCTTGCAAGTACTTGTCGATCCTACTGTTCCACGCCCTTGGTGCTTGCTTTAGTCCATATAACGCCTTCTTCAATCTTAAGACTTTGTCTTCCCGCGTCTTCACCTCATAGCCTATAGGTTGTCGGATGTAAACTTCTTCCTCAAGGACTCCATTCAAGAACGCCGACTTTACATCCATTTGGTGTATCTTCCATTTATTTTGAGCTGCCATAGAAATGATTAGTCTTACAGTTTCTAACCGGGCTACAGGGGCAAATACCTCGTCATAGTCGATGCTGGCTCTTTGACTGTATCCTTTTGCAACAAGCCTCGCCTTGTATCTTTCGATTTCTCCCTTGCAGTTTTTCTTTGCCTTGTACACCCACTTGACGTTGATCGCCTTTTGCCCTTTTGGAAGTGAAGTCTGCTCCCAGGTGTCGTTCTTTTCGATGGACTGTATCTCCTCATCCATTGCATCTCGCCATTTTCTTACTTTGTACGACTTCTTCAAAGACTGGTTCACAATCAGCAAATAGACAAAGAAGAGTTAGGTCCTCTAACCTTTCAGTGTCTTCATAAATGTCTTCCAAACTCCTTGCGTGTTCCTCGCTCCTTTCATTCAGAAACGATGGTGGCGAGTCATCTTGAACTGCTGTTGGCGAGGTAGGTGGAGTAGTTAGCTCTCGATGGGCATCCTCTGCTGTAGATCTTTGTTCTTCTTCTTCGGTTGGAATAATGGAACTAAAGTCCTTGAGAGAACCAAAATTCCATTCTCCTTCTTCATCAAACTCCACGTCCCGACTTATCACAAGCTTGTTAGTATCTGGATTATATAATTTGTAGCCTTTGGAGTTGGAATCATACCCGATAAAGATGAACGCCTTACTTTTGTCATCGAGCTTGTTCCGTGTCTCGTCAGGTACATGTGCGTAGGCTTTGCTTCCAAAGACTCTTAGATGGGAGATTCCTGGCTTCCTTCCACTCCAAGCTTCTTGTGGTGTCTTTCCCCACACGCTCCTTGTTGGTGATCGGTTGAGTAGGTAGACTGCACACGCTACTGCTTCGGCCCAGAATTCCTTTGGTAGCTTCTTGCTCTTTAGCATACTCCGCGCCATGTCTAGAATTGTCCGGTTCTTCCTTTCCGCCACTCCATTTTGTTGGGGGGACCTTGGTACCGTTAGTGGACGCCTTATTCCATGCTCCTCGCAAAAATTCTGGAACTCTCTAGAAGTGAACTCGCCTCCACGATCGGATCTCATGGCCTTTATGTGTAGTCCACTTTCTTTTTCCACTGCCGCTTTGAATTTCTTGAATACTTCAAATGCCTCCGATTTTTGCTTCAAGAAATACACCCATGTCTTTCTAGAAAAATCATCAATAAATAGAAGGAAATAGTTGCTTTTACCGAGGGAGCTTGGCTTGATCGGACCACATATGTCGGTATGTATGAGCTCCAATGGCTTTTGGGCTCTCGAGCTTGACTCCTTTGGAAAACTCTTCCGAAATTGCTTTCCGAGTAGGCATCCTTCGCATAATTGATCGGGGTGTCTAATGGATGGTAGTCCTCGCACCATGTCCTTTTTGGATAGTAGCTCCAAGCCTCCAAAATTCAAGTGCCCAAATCGAAGATGCCAAAGCCAAGATACATCTTTGTAGCAAGCTTTAAGACACTTTGCAACATCATTTTGAATGTTCAACAAGAACATTCTATTTTTGGACATAGGCACCTTAGTGATTAAATTATTTTTATTATCTCTTATGGAAAGACTATGATCTTTCATATGAATGTCATAGCCCTTCTCTAAGAGTTGCCCCAAACTCAATATATTATTTTTCATGTTGGGCACATAGTAGACATTTGAGATAAATTGGTGATTTCCATTCTTCAAGCGGATTAGGATGTTACCTTTGCCTTTCACTGGTATTTTGGATTCATCACCAAAAGAAACATTACCACTCACCGATTCGTCGAGCTCCACGAACATGCTCCTCTTTCCACACATATGGTTGCTCGCCCCGGTGTCAAGGTACCAAGTGTTGTCTTGTCTCCCTTCTTCTCCTTTGTATACTAGAAGTAGGGTCACGTCTTTTTGGCCCTTATCCTCCACAAGGTTGGCGGTCTCTTCGACTTTGATTTGAGACCCTCTACATTGTGAAGCATAGTGTCCATATTTTTGACAAGAATAACATTTGATTTGAGATTTATCGTACCTTGCACCTTGGTTGCCTCTCCCACGACTTGGGTATTCTCTTCTTTCTTCATTGTTGTTGAAACCTCCTCGTCCACGTCCATAGCCTCGACCTCGTCCACGACCACGACCTCTTCCATATTGACCTCGTCCATTTCCGATATTTTCTTCCTTATCTTTTATTTGCATCTTGAATAATTGCTCCACTATATCTTGTTTTTTCTTATGCTTTTCTTCATATGCTTGTAAGGATCCCATTAGTTGATCAATTGACATCTCCTCCAAATTTTTAGTTTCTTCAATTGTTATGACAATATGCTCGAATTTGGAAGTTAATGACCGGAGTATCTTCTCAATAATTCTAACATCTTCCAATTTTTCACCATTTCTTTTCATTTGATTTAAAACCACCAAAACTCTTGAAAAATAGTCGGAAATGGACTCCCCTTCTTTCATATGTAAAGACTCAAATTCTCCTCTTAATGTTTGGAGACGTACCTTCTTTACTTGCTCGGCACCTTTGCAAGACGTTTGGAGTTTCTCCCACGCTTCCTTAGCAATGGTTGCACTTGAGATCTTCTCGAACCCATCATCATCCAATGCTTGGTAGATGAGGTAGAGAGCTTTCTTGTCTCTCTTTCTTGAATCCTTCACACCATCCTTTTGAGTTTGGGATAATGTAGATTCATCTCGGGGCTCATTGTAGCCTTTCTCTTCAATATCCCAAACATCATGTGCACCTAGGAAAGTCTTCATCTTGATACTCCAATTATCATAGTTGCTCTTGTTGAGCATAGGAACTTGGAAGGATGCAACACCATTTGCCATGATTTTAGAAATTTTATGTTAGAATCTTGTGGCTCTGATACCACTTTGTTGGAAGAGGATTGCTATTAATATTTGGAGGGAGGCTTTTAGGCTAAGGGAATTTTGGAAGAGTAGAAAGATTTTGGAGAAGAGAAACTTTTATTACTCAAACTTGTTTTTGATTCTTTTGGCTTGATATGTTGTGTGTTGTGTGTTATACAAATGCCAAATACCATCCCATATTTATAGGGGAGGCTTGCCAAGCTCTTGAGTGTCTAGAGAGTCCTACCACTTCCTAGCTTTGTACATGTGCTAGAATTCTATGGAGAATTCTAGAGTATTTCCAAGCTCAAATGGACTAGAGTTCTCTAGAACGTTCCGGAATCTAGAGTTGCCTAGAATGTTCCGGAATTGGGCTCTTTGTTTTTCATAATTTCTTAAGCCCAAATTATTACAAAATCAAGTTTATTTTAATTTTATTTCCAACAAAGCTATTTTTATATATATATATATATATATATGTACAACCACTTATCTTCCTTTTTTTAATAATTATGATGTTCGGACCAGTTTATCCGCACTTCGATTAATTTTATAGGATATTTGTCACTTTCTACTAGCAACAGTTACCAAGTAACTTTGTCTACCAATATTTGAATAGACCGGAAAAATCATCTAACAGTTTTTATCTTCACTGAAATTTAAACCTATATGTATTCTGTTCTACACATATGATTTCATGACATATAATTAAGACCGATGTCAAATAGTTCAGTTTTTGATACATTATATATGATTCTTTTCCTATAGTGAAACAAATTTCACGACTGGCAATTATACAATGTGTTTATAAACCTTGTTGCTAACGATATAACATGCTTTATATTTACTTAGTTAGCATCTTATACATTAATCAAAATAAAATGATTATACTTAAGGAGTGAGGGAACTATAGTTACGCGTCCATATATTTAGTTGTTGATTTAACTTTTCTCTAATTGTTACATATACGATCACTACTTTACGGCTTGTTTGGATGGTTATTATCTATTGCATCGTATTGTATTGTTATCTAAAAATAATATTTATTTGATTGTTTATTTAAAATTGATTGTATAGTATTATTAAATGCATTATTCCGGAACAACTAAAAGCTCCATTTTATGAAACAACCAATTTGGTGTGTTGAGATCGTTTCCTATTTTCTTTTCTAGTTATGCCCTTACTTATTATTGCATAGTTCTATTTTAACATTTATTTTTTTATTTTAACTCAAAATCTCCAATTTATTGACCTACTTTGTTTTCTTCCATCTTTTATATAGTTGATTTACCCTATTCATTTTATCTAAGTCTCTGTTCGATTCGTTGTCTTCTCCAACGTTTTAATTTTTTCTTGTCGCTAATATTAGTTAATCTTTTTTTTCTTTTAGATTTTTGCTCTTATTTTCAAGCTACATAATTAATGATCAATTAGTAGAAAGATATTTTCATAAATTTTTTTATGTGTAATTATTGATAACTTTTATTTAAAATAAGTGATGGTATTTTAGTGAATTTATCAGTTACAATATAATATGATACAATCAATATAATATAATATAATACAATGCATACAGTATAAAATAATGGGCATAAACAAAGGTCCAAACATAGTGTTAGGTTCGATATATGTGTATATATATATATTAAGCTTGCGTCTATTGTTACAAAACATATATAGACTTTTAATTAGTCATTGGCACACTATATATACTTTGGGATAAAGCCCTTTCATATTGCCGTTCCTGTGTCACGATCTGAATTTTTCACCCTCGGAAGTCGTGATGATGCCTACTAATGGGAGCTACACAAGCCAGCTTTAATTACTTTCGTTAATAGCATAATTCCTTTTTAACAATTATTGGTAATAATATAATAGCATCGAAATTAAATAATAAGCGGAAGTCTTAACTATAGAAAACTGAATCGAAATGCGGAATATTTAATATAAGCCTCTACCCAAGACTGGTATCACAATACTCATGAACTACTAAGAGTGCTAAATACAATCGTTTGAAAGCAAATAAACAGTTTGTCTCGAATACAAAGAGATAACAGACTAAAATAAAGGATAGAGGAGACGTCGGGCCTGCGGACGCCTGCAGGGCTACCTCAGTGTCTCGTTGGACTGAAGGCTGGCTCCCAATCATACACTGCTACTCAAGTGCGGCTCCGGCACCTGGATCTGCGAAAAATAGCACAGAATGTAGCATCAGCACAACCGACCCCATGTGCTGGTAAGTGCCTAGTCTAACTCTGGCGAAGTAGTGACGAGGCTAGACCGGACTACCATGTAAACATGTGCAGTTACGTAACATATATTGAAGAAAAATAAACATGTAATGAGCATTTATAAGGGAGGGGGGTACATGCTTCGGGGAACAAGATCAACCTAACAGAAACTCAATAGATATATGAAAGAACAATATAGCATCAACAATAGTTCAATAACACTACTGTTGCGGTGTGCAACCCGATCTCTTATCAATTAATTCCATTGCAGCATGCAACCCGATCCAATATACATATAGCTGTTGCGGCGTGCAACCCGATCCAATACAACAACTATTGCGGCGTGCAACCCGATCCAATATAATAACTGTTGCGGCATGTAACCCGATCCAATATATACATCATACTCGAAAATAACAATAACAAATTAAGACTCCACACCTATTCCCTCAAGCTAGGGTTAAACTAATACTTACCTTGATGCCTTGAATTCCAATCAAACCTCAACTATAGCTTTGCCCCTTGGTTCCACCACCAGCCCGCTCGAATCTAGTCATAAGTTATTCAATCTTACTAACAAATGCTAAATGAATCAACCCGATGCATGAAAATAAGTTTTAGAAAGTTTTTACCCAAAAAGGTAAAAAACGTCCCCCCCACCCCAGGGCCCACGTGGTCGAAACTCGAGGTTTGGATTAAAACCCTGTTACCCATTCCCCCATGAATCAAAATATGTGATTTATTTTGAAATCGGACCTCAAATTGAGGTCGGACTCCCCAATTTTTAGAAAACTTAGGTTCTACCCAAAACACCCGATTATCCCATGAAAATCTTTGATTTGAAGTTGAAATCATGTTAAAAGATGTTAAGGAATGAAGAAAATGAGTTAGAAATCACTTACCAATCGTTTTGGAGAAGAAGAGTTGTTTGGAAAATCGTCTCTTATGTTTTGGGGTTTTGAAAAGTGTAAAAGAACTGAAATTCACGTGTATTTATACCACTATGAGGTTCCTTGTGCAGATCGTGCAAAAAGGACCACGGCTGCACATGCTTACTGAAGGCCTTCGGATCATTGCCTAGTGCGGACAGCACCAAGCCGACCGCGGCCACGCAGCACCCACGATGGGCCGTGCAAAGGCGACCGCGGCCGCATGCATTTTCTCGCGGGCCGCGCTAGAGGGTCTAAAGACCTGCCAATTTCCTGAACCTGCATCATCTGATCTTTTTGAGCCTAAGGCATCCCGGAACATACTCGAAGCTCACCCGAGCCCACAAAACTCTAATCCAAGTATACACACAACCTCAAAAGTATCTTACAAACATATTCGTGTGATCAAATCACCAATATAACATCATGAACATGGAATTGACCATCAAGATCAATCAAATTTCTCAAATCTCCTTTTTACCATAAATTTCCCCATTAGGATCCGGATCGCTTCAAACGATGTCCGTTTTTAATCAAACTTTTACATGAGTGATTCAAAACATATATAAGACTTGTACCGAGCGTCGGAACCGAGCCTGATACCATTACTTTCAAATTAGATTTCACTTTAATCTCTTAAAGAATTTTCAAAAAGCAAATTTCACTTAAAATTTCATATCTGGGGCTTGGGACTTCAGAATTCGATTTTGGGCATGCGTCTAAGGCTCATATTTTCCTATGGATCCTCTTGGACCGTCAACACATGGGTCCGAGTCCGTTTACCCAAAATATTAACTAAAGTCAAATCTATTCATTTTTAATATTAAAATTTAGCATTTTTCATATAATTTCACATATAAACTTTCCGGCTATGCGCCCGGACTGTGCACGCAAATCGAGGAAACCAAAATAAGGTTTTCAGGGCCTCAGAAACTTAGAGTGAGTAAGGAAACAAGTGATGACCCTTTTGGGTCGTTACATTCTCCACCTCTAAAACAAACGATCGTCCTCGAACGTACAAAGAAAGAAGTACTTGAGTCGGGGAAAGATGAGGATAACGACTCCGCATATCAGACTCGGACTCCCAGGTTGATGCCTCAGGAGGCTGACCTATCTATTGAACACGCATAGAAGGAAAACTCTTGGATCTCAACTGAGGATCCTGCCGTTTTAAAATAGCTACCGGCCGCTTCTCTTAAGACAAGTCCTTGTCCAACTGGATAGTGCTGAAATCTAACACGTGGGCTGGATCGCCGTGATACCTCCAAAGCATGGATACATGAAAAACTGGATGCACGGCTTATAAGCTAGGCGGCAATGCAATTCTATAAGCCAACTCTCCCACTCGATCAAGAATCTCAAACGGACAAATGAACCTAGGGCTAAGCTTTCCCTTCTTCCCAAATATCATCACACACTTGATAGGCGACACTCGGAGCAATACCCACTCACCAACCATGAAAGCCACATCTCGAACTTTACGATCTGCATAGCTCTTTTTCCTGGACTAGGCTGTACGAAGCCTATCCTGAATGATCTTGACCTTGTCCTAGGCCTCCTGAACCAAATCTGTACCCAACAACCGAGCCTTTCCCGGCTTAAACCACCCAACCGGAGATCGACACCTCCGACAATATAAAGCCTCACAAGGAGCCATCCGAATGCTCGACTGGTAGCTGTTGTTGTAGGCAAATTCTACTAAAGGGAAGAACTGATCCCATGAACCTCCAAAGTCAATAACACAAGCTCGGAGCATATCCTCCAATATTTGATTAGTCCTCTCGGACTGACCGTCCTTCTGGGGATGAAATGTTGTGCTCAACTCAACCCGTGTTCCTAACTCTCACTAAGCTGCTCTCTAGAAGCGCGAGGTAAACTGTGTACCCCGGTCCGAAATGATAGATATGGGCACACAATGGAGGCAAACAATCTCCCAAATATAGATTCAGCTAATCTCTCAGAAGAAAAAGAGACTGCCACATGAATGAAATGCGCTGATTTGGTCAGCCTATCAACAGTGACCCAGACTGCTTCGAGCTTCTTCCGAGTCAACGGAAGTCCAATAACAAAGTCTATAGTGATCCACTCTTACTTCTACTCGGGAAGCTCAATCCTCTGAAATAAACCACCAGGCCTCTGATTAAACCTGCTGACAATTCAAACAATGAGTCACATATGCTACGATATGCTTCTTCATTGTACGCCACCAATAATGCTTCCACAAATCCTGATACATCTTTGTGGCGCCCGGATGAATAGAGTACCGAGAACTATGGGCCTCCTCTAAATTTAACTCTCGAAGCCCATCCACATTGGGCACACAAACGCGCCCCTGCAATCTCAAGACTCCATCGGCATCTAATGTAACCTGCTTGGCACCTCCTCGCTGCACCATGTCTCTAAGAACACACACGTGGGGATCATTAAACTGCCAATCACGGATACGCTCCAATGATGAAGAACGAGCGATGATGCAAGCTAACACCCAGCTAGGCTCAGAAATATCCAACCTTACAAATCGATTGTCCAAAGTCTGAACATCCAAAGCAAGCGGCCTCTGTTTGGCCGTAATATAAGATGGACTGCACATGCTGGCTGACTTCCTACTCAAGGCATTAGCCACCACATTGGCCTTCATTTGGTGATATAAGATAGTAACATCATAATCCTGTAACAACTCTAACCACCTTCTCAGCCTCAAATTCAACTCCTTCTGCTTGAACAGATACCGAGGACTCTTGTGATCAGTGTACACCTCACATGCCATGCCGTATAGATAATGCCTCAAGATCTTCAATACATGAACAATGGCTGCCAAATCCAGATCATGAACCGGATAATTCTTCTCGTGAATCTTCAACTACCTCGAAGCATAGGCAATGACCTTGCCATCCTGCATTAACACTGCACCAAGCCCAATACGGGAAGCAGCACAATAAACTGTATAAGGCCCTTAACCCGTGGGGAAAACCATCACCAGTGCTGTAGCCAGAGTTGTCTTGAGATTCTGAAAGCTAGCCTCACACTCATCCAACCATCCGAATTGTGCATCCTTCCGGGTTAATCTGGTCATTGGGGCTGCAATAGATAAAAATCCCTCCATGAACCATCAATAGTAGCCTGCCAACCCCAAGAGACTCTGAATCTCTGTAGCTGATGTTGGTCTAGGCCAGCTCTTGACTGCCTCAATCTTCTTTGGGTCCACCTAAATACCCTCTGCTGATACAACATGACCCAAAAATGCAACTGAACTCAACCAGAATTCACACTTCGAGAACTTAGCATTTAACCGACTATCCCTCAAAGTCTGAAGAACCATTCTAAGGTGTTGCTCATGATCCTCCTGGATGCGAGAATATATAAATATATCATCAATGAAATCTATCATGAATGAGGCCAAATAAGGTCTGAACACCCGGTTCATCAAGTCTATAAAAGCTGCAGGGGCAATGGTCAACCCGAATGACATAACCAAGAACTCATAATGCCCGTACCGAGTGCGAAAAACTGTCTTTGGGACATCAGTTGCCCTAATTCTCAACTGATGGTTGCCAAATCGCAAGTCAATCTTGGAAAATACCCTGGCACCCTGAAGCTGGTAAAACAAATCACCAATCCTCGGTAGTGGATACTTATTCTTAATCGTTACCTTATTCAATTGCCGGTAATTAATACACATTCTCATTGACCCATCCTTATTTTTGACAAATAACACTGGCGCACCCCAAGGTGAGACACTAGGTCTAATGAAACCTTCTCAAGCAAATCCTGCAATTGTTCCTTTAACTCTTTCAAATCAGGCGGGGCCATACGATATGGCGGAATGGAAATGGGATGAGTGCCCAGAACCTGATCAATGCAGAAATCAACATCCCTGTCGGGTGGCATACCCGACAGGTCTGAAGGAAAGGCATCAGGGAACTCACAATAACGGGCACAAAATTGATAGAGGGAACTTCGGCACTGAAATCCCGAACATAAGCCAAATAAGCCAAATGCCCCTTCTCAACCATATGCTGAGCCTTCACATATGATATAACACTACTGGTAGAATGAGCTGGGGTACCTCTCCACTCTAAACGAGGCATACCCGGTAAAGCTAAGGTCATAATCTTGGCATGACAGTCCAAGATAGTGTGATAAGGTGATAACCAGTCCATCCCCAATATAATGTTGAAATCTACCATGTCTAAAAGTAATAAATCTACACGAGTCTCACGACCCCCAATGACAACAACACAAGAACGATGGACTCGATTGACCACAATGGAGTCACATACTGGTGTAGACACATAAGCAGAAATACCCAATGCATCACTAGGCATGATCAAGCAAAAAAAGATGACATATACGAATACGTAGACCTCAGATCAAACAACACTGAAGCATCTTGATCAGAAACTAGAGCCGTGGCTGTAATAACCGCATCTGAAGTATATGCCTCGGGTCTGGCCTGAAGAGCATAACATCGGGGCTGGGGCCCACCACCCTGGTCTACCTCCCTAGGACGGCCTGCTGCTGGCTGGCCTCCACCTCTGTCGATCTAAACTCCACCTCTATGGCCTCTACCTCCCCCTCTAGCACCTCTACCACTACCTCTAGCTAGTTGTGCGGGTTGTGGGTCATCTGGTGCCTAAGTAATAAGACGGGGACCCTGCTACTGCGACTGACCTCGGACAAGCCCTCATGATGTGACCATACTCACCACACTCATAACATACACCCAAATGTTGTGGCTGAGGAAACTGAGGCTGACCTTGGCAGCCTGAATGATCACCCCAGAAACTCTAAAGTGACGGTGCACTGATAGGAGTTGATGTTGCACTGCAGGACTGCTGGTTAGAATACTGTCCACGAAAACCATGATCACCTGATGTACCACGGGAAACTTGGAGCGCTGACTGGAAGGGCCTAGGAGGATGAACCCGATCATGCGAATCCATGCCTCCAGATGAAGCACCAGTGAATCCGCCTGACAGACGGGGTCTTTTACCTGCCTTGTGACAATACTATCTATATCCTCCGGGCCACATTGGCCGCTCCTGAAAGGATATCTCGCTCCCGGCCTCTCTAGTCATCTGGAGACGAATATGCTAGATTAGTCCATCAATAAACCGTATCACTCTCTCCCTCTCAGTGGGGAGTATAACAATGGCATGGCGTGCTAGCTCAATTAACCTGGTCTCGTACTGGGTGACTGTCATAGATCCCTGATGGAGATGCTCGAACTGCCTCCGATAGGCCTAATAAGGAGAAACTTCTC
Organism: Nicotiana benthamiana; assembly: GCA_034376525.1. Taxonomy (NCBI): domain Eukaryota; kingdom Viridiplantae; phylum Streptophyta; class Magnoliopsida; order Solanales; family Solanaceae; genus Nicotiana; species Nicotiana benthamiana. Next base: position 90,792,530 of record CM067332.1, on the reverse strand, counting down.
CATAAATACATGCGTGAACTTCTCCCAGGTCAAGGCGGGAGATCCTGCTGGCCTAGCTGGATAATAATCCCTCCACCAAGTCTTGGCAGGTCCAGACAACCAGAATGTTGCGAAATCAATCCCATTGGTCTCCACAATACCCATGTTCCGAAGAACCTCATGGCAGTTGTCCAAATAATCTTGAGAATTCTCGGTAGATGCACCGCTGAAGGTTGTAGTGAAAAGATTGGTGAACCTATCCAATCTCCATAAAGCGTTGACAGACATGGCTGCTCCATCACTGGCTTGGGCTACCCCACCCGACTGAACTACTCTAACCGGCTAAGCTGCTGAAGTCTAAAGCTGGGGAGCTACCAGATCTGGAGTACGAGTAGCAGGAGTCTGTGCCCCTCCTCCAGCCTGAGAGACGGCTGGTGCTGTAGGAAGCAACCCTGCTCGGGTGACACTATCCATAAGACCCACCAATCGGACCAGAGACTACTGAAGAACGGGGGTGGCAATGAACCCCTCTGGAACTTGAGCGGGACCACCAGAACTGCTGGAGCTAGGGCTAGAACCTCCTCGTCAAAGTAAACCTGAGGCTCCGCCACTGCTGCTGCTGGTTGGGGCTGAGCTCTGCCCCTATCTCGGCCTTACCCTCCGCCCCTAGTAGGAGCTGTTTGGGGCTCAGACTGCTGATCAGAAGATGAGGAAGAGCGTGTTCTCGCCATCTGCGAAAGAACAAAGTAGAATTTCAATTAGTACCGAGAAACCAATACGCACGACAAGGAAGAACATATATGAAATTTTCCTAACTCTGTAGCCTTTGAGGAATAAATACATACGTCTCTGTACCGATCCCTCAAACTCTACTAAGCTTGTCTGTGAGTTGTGAGACCTATGCAACCTAGAGCTCTGATACTAACTTGTCACGACCCGAATTTCCCACCTTTGGGAGTCGTGATGGCGTCTATTAATGGGAGCTAGGCAATCAAGATTTAATTACTTCCCATTAATAACATAATACCTTTTTAACAGTTATTTGGCAATAATATAATAGCATCGAAACTAAATAATAAGCGGAAGTCTTAATTATAGAAAATTGAATCAAAATGCGGAATATTCAATATCAGCCTCTACCCAAGACTGGTGTCACAATACTTACGAACTACTAAGAGTGCTAAATACAATCGTCTGAAAGAAAATATAAATGTTTGTCTCGAAGACAAAGAAATAACATATTAAAATAAAGGATAGAGGAGACGTCAGGCCTGCAGACCCTTGCAGAGCTACCTCGGTATCTCGCTGGACTGAAGGCTGGCTCCTAATCTAATAATGCTGCTCAAATGCTGCTCTGGAACCTGGATCTGTGCAAAATAGCACATAGTGTAGCATCAGCACAACCAACCCTATGCGCTGGTAAGTTCCTAGTCTAACCCCGGTGAAGTAGCGACAAGGCTAGACCGGATACCATGTAAACCTGTGCAGTTACGTAATATATATTGAAGAAAAATAAACAGGTAATGAGCAGTTATAAGAGAGGGGGGGGTACATGCTTCGGGGAACAAGATCAACCTAACAGAAACCCAATAGATATATGAAAGAACAGTATAACATCAACAACAATTCAATAACACTATTGTTGCGGCGTGGAACCTGATCCCTTATCAATTAACTCTGTTGCGGCGTGCAACCCGATCTAATATACATATAGCTATTATGGCATGCAACCCGATCCAATACAACATCTGTTGCAGCGTGCAACCTGATCCAATGTAACATCTGTTACGGCGTGCAACCCGATTCAATATAATACCTGTTGCGGCGTGCAACCTAATCTAATATAATACCTGTTACGCCGTGCAACTTGATCCAATATAACATCTAAATACACAACTTACATTGATCATGACAACAGTTATGGTACGGGATTAACCATAATTTGTACTATCCCGACAAGGAAACTCAACAGTGCAAGTATATACGTCTCGGCAAGGGAATAACCAATAAAACCTTTTCTTTCTTTCATTTTCATTTCATAGTTCACATTATTACGTGAGCCAATGATCCAAGGATTTAATTATTTTGTATGCCTTCACAAACTGTATTTTAACTCGAGCCAATGCTCCCCGGAGTTTAAAGTTCACAATTTCCCTTCACATGCTCTTTACAACATATAGAAATCGTCAATTAAGCACGGGAGTTACAATAAAATCAGAATATTCATAATACAAGGACTCACGGTCATGCTAGACATCAATGTATAGATACTCGTCACTATGGCTACACATCATACTCGGCAATTAACAAGTAGCAATTAAGACTCCAAACCTATTCCCTCAAGCTAGGGTTAAACCAACACTTACCTCGATGCCTTGAATTCCACTTAAACCTCAACTATAGCTTTGCCCCTTGGTTCCACCACCAATCCGCTCAAATCTAGTCATAAGTCATTTAATCTCATTAACAAATGCTAAATGAATCAACCCCGATGAATGAAAATAAGTTTTACAAAGTTTTTACCCAAAAAGGTCAAAAGTACCCCCTAGGCCCACGTGGTCGAAACTCGAGGTTTGGACCAAAACCCGGTTACCCATTCCCTCATGAATCAAAATATGTGATTTATTTTGAAATCGAACCTCAAATTGAGGCCGAACTCCCCAATTTTTAAAAAACCTAGGTTCTACCCAAAACACCCAATTTTCCCATGAAAACCTTTGATTTGAAGTTGAAATCATGTTAAAAGATGATAAGGAGTGAAGAAAATGATTTGAAATCACTTACCAATCATTTTGGAGAAGTAGAGTTGTTTGGAAAATCGCCTATTATGTTTTGGGGTTTTGAAAAGTGTAAATTAACTGAAATTCACGTGTATTTATAGCCCTATGAGGTTCCATGTGCAGACCGCGCAAAAAGGTCCGCGGCCGCACATGATTGCTGAAGGCTTGCAGATCATTGCCCAATGCGGACTGCACCAAGCCGACCACGGCCGTGCAGCACCCACCGTGGACCGCGCAAAGGTGACCGCGGCCGCACTGACCCCTTCGCGGCCGTACGAGTTTTCTTGCGGGCCACGCTAGAGGGTTCAGAGACCTGCTAATTTCCTGAACCTACAACATTTGATCTATTTGAGCCTAAGGCATCCCAGAACCTACTCGAAGCTCTCACGAGCCCTCAAAACTCTAATCCAAGTATACACACAACCTTAAAAATATCTTACAAACATATTCGTGTAATCAAATCACCAATATAACATCATAAACATGGAATTGACCTTCAAGATCAATAAAATTTCTCAAATCTCCCTTTTTACCATAAATTTTCCCATTAGGGTCCGGATCGCGTTAAACGACGTCCGTTTTTAACCAAACTTTTACAAGAGTGTTCAAAATATATATGAGACTTGTACCTGGCGTCAGAACCAAAATACGGGCCCGATACCATTACTTTCAAACTAGATTTCACTTCAATTCTCTTCAAATATTTTCGGAAAGTAAATTTCACTTAATAATTCATATCTCGGGCTTGGGACCTTAGAATTCGATTTCGGGCATGCGCCCAAGTCTCATATTTTCCTACGGACCCTCTGGGACCGTTAAATCACGGGTCCGGAACCGTTTACCCAAAATATTGACCAAAGTCAAATCTATTCATTTTTAATTTCCAAATTTAGCATTTTCACAGAATTTCACATATAAGCTTTCCGTCTATGTGGCCGAACTGCGTACGCAAATCGAAGCAACCCTAAATGAGGTTTTCAAGGCCTCGGAAGCACAGAATGAGTAAGAAAATAAATGATGACCCATTTGGGTTCACCCTGACTAATCCCACTCGATCTTGTCGCTATCGCTTTGCAACTTGCTTCAAGTGTTCAGTTGTGCGATATGATTCTCAACACTCTTTTTACATAGGGGTTGGTATATGGTAAGGGAAGGAGGGAGACTAGACGGTACTGATTCAGTCAAATTCAGTAGCTTTGGTTCAAATTATGTATTCATCTTATAAAATTTATTGAATAAGTACAAGTTATTAATTTAGAACTTAGTAAATCTAAAAGGTTTAAAATATCGAATCCATAAGTTTCAAATCCTTACTCTGCCTCTGTATATGGTGATAGTGGCGTTCAAAGACAGAGCTTAATTGTTCTAAATTGTAGATAGCGATATTAGGTATTAATTACTAAGTTCTAATTTTAATATATATATATATATATATATATATATATATATATATATATATATATATATATATATATGGTAAAATTTGGACTAAACTCACTAAATTTGACCGAACATTGTTTACTCTTCTAGCTCCGCGTGGTGATTGGTAACGTCCCCATCAGTTTATTCAAGGAAAAATAAAAACAAAAATATGTTAACTAACCATATTCTAATAGGAAATTTGTAGCCAGAGTTTCTTAAGCAGCCCGTAATTAGAGGTTGATGTAATGATTGGAATTAGAAGTTAATTAGATTAATAAGTTATCCGAAAGAAAAGGACCTTATCATACAATAATTACACTAGTTGTCTAGTGTAATCCCTATTTTATTTAATCGGATATGTACAAACAAATTAAGACAGTACTAACAAACATGATGTAATTGTATATATAAGCCAAGTTTACCATGGTTTCCGTACTTATAAAATACTCCTATTGTATTTGGTTAGTTATTGGTTGTAATCTATACCATATAGCAGTTGATAACAGTTTAGTTGACTACAAAACATCTGACTGTTTCCAGCACACAGATTTGTTTTCGGAAAATAATGTCAGATGATAATTAATTAAATAGCCATATACTTTAGGAATTTAATTGGTTCTTTGCAAAGTGCATTCCTTTGGGACCCAATAACAGAGCAAGTAGTTGGGCTCATGTTGCACAACTTGAGTTTTTTTTTTTTTTTTTTGAATTTTTACCTATACCTTATTAATTTTACATAAATACTATTTTAAAAATATTATATTCTATGGTACCTTTTAATATTTATAATAAATTATCTAATATTGATTACCTCATACGTCTAAGTCACTAAATATGATATTCAATTACAATATTTTCTTTCTCTCTATTTTGATATATGCTATTCTTTTCCGCTATTCCTGAAAACACGATGCTCAATCTATTTCACTTCTCTCGGCTGCATCACCTCTTCCCGCCTTTCTCCTTCTTCTGCCGCCACTTCTGTCGTTCACCTCCACTTCCCATGCCTTCGACTACCTCACAAATGGAAGTTCAAAACTTCTCTTTATTGCACCCACAAAAATCCATCTAAACCACAAGAAAAAAAAAAGGAAAGAGTTTTTTTAAATCAATTCCCTCCCCCTGAATCTGCTGACATATTAGACGTAATATCAAGAATTCAATAATGGAGTGGCGTCCATTTGATATCATTGGAATCTTCACCGCAGGCTTAAAAAAGGTGAAACAGTTGAGGTTTTTTGCTCGGCGGCGAATTCGCCGAAAATTAGAATTTGTTAACAAGGACAACAGAGTTTGGAGCTGAGCAACTTGATTTTTTGTTAATATATTTCAATGTATTTTAGTGTATCACATTGTATTTACATGTATTCTATTGTACTCATTGTCTTTTTTTCATTGTAATTCAATATATCTCGCTATATTCCATTTATTTCATTGTATTCACTATCTTTTTTTCATTGTATTTCAATGTATACCGCTGTATTATATATATTTTATTGTATTTTACTATCTCGCTATATACAATGAATGTATTCATATATATTTTTTAATTACTATAATTTATGTATTCAGGTATGTTATATAAATTTTTTAAAGATTGCTATGTTTTTGGGGTATTTTCAGTTGTGAATCTTTTTTATAACTGAAAATATAAAGTTTGTGTGTTAATATCGAATTTGTTGAGTTATATTAGGAGTCTATTATGTTAATTGATTCACTTGCCGTTTAAAAATAGTATAACTCCATGTTTCACGCCGTGAATACAGTCGAATACAATAATCTGTCCAGTTGTAATCTCATGTTTCATGCCGTGAATACATTCGAATACACTCGAACACAATAACTGATTAGCTGGACTTTCCTGATTCACGCCTATTTTTGCTACTATATTCATGAATACAGTAGCTTAAATACACCTAATACATCTTATAACAATAGAAACATATCTACAATCCATAAAATAATAAATGGTATCTATAGATAGCTAATTATCACTAAAAGATAATGCTTTATGAAATCTTCCTTTTTTTCTCTTTTTTTCATGAGTAAGGGATCTGAAAAGAGGAAGGGAGACTGAGAATATGCAACTACATATATCTAGAGAAGATGCAATTTATGGGTTCATCTAAATAGTATAACTTTGTTTTAGATTTTATACTATATGTTAAAAAAGTTTACTAATTAAGTACAAATATAAAATCGCAAACCAAATAAGCCAACGTGTTAATGGTAAAATTTGAACGCTAAATGTGATGGGTTTTCAATGTCTTCGCCTTATGCTTCTTATATTTTGATGATCTAACAAACTTTTTGTAAAAAACTAAATAGAGAACCTAATCCATATTTCAACTGTCCTGGTCCAAGTCTGAAAATCTGCAAATGAATAAACGACCACAAGGAGGAACACACCAGGGACCTGGTGACCTGGTCCCTTAGGGTTATCCGACAATAGTACAAGTCAGTGACTGTCCGCAATCATTATAAAGAGGAACACAACAGAGACCTGGTCCCTTAAGGTTCTCTAGCAGAAGTACAAGTTAACTGAGCAGTTGGAACGTAACAATAGAAAGTAACTATCTCACAACTGTTACAGAAGAGGAACACAACTGGGACCTGGTGCGTTAGTGTTCTCTGACAAAAGTACAAGTCAACTATACAGCTAAAACACAACTGCACAGAAGTGGTTGTGCAGACAATACATCGGTCACTTCTCATTGGAGAGAAGCATATATCAAGAATTGACATCACTATCTATTGTGATATAACAACCGGGTGCAAGGCACAACATCAATGTGCATTTAGTGATATTCTCTAAAGCTTAACAGTGTTTTTCCGGCATTGAAGTCGCTGGTGTATCAGGAACAAGAAGACAACTCCACTAAGGATTAATTTGCTAATGAGTTTATATACATTCGTAGTTGAGTTGTAATCTTGTTATTTTCTCTTCATTGTATTTTCTAGTTTGCTTTCTTAGAAGTTTTGTCTTAAGAAAAAACCAAAAATCCGTAAACTTTTGAGTTTATGTTGTGGCTAGGAATAGTTATAAGTTTAAACCCTTTGTAACTAGGAGAGTTATAAAGCTGCTTGTAGTGAGAGCATCACTAGTTAGTTGAAGTCTTTGTCATAGGGTTATTGCAAAGTGGTTTGTAATAGGGAGACTGCAAGCTAGTGAAGTTAAAACCCTACAAGAGTAGGTCATGGTTTTTTTATCCCCTTGTGTGGGATTTTTCCACGTAAAAATCCCTTGCCTTCTTTACTTTTAGTTTCTAGAGTATTCTCAACATTATCTCATACAGGACCAAGCACTCTACAGTTTGGTGGACTCAGACAAACTAACAACTAGTATCAGAGCGGGTTCTTTCTAAAAGGTTAACACCTAGAAAGGATCTCAATGGCTGCTCCACCCAACTTTGAGGAAGGACAATAAACCTACAGATCTCCCAGATTCAATTGTCAGTACTATGGCTGGTGGAAGACCCGCATGCATGATTTCATAATGGCAGAAGATTCGGAAATGTGAGATATCATTTGTGATGGTTCACATGTTCCTATGAAGAAGCGTGAAGAAACAGGACTAATGGTGCCGAAAGACATAAAAGAATACAACAACATTGACAGAAAAGCTGTAGAAAAGTACTATCGTGCCAAGAGAATCTTGGTGTGTGGCATACGACCTGATGAGTACAATAGAGTTTCAGTTGGTGATACTGCCAAAGAAATATAGAAAACCTTGCAAACCGTGCATGAAGGAACTTCTCATGTTACACAGTCCAAGATTGACATGCTCACCATAGAGAAGCTGCAGTAATAAGAATGGCAACATAGAAGCAGGTCATAGAATGATACTATAACCGAAAAGCAAGTCTCAGATTCTTCAAAATTGGGGACTTCGTGCTCAAAAAGGTTTTTCAATCTACAAAGGCAGCTAATGCGGGAAAATTAAGTCCAACATGGATATGACCCTATAGAATTCATGATATTGCAGGAAAATGAGCATACGAGCTTGAAACAATGGATGACAAGATACTACCTTCATATTGGAATGGTGTTCAACTGAAGAGATACTATTTCTAAGGAATACCCACAATCAGGTACCCATATTTTTGAATTTAATTTTGAATTGTTAAAATTTTACTAACATCTTAGATGATAGGCAAAAAGCTAACCTGTACTAAATGATGAGTTACGACCTGCAAGGCACATGGAATAAATTAGATTTCCTGGCCTGGGGTTATAATTATTCCGATAGAAATTCAAACGGGTTAAGCAGTCTACATCTATAATCGTACTTCCGAGTCTCATATGTTTTCCTTTTACAGGAAAAGGACCAAAATGAGAGGGACAATCAACTGCTCGAGGCTTCATACTTTAACGCTCAAACACTTGGGGGACTATATAATATACACGGGCATGTGTATAAAAGAAGATTGGGAAACAATCAAAGATCAAACCTGAAAAGTTCACTCATTGAATGTATAGTGCAGAGCAAAGTCACATGCTAAGGCCAAAGAAAAACCTTACCATAGATAGGGTAAAGGCAATGTACTGAAATGAGTTATAAATAAAAACTTCGTGTTTATTTTTCTTTTTTAAATCTGTTACAAGAAAAACAGTTACGAGGAAGTTATGAATGTAATTCAAATACGTGTAAAGTGTTATTCAAAACTAGACAAGGTTCAAATAAAAATTTGTCAAAGTTATTTCAAAGAAATATGTGTATTCCTATTTCTTTTATCGTATGTTAACACCATTATGAAGTTGAGACGTCTTCTTCATTTAAGTGTCGAATATAAAAGGGCCATCTTTTAAAATTCATGATTAATTTGAATATTCATGAAGTTAACAGATGCAATTTTTTGAAGAATAAAAACGCAAATTATTCTTTAAGTCCTTAGAAATAAAGGCAAGAATAAACAAAATGGAAGTTCAACGAGAAACTTCTTAATATATAAGAGTTTAGACTAACTATGAACTTTTTCATAAAATTATTTATACATGTTGCCCCATAAAAGGTCCGGGGACTTAAGTTTCCAAAACAAACCCTTAAATGAGACCAAAGGTTTTTTTCCACAATTTTCCAAGTTAAAAAATATAACAACACAAAGAATTTCAAATAACTTGAATTTGTCACTAAGAAGATGAAGGAACTGAAGCAGGTACATCAACAACAACAGGCTCAGCTTGGCTTATTGCAGTGGGTTCAACTTGTCTTGAAAGAGTGGGGATACCTGTATCAATTTCAACATTTCAGAAGCTTCAGCCACGGGAGGAGAAAGAACATGGTTACGTTGAGTTTTTTCAATAGTCTTTTTGATCTTAGCTAACTTAGATTCCAATTCAAAATTCTCTCGGTTAGCTTCAACGAGGGTATCATGGCGAGAATTTAGGAACGCCTAACTCACTTCTTTATCTTCAAGAATCTCATAGTCTCTTTCCTAGTTAGCAATTTCATTTCTTAAATTCTCATTTTCAGCCAAGGCAGATGTGTAAGAAGCTTGAAGAGAGGCATAGGAACTTTCTAAGGTACAAACCTTATCAGAAGAAGCTCGGAGGTCTTCTTGTGCCTGAGTCAAATTCTGCACGAGCTCACCAACAGAAGCTTCTTTCTCACCCAAGAGAGCCTTTAACTCTCTAATCTCTTTACTAACCTTGACAGCGGCTCTGAGAAAGAAGTTTCAAGATGAGCTTTTTCTTTATCTGCTTGACTTGAGGAAGCCTTTTCAACTTCCAACTCCGTAGTTAAGGCACGTACCTGCTGCTCCAAGGTACTCTTACTTTCTTCTAAGTAATCCACATCAACCTGAAGACTTCCATACTGTTCCTTCCAATTGTACGCCTCTAATTGAGAATCATGCACTAATTTCTCTAAGAGGGTAACCCTTTTCAGCATCTCTGTGCTGATGAAATTGGCCTAAAAAAGGGAAAGGGAAGGAAACTGAGAATCCCAAATATAGAAAAATTACAAAGTAAAAAAAAGGAAATATCTTTAAAGAAGCATGCACAGTCATTCATCAGGGTCAAGGAGCTATGACTCTCTAGCTTGGCTTTCTCAATTGGTCCAATTAAGGGCTTTAGCCCCACATCTGCTTGACCCGATTTCCTTAAAAGTTTGCCCTCAGCGGGGACTTCAATAATCACTTGCCTCATAGCACCACTCCTACTTGAGGAGCCAGCTTAAGCACGGGTGAGTGATTGAAGAAGGAACAATAGAAGTAGTAAAGATAGCCTACGAAGGAATGGAAACACCCGAGATCGGCGATGAAGAAAGCACCGACATGGGTGTAGAAAAAGAAGCCATGGGTGCTTCATAAAAAATCGGGCTAAGGCTTTTACTACCAAACCTGCTGATAAAAAATTACTCAACAGAGTCATGATCAACAATGGAAGCAACATCGTCATCAGGAATTACAACCGGGGACTCAGCAGATTCGCTAAGAGGAATAGAACGGTAGGGGGATGCTTCTGCTTCATCATCAGGAATGATGTGTCTACGAGCCTGTGGCCTTGTTACTAAAGAGCTCTTATCTTCCTCTTCTTCATAGTCTTGGTCATCAACGACTTTTCTTTTCAATGAAGAACCCAAGATTATTTCTTGGGCTCTTTATAAAGAGATATGAGAAGCCGCAACCGCCTCGGCAGTAACCCCTCGAACAGCAAATCCTAATAAAAAGAAGGATTGAAGTAAGTTTAAAGAAAAAAATATATGTAAAATAAAATAAAAGCTCTTACCATGAGTTTTACTTTCCAACCAAATCATTGGGAAAGGGTCTTCCAAGATCTACCATCCATTATAGCAGTAGTCAAAAGCTTTCCTTCCCGATCACAGAAATTGGGAACATCTTCCACAACGCCCATAGTTACTGGAAAAGAAAAGTAAAATTGGGAAAATTAACAAAATTAAAGAAAAAGGTAAGAGAAAGTTAGAAGACTCACGTGCAAAATTCCACTTCTCAAGGAAGAGAATATTCTCATCACACACTAAACCAATAGTGGGGGCAACAACAAACCTGGCATACCAGGTACGGTCTCTGTCATCTTCAGGAGTAACTAGAACTCTTTTGCTCCTGGATACTATTGTAAAAACACCATTACAAAAGAGTCTATAAGAGAAAAGATGAATCAGGTGCGGGAAAGTAGAAGGCACACTAGCTGTGTTGGTCAAATGCCTCAAACATGCGACATCGCTCCATATTATTGGGCCGATTTGACCTAAGAAAACATCAAAGAAACAATAAAAATCGAGAGTAACAAGATCAATAGCAGGCTTGAACCCTAAAGTAAAATGGTACGTACAGACAAAGGAAAATTTGGTTACGTAGGAGGTAATTCTTTGATTCGGATTGGGAATAATGATAGTAAAGTCATGATTCCAATGGCAGTCTCTACGAACTAAAGAAATTAAACCTTCAGAAATTTGAGTTGGATAAATATCAGCATGATCTAAAGAACATATTTGATTTCTAAGAGACTCTCTGTCATTATAAAAAGATATTTCCGCAGGAACTATCTCCTCTACTAAAGGTTCACGAAGAGGTTCAGAAGATTCTTTACCCCTAGAAGAAGATCTTTGTGAAAAAGAACCCCTAGTTTTAGAAGAAGGTCTAGAACCAAGTGAAGGAACAGAAGAACCGCGTAAGATGAAGATCCTAAATACGGGGCCTACCTACTCTTCTGCTCTTATTGGGGGCATTAGGGAAGTTACCAATTATAGGGACTTTTCTAGGATTAGGGTTTGGTGAAGACATGATAGTATGATGAAGAAGCAAATAAATAATTGAGAAATTAGATGTTAAGGAAATTTTTTGTGGTAAAGACAAAGAAGAAAACTATATTTATACTAAGAAGCAACCGTCAAAGGAAAATGTACAATGATGGAAAAGTTATAATGAGAACTGGCGCTTCGTGTTTAGTGAAGCTGTAAAAAAGCCCTAAAAGTCGTTGTAAAGTTGCTTTAACCAGTAAAAAGATACCACGTGTAACAAGCATTAAATGAAAGTGACAACTGAAGCGTCAATTTTATGTAGCATTTATGGCAGCAAATATTCCCGCTTTAATAAAATCCACTTCCAAATATTCAAATTGATGAATAAATGGCAAGTGAGACTATCTGTATTGGAAAAATTGAGTTTACATATTAAAATAGTATAAAGATGACGTGTCATGACACCTAGACTGGTCAAAGAGTTATGATTGACAAAGATGCACGAGTTGCAACAGATACGAGTAGAGGCAAAGGAAGAGGCACGAGTGGTTATTCAAAAGACTCAATACACGTACCTATTTAAGCCTAAGAATCAAGGAGAATGAATCTGACAGTACAGGGGAATATCCATACAATTTAATGAGCCTTAAGTACTAAAAACGCTAGAGAATTTGTATTAAATACTATGATTATGTAACGTAGCATTTAAAGTCTTTAATTATCTATTATGACTTTATTTTGACAAAGGCAAAATGCGTATCTCCCAAAAAGCTATAAAAGGAAGAGAATGAATTAATTGTAAGGACACGAAATACTATCTGAATATACTGGTCTACGTTACTTTTCTGATTATCTTATTTCTAATCAAATTAATTTCTTTTATACATTCTTTGCTTATTAGTAACCCGAGTTCTTCTATATTAAAACTTTGACCTATATATATATATATATATATATATATATATATATATATATATATATATATATATATATATATATATATATATATATATATATATATATATAAATAAAAGAAGATACATAAGAAAATACAAGTAATCAAGAAGTACAACTCGGTCACAAGTTTTTAATAATGTAGTAAATATTTTAATTTGCTGATTTAATAGACTCGTGCAAGTACATGTAAAGCAGAAAGAGAGACTGAGTTCTTAAAGTTTAAGGACTTTCAAGTTTCATATGAGAAATTCGTCATCTAACTGAATAGTACTCCTCTAAAGTTTAAGGATCCTAAATTTTAAGAAGTAGGGAGGGAGTGATAATGATATTTTCTCAAGAACCATCTCCTATACAAGAATACCAAATAAGTAGAATATTTAGGAATATCTCGTGAATTTGACACTTTATTTGCTGCACATCTGAATTATTTATTATATTTGCTTCTAATTTCCCCTCCCCAACTTGAAAGTTTAATAACCTTTAACCCCCGAGGCTGACACCTAAATTTTAGGCGCTTGAGATCGGTGAAAAATTAAAAATTTATCTTTTATGGTACTTTTTGTTAATTGTAATTACTATATAGTCGTAAATAATAATTTATTTATTTATTATTTCTTATGATATAAAATAAGTAATTTTTTTGTCTTTTTTTTGTGGTCCAAAATAAGTAAGTTTTTCAGATTTTAAGAATTAATTAATTAGTTTTTCCTACATTGTCTTTGGAGGAAATAGTGTTGGAGTATGTGTTAAAAATATTTATGTGAAATAATAAAGGTTAATATGGTCAATTATATCGCTAATTAATATTAAAAGGTGAATTTCTTAATTTATGTGAGAATATTCAGAAAATCACTTATTTTGGACCGGAGAGAATGTGAGTATTTCTTCTGTTTTTTAATGTACCACTGCATCTTTACATCAACTTTAATTTTTTTTAGTTTCTTCTAGTTGTGCAATTTTCGCACCAAATAAGTAAAAAGTACTTAATTGAAACTCTATTATTTTCGCCAATAAAAAGTTTAAGCAAAAATAATAAAATTCAAGCTGTGAATTTTCTTTTCTTATTTAGATGCAATAATTTTAAATAAACAGAGTAAATCGAAAATAATATATTTAAGGTTAAGATCTCTGTATATACGCCACTTCCTAGATCTTGTTACGTGGAATTAAAATAGGTATGTTGTTGTTGTTATTTTGATGCAACAAGTATTTATTGTAATTGTTTATTTTCTCTTCTTCTTTTTTTTGAAGAAATCTATAAAAAGAATTTTACTAGAGCTCCATTATTTTTAACAAAATAATTTTTTTAGATAAAATAATAAAATTTTAATTATATATCTTATTTCAGTATTTCATCTTTAAAAGCAATGACAATTTGTCTAAAGGTTTAATTCCATTTGTCCTAAAATACAACAACTTCGTCAGTAAACGGACCTGTCTTCCAAGTCTAAGTAACAATTAAAGTCGCAAAACAAGTTGGGTTTCCTTCCCATCCCAAGCTGTGGAGAGAAAACAACAATCTTCATCTTTATTACCGTTAATTGATTAGAAATAAAATAATACTATATGCTACTTAACTTATTCTCTTTTTGCTAGGTGGGGTTTAGAAACCAGAATTTTGGGGAGTGAGGCTTGGTACGATTTTCCTTTTTTTTTTTTTTTTAGTTCGAAACTTTTTTAATGTTTTTGGGAAAAAAATATGCTTTTTTTCTATAAAAAAATTATATAAATAACTAAAATGCAGTATAATATTGCGTTTTGTTTTAACGAAAAGTTAGTCGTTAAAGTAAAATATAGTACTATACTGCATATTATTAAAAAATTATTTTCTTAAGTGAATCACATTATAATACTACGTTTCATTTATTAATTAGGCCCTACCTATATTTAATTAAAGGAAAACGCAGTACAATACTACGTTTAAATAAAACACAGTATTGTACTACATTTCCCTTTAATTAAATATAGGTCTTCTTCTTCCCCAAGACGACGACACTTCCGATCCTCCATTAAAAAAACACCCCTGCTCCCACTGGTCCCCCTATCAAATTAAAAAAAATTGGGCCCCACTCGTCACGCAAAAAATAAAGAGTGGGCCCCGCACATAAGACAAGCTTTCAATCTTGAATCGATTTGAAAAAACTTAAATCGAGGTATTTCGATTTTGTTTATGTCAAAACTCGTATAATATATGCATATTTGTACTGTTGAATATGTTTCCATGTTAATTTGTGCTTAAATTTGTATCGTATTTATACCCGGATTGATTAGCTTTGGGACAAAAAAATTGTTAAAATTTGGTAAATAATTTTTATTGTTAATGTTATATTTTTATTTGGTTAAATAATAAATAAATATTATTTATTTAGTTTGTTGTTCATATTTGTATGTTATGTTTGTTGTTTTTATATGTAATAGTGACCTTTTAGCGTAGTAAAATATAGAGCCTTTCAGTGTAGTAAAATATATAGCCTTTTAGCATAGTAAAATGTAGAGTCTTTTAGCGTAGTAAAATGTAGAGCCTTTAAGCAAAGTAAGATGTAGAGTCTTTTAGTGTAGAGTCTCTGTAGTTTAAGTATGTAGTTGCTGCATACTCTATCTAATTACACTTTACAAAATTAATTATTTAGAAAAATAAACTTACAAAAGTAACAAATTAATATCGAGCCTGAAACCTGCCCCAATAATTATTCAGTCCAATTCAATCATTTTTAATTTAATTCCTTAAACCAAACAAATTCTATCGGTAAATAAAATTGACACACATAATAAATAAGGATAACTTGGTACTATCGGGCCTCAAATATTCAGCCTAGAAACCATATATAATTATTCAGTTTAATATTAAAAAATATTTATTTATTTATTAAGCTAACAAAATTCTAAAAATATTGAAATTGACGCGCATAATAATTAAGGACAAGTTGGTGCTACCAGGCCTCAAATATCGAGCCTGAAACTCATATATAATTATTAGGTCCAATATTAAAAATAATTATTTAATTTATTAAACTAACAAAATTCTAAAAATGTTGAAATCGACACGCATAATAATTAAGGATAACTTCAGGCTACCAGGCCTCTAATATCGAGCCTGGAACCCATACATAATTATTAAGTCCAATTCAAAAAAAATTTAATTTAATTTATTAAACTAAAAAAATTCTAAAAATATTGAAATTGACACGAATAATAATTAAGGATAACTTGGTGCTACCGAGCCTCTAATATCGAGCCTGGAACCCATACATAACTATTAAGTCCAATTCAATAATTTTTAATTTAATTTTTTAAACTAACAAAATTCTAAAAATATTAAAATTGACACGCATAATAATTATAGATAACCCGGTGATGCCGGACCACTGAAACCCATACATAATTATTAAGTCCAGTTCAAAAATTTTTAATTTAATTTATTAAACTAACAAAATTCTTAAAATATTAAAATTGACCCTTATAATAATTAATGATGACTTGGTGCTACCGTGCCTTTAATATAGAGCTTGGAACCCTTATATAATTATTAAGTCCAATTCAAGAATTTTTAATTTAATTTATCAAACTAACAAAATTCTAAAAACGTTGAAATTGACACTCATAATAATTATGGATAACTTGGTGCTACCGGGCCTCTAATAGCGAGCCTGGAACTCATACATAAGTATTAAGTTCAATTTAAGAATTTTTAATTTAATTTATCAAACTAACAAAATTTTAAAAATATTGAAATTGACACACATAATAATTAAGGATAACTTGGTGCTACCGGGCTTCTAATATCGAGCATGGAACCTATACATAATTATTAAGTCCAATATTAAAAATAATTATGTAATTTATTAAACTAACACACACAATTAATTTTATTTAAATTAGAGTAGACGACATGGACTTTCCGCCTGTGCATCCTGGACCTCCCGAGGATCAGCTATTAGTGTTGCAAGGCGACCATAGATCCTCCTTTGTATGGGAGGGACAACTATCGGATCAACCTCTTCGCGCCAGGAGACCTGACGATTTGTGGGAGTTCATGGCACAACATCCTTTCTATGCCCGCGTAGTCGCGCGCCTAGAGGCTACGGGCTTCATTACGATTTTTCGTATTGGGCGGATGCAACTTGATTGGTTGCTCATCACGGCTTTGGTAGAGCGATGACGACCTGAGACGCACACATTTCACTTGCCCACTGGAGAGGCCACCATCACGCTGGAGGATGTTCAGGTGTTGTAAGGCTGTGCGTAGATGAACGGGCCGTGGCACTGCTCCAGTACATTAGATCCATGACGCGTACACTATATTTGGATATGATGGGGTAGTTTATTGGTCATAGACCTCAGGGTGATACTATACAGAGAGGGGGCAGTCACGTTGCTCTGTCAACCATCAGAGATCATATGACGTTTTTGCACCTAGACATTACAGGAGAGACGGAAGATCTCCATATTGAGAGATACACGAGGTTGGCGCTACTCCTGATTTTCGAGGTTGTCTTGTTCCTGAACACTTCGGGGAGTCTGGTGAGTATATGCTTCCTCCATCATCTGCAGCAGCTAGATGATTTACCCATGTACATTTGGGGTGATGTTGTTCTCGCATACCTGTATAGGTGCATGTGCTGGGCGAGCACGGGCCCATCGATAGACATATGTGGTTTTCTGCCCCTCCTACAGATGACAACATTTGCGAATACTCTGTTCATTACTCCAAATTTTATATGGTCGAAATGACTTATAAATTTTACGTCAACCTTTTATCTTAGGTTTGGGCCTAGCAGCGGATCATGTCGTTGCAGCCACCTCTACCGCCACTAGAGCTCAGTGAGCCTTATCCGTTTCTCCCTCTAGCTTCTAGGTGGGTTCTTCGGCGTGGGAATTACCGAGGGACCGATGCTCATCATAATCTCCCCATTGTTAGGGATGTGTTAGATATGCTGGTGCCCGGACAGGTAAATATGTACCCATACTTAGTTGTTATAAATTGAGTTGTGTTGCGCATGCTCACTTTTATGTTATTATTTGATAGTTCATCTGGACGCCATGCATCGGCGAGTTGCTTGCTCAGTTTCTCGATTATTGCTCAATCGACCGACTACTTTGGAGCACCTTCGTCTGGATGATCTTCTTCGATATAAATTCGTATCATGCCACAGAGCGTGTGCTTTGCCACTTTCACCATCCCCAGACTATACCGGGGGAGCCTTTATGGGTCCCTATACACTATCAGCGGGATGACAGTGTCAGGGTGGACGATATATTTATGGGATGGCTCCAGTAGCAGGTCCATATTTGCGAGCAGCGAGGTGACCGCATTCCGTCACCACCTTCATTTACCCAGGAGGCCACTATTTCCCTGTATACGTCATGGTACCACCGTCACACCCGACTGATTATCGGAAACCCCATTCATGTACTTGGCGAGCGTCACAGGCCATACACCGGGAGGCACAAGGCACTTGTATGTTTTTATGGCTTATTAATAACTTATATTTGTGATATAGCGTTATTTAATTAATATCTTAAGTGTTCACAGACTATTGAGCATCACCTGGTCTACCAGATTGGACAGGAGATGCAGCAACATGCCGACAGTGCTGCACTTGTTGAGTATGGCCGGCGGGTGGCAGATCTGGCTCATCGGACCTTGTTTCAAGCGAGAGATGGCTCGAAGTTGGATCACGAGGCTTAGTATGCAGCGTCAGAGGACTACCATTGGGGTAGGGGTGTCCCACAAGGCAGGGGTAGAACACGAGGAGGGGGTTCCCCACGGGGTTACGGGGGTCGTGAGGGTAGCTAGGAGGTGGTCCCCAGCAAGGGGACGTTGAGGCACCTGTTGAGGAACATGATGTGGATTTTTGATAATAGGCTCTTGGAGATGATCAGCCGGGTTATATACCTCAAGTAGATGAGCCTTCCAGCAGCATGCCGTTGTACAGCCTTCGACTATCTTTGCCAACATCGCAGGTCACTCTGTCAGGAGCATTCTCGATCATGGGTACATTCAACGGGGATGTAGACCAGTACTTTGCATACCCATCTTCCGCAGCTAAGGATTGGCCCACTCGGGACGTGGATGGATGTGGCAGGTTGAGTTATGCCTCATCCCCAGCGGCTGATGCAGATCTACCACAGGCGTAAGTATATTTGTATTACTTTAAAATTTCAATTTGTTTTCTTTTCCTTTATAAGCTAACATTAATTAATTTTTAACTTTCTTATGAAGGCTTTGTCCTAGCCCTTCTTCTCTGAGGCCACTATATGCTTTGATGAGGACACCACGGATGCATATACTCAGGCGGCCAACGAGACCATTGTGAGAAAATGTTTTTTGAATTAACACGTACAATACAAATATACTTTTTCACATGCTAAGATTAGTACTTGTTTTGTAGGTTGCTGACGGCCCGGCGGCCTATTCTTCCGATCCTGTCAGTTGTGGTGTCGATGTTGCTGCACATCCTCACATAAAGATGAGGCTTTATGATGATGATCCAGATAGTGTACCCGAGCAACATGGGATGCGACTCAGGCCAGCAGTAGCACCAAAGCACACAGGCTGCGGGACTCATTGATTAACTTATGTTTTTTACTTTGTGTAAATAGTGCAATATAAAAATAATGGTAACAATTATCTGTTAACAACAATTTTATTTTAATTGTGTTTTAATAATAGTTTTACTTTAACAGTACAACACAAACACAAACCTTGCAAACCTAACACAAAAACAAACAGTAGAATAAATGAAAACACATACAAAGGAAATATAAAGATACACTACAACTCTTAACATGTACATGCCATTGTTTAGTCATTACCGTATAATATTCTCTGCTTCATACACTCGAGCTTGTTTTCCAACCTTTTTTTCTAATCTTCCGCCTCCTTGAGTTTTGCCTTCAACTCTGCAATTTCTTGCTTGGATTGACGCTCTCTGTCCCACTGCCCCGTACACACATCATGAAGATGATACAACTTGTCTTTGTAATATTCCTGGTCACATGGTTCATCAATCCATACCTTAAAATTGCATGTAGGTACGTGGGGTTGCCTATAAAACTTGTTCATACATGCCCCGTAGCGGCGTCCGGCTTCTTCTCAACAATCATACATCATGCTTTTGATTCCGTCGCACCTTGGGACGAGAAGGGTCGTTGAGACATTTCTTAGAGAAACTTTGGTGCTATGGAAGTATTTGCTATTGGTTATTGTTACACAGAAAATGACTAGAATGCTCCCGTTAGCTATACCAAGCTTTGCATATTAAATTTCTCTGAAATGACACATGGTTTTCAACTTTTTCAGAACGACAAGACAACTTAACAAGGCTTAGTATTATACTGCACTTTACATATTACTTTTTTCTGTAAGGAAACAACTTTTTCACAAGCGTTTTCAGCTTTTTAGAATGACAAGACAACTCCATAAAACGTAGTACTATACCACGCTTGAAGCATTAAATTTTTCTGCAAGAAAACAACTATTTTCACATGGTTTTCAACTTTTTCAGAATGACAAGAGAACTTCATAAAATATAGTATTATACCACGCTTTAAGTATTAAATTTTTCGACAAGAAAGTAATTTTTTTCACATGGTTTTCATCTTTTTCAAAACGACAAGACAAATTCATAAAAACATAGTACTATATCACACTTTAAATATTACAAACGTAGTCTTTTTCCATGCTTGTCACATAATTATTTTTAAAATTTTTAGATTGGTGTTCTTTAGTAACACCAATACATTGAATATTTGAAGAATTATATGAAGAAAATAATACATTATGTAGATAATGGAAACAATTGTAGTTTAACAACATTTTTATTGTGACAGAATTTGAACAACAATTTTATTTAAACATGACAACACAAACACAGCAAATCTAACGATACACATTGTAGGCATATAAATTTTATATAAATTAAATCCGTGAAATAATTTGGACTATATTTTAAATTTAAGATATATTAGTCAAACTAAATATTATGGGCTAATATAATTGAATTAATTATATAAATTCAATATATATGGATTAAATAAATAAGTCTTAATCTATTGGGATAGCCCATTTAATTGGTCTAAAGTGATGAGCCCACTTCATTAGCCCAAGATGACATCTTCTTATAGGCCTACTTTGGTGCCACATATCAAATGACGTGGCACGCCAAGTCAAGCGGAAGAGCCAATAGGACCATGCCACATGTCAAAATGACAAGGCATGCCCAGTGACACTAAATGGCCAATGAAATCGTAAGGCTGTATCCGGTTCCGGTTCTGGGTCTATTTGGGTCTGCGGTTCCGGTCATGGCGGTTCCGGTTCTACGGTTCTGGCGGTTCCGGTTCTTGCGGTTCCGGAGCCAGAACCGCTACCATACGGTTCCGGAACCGTCCGGTTCCGGTCCCGGCGGTTCCCGGCGGTTCTAATTTTTTTTTTTAAATCAATATCTTGTATAGTAGTCATTAGTATATTGTAGAATATATTTTATATGGTGTACTATGTTATTAGTATAATATATATTGTGTTTGGTAATTAGTATATATTGTGTATAAGTAACATGTATATAAGTAGTATATATTATATTTAAGTAGTATATATTGTATATAAATAGTGTATATTGTGTTGTAGACTTGTAGTTAGTAATTAGTATAAATTGTATATAAGTAGTATATATTGATAAAAGAATATTGTCATTAGTATATTGTGTTGTATGTTATATATTGTATATTATATAAATATTCAAGGATTGATATAGAATTAAAGACAAAGAAATATTGAGACAAAAGATATTCAAGGATATGATAAAGAGCATATTTATTGACCAAAATGGCATATCTTTTTTTATTCTTCCTTCCCCCAATGGAATGAGCACAATATGGTACTAATACCACCATTAAAAGAAGACATGCCAATAAAAAACTAAAAGAAGACATGCCAATGTACAAGTTACATCATAGTTTATGTATTATTTCTAACAAATCTCATAAAACCTTCAAGGTTTGGAGGTGGTTGTGTTGGCGGTGGCGGAAATGAAGCTTGTTCATCACCACTTCCGGGTGAAGATGTTTCCTGAGCAAGTTCCGCTAGCATTTCTTCATAGCACTCATCTATTTCAGGTTGTGATTCAGCTAGCCCAAAGTTCCTTCTTTCTGCGCGGATCCAATCTCGAAAAAGCACTGATTTTTCCAAGCTGTCCCGCATCGACGCCCTGTGATCACCTATTTGTAGTCTTGCTTGACTAAAGGCGCTCTCCGATGCAACAGTTGACGCTTGAATCGACAGAACATCCCGAGCCATCCTTGCAAGAATGGGAAAATGCTTTTCCCTTGCCTTCCACCAATCCAAAAGGTCGAAAGAGCCGTCTGGATTCTCATTCTCTAGTCCCTGCGAAAAATAAACTTGAAGCTCATTTAGATGGGAATAATCATCTACATTTTCACCTTGAGTACCCCTGAACTCCGTCCACGATTTAAGAGCTGTTAAGCCAGCAGCTCTTTTAGGCGCATGTGATGTGGACGAAGTAGGGGTTGGAATATTAGGCCTAACATGCTCTAACGCCTGTTTATAAGCATTATAAACAGTTTGAGCATTCACTGTAATTGATGCTTTCGCATCAGATAGTGTAGCCATTTCTTCTTCTTCAAGATCAAAAGCTTGATAAATAGTAGAATACCAAAAGTTAGGACCTCCTACTTTCATAGTAGGATTTAACATAGCAGCCACACCAAATATATGAGGGATTGGAAAAAAAAATTTTAAACTTCTTTTTCATTTCAGTAATTGCAATTTCATAAATTTCCCCTCCCTCGTTAAAATCAACAAACAAATTAGCAAGTGCGGCAATATAAACTAAACAGTTAGAAATAGTTGGATAATATTAGCCAGATAAAGAAGTTGTAGCCACATGAAAATGCTCTAAAAAAATCTAAAAGAATTTTAACGTTAGTCCAATCTTGATTAGTTAGCATGTCATTTTCTTCCTCCCCACAATCCCGAGAATTATAAGTAGCGTTAATTGGGTTTCTATATTCGTACGCCACTACTAAACTTTCGTACATGTAGTTCCACCTAGTCGGGCAAAGTTTAGGAACCTTTTTTTCTCTAAGGCCATATTCGTCATATTTTTTAAAATATTCTCTAAGTCTACTTCTACGGTTAGAATAAAAAAGCCAATTAAGAGCGAATTTAACCTTTTCAATTTCTATGTTTAAAATTCTCATACCATCACCAACAATTAAATGATAAATATGACATATACATCTAACATGGAAAATATTAGTAAAAGCAGGATTAAGTGTTCTAGTTAAAATACCTATTGCACTAGTGTTGCTACTAGCGTTATCCATGGAAATTGACATTATTTTATCACTAAAACAAAAATACCTACATACATCTGAAACAGTGTTAGCAATAAACTTACCCGTGTGCCGTGAATTAATTATTCTATATGCAATAATGCGTTATTGCATTGTCCAGTCTTCGTCTATCCATGACTGGTTACGGTTAAATAATCACAATCATTATTACTTCTACCAATATCAGTTGTAATAGACATACGATTACTTATATGGGTAAATAAATAACGCAAGTATTGTTCATATTCATGCTTGTATTTATAAATGTCGGCCTTAACTGTGGCGCGAGGCCAACCTTTATACGTAGGATTAAATACTCTTCTAATATAATGAATCCAAGCAGGATTAGAAGCAAAAGAATAAGGCAAACACATAACAGTAATTATTTTAGCTAATTCTTCACGATCCTAATTTGGATCATAATACAATATACCTCCGGTGACTGTGTTTATTCCTGGTTGAACTAGATTTGAACCAGTACTTGGGTTAACTGTAGAATCAGGACTTGTCCTCCCCTCTTGTTGCGCTTTCAATTGGAAATATCTAGCCTTATCGCTAGGGTGTAATTTTATATGTTTAACTAAACTACCTGTGCCGCTACGATCTCCAGTATACCTTTGCACACGTAATTCCCACAAGATTTACACTTAGCCTTATTTTGCTCTCTTAGTTGAATAAAAAATTGCCAAACTAATGAAGTTTCTGAACGTTTAGGAGGTTGTCTACTAAAAGTGGGAGTTTGTACGGGTGGGTGTTCCAGTTGATTAGTAGCAGGAGTAGTAGGTGTATCATCTAAATCTACCGGAGCTTGGGTTTCGTCATCATCATCAACCTCATTTCCCTGTAAGATAGGTGCATTAGGAAAAAGAATATTCATAATATCATCGTCTATTCTATCACCAACTGCTACATCATGTAGAAAATCAACATCGCTAAATTGAAAATATGGGTGATCACTATCAAGTATTCCGAAGGTTTCATTAGTATTTCTAGGTTGGCAACTACTTTGAACTTGTTTATCTTTTCTAGGTCGGGGAGCCGGGGGAGGGGTAGTATTTTGGCTACTACTTTCACCGGTTTTAGATTTTCCTTTTCCGAACATATTTTTCAATGAAAATGCCATAATAATTACAATTAAGCAAAATAACAACACACAAAAATATTCTTAGCACGTAAGAGTTGAAACGAGTTTACCAGATTGACGAACAACTTCTTGAAAATTGAAAATCGCTAAAATTGAACACTTGAAAACTTCAATTCAACAACTTCACAATGTTTCACGAATTTGCAACAATAAATTAAGCACTTGCACTAGAAAGATTGAAAGAGAGCTTGAGAGAGATTGAGAGATACTGATGAATTGGTGAATTAAAGTGAAAGAATGAGGGGCTATTTATAGTTGAGAAATGAGAAATTGTGTAATTATATAAAGTTTGGGGTTAAATTAAAGTTTGGGGGCCAAATGGCTATTTTTGAAAATTCCAAACGGCTAATTTTGAATAAGAGCAGTTTGGAAATTTTAAAAAAAAAATTTTTTTAAAAAAATTGGACCGTTGCGGAACCGATTGGAACCGTTTGGAACCGCTTGAACCGGTCCGATTCCGCGGTTCCAACGGGTAGAACCGCCCCATCACGATTCCGGGGAACCGCCGGAACCGGAACCGCAGAACCGGAACCGCCGGAACCGGCAGAACCGCCAGAACCGCGGTTCCGGTCTGGAACAGCGAAAAATACAGCCTTATGAAATCGTGCCACATGTGCAAGTGGCATGTTCTGATCAATCAAATGCGGCTATGTCACACTTCAATTTTATTGGTCTGAAAGAGTTTTTTCTTATCATAACTCTTCCCTTCCACAACTATAAATAGGGGTCTTCATTACCCAGAAAAGGGACCAGAAGTTATAACAAGAAGCAAGAGAGAGCTCGTGGATCAGACGCCGCAAATTTCTCTACAAGTTTCAAGCTTCAAGAAATCAAGTTCAAGTCCAAGAAATCAAGTTCAAACTCAAAAACGAATCAAGATCAAGTTCACGCAATCAAGCTCAAGCTCAAGCTCAAGCTCAAGCTCAAGAACAAGATCATCGTGCGTGGAAACAAATATAGATTCAAGATCAAGCTCAAAGGCCTTTGAATTTATTTACAATTGGAAAGAAGAATCTGAGGATTCATAGAGATTGTAACACTCAAATATTTGAAATAAAAATACTACGATTGTTGTGATATTTTTCGGTCTTAATTTTATTTTCTCGATGCAAATTTATTTTCAACAAATTATGGCACGCCCACTAGGACAATCTTTACTTCTTATCTCAACTTTTCAATCACCAAAGTTCAAGAACATTGAAATGGCTTCAAAGAAAATCAAATCCGTTTCCACTTCCACCAAGGCTGCTAACTCCAGGTTCTATGCTGATGTGGAAAGCATCCTCGATGTCACCTTTGGAATCTTCAGACCAGTTACGAGATCAAAGAAAGCTCTTTAGGGCAACAAGCACCCCAAGTGTCGTCCGCATCAACCCTTGTTTTTGGATCTTCATCCTCTAAAGGAGCAATATCTACCACAAACACATCTAAAGAAGGAAGAGATGTTGCTGAAAAGATCAAGAAAACTCTTGCTCTGCTTGACCTCTCCGGATCCAGGCACTCTGTTGTGAAGGAAGATGATGATGCTTCAAGTGATAGATCCTCCCACTTACACCACATAGCTTGAGCCAATCAGTGATCAATCTGTGTGAAAATCCATGCTACTCTCCGTCATCCACGATAATCATGCAAGACATGGTGACAAACACTTAATCTATGGAGGAGCAGTTGACAAACTTGACCGAAGCAATTGCTGGCTTAACTAAATGCATGCAAAATTAAGAGGCTAGAATTGACAAGCTAACATATAGGGTGGGAATCTTGATGGAAGAAGAATCTACCTATGCACCCTGAAAGCTCCCAGAAGTTCTAGAGAGCGACTCTCCCCCAAGACAAGCAGCATCCACTAAGGCTATCCATGTCTCATCTGAAGGGATGATTACAATCGATCAACTGAAAGAGTTCATCGAAGGAACCATTAAGAACAATACGAAGTTGCTTCCAAATCCTCCTTACATATGCAAAGTCGTACACTGCAAGGGTCGATATGTTGAAGATGACTACTGGATATCAACCTCCAAAGTTTCAACAGTTTGATGGTAAAGGTAACCTGAAATAATACATTTCACACTTCGTTGAGACGTGCGCCAATGCTGAGACTTATGAAGATTACCTCATCAAGAATTTTGTTCGCTCGCTAAAAGGAAATACTTTTGATTGGTATACAGACCTCGAAGCTTGATCTATTGACAGTTGGGATCAACTAGAGCAAGAAATCCTCAATCGTGTTTATAGCACAAGACGCAGGTGAGTATTATAGAGCTTACAAATACTCGTTAACGAAAGGGAGAACCAGTTATCAACTTCATCAATCGTTGGAGGAATGCAAGCCTCAACTACAAAGACAAGCTTAGTGAAGCTTCAGGCATAGAGATCTGCATCCAAGGCATGCATTGGGGATTTCGCTACATCTTGCAAGGTATCAAGCCTAACACATTTGAAGAACTTGCAACTTGTGTCCATGACATGGAATTGAGCATGGCCTCCGCTGGAAATGAAAGACTGCAGATCTATGAACCTCACAAAGCAAATGACAAGCAAGAAGTCAGGAAGTGGGGCAAGTTCATACCAAAGTCTGAAAGCAAAGAAGCTATGAATGTCCATATGTCACCTATGAAGTTCACAACGAAGGTGAGCAAGAAGCAGAGTATGAAATCCGCTTCTTTTCAAGACAAGCCAAGTGGAAAGTTGACTTTAATAGAGATGCAGGAGAAAGAGTATCCATTCCTACATTCTGATGTGCCAGCCACTTTCGAAGAACTCCTCGAGTTAAATCTCATTGAACTTCTGGAGATAAAGCGACCAAATGAAGCTGGGAAAACAAATGACCCAAACTACTACAAATATCATCGACTTGTAAGCCACCCTTTGTAGAAGTGCTTTGTTTTCAAGGACAAGGTCATGGACTTGGCTCGCGAAAAGAAGATCGTTCTTGAAGATGAGAAAGCAAGTGCATGCCAAGTCTCTATCACCTTTGGCTCATTTGGTCTGAATGAATTATGCGGTATTAAAGGAATCAAAAATGAAGAATTACTGGAGCACAACAAAGTTGAAGATGACCAATTTGATGATGATGAAGGTTGGACGTTGGTAACTCGTCGTAGGCGCCACAAAAGGAGCCCACGAAAAGAATCAGTAGAACAATCAACAAGAAAGATGAAGATGAAAAGACCAATAAAAAAGAATCCAGTTAGGCATTTGAAGAAAGAAAAAGTGGAGATGCACCAACCTGAAAAGTCACGTCATCAAGTGACCTTGGAGGAGTTCTTACAAAGTTGGTTCCACACGAAGATTTCCCATGAGGACATTGATGCCTCTTGTTTCCATGCTGACAAAGGGGAAGAAAAGAGTGATGACCTACCGTAGGCACCATCATCAGAAAATCCCATCGAGTCCACTCCTTAGGAAGTTATTACTTGTGAGGAAAAGGTCATGTTCACAAATGATGATCTTTTGCTAGGTGACACTCCTCATAGCCCACCCATTGTACCTGATTGGTTATATG
Source organism: Nicotiana benthamiana (assembly GCA_034376525.1). NCBI lineage: Eukaryota > Viridiplantae > Streptophyta > Magnoliopsida > Solanales > Solanaceae > Nicotiana > Nicotiana benthamiana. Next base: position 90,764,688 of record CM067332.1, on the reverse strand, counting down.
CGCGATGAAAGGGTAAATCGAATTTTGGTTGATGAAGGATCCTCAGTGTGCATTTTGCCAATCCATACTGTGAAAGAACTTGGTATTCCAAGAATGAACTCTCAAAAAGTCGTGTGATTATCCAAGGATTATACAAAGGGGGCAAAGAGCCATAGGCGAAATCAGGATGGGAATCACTATTGAAGATATGCAATCAAATACATGGCTGCATGTGATCGACGCAAACACTTCATACAATGTTTTACTTGGGATGCCTTGGATATATGAGATAAAGTAGTTCCATCTACCTACCGTCAATGTTTAAAATACTACAAGGGTGGAGTCGAGAAGATGGTAGTTACCGATGATGAGCCATTCACCGAGGCTGAATAACACTTCACCGATGCAAAGTTCTACTTGAAGAACCATACTGTGAATGAGCTGAAAGCTGATGATGGCATGAAAATCAAGAATAAAGAGCTCTCAAATAAAAGAGAAGAGGTGACTACTGGTGAAGCAAAAGATGTTAGTAAGGAGGTACAACCCAACATGAATAAATGTTATAGAGGGAATATTACGTCTTATGGCAAGAAAGTAAGTCTGGCGCCAATATGCCCCTAAAAGGAAAAAAGATGAAGGTAAACCATCTAATCGCCTAGCAAACATGCTAAAGGTCTTCCGGTCAAACAAATTAAGGCAGTAATGTCGTCCTCAATGCCGGTTGCAGGGTTTGTAGCCCAAAATCGTTTGCAGAATGTGGCACTCCCTACAAAGCGAACAGATGAAGATTTTGACCATAACGCTTACAATCTATTTGCAAAACCCGGATACAATCCCAATGAGCCGTCAAAGTTAGGGAAGCTCCCATCAGAAGCTGCAACGAGACAACCAAGTGAATGCTTGAGATACAAGCAACTGTCTCCAGTACGGATCTCAATAAGAAGGCGAGCAACAATTGTATCACTGTAGAAGATGAATCAGTTGCTTCTTACAAGCCTTCTGTCTTTGATCGACTGGGAAGATCACATGTGAGGACCTCCGTGTTTGAAAGATTGGGTCCAATTAAGAAGGGGAACAAGTTCCAGAGAAATTTTCAAAGCATAAGAACACCCACTTCACCCAAAATCTAGGAGATCTCTAAGGATTTCCATAGTTTGGTTCCTTCTAGAATGAGGCGACAAACAAAACTTGCGGTTTCATATAAAGGAAGTATAAAGGTAAAGCCATATACCATGGTCTATACTAAGGAACGTGATGAAGATGAAGAAAGTGTGGGTTCTTCGTATCATGTTATTATACGAGTTGAGAATGGAATTCCATCTTCGATGGAAGATAATGCGGAATTACAGGATGTTTCACCGTGTTATCACATATCCTCCAATGATGGAGACCCTCAAGAAGATGAAGATGCGAAAGATGCTCCACCTGAACTTGAAGAAGGAGTGAAGACGACAGTTGATACCTTAAAAGAAGTTAACCTTGGCAACAATTAAGAACCAAGACCCACCTACCTAAGTGCTTTACTAGAAGCTGATAAAGAGAGCACTTATATTGAGTAATTCAAAGAGTTCAGGGATGTCTTTGCTTGGAGTTACAAAGAGATGCCTGGCTTGGACCCGAAAGTAGCAGTCCATCACCTTGCAGTCAAAAATGGTGCTCGCCTTGTTAAAAAAGCTCAAAGGCGTTTTTCGCCAGACTTGGTTCCCTTGATTGAAACTGAAGTTAACAAGCTCATTGAAGCTGGATTTATTCGGGAAGTTAAATACCTAACATGGGTTTCAAGTAATGTCTCTGTAAGGAAGAAGAATGGCCACATTCGAGTATGCGTTTACTTCAGGGACCTCAATAATGCGTGTCCCAAAGATGAATTCTCGCTTCTTATTCCAGAGCTAATGATCGATGCTACCACTGGTTACGAGGCAAATTCGCATGGCACCAAAAGCTGAAGAGCTTCCTGCTTTCCGCACCCCCAAGGGTATTTTATTGCTACAAGGTAATGCCTTTTGGCTTGAAGAATGCTGGTGCTACTTTCCAAAGGGCTATGTAGAATATTTTCGACGATCTTCTCCACAGGAATGTCAAATGCTATGTTGACGACTTGGTGGTGAAATCAAGAGAGAAGGGCGACCACACGAAAGACTTGAGGATGGTATTTGAATTGCTCCGGAGGTACCAACTTAGGATGAATCCGTTAAAATGTGCCTTTAGAGTTACTTCTGGAAAGTTCCTTAGTTTCATTGTCCGGCATCGAGGGATCAAAATTGATCAAGCCAAAGTGGATGCCATTTTGAAAATGCCTGAGCCTCGCGATATCCATGAATTGAAAAGTCTGCAAGGAAAGCTAGCATACCTTAGAAGATTCATATCAAACCTAGCTGAGAGGTATCAACCATTCAACCGCCTTATGAAGAAAGGTATCCCTTTCAAATGGGACCAAACATGCAGTAATGCCTTTGAGAAAATTAAATCCTACTTGATGAATCCTCCAGTTTTAGTAGCCCCTATACCTGGAAAGCCATTGATACTATACATTGCGACACAAGAAAGAATGAAAATAGTGAGGGAAAAGAAAACTCTCTTTACTAATTGAGCAGGATGATGACACAAAATGAGCTGAATTATTCGCCTATTGAAAAGTTATGTTTGGTGCTAGTCTACTCAATTCAAAAGTTGAAGCACTACTTTCAAGCTCATGTCGTTCGTTTGGTTCTTGAGCAAATCCCATCAAGTTCGTCATGTCAAAACTTGTCCTTAGTGATTGACTAGCAAGGTGGTACCTCCATTTTCAAAAATTTGAAATCGTGTACATCCCTCAAAAGGTTGTAAAAGGACAAGAGTTGGCGGAACTTTTGGCAGATCACCTTATACCTGATGATTGGGAGCTAATTAAAGAACTACCAGATGAGGACGCTATGGTTATCGAAGTTCAACCTCCATGGAAGATGTACTTCGACGGTGCTGCTCATCGCTGGGGAGCCGGGGCTGGCATAGTATTTGTCACTCCTCAAGGTGAAGTCTTTCCCTGTTCCTTCACCTTGTCCCAAATCTGTTCCAACAATGTTGTTGAATATCAAGCATTAGTACTTGGGCTTGAAATGGCCGTTGATATGAAGCAATTGCAATTGCAAGTCTTTGGTGACTCCCAGTTAGTGGTTAATCAGCTTTTGGTTAGTTACAAGGTAAAGAAGCCTAAACTACACCCATATCATGATTAAGCAAAAACGTTGATGAGGTGGCTCAGTGATGTGACTATTCAGCATGTGCCAAGGAAAGAAAATAACAACTCTGATGCTTTAACTGATCTAGCTTCATCATTAGCCTTGCCTGACTAAGCGCAAGTTATCGTTGGCCAAAAGTGGGTAGTACTGCCACCAAATGAGGTTAAAGGTGAAGAAAACGAAGTCAAGCATCTTGTTGCTATTTCTGAAGTTGAGAAAGAAGAATGGGGACAACCCATTATCGACTACTTACGCAATGGAATACTTCTAGAAAATTTGAGGAAAGGGACTGAAATCTGTCGTCGTGCACCTCGCTTCCTTTACTATAAGGATACTCTATATAGAAGGTCATTCGAGGGAGTACTCTTGCGATGCCTAGGAGAAGAACAAGATTTCCAACCTTTACAAGAGTCATATTCTGGGGTATGTGGGTCACACCAATCCGAACCAAAGCTCCACCTCCATGTAAAAAGGATGGGATATTATTGGCCAACGATGGTAAAAGATTGCTTGGACTACGCTCGAAGATGCAAAGCTTGTCAATTCCATGCTAATTTTATTCATCAACCCCCTGAAGTGTTGCACTCGACTGTTGGATCCTGGTCATTAGACGCTTAGGGATTGGATATTGTTGGACTACTGCCAAGTCCTCTGGTGGGCACTTATACATCTTGGCAGTAGTCCAACAACTCTGCTAATCGAAATCAAGCATTTTCTTCATAAGTAATCCCTTCTTGAATAGCCAGTTGTAACTACATTAAGTTATGTATGGCACTTGTCTGAAAGGCAGTGACATTCAACGGCTTGTGCCATACAGAACTTAAAATACCACCATACCGATAAGATATTAGACAAATATTTGAACGCTGTTTCACAACGTGCTGCTTCAAATGGTTCAAAAAAAGCGTCCACGTCTCTTCGTTTTCGTTGGCACAAATGGTAAAAGCTAGTGAAAATATTTTTCCGTTGGAATCTATTGCAATTGCAATCAAAAGCTTAATATCATATTTTCCATAGACATGAGTACCGTCTATGGAAATTACAGGACGGCAATGGACAAAACCATCAATTGCTGCTTTAAAAGACCAGAACACATAGTTGAAAATATATTCGGGTCTGTCCGGACTCCGCTCACGCCTCCATTCAACAACAGTCCAGGGTTAAAGTGTTGCAGTGCGGCCATATACCTGGGTAGAGCTGAAAAGGACTTATCTCAGTTGCCATAAATAGGTTTAAAGGCACGTCTGTAATACACTCTTCAATCTTGAACCTAATTGACACCTTCAAATAAAGAATCAAGACGAGAGAAATCAAGTCCACATCTAAGTTGAAGTGATTCTCATTGAATGTGTCTATTTCATATATGTGGATGCTAATAAATTTACTCACTTTCCACAAACCTGATTTGTTCTTGCTAACACACAACATCTAGTGACAACCTATAAAGTCTCAACGACATACAACCTTGTATACCTATGTAGTTGAGTCACTTACCGTCATCTTACAGTATTCTCTTATATTGTAGATTTATACAGCCCTAACTAGCCGAGCTTTATCGGGGAAATACATGCCTTTTGTCAGAACAGCTGTCATCCCTTGTGAGAGCATCCGCATTCGGCATACTTGGTAAATTATCAAGAAAGGGAATATTCCGCTCATGAAATGGCACGTGGGACTCGTACACTCTTGGTCTAGCGGGAGGTGGAGGAATATGCTCCCTCGTCAGCTCGGGTTCAACATTCACTTCCTCATCATCATCACCCTCATCATGAAAGGGTGTGTCATCCCCAAACTCATCCGTATTGTTGTCATATTCACTATCATCTTCCTAACATTGCGCATCTGCCAAATCACGAGTCAATACGTCGTTTATAGGCAACTGTGTGAGGTCAGGAACATCAAGAAGCTTGTTTTCACTACACAAAAAGAATAAAATGATAAGTTACCCAACTACATAAATAATTATATATAGTTATATCACTTTACTTACAAGTCGTACTATTTTGACGTTTCATGATGAATATTGTCTTGTGGTGATGACTCCCGGATAGACCACCATGCTCCAGTACTTCAAAACTACGCATATTCTAACTAGGGGTGGGGTCATAACTTGTTAAATTCATATCTACCCCGCATGAAAAATATAGTATTAATACAAATTCAATTAAAACATCAAAAAAACATCGCTAACCGTAGTAAATTTGAAGTTTACTAGTTGTCTTATGTATTATATAAAGTCGAAAAATTATTTTGTGGCTGCTCATTCACCGGTGGTGACAAGTTTAAATCAAGGCCTCTTACATCAGCAATCTGTCCGGCAAAAACTGCTCCAAAATAACCACCAGATGACTGAGGGGTAATCCCTACTATGCACGCCCTCATTATTGGGAACGTCTTCCACCTTGACATACATTTTCAATAATTTTATTACAATAAATTTCCTATATTCATCCGAAATTCGCAAAAAATCTCTAAGAGTTTCATCGTCCTCGATGTTAAACTCAAAATAATAAGCAAACACGTGCGGAGTTACTGAATACGAAAATCTACCGGTTACTTTAACGTTAACCGAATGCTTCCACACTCATTTTTTACGTAACAACAATACTAATTTATCGTACTCCATAGTTAGCGGCAGTTTAACATGACATTGTGGAGGTGAGCTATACCTCACGGAGTTATTCTCCAGCACAACCTCACCCCCCCCCCCCTCCTCCCCCAATCCCAATATAGTGAATCCCTTATTTTTGATAAGAAAAAGAGAGAAGTATAAACGAAAATTTGAAGTAAAGTATTGAACGGATTTTCATAAAATTATAACGTCTGAGCTTGGCGTGTAGAATTAGTTTTATGTAAAACGAGTATAATACCACATTTTATGTATTTGAATTATTGTTATGTCAGTTAATTATTGGTAATGCCCAAAATCAGAGTAAAATGCAATATAATAATACGTTTCTGTATAAAACATAGTATTATACTGCATTTTACACTTAAAACAGAATAATCTCTGCAGATATGCAGGAGTGAGGCCAAATTATTAAGTAAAACGCAGTACAATATTGTATTTAAGTGAAATATAATATTGTACAGCGATTCACTTAAAAAATAATTTTTTAATAATATACAATATAATACTGTATTTTACTTTAACAACTAACTTTCCGTTAAAATAAAATGAAATATTATATTGAATTTTGTTATTTATATAACTTTTCTTTTAATAATAAAAATGTGCTTTTTGCCGAAATAGGCATTAAAAAGGTTTCAGGTTCGCTTTTCTTTTAGGACCTGGGTATTTTTCTCTGGGAAATTTCATCGAACATCTAACACACAACTACCTTCTTCAGTCACCACGTGGCTGTCGTAGCACCGTCTAAACCCCACGTGTCTCGGACTCGATTTCATATACCCGCCATCTTCATACCTCCCACAACCGTCACCCACGCTTCAACAATGCACCGTTTCAAACAGTCTCTTCACTTCATCAAACCAAACGCTTACAGATGCTTCTCCACTCAGCTCGAAAATGCGGGGCCCATGGCAACCCATCTCAAGACCCGATCCGTTATCCGATTTAGCGGACCCGACACCGTTAAATTCCTTCAAGGTCTCGTTACCAACGATGTACGGAGGTTAGGGGACCCACAAGATCAGGATAGGACCACCTTAACCTCTTCAAATGTCCCATTCGTTTCGGTTCCGCCAGTGTATGCAGCTCTTTTGACTCCACAAGGAAGATTTTTATATGATATGTTCTTGTACAGGCCGCCTCGGCCCGATGAGAAGCTTGATCGGACCGGTTCTGGGCCGGGACCTGGCCCGGGGGAGCTTGAATTGTTTGCAGATGTTGATGACTCTGAATTTGATGAGCTTCTGCTGATATTAAAAAAGTGAGTCTTTTTTGCTATTTGCCTATTCCTGTTATTTGATTCAAGCTTGTTGCTTTATGTCGTTTGCTCATCAAATTCATGTAAATTGTGATATGAAGACTACGATGTCCATAATTGCAAATGTAGCTGTCAGCCATGGCGGAGCCATGATTTTTATTGAAGTGAGTCAAAATATAAAGGAATAAACTCACCAATAAGTCAAAGGGGTGTGATTATATATGCATATTTTAAAAAAAACATTACTTAGCTATATAGTGTAATTTTCCGCCGTTGACACCCCTTTGGTGCATGTGGCTCTGCCACTGGCTGTCAGGTATACTAGGAATCAATCAATTAGGTATGCTTCAATAATAAACTAGATAAGGTTGGTTATGTGAATCATCTGCATTCTGGCAGCTCTATTATTGCATGCAGTATAACTACGAACACCGAGGATAGAATCACTTGAGATGGTTTGGTCATGTCCTGCATCAACGTACCCATGCACCCAGGGGCCGATGCAGCTAAGTAGTACCGGGTTCATCTGAACCCAGTACCTCTAATTTATGTATAAAATCCACTAAATTTGTAGTAAAGAATAGATATGAATCCATAACTTAAAAATATAATGGGTTTTATGCTAAAAAAAAAGAGATTGAACTCATAGAACTTAAATCCTAGATCCACCTCTGCATGCACCCGCTTCGAAGGTGAGAAATTATGGTGAGTGAGTGTTAAAAGGGTGAGCGGGTAGACCTAAAATCACATCAATGAATTTGTTTCAAAAAACCTACAACTCTTTTTGAATCGTTGAAGATAGGCACAATAGAAGAAAAAGATCTATATAGGCGATGTCTACTAGTTGGGAATAGGTGGGTGATATCTACTAGTTGGGAGTAGGTTTTAGTCTTGTTAGAGAACTTCTAATATTGTTATTATCATTGTACTTATATATATTGAACTTATACTTTAGTCGATATGATGAGGACTTGAGTTGAGCTTAAATGGAGAAGCGATGATTCATATAGTCGACCCCAGCTTGTTTGAGACCGAGGGTGATGTTGTTGTTGCTTGCTAGTTGCTTCCTAGTTGCTGCTGCTCGTTACAGTGGTCGAAACTTGGTTTCCTTTTCATGAAAGGCTTACTTTTAGGAGACACTGAAATGATTGATCAATTGATATTGGAGATATTGATCCGTTGGATACAATTACTTTTACTGTATTATTGTTTATTTGTTCGACTCGTGTATTGTTTATGCAGGTATAGGTTGAGGTCTAAGGTTGATATAGAGAGCGTAGCTGATGATTTCTGTTGCTGGCAGAGGTTTGGCCAAAATTTAGATCAGAAATCCTCTGTAGAGCCAGAGGCTGCCTCCCTTGGATGGGGTGGTGGGTTTGATCGCTCTGGCCAGTCATCTGCACAAGGAAACAATCGGGGGTGGCTATGGTATAGAGATCCCAGATTGGATTGTCTTGGATTCAGGGGTATTTTTCCATCCAATATAACACGTAAGTCTTTGGTTACTTGCTTTTCTAATGCTCCACCTTTTTCCGTTTCTTGTTTGGTCCACAAAGTCTCAGCCACATATCCTGCTGATCTGTATTGGCTTGTTTTCTGCACCTTCATTGATACGCCCCTTAGATGCAGAATTTGACTTTGAACAAATCAGATTATTGTTAGTATAATAGGCTCTTGGGCATGTCATCTAAGTACTTACTACATGATCAAGCATAATCTTTAATATGTAATTTTGACATGCCATATCACTCGTAGATCTTGTATATGCTGCTCATATATTTTGATATTCGCGACAGCGCCTTTGGTTGAGGCAGACAAAGAGACAAATGAAGAAAATTATCTTCTCTGGAGGTTGGAGAAGGGAGTTGCAGAAGGATCAGCTGAGATTCCTAAAGGTGCCCCTCGATTGATCTATAGTATAGAATTTCCTGAGCTATGTGTTTCCACTACCTTTCTCCTTCCTTGTGGTTATAAATTCAAATCGTATGTTCCCATGTTTAGTACATTGAATGTTCATTTTATGTTCTTGTGTTTAGCACGTTTAACTCCCCCTATTTTTGTGCGTGTGCGTGTGTGTATCTGTGTGTCCAAGCTTGTTAGTCCTACCGTTTCAATCGACCAACTGAAACTTGAGTGTGGAAGTCATCATGGCTCTTCAGCAATATGCATCTTGCTTCACTACGCCCTGTGAAAACCGCACCTGAATGTCCTCTAGCAATTTCTTTCTCCACTTAGTCTGTGCTATCTTCGGTGGTTTATGTGGTAGGTGTGATGGTTTGTAGGAGTTGGAGGTAAGTTTGCAGGGGAGAGTAAAATTCTGCTTGGTAAGGGAGTCTGCGCAGCTTTAACGGGTTGGTGGGCTGTAGCAGCTTGCTGCATTAGTTTGCTTAGTTGGTCTGTGGGAAGATTAGGTCCTTTGTCAAAGGTCAATATTGAGGATGATAAACAAAGATATAAAGAATCGATAGACTAATAACATAAGAAGTTCATCCTGCTTTTTTGGGTAATATTCGTACATCTTTTCCAACTAAGTTGTTTCCACACTTGGAGGTTGTCATTGTGGAAGTATGCTTTCTGCTTGCTTTTCAGCTTCTTTCCACGCGATTGTTTTATGAGAGTATATGAATTAAAGAATCTAGAATGTCCAAGAGTTAAAATACTCCAGATGTAGGGAAATGGATCCTGTGAGAGCTTTAGAACTTTTGCGTCCTATCTTTAGTCTTCATAAAATATATCTACCTTTATTGGTAGTAAGTTAGAATTGTAACACTATTACAAAATTATTACCTCTTGTAAGATAAGAGCTCTCTTGTGTCTGGAAAGTTTGTTGATTGCCGACTTCATTTTCAGGAGAAGCTGTCCCTCTCGAGTACAATCTAGCTGGTTTAAATGGAATAAGCTTTGATAAAGGATGCTATGTGGGCCAAGAACTCATTGCTCGCACACATCATCGTGGGGTCATTCGAAAACGTTTGCTTCCCCTTAAGTTTGTGAATGACAGTGGAAAAGGTAGCTTTCTTATTACTTGCCAAAGTACTTCCATAATACTTCAGAATCTTTGACACATCTCCCTTCTCCTTCTGAATCAGAGGTGGAACAAAAAGTTGCTCCAAGATCAGAAGTAGTTGATGCATCGTCTGGAAAGAAAGCAGGAACTGTCACAACTGCCCTTGGAAGCCGTGGTTTGGGTCTTCTGCGCTTAGATGAAGCCTTTAAAGGCTCTTTAACAATACGGGATCTGGACGATGTCAAGGTCCAGGCCATTAAACCAGAGTGGTGGCGTGCTGAGTGGTTACTAGATCATCAAGGGCAGACTGCAGCTGCTTAGTTATCCTGTTTACTGACTGCTTGCATCCTGCCAAGGTTGGCAAATAACCCATTTCAAATTTCGGGGTTCCTTTTTTGAAGATTACCAGTTCACTAGATATGAGGAACAGAAGGAATAAGACCAGTTCATCAGACGACAGAGTTCTGTAGTAGCAATTGTTGTTTTGTTGTACAAATAAACCTCTTTTATTGAATAGGATGTTCCCCGTCTTGGTCCCCTTCTATTTAAGCAAACATTGTCGATCTTAGGATCTAAGATCACGATGTATGTGAACAGTTTGAAATTCCAGTTGCTATTAATAAAAACTGTTTGCTTCTTGACCTTAACGGTTCCCTCTTCGGGGTTCCTTTTTTGAAGATTACCAGTTCACTAGATATGAGGAACAGAAGGAATAAGACCAGTTCATCAGACGACAGAGTTCTGTAGTAGCAATTGTTGTTTTGTTGTACAAATAAACCTCTTTTATTGAATAGGATGTTCCCCGTCTTGGTCCCCTTCTATTTAAGCAAACATTGTCGATCTTAGGATCTAAGATCACGATGTATGTGAACAGTTTGAAATTCCAGTTGCTATTAATAAAAACTGTTTGCTTCTTGACCTTAACGGTTCCCCCCCCCCCCCCCCCCCCCCCCCCGAGTTATGGGATGTTTAGAGTACTGTTATCCTCAGATCGTACGCTGAAGAACAACAATAATCTCAGTAGCATGGATGCGTAGAAATTAGCATGTTATGTGAGAATTGGACTGGATTCAATAGCAGCTACTGTGCCTATTGATTATGTACATTCTATTATTTATTGTATTTTACCTTATACTCAGTAGGCTTTACACCCATCTAATTGTTAGATACTGACGATTGGCTAACGAACTCTCAAAAGTTAGCCTGTTTTGCAACGTTGCTAGTCAGGGTGAGGTTCGTCCAAAGCTCTAACAGGGCAGAGCCGAGGACATTGTTAGAATAATAAAATGGATTATCAAGCAAGTCTAAGAGAAAATGTGATGAACGTTTTCATTGATCTTTTTCTAAAAATTTATGTTAAGGGTAGGGGAAAGGGGAACGGGGAGGAGATTACATGGGGGAAATTTTAGAAAAAGCCTCACAGATAGAAATTGAGAAAGAACACACGAAGAATATTGAATCTAAAAATGAAATGAAATTCTTTTCCTAAAGCAGGAAAGTTGCCTACGGAGAGAAAAGTTTATGCACATTAACCAAATCTTAAAATCCAAGAAATGAGAGGGCAATGCATTGAATTTTCCATATTACTGCACAAATATTCAGAAATGTTTACTGTTCTTTAGTAAAGATCCCAGGGGAGGACAAAAAGGTGAAATCTTGTTATCCCTTGGCCATCAGCTACCGATCTCCAGTAGGCGGCATTGCAGACAAAAGGTATTCACCATTCATGTCCTTACTTTTACAGTTTCTACTTCTGCTGAAGTGGTGTTTGGTAATAGGAATAATTGTTACTATCTGATAGTAAGCAACCCCCACTGATGGTAAGCAACCCCCACTTCCAACCGAGAGGTTGTGAGTTCGAGTCTCCCCAAGAGCAAGGTGAGAAGTTCTTTGAGGGAAGGATGCCGGGGGTCTATTTGGAAACAACCTCTCTACCCTAGGGTATGGGTAAGGTCTGCGTACATACTACCATCCCCAGACCCCACTAAGTGGGATTATACTGGGTTGTAGTTGTTGTTACTATCTGATAGATTCCTTGATATCTTTATATGTTACTATCTGATATGGGTTGTAGTTGTTGTTACTATCTGATAGATTCCTTGATATCTTTATATGTTACTATCTGATAGATGCCTTGGTACCTTGTTTGTTATCCTCAATTTCTGCTGTCTTTCTATGTGATACTGTCAGCCTTTTCTCTCTAAAGTTAAATATATGATATTCTTTGTTCTCTCCATGTTCTGATATATGTTTTTTGGTTTTGCCTGCTTCGTTTGGGACTGTAGAACAACCGTTTGAGCCAGTCTTTACCTATGCTTTTAATGTAAACAAGAGTGCTGTGGCAGCCATAAGTATATCAACAGGTTAAAATGGAAGTGACGAAAAAAACAGAATCTGTGTGGAGTGGGGGAGGGAAAGGGTGGAGGAGCACAGAAAACCATTTTTATAATATTATTATTAGGAAACCATTTTTATAATATGTGTTTTCACCTTCTATTCCAAAACTGGAAAAAAATTAATGGTTTGAACTTGAAGCACTCCTCGAGTGTAATTATCCTCTATAAAAGCAACTTTCCATCAGTATTTCCACCTCTTTTTCCACATTGTGGTATTAGTTCTTTGCGAAAAAGGTGGATATTTTAATATGGAATGGCTTTTGCGATGATTTTCTTCTCTGTAAGTATGACTATACGAGATAGTAAAAAGAATGCATCCATTAGATTGTTGAACCTGAAAAATCATTTGAAATACTGTCAAAAGATCAGACAGTGGTACAAGTTCATTAACTTCCTCTTTATCTCTTCTGAGCTTCAAGCTTCAATCAAAGATGCCAAAAGGATGTCCCAATCTCACTTTAAACCTTCCAAAGAATCTGTTCAGTCTGCCTCTTTATTTACAGAAGATCAAGTGATGTTGCATAATATACAAGATTGAAAAACTGCAGCCGTATCGCTTTGGCTCTTGTTCCCTATGGTTAATAATCATCAGCATTTTCAAGATGGAGAATAATCTTTGTTTTCAACCGCCACTGGGCCTGTTCAATTCTTCATTCACGGAAACCATACTTGGCCTACCCTCTGGATCCTCAAGGGTGCAACTTGTTGCAAGTTTAGTAAGCAAAGTTGCTTCACTTACAGAAAATGTTCCCTTAAGATTTGGGTCAATAAAATTCTCAAAGTTGCAAGATTCAGCTGCAAGTCGCATTGAGCAGTCAAGAAGTCCTTTACCAGATAGTACTTGAAGGATAATTACTCCAAATGCATATACATCACTCTTTTCTGTGAACCGGCCAGCTGTAATGTATTCAGGAGCCATATATCCAAGTGCAGCACTGACCTTAAGCGCTGAATAAACGACATCATCAGCAAGTAGCTTTAGTAGACCACAGTCTAGTATTAGTGGAGTGAACTGTTGATCAAGGAGGATTTTTTCCACTGATATGTTGCGATGAACCATCGAAGGTTTGTTTGGTTCAGAGCTGTGCAGATATCCTAGACCTGATGGAAAGAAGCATAACAATATCAGCCAAAAGGTAAATGCAAAAGGTATATGGATTTAACTTATATGTACTGGTAGCGTTAAAACTTTTGCACTATCACTAATCTAAGGCTGCTTGCTTTATTTTTCGAGTAACTAGTTCCACTTATTATAGACAGTTACTTGTTGTGGTGTAAGTGTTTCTTTTACACTGTCAAAGTATTGAGCCAAGGGTCTTCCTGAAACAGCCTCTTTACCTTCACAAGGTAGGGGTAAGGACTGTGCACATACTACTCTCCCTAGATCCTACTTGAGGGAATATAACTAGGTGTGTTGTTGTTGTAATATATAGATAATGTTGAAGATAATTTTGGAACTGAATAAGATGCAATAATGAACAAAACCAAAGAAAACCAACCTTTAGCAATCCCCTTGATGATTGAAACTCTTGTGGACCAATCAAGAACATGGCTGTTGTTTTCTTCAACATCAAGAAACTGAGAAAGGTTCCCTTTAGAAGCAAAATCATAGATTAAAAAGCACTCACCCCTTCCTTTTGAACAACAAAAACCTCTTAATTTGACAAGGTTTTCATGTTTCAGTGAGGTTAATACGCTCAATCCTTCCATAAACTCAGTCACCTCCGACTTACAACTCGTCACACTGATCATTTTCACAGCTACTATCGATCCATCTTTTAAAATTCCTTTATAAACCGCGGAGAAATTACTCCTTCCCATTAAATTTACCTCAGTAAAATGCTGAGTTGCAGACTCAACCTCTTCCAAATTGAACTTAAATCCATGTAAGAACTCATATCGCATGCTACCATAACTCTTTTCAGGAGTCATAGGGTCCCAATGATTTGAGTACTCAACAGTAAGTAATGGCGAGGGGCTTCTCTTATATATTTCCTTTGTCTGATCGGTACTAAGCCTATCATCAGATGCATCAGATGTATTTCCCACTCTTTGTTTAAGTCTTCTACGCCTAAATATACCGAAAACTACAGCAACTATCAAAGTTACAGTGACAGTAATCACTGAAGCAACAATAATAGCTTGAGGAAATCTTGATGATCTTGAACAGTGAGTTTGATTACAATGCAAGCGACTAACATTAGCCGTTTCTGGAACATCTCTAGGGACGCTGTTATTATTGGTATTAGGATCTCCATTGGGATCAACTTGATTCACGTTGACATTATCCCACGCTGTACAAACTCTCAATGAAGTAAATCCAGTACCACATAAACCAGGATTGCTTTCATAATTGAATTTTCCACTCAATCTCCTCAAAGCTTCAAATAAGAAAAAATAGAACACATTTAACAGACTATAAGTTCAAACACTAAACCAAAAAAGGAAAATGGTAGATTATTAAATGGAAGGGGAGTCTTGGCATAACTGGTAAAGGTGTTGCCATGTGACTAGGAGGTAACGAGTTCGAGCCGTGGAAACAGTAATCACAACAACAAATCCAGTGTAGTCCCACAAGTAGGGTCTGAGGAGGGTAGAGTATATGCAGATCGTACACTGCCTCTTGGCCTTTAAAAAGGCAAAGAGGCTATTTCCGATAGAAACCCCAGCTCAGGAACGGAAAAGGGGAGTCGCAATAACAAGGCTACGTACAATTGACCTTGCCTCTTGCAGAAATGTATGTAAGACTCTATACAATAGACCCTTATGGTTGGGCTCTTCTTCGTACTACGCGCATAGCAGAATGCATCGGATAAACTATAAAATGGCAAGCTCAAATAGGGAACTAACCTGGAGGAACAACCCCAGTAAGGGTGTTGTTTTGTATTTCTAAAACTTCCAATTGAGGAGCAGCAGCTAATTTTAATGGAATTGGACCAGAGAGTTGATTGAATCCCAAATATAACCTTTTCAGCATCCCTTGGATACCAAAATTTGATGGAATTTCACCTGTTAACATGTTATGTTCCAATGCTAGAACACTCAACTTTTTCAAGAACCCAATCTCTGTTGGTATGCTCCCTGTTAACTGGTTACTGCTCAGGTCCAGCACTGTGGAACCACAAAATGCATAAATCATCTCAGAACAGATATCATTGTTAGAGTAGGAAAAAAGATTTACAAAATATAATTCCAATTTCTTTTCTGAATTTTCAAAGTTAAGATTTTTATATGTCACCTCATTTTTCGAAAGCGGTACAGATGCAACAGTGGCGAAACTAGAAATTGGAACAAGAGAAAAAATATGTAAGAAAGAAATTCTTGGAATTCGAACCTATAAGCAATTTTTGATGTCGAGAGAATTCAACAATTTATTTACATATAAAAAGTTAAAGTTTTACCAAATTTAAACTGTATTACGCTTGGACAAAGGGGATTCAAGTGCACCCTCTTCTCGCAAAACCAAATTAAAAAGCCACCAATCCACAAAAAATCTTGTTTGACACAACCAAAAAAGCTGCATAGATCTCTATGAAAATTTGCAACCAATAAAGAACCAATTTTCCTCAAAAATCGCCACAATTTGAGCAGAAGGATATTTAATTAAAATAGCTACAAACCTTGTAAACTTGCCATGCTTCCAATTTCAGGTGGTATAGTACCAGAAAGATTATTGACATTAAGATAAAGATCAGTCAACTCAGTCAAATTCCCAAGCTCCTTTGGTATTTCCCCAGACAACAAATTATAATGCAAGTAAAGACCAGACAAACACTTCAATTCCGCCATTGCTGGTGACAACTTACCAGTAAGTCCTTTGCTTTGCAATGAAATATTTGCTACTTTATGATGTTCATTACAAACCACACCAAGAAAAGAACCACTACATGGATCACCATTACTTGTCCATGAAAAAAGTTTCTTGTTTTCTGGGTCTAAATTAGACTTAATTTCCATTAAAGCTCTTACTTCTGCATTTCCATTACTAGGTTTTATAGTACAAGAAAATGCAAGAAACAGAGTAAAGAAAGTTAAGAAATAGTTAGCAGTCATTTTGCTGAATTTTGTGATTTTTCAGAATGAGAGAAAAGTTGAGGTTTTTTAATAGGTTATTGTTGTAACATTGGGATTGAAATGGAGTTGAGCTTGGTGCTCCACAGTAGAGAGAGAAGAAGAAGTAAATTGGTGAGGAGAAAAGAGAGTTAGTTAGATATACAGTACTAATGTACGACGACTTTTGAGCGTAGTGTCTGACATGCATGCACATTCCAAGATATACCCATCTTAATTCTTTATTCACTTAAATCCATAAAGTTGGCTACTCCTCTCGTCCAAAATAAGTTTTTTTTTATGTTTTCATATAGATCAAAAAATTTATCTTTTAGCATTAATTAATAATAAAATTAATTATATTAATTTTTATTATTTCATATAAATATTCATAATATATATTTCAACACTATTTACTCCGAGGACAATATAGAAAAAAATAATTAATTCATTCTTGAAATTTAAAAAATTACTTATTTTGGACCACAAGAAAAAAGACAAAAAATTACTTATTTTGAATCGGAGGGAGTAGCTATGAACCGTGTACCTTTTTTGTTTAACTATCTAGAACTAGGGGTCTTTATGGTTCGGTTTGAATCGGTTTTTCCTAAAAAGAAATCAAACTAAGTAAGTCGGTTCTTCAAATATTAGAACTAAATCAAACGAATTAAGTTGATTTTTCTCGATTCGGTTTATGTCGGTTTTCGATTTTGTTGGTTATTTGTCGGTTTTTTCTTAAATATAGGTTATTCACTACCAAACACATATTCCGGCGATCACATTTTTAAAGTAACACTATCAAATCAATCATCATTTGAGATATATATTATTTACTAAAATATATTGATGATAATTGAATCAAATAGTGATGAATAATATAATGACTCAATTAAAAATATATTTTTAAAACATGAAATGGATTCTTACACTTAACAAAAGAAAACTACCAATCAAACTAGAATATAAAGGTAAAGAATTATACTATAAGTGCAAACGATTAACATTCACCATAAAATTTTTGAAGCTTTGTGTAAAAATATACATATATATAGGTGTAATAATAAATTAGAAATAGATACTTATATAGTCAGTTTGGTTCGGGTTTTTTCGATTATTTTTTATTAAAACCAAAACCAAACCAAATTTGAGCCGTTTTTAAAATTCAAAACCAAAACAAAATCAAACAAAAAAAAACCGGGTTTTTGGTCGGTTTGGTTTGGTTATCGATTTGGTTCGATTTTTTTGAATTTTTGTGAATAACCCTATCTAAAATTGGGAATCATTAATCTGATGGATTCAAATTTGTACCGCATAAGGATCATTTAGAATTAAGAATTAAGAATTTTTTCCTGCATAGGCGAACACAAAATTTAAAAGTTGCCGGCAGTGGCGAAGCATGAAATTTATGATGTGTGTACAATATATGTTATGTACCTCTAAAACCTAATATTTTGTCTATATATGAATAAAAATTTATAACAAATGGTAGTCAATTGACCATCCTAAGCAAAGTGTGGCTTCACCCGTAGTAGTCGGGACACCACTGTTGAACGAAAAGTTGAGCGATGCTAGAGTGATAATCGAGAGGTTGCTCTGATGGTAAGCAACCCCCACTTCCAACCGAGAGGTTGTGAGTTCGAGTCTTCCCAAGAGCAAGGTGGGAAGTTCTTGGAGGGAAGGATGTCGGGGGTCTATTTGAAAACAGCCTCTCTACCCCAGGGTAGGGGTAAGGTCTTTGTACACACTACCCTCCCCATACCCCACTAAGTGGGATTATACTGGGTTGTTGTTGTTGTTGTTGTTGCTAGAGTGATAATCAAAGCACTACACTAAAGTAAAATTGTGTTGGGAAACTTATACAAATATTCCAAATAAATCTCAACTTATCAACCTCTAGCCATTAGTGATACACTTATTAAAACTAGCCAAAAAAAATTGAAAACCAAATAATAGCATTTTCTCTCAAAGTATCATATGCAAAATCTCCTTCCATATTTTTAAGCATGATTAGCAACGCTAGATACAAGACGGAAAGAAAATTTCACGAATGATGTAGAATACGGTGATGAAATACAAAAATATATACAATATTCCAAAACAACCTCCACTTCCAACCAACAGGTTGTGAGTTCGAGTCTCTCCAAGAGCAAGGTGGGAAGTTCTTGGAGGGAAGGATGCTGAGGGTCTATTTAAAAACAATCTCTCTACTTCATGGTAGGGGTAAGGTCTGCGTATACATTACCCTCCCCATACCACACTAAGTGGGATTATACTGGGTTGTTATTGTTGTTGCATACAATATTCCAAAAATATAAACAAAAAAGGAATTTTTTTCAACGGGTATAGTTGAAATTCATTGAAAATATATAGATCAGTCAATAAACAAAATTTGAGGAAGATTTGAGGTGATTTGGACTGGTTTTGTATCAAAATTCGTAATTAATTGAGTTCAAAAAAGTCTTCTGCGACACATGTGTCAAACATGTATCACACATGTATCTCATATGGATATACATATGATACATAATTGATACATAAATGATACACAGTGTGATACACACATCATTTTTTTCATGTTCAGTTTTTACTTTGAATTTTTAATTCTAACCACCTTAAAACTTTACCAAATCATCAGAAAATTGAGATTCAAGCTCCTTAAATTGTGCCCAATTTATTCTAATAGCACCCACTCAAAACAAAACCAAAAATTTAATTTTTTTTGCTACAAATAGCTAATCCGCTAATTTGACTAATATTAGTAATATTTTATCAATTTGTTAAATTTTTAATGGGCTACTTATAAATTAATTGCCCCCAAAGACCAAATCCACTCTTAGGATGCTAATCAAAATATATACCTATTATTTAAGATATATACATAGATATACACATAATTTTCTGAAGTTATCGAGGGTCGGTGACCCTTCTATCCTAAGAGTAAATTCGCCTCTGGTTCTAGAGACGGATTCAGGATTTTAAGTTTATGAATTTCTATAAAAATTTCAAGTTAATATACAATAATAATACGGATTATGTTCCAAGCTAAATATTTTCGTATATTTAATAAATTCTTTTAATACAAATATAATATCTAGACAAATGTTACTGGATTCACCAAAACTCGTAACTAATGCACTGGATCCCCTGTCTGTTCCCTATCATAAACCTTTTCATTTTCGGAACTGAAATCCAAGATCTCTAAGGGTCAAGTGAATTTATCCATTTAACAATGCCACTATATTCCTCGATGATATGAACCAAGTTCTTTGGTTCTTTTAATATCATCACTATAAGATAAAAAGGAAATTGTGGTGTTTAAACTTATTTAACAACTAATTATACGTATAGTATAATATTCTGATAAGTTAGATAAATGTTTGGTTGAAAAACAAAGAGATAAAGAAAAGAATTTTTTACAAATTTTCAGAACGAAGAATGTAAAAATTTGTTAAATCTGAATTATTGAGGTTCCTCAATTTTTTAAAAAATTTTTATTTTTCAATTTCCCCTCTGACCGCGTTTCCTTTTTTCCAATTCAAACTTGTATTAAATGTGAAAATGTAATCAGTTTCCGGCCGTACAAAACATGTATTCAATTCTGCAATATTTACACCATATAGTAATAGTAGTATTTAATTAATTTCTTGTGGAGATAAAAGCTGTTATTGCCAGATAGTCTACAAAAGAATCAGTCTTCACGTATCATGTTTCACCCCAAATGGAATTTAAAATTTTTAAATATACAAATGCATTGTGCATATATACAAGTATAAAATAGCATACATGTGATTTTTCAGATTGAGATTTAGCTTAACGCGGATTTAAGAATTTATGTCCGTGCACGTTAATTTCACTATGTTTACCGTCGGAGAGACTTTAAACAAGCAATTTAACTATTATTGGCTTAATGTAGTTCTCCCTCCATCCATCCGTCTCATATTAACAGTCGTAGTTGCTTAAAATAATTGTCTCAAATTATTTATCATTTTAAAATTTCAAGACAAGTATGACTTAGCATGTGAGACACAAAATAAAATTTTTCATGGAAATAACACATAAGTAGAATAAATATCCAATGAAGAGAGATTATATTTTATTATATGAATAAGGGCAGCTCCAATCTCTTTCCTAATTAATATTTCTTAAGAGACGTGTAAAATAAAAACATATCACATAATATGAGACGAATGGAGTAATTCTTAAACGTAGATGCAATAGATACACCACTTAAAAAATAATGCATAGAAATGAAGCCTTAGAACCCCAAAGGCAAGTTTTGAATTTCATGGATCCAACTTCAAGGTATAAGCTTATTCCTCTTTTAAAATTATGAATTTTGATTTACTATTTTCTAAATTTTAATGATTTTTATCTATATAATTAATTATTCTATAAAAAATACTAAGTTCAGTTAGACCCGCGGCACAAACACTGAATCCAGCATTGTAAAAACCCCACGGCTTTAGACTCAAAATTGCGCGCAAGTCGAATTGTGACAAGAGACTAACACCGCTTTTACAAAAAATTACGCACAACTTTTTGAAAATAATACAGATGTTATGTACATTAATATATAATTTGAACCAACTCGTCACCAAAAATATGAATGAGCCAAGGTATTTCTGGGGCCATTTTTTCTGACACTAAGAAATGTAAATGCAGTGTGCTATTTCTGGGGCCAATTTTTTAAATCAATGCCGAGAAGTTAATGGGTTGATGCTGAAATATCGGTCCTTTTCCCACTATAATTCTAACGCTCCTTTTTCATTCTCAGCTCTCTCATTTATGTTTCCTTATTAATGAATCTCTACATCCTCATTCAATGATTCAAAATTTGAAAATTCTCTGCTTCAACCCTTCCTCCACATCTTCCCAAAATATACAGATAGTGGATTTCTCAATGATTAAAAATTGCTAATGTTTGAATGGAGTAAATATTAAGCAAAATATATTACTCTATCCGGTTTTAACTAAGTAATTTTTTTATTGTTTTCACACATATTAAAAAATTTATATTTTAATATTAATTAACAAAAATTTTGACCATATTAACTTTTTTTTTGGTAATGAAAGTTTTATTAATCACCAACGTATTTGCATTACAAAACTATAGTCTAGCTTATACTCATCTGACTATCTCTAATTCGTCAACTGACTACATATAATCAAACCTATCTCCAGATGATACTAAAGCTTAAATTGCTGCAACTTTTTCCAATTTTAGGGGTACCTCTAACATTACAAATGTACGCTATCTCCCTCAGCAAAACTGCACAGTTACGAAAAATGTTGTTAAAAATTCTCGAGATCCTTTCCATCCAGACAACATATGCAACTTCAGCGATTACCATTTTGAAGATATTGGCTCGACAAGATTTCCCTTTAGCTTTACTTATGAACCATTGGAGTTTTTGATCCCAAGTACATGACTGAGGATGGCTCTCATGGAGCTATTGCATTACTTGCTCCCATAGATCAGATGAAAGTGGACATGATAGCATAAGGTGATCTCTGGTCTCTATGTGGTTCTGGCACAGTATACATTGCTGATCAACACTCAGTCCCCAGCTTGCTAATCTATCTTTGGTTGGTAATCTGCCTTGTAGAACCAGCCACAAATTGAAGACAGCTTTTGGTCTAGCATAATTTTTGATGATCAGATTCTTTCATGGTGCTCTCGGCAGGTCTCCTAACTGCAAATGATATAGTTGTCTAATGGAGCAGTCTTGTCTCCTCCAGTGTTGAAAATTCTGCAGAACAGCTCTAGAGGCTATAATTTTCCTGACCATCCAGCTTGCCTGTGTAGGGATTGGCATGTCTTCTAGCAGATTGTGTTTTATATAGTAAGCAGTTATCCACCTTATTCACAGTTTATCCTTTTTGTGAGCTAGGTCCCAGCAAGTCTTTGCAATTGCAGTTTTATTCCAGAGCATAAGATTAATAAGGTTCATCCCTCCTGCTGATTTGGGAGTGCATATTCTGTCCCAAGTGACATAGTCTTTCTTAGTAATGGAGTTTAGACTAGACCAAACAAAGATTCTACATATTGCTTTAATCATCTTAAGGACTTTAGCAGGAAAGATGAATATCTGGGCCCAGTATGCTTGAATGCCAAATAGAACAGATTGGACTAGTTGAATCCTCCTAGTGTACGATAGTTTCCTGGCAGTCCACGAAGTGATCTTAGCAGTAATCCTCTCCACTAGAGGCTGCCATTGGATCAAGGCAATCTTCTTGGTGGAAAGAGGAACACCTAGATATTTGAATAGTAGCTCACCATGAACAAAACCAAGGTGGTCAATAATCTGTTTCTGCACTTCCAGTGTAACACCACCAAAGTATACTGAACTCTTGCTCAGGTTTGCCTGCAGGCCATATTAACTTTTACTATCTCTTTACATAAACACTCCTAACACATATTTACTCCAATAACAATATAGAAAAAGAATAATTAATTCATTCTTGAAATCTGGAAAAATCACTTTTTGGATCATTGTGGACATAAGGAAGTACTATATCCAATGTTTTAACAATCGATTTTTTTTCCGAATTAACTTTTCAACTATTAATTTTTAAGTATTTCTTTATCAAATTAACTTTTGAATATAAATCGTCACTATTGTCAAATGTAGATCAAATAATGTGTAAATTAAACTTCATATTCAGTGAAACACCATTATTAAAAATGCATAGAGTTGTTATTTTGAAGAGGAAAAAAACAAAATATATAATTAAAAAAGGGAAGAAATATATCAAAAATTTCTGAAATTGAGGCCCTATTCAACATTTAGAATTGAGAAGTAAGTCTTAGTGGAAGTCCAAATTAGATAGTACCTAATTTTGACTTTAAACAGTTTTGTCAACTACTAGGGTTGACTCCTTGAGCCCCTCTAGCTTCTAGACAGTACTTTCAACGAGTATTTAAGTTTTAAAATTAATATTTAAAAATATTCAATTAACGAACAGCATGTTTTGGGTAGTTTATTACATTTGTTTTAAAATAAAATAAATTAAGTATTTTTGTCGGAAGAGTTGATTGATTCTCGCTAGACATATCTTATTCATTATGCATATATATAAAAGATCAAATAAATGCATAACATATGTGTTTGCAAATATGGTTTTACTAAATTACAATTAATTAATGCACATTTTCAAATTAATTGATATTCAATCATATCTAATACGGATAAATTTTTGACGTATCAATATTCAGAGACAAAATCGTATCAGTCTTTATATTTTAGTTGATTTTTATATCAACAAAGAAAAGTAACTCTAGAAACTTTAGTTGTCCTTTTTGTATTTTTGCCAAAAATATGCTAACAGTTGGCAGTCACAAGAAAGAAGAAGGGTGGGCTAAATAAATAAACAAATGTCACATTGAGCCACTGATTTTGACATTTTGCTAATTCTACCTTTCAAATTCATAATATTACCATTGCTTTTGAGTATTCATGCGTACAAGATGTAATACATAGATAGTAATACTCGTGATTCATTCTCAAGAGCAAGAAATTAGTCCTTATTAACTTTGACTTATGAACTTAGTCGCTCATTTAATATTATATTTTGCACGTATTGTGTTGTCACGTATATAAGTTGTTTAACTGGAGTACAAGAAACAATCATAAAAGTAACCTATTTCGTTAACTTGCAGCTACTAGATGCAATTTTTCAATTTTTTGTCAAAAAATTCTTAGTTTAAGAAAAAAAATCATCATTTTATGATGTTAAGATTTGAAAGAACCATAAAATTAGATCTACAAAAGTTGTAAGGGTGGAAACTAAGAACCTCAAGATTAAAGGCTCATTTATAATATATTTTTTAAAAGGGTAAAAGGTAAAAGAGAAAGCCTCTCATTATCAGGGGAATTATCATGTTTCACTTTTTCTTTTTTCCTATACCATTTATTTTTCACTTTAAATAGCACAAAAAAAAAATCTCAATGATGGAGAGATAAAAAGTAGATTTACCAACTTGGTTAGGAAAAGACATAATTTTCAAAAATATCACTATCAATTGGTCCATTAAAATGTTCCATTACAACCACTAACCAGCAATAACATTTACATCTTCCTAATCTCTTAAAAAGTTTTGAAAATAATTACTAAAACAGACCCATATGATACATTAATGGGGAGAAAAGTGAAAAGTCGACTTTAGCCATAGTCATCATGAATATTAAAAAATGACATCCTATAACATTATTAATGTTCTTCCCTCCACCATTCACGACTTGATTGAGATATAATGATAATTAGGTCATGGAATTGGTTTTGAAAATTGACTACAAGTTTGAAAGTTCAATACTAGTTGGAATTAAATTATGCAAGCAAAAGAAGTATACACGCGGGCTAATCCTGTTATTACGTTCTTTTCTGATTTGATGTTTAAAACGTTCTACAACTTAATTGATCAAGTATCAAGTTAAGTGGGTGAAAATCATATGAAATGGAAGTTTGAAATTCAACATACATAAATAATGCTAGATAACATCTTTTCATATACTTCTTTCGGTCCAAAATAAATGATTTTAGGTGTTTTCATACATATTAAGAAATTTACTTTTTAGCATTAATTAACAATGGAATTGATCATATTAACCTTTATTATATTACATAAACACCCCTAACACATATTCCAACACTATTTACTCCAAGGACAATGTAGGAAAAAAAGAATTAATTCATTCTTGAAATTTAGAAAAATCACTTATTTTCGACCGCAGAGAGTATCTAAGTTTCGGTGAACATAATAGCTCATTACGTATATTGGGAAGAGATAGCATGTACCAAATGAAATGATGTAGTTGTGCGCAAGCTAGTCCGAACAGCATAGTCTATGCATATTTAAAAGAAAAAAACAATGTCGTTTTTTCTGGCATAGACCGATTTGTCTCAAAGTTTCAAATCTCTTGTTGTCATTTAAGATGGTGAAGACGTTTTGTATGATGTGCTATCGACCTAAAATGAGGTAGTTCTGATAAGATGGTATTATTGTATAATCTATGCTTTTATCCTCATAGTTGTATATGAATAGTCTTTACAATTACACAAATTCCACCAATATTAGGTAAATATGGTTCTGCCAATGAATATTATTGACTAGAGCTATTAATCGGCAATGAAACTTGGACTTGAGTCAGTACCAAAATTCCAAAACCTGTTCATCTTAATCTGTGGTGTTAGTCAATCCATTTACACTACCAAACTGAATATGCTTTTTGGTGGATTCTAATAAAATTAAAGGAAATGACATCAAGTAGTCATTTTTAAGTATGATGTTTAAAATATATTTATAATATATTAAAG
This sequence comes from Nicotiana benthamiana, assembly GCA_034376525.1. Taxonomy (NCBI): domain Eukaryota; kingdom Viridiplantae; phylum Streptophyta; class Magnoliopsida; order Solanales; family Solanaceae; genus Nicotiana; species Nicotiana benthamiana. The sequence continues at coordinate 90,738,833 of CM067332.1, read as the reverse complement.
ATTAATTAATTTTATGATACTGTGTCCTAGAGTTTAAACCTTAAAGTTCAAACTTCAGGACACCATGTCCTAAATTACAAAAAATTTGTTCAAGAGTTCGGATCTTATGTCCTAAATTAAATTAGTAGTTCAGAAATTCTGAATTTCAAATTAGAAGCTCAACAATTCAAGACATAATCCTGAATTTCTAAATTGAGGGTGCTTAGTCTTGGAATTTAGATGAATTAACAAATCTTTAAATACATTATAAATTATATATATATATATATATATATATATCTTTTAAATAGCGGGGTTTAGAGCGGCTATTGCTGCACTTCGCCAACTGTACCGACTAATCTGAATTTGTATAGCGTAATATCTCTCTTTTTGCAAAGAATTTTTGTAACTGGAGAAACCCAAGGGTACCAAAATACTGTTCTCGTCCTCATTCTTGTGTCATACAAGAAATTTTTCCTATTAAGTAGGACAACTCATATTGTCCCCCACAAAGTTGAACACTTTTATTCATAGATGGCATAGCGACTATGCTGAGAGTTTTTGAACTTTGCAAGATATGAATTAGCTAGCGTTTGAACATACATTTGATTCACAGTTTGAAAAAAGAATTAGTTGTGTTAAAAAATAATTTTTTAAAATGATGGAACATACATTTTGTTTGAAGAAAAGTTGAAGTTTTGTAAGTGGTCGAAAAAATTTCACTAAAAACGGCCCTAAACCAGTTATTGGGAACTTCAAAATTTTTGAAGTTTTTTTTTTCCTAAAACATGATCATATTTCATAAACAGTGTCAAAAAAAATTTGAAAAAATGAAGCCAAAATCTATGACCAAACGGGAGCAAAAACAGAGTTTGGAAACTGAGGTGCTATTTCATCTATAGATACAACCTTCCTTGTAGTGCAACTGCTGTATATGGGGAGTGTAAATTTTAACAATCAGAATATAACATTCTAGAGCTCAAAAGATTTGAAACTGCAACATGATATATTCATCTCATTCAGAAAGATTTTCCAGCACAATCTTGAGTCTTCAATTTGAATAGTCTCTTTGCAATGACACATTTCCAACCCCCATAATATACAAAGTAAAAATGAAAAAATGAAAAAATGAAAAAAAAAATCTCACACACAGTGTCTACATTGCAGCTACAGTTCCGGTTAATGTACAGTTCCCCAAGCAAAAGGGCAGCAGATTAAGAATTAAAAACTCACACACGATGTTTAGAAGAGCTCCTGAGTCTAGTAACTTCTGCTTGTCACGGAAAAATGCATCCGGTAAAGGAGGTGTGGAGGATTCATCACTGCCTTCAGAGAGTTTGGCCATATTAAGAAGTTGGTTGTCTAAATCATGAGAACCGGTAGCTTCTGGAGCCAAGGGGGGGTCTGCACTTTCTGCGGTAAAAGGAGCTTGCGAGTCCCTTTTATCACTTTCTGATGAATCATCAGCATCTTCTCTTCCATTATTTGGCTCATTGGAACTTCCACCACTGCCATCCTTTGGAACACTAGGGATCACATCAGGTTGAGCTTCAACACCAACACGTCTCAGGTGTAGCTGTTGAATAGAAAATGCAACCAAGTGCTTAGTTGCAACATATTGTTCTTTTTCGTAAATTACTCGATAAACACTTCACAGATTGGTAGACCTAAATACTTAAATTCTAAACGAAAAAGGAAGAAGGAAGAAATAAACATGATGCTCAGATGAACAAGTGACAAGTAGTTGTTTATACCTGAAGATGAAGATTCACTTCATCAGGCCTTGAAAGAAATGGAAAATCACCACCACTCTTCAAGTATGCCTGTCTCGCGCCAGGGTACCTTTCAACCACTTGATCTTTGAGTGATTGAGGGGTTGCAGAATAGTCATTTGTCTTCACACAGCAGAAATTACGATGCAACAGGAATCCATCAGATGATTTCTACTTTACTGACACTAGTAAGAAAGAAGCTAGCAACATTGCAAAAGGGCCATAATATCAATCAATCAACTATGCCTCAATCACAAACCAGTTGGAGTTGGTAATAAGAATCCTCCACATTCTGCTCTATTCAAACCCATTTCACTCCAAAACTAAATAATTTTCTTTTTAAGTCAAGTTAGATGATTTCTAGGACGGCCATGAGCTACATTAGTACAGTGACATCTTTTTTTTGGACGAAACATATCAAATCAAACAATTAAACAGCTAAATTCCAACGTCTCATGCATGATTTCTCTATATCCATTCCAATCAATTCAGGTCCATTTCCCTTGGGGTTAGGAGTTTCATTCACTCTCACACTTATCCATACACGATAGCTGGTATAATCCCCACGGTTAACTTTTACGTGCAAAAGAACTCAGAGTGGTAATCAGCTCATTAGTAAATGCTGAAATTATGTGGTGAGGTCTTGGATCAAATATTCCTATCCCACTAGGTGAGGAAGAAGAACTGGTCCGTTCCTTCCAACAGTGAGAAACATCAACTAGCGAGGAAGGATTAAAAGCAAGTAGTTGGTTTCCTAATTTTGATGACTAGTAAAAAGGTGAAAGACCAAAATCTCTTCACCAAGAGCTACATAGTATAACTACTCTAGGTTGAAGTTTATATTCATGCAGCCTGTTTCCAAGCAAAAATTGATGATCATGGTTACTATGACTTCTTGAATAAGCACATCTCGGAGAAGAAAGATTCATGCGGAATCATGAGAGCAACAGAATGCAGGAGTGTCCCGTTAACTTGAAAGATTGATGTCCTAAAATTGCAGAGGGGAAAAGATGTAAAGAAACACTTGATGTGCCAACGGCATGATGTATAACAAATTATCTTTCCGTCAACCCATAGTACAAAAAACGAGAAAGTCGGGGCATGTTGACTCACACGCATATTCAGAAATTCAACAAACAATATAGTTTTGCAGATTATAGACATACATCCATTATAGTGATGGAAGAATCTGGAAGAAGAAGGGGTCCAACTGATGAAGCATCAGCTGTCAATGTCAATCTCGATGCCAAGTCGTCTCTTGAGAGTGTCTCAACCTGCATCAAAAGTTTCAGTTTACGGGAAAAAATGAATCAACTTTTTCTATAAGCAAATAGTTATGGTATCAAGAAAGAACAAAAATCAAGGAGAATATGTGATGGTAATTTATTATTTGAACAACTGGAAGAAAATGGACAATTAGGGTCAACAAAGTTAGAGGACTATCAAAAAGGAAAAAATCTAAGACCAACCACTTTGACAGGGTACAGAATGAAGCATACAACAAGAAGAAGGTATCAACAACAACTGGTTTTATTACAGAGCAGCTCAATATCTTCATGTCGATCTATTATACGCATCTGCATCTAGTATTGGATAGAACTCATAATATAACTGTCCTAGCTCTTCCATATCTTTTTGTTTCATTTCTTTTGGAACAAAGGAGCGAGAGCAATTTGACCAAATTGATATGGAAGCTGATGAGTGGAGGGCCAGAGAGATAGCCAAGGATATTGCAAAACGCAAGGTATTGATACTGAAAATGCGTAGTACTAAAATTACTTGTTTAGTCTTCGCATCCTGTTTTTGAGAAAGTAGAGTATTCACATTCAAAAGATGAAAATGAAATGTTTAGTTCTTTTTTACTTTTGGTGTAAAGGAGAATATTTAGAAGATCGTGAATCTGTTTTTGATGTTTTAGAATCCTTATGAGAAGACAAAGGATTAGGAGTGTCTTTTCTTATTACACCACCTTGTAATTATGGGTGAATTCACAGCTTTGGTGTAGTCTTTTATTTATTATATAAATATGTTACCTTTTCAAAAGAAAAAAGAAAAAGAAAAAAAAAAGAAGCCCTCTGTGTTGCTTGTACTGCTTGGGCTTGAGCACTTGTTAAAACTATTCAATCATTAGCCCACAAACATTTAAAAAAAAGAAAAAGAAATTAGAACCATAAATAGTGCATATAGTTACCGAGGTAGAGGGAGGCCTAAGAAGCATTGGGGAGAGGTGATTAGGCAGGACATGACTAGGATGCAGGTTACCGAGGACATGACCCTCGATAGGGGAGTCTGGAGGTCTAGGATCAGGGTTGCAGGCTAGGGGCTCATAGAGTCCTTCGTTCGCCTCACCCGGAGTTGGGTGTGGGAGGGTAGGGTTACCATAGATGACTAGTGTTTTAGCTTAGGTCCCATTTTGGTTGTTAGTATGGTAGTTACTGCTTGTTATTATTGCATGCGACTGTATTTATGTTTCTTATGTTTACATAATTATATACGTTATCTCTGCGGGATTACTTATGCTGTATTATTTTGTTTTGTCATGCTTTGATACCTAATTCTGTCTTTGTTCCAATGCAGCTTTTCATTCTATCCTATGCGCCGAGGGTCGATTGGAAGCAGCCTCTCTGCCCTTTCGGGTAGGGGTAAGGCTGTCTACATATTACCCTCCCCAGACCTGCTTTCTGGCTAGCTTCTTTATGGCAAGCGCTACCCTAACCTAGCTAGCGCTACATCTTGCTAACGTCGTCTGAATTGCCTTGCAAGCGCTACATCTATATGGCAAGCCCACGTCGCCTTCGTCTCCCATTGTAGTTGCCTTCTTCATATGGCAAGCGCTACCCGTCGCTTGCACTACATTGTCTGACGATAACCTTGCCTGACCGCTTCCGCTCTGACTGAGCTGACCGTCGCACCTGACTTCTATATCCCATTATCCATAGATCTCCTTCCTTATCGTTGCCGGTCTAAGCAGAAGGTTGCTAAGTCAGATGTCTGGTGAACACATTCGTAATGAGTATGGGTCTAGTAGGTGTACTAGTAAGGAAGCGAGGTACTGAGTTTAGCGTCGACAAGGCAAGTAGTGGATCTTTATTATCGAATGATATGGGAGACAGTCAAAGCATCAGTCTCAGCATCAACAGAAGAAAAGGACTGACCGACCGCCGTTCAAGAGAGATCCCGAAGGCTCGAACTTTTTGCTAGCTTTGAAAGATGGGCCGAAGGAAAGAGGAAGACCAAACAAAGTCGCGGTCAAAGCAAAGAAAAAGATGCCAAAAAAGATTCACTTTAGCTTCTAGCTCGCTTAGCTTAGTGTAGGTTGCTTGCAAGACTTTCGATAGCTGGCTCGGCCGAACGGAATCACCGATCTAGATAGAAGGGTCGTTCACTCCCTATTCTTTGAGAGGTTGCTTGCGACGGTAGCATTAGCTAGGCAATCAAGGCAGGTCGAACAGAGTCAGTCCTAGGGTGAAGATCATCGGATGGAAAAATGGATTGAGCTGGCTAATTACTTGATGACCCGGTGGAGAATGGGAACAGAGAGTCGCTCCCATAAACGAATGAATGGGACTCCTGGTCCTGATCGAACCAGAGATTCCGACAACCCGGGGAATCGGCAGAAAGAGATGGGTCGGATACTGGAATCTGCCCAAAAGTCCTGACTTTTTCGAGGCAGGGCTTCGACCCGTATCTGGCCAACTCCTCGAACTGCTGGGTGCGGCATATTCATGGACTGGCAAAGCGAACTCTCAATTTGATCAGGAGAGCCTAGAGAGCTCTCTATCTTTCCCCAAATTCCGACTAGCGCGGTTCTTTTTCTCGACCAATTTGAATTCCATTTCATTTTTTATTTTAAGTGTTGTAGAGTAGTAAGTAGCTAGGCGGATTTCAGCGCATGCTGCATTGAGAATCTCCAAAGAAATTAGAAGCGCCTATGATAGCGTATGATTATTCCCATTTGTGACCGACGGTTGCTTGCAAATGGTGGCGATCGGCAGTGTTCCAAAGCGCCATAACGACGTGCGTTAGAGCGTTATGGCAAACGATCCCCAGCACCTGTAGTTATGGGGATCGCCTTCGGCTTGCTATACTCTTTCCCTAACGCATGCTGGTTACCATAAAGACACCGAGGGATATCGCATGCGCTAGTTTCGGGGATGTTGTTTACACTACTATTGGTAACAACTCAAAATGCCGGAACGACTCTAGTGGTGCAAGCGAAGGTTTCAGTCTTGTCGAGCGAAGCAACCACTAGTCGCCCTTAGTGCTCCAAAACACCCTTTCGCTTGCGTGAGCAACGGCCCCTAGCGCCCAGAGCAAGCGCCTTTAGTGTTCCCGACCGCCTGCCTTTCGGCCTTAGCGTTCCAAACAACCAGTAGTGTGACCGATCTGTGTTCAAAACAACCGATGACGCTAGCGACGACTCGTGGGGCCCCCTAACGCCGAACAAAAAGGACTAGTGCTATAACGACTAGTGGTGTTACGGAACAACTACCCGACGAGTGGTAATAAGGACAACGTAAGTAGGTTTGACAGTAGCGTTAGGACGACTGGTTCTCGTAGTTGTATTGCCCTAACGCAACGACTCAAACAACTACGAGTGCTCCCAAGACGATGAGACGCATGCGCTATACCGTCGAGTATTGCTTGCGAAGCAACCGCAACTCGTTGTAGGTCCTCTCCAACCATTACAGTCGAGTAGCTTTCACTCCTTCGCTTGAAATGTGCGGTTGGTTTACCTAACGCATGGCTTCCCCAACGCCAATAGTCGCATGAGTTCTCCTAGGCCATAACCCATGCGTTGAAAGAAACCGCATGATGCGTTCCGGAGTTGCCGTAGTTCCGTTACCGCCTTGTCGTCTTGGGTTGGGAAGGATACGACAGGCTCAATTCAAGGACACTCAATTTCAAGCTCAATTTCAGGCTTTCGAAGCTCTGACGCTTTCTGTCGCATTTGTTCTCTCTTTTGTTTACCTTTCATTTTCACTTTCTTTTTATAGAATGTAGTGCCCAACAGTTTAAAGGAAGGGGTGAAGTCTCGGGATCTTCATCGACTGGATAAAGAGTTTCCACTGATGGGGAGGTTCTTTAACTGGCTAATTGACTTAGTGAATCGGCTCTGACGCTCTCTGCGTCCGTGGGATCAACTCCACCTTAGAGATCTTCCAGATCCGCAACTACAAGCTCTCGAGTGGGAACAGGATCTCCTACTGCTGATAGGTATGCAATCGAAGAATCTGGCGAGATATGGAGAGGATATGCTCGAACCGGACCGCATCTCCATTTGCACATGGATAATGTGCTGCCCCTTTCTTTTCTTCCAAACTCGGTCGAATACGTCGTTAACCTTTGTGGTGGATCGACGAGAGTGCGCCTAGCCAGGAGTGTGGTTGGTGTCACCTCCCGTGCGCTAGCTCTGCCTTTATGATGTCTATATTTTACCGTCGTTTATTTATTTTTTATTTTTTCACAAGCTATTCTCTGACAACCTATTAATTTTATATCTTCTAACTAGTTCTTAATCTTGGTGACTAAGTATGCCTTAAAAGGTTTCTGTTTCTTTATCTTGTGGATGTAGCAAAAACATACTGGATACATTTCTTGCTCCTCAAAACATTGCTCATTGTAACATTTTGAACATTTTAAAATGCACTACTCCATGGTGTTTCTGTTCATCAATATGCAGAAGATTATGGGAAGAAACAGTGGGATAGCATCAATGACCATTTAGGAACAAAAGAAAAAAAGAATGTGCAGAATGCTTTATGCTAGACAAAATGAAGGTGTACATAAACAGTGTTATCAAAGGTGAAAAGCGCAAAAAAGCCCTAAGGTCAGTTGGGCTTTAAGCGCAAATAAAGCGTAGGCTTTAATGAAAAAGGCGCAATGGGAAAAAAAGTAAAAATATGTATGTAGTCCAAGACTAATCATTACAAGCATGAATAACAAATATATGGACAAAGAAATTAAATAAAAGATCACGATAAAGTGTAATATATCAATTGTTTAAGGTCACATTTTCAGGATTACACTCATTGGCAAGGAAAAGTATGCCTTAGAGCTTTGATGCGACACTAAAGTGCCCACAAAGCGAGGCGAAGGGCTCACTGTGTTCTGAGCCTCGGTTTAGGGCTTAAGCACGCCTTGACAACACTGTACATAAAGCTGTCCATTTAAAGCGAACAACCGTTAAAGGAACTTTGCTTTTTCAAATGAGTTTCCTAGCCCAAATATCAAATGAATTCCGTGCTGCTAGTAAAGTCTGATAGCAAAACTTTGTTGTGAATATTCTATTGTTTCTTGCATTCCATATCAGGGAGTTAGGCTCATAATGTGATGTGCTGCATCTTCCAGCTCTTTTAGAAGAGTGGAGATTCTTTCCAACCTTTCAATCATTACAATTCCATCTGGATCTTAGTTACCATCCTTGATTGAATATCCACTGAGCAATAGTCGTATCAGATTTTAAGAACCTATTATCATAGATCTGTTGGGTAATCCAACTCATTGAACAACTCTTCACTATCTGGAAATTGCTTTTTTTTTTTTTCTTGGTTTACCAGAAATATTAAATTTCATAGTTAACCATTCTGCTTGCCTTTGAGGCATAGTGGTTTCCAGATACCCAAGGGTCAGTGCGCAAGGTTCAAAACTCAAATAATGGGCTTGCCCTTCTACCCTTCTCCACTGTCTCTGGCAGGATACGAACCCATGACATGCACCCAAGGCATAATGTCATTCGTTGTGCATGTTTTTCTTCTGATCTTTATACCTAATAATATCACTCGTTTGTTAATATCATAACTTTTTCGTTAAATCCTCCTGTATTTACTTTATTTTGGAATCACAAATTTCCATAACCGGAAGCATTGCACTGTATTGTATGCTTAATAAGAAGAACCAGTATAATGGGTTCTAATGGATTATGTGTGTTATTTTATGATGTCATACTATACTAGTAAATGCTTCTGGATTTTCTGGGCTATGCATTGAGTGTCACTGATTATTGTGTCTCCCTTATGGTAGTTATTTATGGTAGTCACTGTCTGATATTATTGTATATTATTCTATTTATGGTTCTTATGTTTAGATAATCACTTACGATATTTCTGCTGGAGTTACTAATGTTCTTTTGTTTTTGTTTTTGTTTTTGTTTTTGTTTTTGTTTTTGTTTTTCCTTCACTGAGCCGAGGGTCGATTGGAAACAGCCTCTCTGCCCTTTCGGGTAGGGGTAAGGCCCGTCTACATATTACCCTCCCCAGACCCCACTTTTTGGGACTATACTGGGTAGTTGTTGACGTTGTTGTTGTTCTTTCGGAATCATAACGACTTTTGTGATCATGGATCTACTACCAGAAATTTAATGTGTAATCTTAACCTCAGCATTCAATGTGTAATCCTGAATAATCGCATTGTTCAATTATTCATCCATTTCATTTTACCAAGTTCAATGTTAGCCAAATTAGTCAACATTTATCGAAAGATATACGAGTAGCACTTTAAAATATTATCATCAAGTGTCTCATGGTGCAATAGTAGCATATTAAAACATCTCATGTTCTACATTTTGGGCAGCTTGAAGCTAAAAATCCAGATTCCAGAGAAACAACGAAAGCAATAACGCTGTGAACCAGATTAACTTAAAACGTAGCGAAAATGACACCAATCTGAAAGGAGTCACGAGGTAAAAGATAATCTGCATCCAATTTTATCCAATTGAGATTCTGGACTTAAAAAAGAGGGACAAAAAAGTTTTGGGAAAAAGAGAAGGTTAAGTATGTTAGAGCTGTCTCAAAATTGTTTAACATGATTCTAGAGCTTCTTCTGATAATGTTTGACGAAAGAGAGGAGAAAAAGGCACAAAAATGAATATTATACACGTGCAATGAACAGAACATGCATAAAAAGTCACTATACTTTCTTTTGGGAAAAAAGGCCAACTCGGAAGCAGCAAAAGAAATATGCTGAGCCAAGTTCAGTAGACTGTTAATGGATACTTTCTGAAAACAGGACATTTCCAAAGAATTTGTGGTAGGAGTGACACAAAATGACTGTAATATAACAAAAGGATTGAACTTAAACATTACCTGGGAAACAACAAAATCTACAGAGTCTGCAATAAAGGGTTCCTGGGGACTATCACGAATTCCAGATAGCACATGCCGCTTCAGTATAAAAGAAGGAGCCCAACCAACACTGCAATAAGAAACCAACAATAGAAGAAAAATACCTTTTAGAATATGACGAACTATGTAGTTAAATCATAAAAAACATTGATATGCAAGAACAATGATGTGGTACATACACAAAGATATTAAATCACCTATCGCTTAGTCAAATATAAGCAGAAGATGTAAAGTATCAATGCTAATCAGTCATATTTAACCTATAACAGCAATTTAGCAGCTCTTATGATATGCAAAAACGATACAAAGAAAACTTACATGGGAGCCCATGGCATTGCAGCGGAGAAACTAGTGGTCTCCACAAATGTATTCGAAAGTACCAAAGACCTAACACGCCGGGGACGATGCTGAGCAAAAAGTTGTGCTAAGAATCCCCCAAGGGCTGTTCCATAGAGATGAATCTGTAGTGAAAAAAGTTTAATACATCAGTTACTCCCTTTATCATGAACAAACCTTATCCCTCTTTTTATTCTGAATTCAAAATGCATGATTTAACAATATAATCAAACCACTGTCAAACAAGTGATAGGTCAAGAAAACTTATAGATATATCTTTATATCCACTAGTTTGCATACTCTTATCTAAATACATGCACAAATAAAGGAAATTAACAAGTTGCATCTTGCTAATTAAGCTGCTTATCTCCTGGATAAATAAGACAGGTCAGATTGCACACATTACAAGTTCTGGCTTAAGCTGTAGCCATAAAGTAAGCTACTGAAATGGAAAGAAAACATACGTGGTGAACATCAATAGCATCTAGAAACTTCTCAAATGCTTGAATCCACTCGTGGTTGTTCCATGCGCGCGGAATATCAACGGAAATTACACGGTAGCCCTGAGAAGGTAAAAACCAAAAAAGAGTAGCTTCCTTCAATTGAATTTGGGAGTAGTCTTGTAAAAAAACTTGTTGGGAGCTATATATTGTGGAAAAAGAGATATCCATATAGATAGATGCAAAGAGAACCTTTTATCCCCTGCACATGCAAATTATCTCTAGTTTCAATCTTGAAAAATATGTTGCAAAAGATTCTGACATCACTTGGAAAATGGTAATTTTATTTCGGTTTATGAGGTTGTCAGTCATTGCTCGACATGATACTAGGCCATGTAGTAAAGAGGGAAAGCCAATGGCCTGAGCGTTATCTATTTTCCAAGATTCAGCGCAGAAATGTGTTCTCTTGAAACTTAGCTTGACAAGGAAATCATAAAAGGAAGTGCAACTTCTGGTACAATTCATAAATTGCAGTAGTTATCACTACTATAGGGACATATTTGCCTATTTGTATCAAAGACCGTTTCCAAGTAACATGCTATGGAAGGTACTATAAAGTTTCTTACATTATAGCTTCTACTATAAAGGTAATAAAGCCCATAATTTAGTAATGTAACTATGTTGCTAGACTTTTAATATTGAAGAAAGAGGATTTAGGAATCACCGAGATGCTTGTTACAATGCCTTTTATCTATCGACTAAAATGTGACATCTATAAGATAAATGGAAAAAATGCTACGGCAAAACTAACCAATATTTTACATGTTCAATTTTATTTTGCAGTTGCATTCAGTCAATTCCATGGCACTTCGAGCTGCAATTTGGTTTCTAGATAAGATAATCTCTGATGACAGGTTGAGAAAATGCCTAAAGTAATCTCAAAGTGATCAATTTGGCCTCCGGATATGATAATCTAATGGCTGGTTAAGAAACTCGATAACGTAATCTCAAAGAGATCGATATTTACTCTCAGGAGAGACTCATGCTCAAGTGATACGCTTCTAGTGATAATCCTAATCACTAGATATCAATAGTCTATTCCTTCCATCTCCTTAGTGGTAGTTTTGAATAATTTTAGGTGCACTTTTTGTTAATTTTAGGCACTACCAAAGTGCATGTTTTGTTCTAACACAGTTCTAGTCCTTTGCGGTTTGGCAACTTATTGATACCTATAACTAATTCTGAAAGTTTCCATAGTTCTTTCTCAAAGAAATCGTAAGGCATGCAAGTTTAAGTGATTATGTGAACCTTTATATTCATATATATATAGAGAGAGTATATATTTATTAGTAGCTGAAGTGATCACAGTCACAAATATGACGCATTGTTCACTGTCGTTATCACTCTCAAAGCAGATACACAAACATTTAGCAATAACTAGCAAAACAAGAAGAAGAATCAGGCGTTTGCCTCCTTACCTTCATAGATAATGACATGATCTGTTTGTAATATACATCAGCAGTTCCAGCTATGCCAGGGAGGCAAATAAGTGGAGGAACTACTTTAGGACCAAAATCATAATATCTCCACTGTTTTGACCCAATCTGCACAACAGATTGGAGTGTTAAGAATATTCGAACATTCAATGAGAAGACAAAGTGTCCATTTATGCATCTGAATAGCCTGACTAGAGAATGTCAGACACCAGCTAGGAAGGTAGGTTAAAGTGACTAGTCTTTCTTATCCGAAAGCAAACAAGACAACAAGGGAGGTTTTAGGCAACTCGCTGGTTTAGTAATGAACAAAACAAATAGGATTGATTATGTATCACAATTTCGTCACTACATCAAAGGCTATTTAGTAAATATATTGATAAGATAGCTTGGTATCCAAACATAAAGAATTATGATCCTTCTTGTGTACATAAGAAATTGTGTAGGTAATAGCTGTATTTATTTGTGAATGAAATTAACATTCAAAATGAGATGTCATTGGGCACTTAGGAACATAGTATCATATCTTCACTCATTTAAAGAACAATCAAATTCAAATGCATAGAATTGAACACAAGCTTTATATTAATTGCAAGGGCGGGAAAGAATTTAAAACCGTATTTAAAGTCAAGAATCAAAGTCAAATGCGTAGAATTGAACACAAGCTTTATATTAATTGCAAAGACCAGAAGAATTTAAGATCAAAATCAAAGTCAAGATGCAACAACAACCTCAAGGAAGTAGCCATCTTCTTCATAAGAAAAGAAAGTAGACATTCCAATTAACCAAATTATCTATATGTAAGCAAAAAATGAGTAGAATGCAGTTCAACACCCAAAATTTAGGAAAAAAGATCTTAATACGAACATAGATTTCCATTTTCTCATTCCACTTTGATTAGTATGAGAAGTTCTTCAGCTTTCACGAAAAAAAAATCTACTCTCCAACAATATTCACACACAAACTAATCAGACCGACAACAAAGCGACAGAGATTTGCAGTTGGAAAGTGCAAATTCTATTGAGAGGAACTAAATGGGATTCTCTTAACATATTTGAAAAAGGAACTTGATAAAGGTAGCACTACAATCACCACAATAATAATTCAGGACAAAATTGCTTTAGAGTTAAAAATGACAACTTAAAGGAGCTTGCTGGACTTATATTGAAGAGTTAAAGCTCAGTCTTTTTCATCGCTCACAAAAAACACACTTCGTAATTTCTACAAAGATTACATACCATACTCATTAACATATGATACTCATTGGCCACCTAACAGCAAGTGCGAAGCTATATAGCCATAAGGGACCCTTAGTCGAAAAATTATACTCTATATATAAGTAAAATATTGAATTTTAGAGGTATATAACATATATTGAACAGCCTGGGGAAATTTTTTTTACTTCTTTGAAGTTTGAACACCTTAGATAAAATTACAGGATTCGCCACTGCCTAACTGTCATAATAGATCACAAGCAAACTCAGAGGTCCCAATTTACAAAACTTTAATACAATAACAAAATTCATATGGCTAAATCACAACATGATCAGATATTCAGATTCATTGAATCCAAGAAAACTATAAAATGCACTCAAATTGAATAAAAGATGCAGACCCATTTGAGAGAATCAGCAGGAAACAGAATTTTAAAAAAAAAAAGCCAAATCAGAAAAAAAGCCAAGAAATTGATGCATAAACTAAAAGTGAGAACTTTACAGGGATCTTGTGAAGGGGAACTTGAGACTTAAAGTAGATGTAATCACCAGGCGCCGAAAAGACGCCTCCTTTCATAGCTCTGAATAATATTCACCTCGTTGACTGCAGCATATACTCATCAATCAAAGCTATGAAATTTGTTCAATGGAAAATCTCCATCTTCTTCCCCCTGCGTGGGTTTTTGGGGTCTATTGAATTTTTTCCCAAAATCAGACACAGACGTAAAATGAGCTGTGTGTTTATGTATTGGGATTAACATCCCACGATATGAAAGAGAACCCACGTGGAGGGGTCCCACTCACAGTCTCATGACGGTTCAACCTTGTGTATTAACACATTCCCTAAGGTAAAATTTCTTTATACTAAATCATTTTTTATTTATCGTAATTAAATGAAAAATAAGATGATAATATAGTGACAAAAGTTTATATGTAAAGATACGTATTATGCATTCACTTAATTGATATATTTTTTTTCTATTTGCAAATGTATTATTCCTAGTAGGATTTTAATTTCTAGATATATTTAAAAGGTTTTTTATTTGTACAAATACTTCAAGCTTGAAATGAAGAGATTACTAACACACAAAAAAGAACTACACGTAAATTATATATAGTACAAATTTAATAGATAGATGAGTGTGGAGATCGATCATCAGGATTATAGGCTAGGGAATAGTCGAGTATTTTTTCCCTTTGTATACCAGATAGTCTAGTAGAGTTCTATCTAGGATTGCTAATGGTTTATGTTGTGTTCACATTATTTTTATTTTGCATAGTATTGTGTTATTGCTCTGATAGTAAGCAACCCACTTCCAACCGAGAGGTTGTGAGTTCGAGTCTCCCCAAGAGCAAGGTGGGAAGTTCTTAGAGGGGAGGATGCCGGGGGTCTATTTGGAAATAGCCTCTCTACCCCAGGGTAGGGGTAAGGTTTGCGTACACACTATCCTCCTCAGACCCCACTAAGTGGGATTATACTGGGTTGTTGTTGTTGTTGTTGTTGCACTTCCATTTAGTTGTTATCTCTTATGATGCTATTATTATTTTCATGGTTTTTTTTGTTGTTACGGATTTATTTTTTTGTTCTTTTCTGATGTTATTGTCCCTTCTATTAAGTCAAGGGTATTGCGAAAATAATCTCTCTATCCTTTTGTGATAGAGATAAAGATTGCGTATATTCTAACATTCCAAACTCCACTAATAAAGTTTTATTAAATTGTGTTATTGTTGTTGTTTGAATACTTGTTTTCATTACATTAGGACATCGTGGAAAGAGTTCCACAATAATTAATCCATTGTTATATGTTGTGTGGAATGTTGATTCTGATTTTATTTTTCTTTCTTTCTTTACAATAGTGGATACCCATTATTATTATAGCTGTCAAAATGAGTTAACTCAGTTTAACTTGTAGGTTTTTAAATTTGGAGGGTTAGAGCGAACCGGTCCTCCATTTATATGGCCCTTCAAATGAGAAGTCCAACCCACCCCAATCTTAAGAGGACTGTGGGTTAGGACGGATCAATCCTTCAATATTTTTAGAAAAAAATATTTCTCTAAATCTTTAGATAGTTTTTTGTGATATAATCTTTTAATCATATGAACGACTTTTGTTTATTTGGAATATACAAGAATCTTGATATTTCACAAGGAATTTCGTAATTGAAATATAAATTCTCTATATCTCTAGCTCTTCTTTTTTAACGTTACATAAATAATTTTTTTAGTACTTTTCTTTCACTTTCCTTAGGTTCAGGAATTACTTCAATAAGTTTATATATTAAGGTTTTTTAATTAAGGTTTAATATTATTTGTTGATCTCATCAGTGCAGTCCATAAAAATTTTAAAATTCGTGAAATTTGCTAGTATTGTTCATTTTCATTGAGTATTAAAATTTGGCCTTTTTATATGCTAAAGAGCAATTTAATAATTAACAATATATTAAATTAACCAAACATTGGCCAGTTAATCTGTTGAAGAAAAAAGAAAGATTGGGCACTTAAAACTTTGTTAATTGAATAAAAGAAACATTATTCTTGTCATATTACATGCATATCAACAATACAAATTCTAGTTAATATGAAAGGGTAATTAGCAATTGGAAAATGGAGATTATAGTTCATATTTTTAAAATTTTTACTTTTCCAAAAAATTCAAATTTAAATTTAATTAATTTTTGGCATATGTACCGACCCAAGCTCAACCCAAGCTTCAAAGGCCAATGGACTAGCTTGGGCCGGGCTTATAAGCCTCAATTTTAAATGGGTTAAATTTCTTTTTAACCCAATCCTGCCCAAGTAACAGGTTGGGTGGGCTAGCCTCATGGTCAAATTTATTTTGACGGCTTTAATTACCATACGCAAAACTATTCGACAGTGAAGATTTAAATATTGCAATTTGTGAAGTAAAATAATTTGTACTCCGTCACAAAATTTATTTTAGTCGCGAAACAACATAGTTGTAGGGATTATTTGTTAAATTCAAATAATAAGTGGGCATAGAAGATTATTTCCTCGGATGTGCATGAGAGTTTGTCTTAAGTGTTGTTCAAAATTGTTGATGGATTTAATTACGGCAAACGGAAAATCAATGTATCATCTGAGTCACTAGTCATAAATCATTCAAGCATCTCTTCGTTTTAACAAACTCATACCATATATTATGAAATTAGTTCATTTTCATTGGTTCCCATGCCTTTGTCCAATGTCATTAACATTATTTCATGAGTTTAAGTCTATGTATTAATAATCAAAAAAAATTTATTCATTTAGATTACGTAAATAATATAGTAAAGAAGAGTCTAACATGATACCACAAATTAAGCTATTCTAATAGTATAGAGCTCTTATACACTGAAAGTCCATATAATATTAAATGTACGATGTTACGTTTGCGTTTCAATAATTACCGATTACCATTGCTTTCACTGACATAAGCGATTAGATTATGTCTTATTTGTTATGAAATAATATAAAGACAATAACAATAATGCAAGAATAAGAACAATATAGAGAGAGAATAGGGAGAGAGAGAAGTATTCTTATTAATACTTGGGGTGATTTATAATGGGGTAAGACCCCTCTATTTATAGGAAGAGGAATGACTTAGCTTCAAGCTAAAACTCTTAGACATTCACTCTAAATAGACTTCTATTTTATAACACTCCCCCTTGAATGTCTATTCAATAATGTGCCTCATAAAACCTTAAAACAAAACCCAATGGGAAAAATTAAAGAAAGGAAAAAGAGTACACATGTTTGAATATGCGCCTATTGGTTGCCTCGTTAAAAACCTTGCAAGGAAAACCCAGTGGGACAAAACCTTGTAAGGGAAAAAGAGTGCAACGCGCATTAACTCCCCCTAATGAGTACATCAATTTATATCCTTGAGCATTTGCATTCCAATCTTGTGCATCATCTTCAAAACGATCTTTGGTAGAGATTTGATAAATCAACCATATTGACTTGAATAAATATTCCGTACCTTGAAATCATTATTCTTGATAGATATGAACATCTTCATATAATGTCGTGGAATAACTCTTTAATATCTCCATAGATGCATTCTCAATGCCATCATGCTTAGAGTTATAGCAAGATACATATGTACACAAATTGTACTAAGGATGTGGTACTTCAGGATCAAGAATTGCATATGCTTCAAGCAACTTAAATCTTTCAAGTTAAGTCATATAAGTCACATAATAGACTTTAGATGCATATCAAGTTTTCACGTCATGCTAAACAAATAAGATATCGAAAACTGGTTATGCATACCTTTGACTTTATACTTTCAAGCATTTGAACTATAGGTTCAAAACTACATGTCTTTCATATGGAATCAATTCTTCTTGAATTGTATCTCTTCCATTTAGTTACTTTCTTTGGGTCAGCAAATGCGTATAGCATGCTTTGCAATATGTTGCAATTGAATTATCCCTTTTATGAACTTCAGGTTCATATCATGATATTCGGGGATATACATATACAAATGATAATTCATCCCATGTAACCTTTTCTCAAGTGTTTATCATGTCTCCCCCTCATGTTAGTAAAGCTAACTTGTTTCCTCAACTTTGGGAAATCATCTTTGTGCATTATCATGTCAATATACACAGTACATTAATAATAAGATGAAATTATTTGGTTCCTAACCCTGAACCACTTGTGAGGGGAGAATATAATATACTCTCGTATACAACGTATATCAAACTGATATATATAACTTTGTTCTCATAAGAAACAGTTTAGCTATTAAGTGGAAGCACTCAATAATTATCTTGCTAAACCAACTTTGATATAAACCAACTTATCAAGATGAACTATCTTGAGTAGAGAATGTGGAAATTATGCTCGAAGTTAGATTACTGAGCAATTTACCTTGCAAGCACCGGCCAGGCTGCGGGTTAATAACAATTGTGCATGTAACCATATCATAGATGCATCATATGTGGTATACATGGCAGGTGAATGGGCCCATATTCACCTTTGATATTTCCAGAATTTATGGGCTTCAACCCGAACTCTTTAGTTGGTCAGTTCATTAACGAGAACAAGTGATACAAGAGAATTCGTAAAGAACTTTCTAGTTCTTTGATATTCACCTGTGTGAATTTGCACATCATACTTAAAATGAGATGGCAAATACGAATGCTAACTGAACAAATTATCAATATTGGTAAACTTCAAATTTACACCATGACATGTGCACTTATCAATAAACTTCAGGTTTATTATGACATGGGTTTTTATACCAATAGATATCCACTTTATTGTGGCATTCTTTCTTTTGTGTAGTACAAACTGGAGAACAAAGCGGGTAGCTTTTCATATGCAAATTACCCCGCTACAAGTTGTAGTAATAGGAGATATCAAAGCCTTCATTTATTTATAGTCTCAATATAATCAATCGCTTTCGCGTGTACTTTGGAAACTGAATAAGTTTCTTTGAGACTTACTACAGCACAATACTCAATTGTGTTTCTCCAACATAGTAATAATTGGCTCTTCTAGAGCTCTCAATTAATTTTGTACTACCACAGATTCATCAACATCCATGTGGTGAATATCTTTCTTATAGAGAAAGTTATACCATTATGGTCATGTCAAACTTATATGCAAGATATGTTTCTTGCATTATCGTTGTCCTTTAATAGTCATATTTCCAAAATACTTTGGCGTACAATAGGTACGTGACCAACGATCATTCATGCCATATATCATCTCAAACCTCTTTCTAGGGGTGAGTGTGGTATCATCTCAAACCTCCTTCTAGGGGTGAGTGTGGTATATTTAATACCAATTTCATGTTCATATTCTTCCAATAATGAATATGTATTCGTGAATCAGATGTTGTCACATTCACTTCGGGGATATGTGATTTTGTTATCCTTTTCAAATCTATAAATGCGTCAGGCATTTGATTTGCTATTCTTTGCAAATGGATAATCTTTTGTGCCTCTTTCACAAATAGAGGTATGTGGATCAAGATGAGATAATGATGCATTTTTCCACAAAATTTCCCGTTTGGTTTCACCAACTTCTCCCCCTAATTTTGGGAAAAGTGTCTCATCAAATTGACAGTCTGCAAATCGTGCAGTGAACAAATCTCCTGTCAATGTTTCGAGGTAGCGAATAATGGAGGGCGATTCAACCTCAACATATATTCCTAACCTTCTTTGCAGACCCATTTTGGTGCGGGATGGCGGTGCTACAGGCACATATACTGCGCATCCAAAGATTCTTAAATGGGATATGTTGGGTCCACGACCCAAAACCAATTGCAACGGGGAATATTTGTGTCAATTCGTCAGTCAGAGACGAACTAGCATTGCTGTATGCAAAATGGCGCGTCCCCAAACCAAAATATACGAACATGAGAATAAACAACTTCAATCCTTTTATTTCACATTTAAATAATATTTTCAAAATCTGCTGAGGTTAGTCGATTAACCAAAAAAATAAAATTAGCTACTGAAAACAAGTGACTGGTTGATGTCATAAATAAATATCAGATTCATCTACAAAGGTGTACTACAATTCTACACGAGCAATTGGAAGGCGCAAACACCATATATGATGATTAATTACTGTATCATACCGAATCACGGGGCAGTGGGTGACTTTTGTAGCCCACTACAATAAACACCAACGCTTATTACTAATGTATATGCATTATTATTCTATGCAACAGTATCAAACAGTGTTTCAATGAGCAAACCAATAAGATGTATCATTTAAACATCACTACCAAAGTCACACATCACCATCAATGTAAACCTATTTTGGTAAAAATACATCTCACCAAGCTCGGTAACACATTACTTATTTCACAATTAAGTACTGTAACAGCAATACAATTCCCTACAAAATCTTAATATAAATAACAATCTGAATATTCACACATTATGCTAAAAAAAAATTTTAATTGCATCAAATGCTCAATCAGGCATTACTATTGGTACACGGTAAATTTTCGCCCAGTGCCCTTTTCCGCCGCAGCGATAACATATAGTTTATGGACTATTTGCTTTTGGATTCTCATCATATCGTGCTTGTGGCAGAGTGACCAACTTCAGGTTGTCATATCTCTCCTTTAAGCCATTCCACAATATAGGTGGATTTTTAACTGTGATATATTCAATTTTCAAACCTTCATCAAGGTGATGGCGCAAGAAAATCAAGGCATTAGCATAGTTTCAAACCTTTATCAAGGTGATGGTGCAAGAAAATCAAGGCCTTAGCATAGTTTTGGGTGGATGCATTATTTCTGTCTTTAATGGCGTCTCCAGGACCCATTGCATCCAAATGGATTTCAGCATCCAACACCCATGTCATATAGTTCTTGCCCGAAATTTCAAGGGCAACGAACTTTCTTTTCATAATTACATCAAGAGCGTGTTCATACTTACGGGCTCTATTACAATTATCACATTCACTTCAGGGAATGGATCATAATCATGTGCTTTACACAATCTCATGTCAAATATTACTTTCATAAAGTGAAAGATTATTTTGAGAATCTTTATTATTCTCATTATCACAATAATGACGATTATAATTTCGTCTATTGCCACGTCCACATCCATTTATACCTTTACGGTAATAATTTTGTCTTCTTTCAGACTTATCACATACTGCTACCACATTCTCTAAAGGGAATGGAGCAAATTCAATTGGACGGAATTCTTTGCCACGTCCACATTCATTGATACCTTCATGGTAATATTTTAGTCTTCTTTCAGACTTATCATATACTGCTTCCACATTCTCTAAAGGGAATGGAGCAAATTCAATGGGACGGATTTTTAATTCTTTGCCCACAATCATACATGAATTTAATCATGGCAGGGCATAGAGATTTAACCACTTCATGTGGTTATAATTTCTTACAAACTCCATTAGAGTTATAATCAAACTTTGTTTGTATATTAAATCAAATCGTAGGATTTCAAGAATTTGAAAGGGAAAAGTAAATTACTTACCTTTAAGGTATACCAATTATATTTTCAATGTTTTCTTCCTTTTCTCCACTGATGCAGACGACGGCGGCTCCGATGCGGAGAAATTGACGGCGGCTTAATCTTCTTAAAGAGCTTCTTGAGACGGTAGAGTCTCGTGCTGATAACGTGTTATGAAATAATATAAAGACAAGAACAATAATGCAAGAATAAGAACAATATAGAGAGAGAATAGGGAGAGAGAGAAGTATGCTTATTAATACTTGGGGTGATTTACAATGGGGTAAGACCCCTCTATTTATAGGAAAAAGAATGACTTAGCTTCAAGCTAAAACTCTTAGACATTCACTCTAAATAGACTTCTATTTTATAACATTATTAACAATATCATTTATTTAAACAATGCATTGTCATACTTCTCTTAACAAGATTAGAAGACTACCAACCCTTAGGTACGTCTTCCTTCGATGAAATAAGAAACCAGTCAGAAAATTGGATCATTAAAAAAAAGAAGTAATTAGATGCACAAAACATTCCCTATTTATTTGAGTATAGACAATATTTCTTTATTCTTCGTAATATTGACCATATTTTTTATCCGTATTTGCATTTTAATGGGTTGGTCTAGTCCGGAGTTGCAGCGCTACTTCCCATTCTCGTTCTTGACTTTCAGCTCCATTCGAGTGAAGAAGAAGACTCCAAATTTACTCCGGCGGTCATTTTGCTTGGATTGGTGGGTTTGATGACTGTGAAAGAGTTGAGAATTTATTGGTATTTTTTAGCAGGTATTGGTGCGAATGAACATATTCTAGATTATAGAATATTCTTTTGCTTAATCTTAGCTTAGAAATATGGTCGAGGACGCAGTGAAGAAAAAGTTATTCGCTTCCGGACTATCTTTTCCAGCCAGATAGCGAGCGATGACTCAGCAATAAACACTACTGAAAGCGGCCTACTGTGTGCCTATATTTCGCTTTTCACGGTCAAAGTCCAATTCTGGAGTGGTGCTTGTATGTGATCCTAAAAAACGTACAAAACAACCTACTACGAAACTACCGATAAAGGGATAGAAGACTTTACTTAGTCGAGGTTCTAAGATATAAAAATAGTTAAGGGCTTGACTAAGTATCTTGAAATAAGAGGAGGAATGTTTACACGATTTGTCAATCATTGTTGTTCCAATTGGAACTTGCTTATCGGAAGAATCTCAGTAATTTCTCTTTTTTTTTTGGAACCTCAAGAAAATTCGCAACAACTACAGTTTCTACCCTTCGGATGAGCTTTCCGTGGTGAGCACTATACGTGCACGGGATAAATTCCCTATTGTGTAATAACATGCAAACCACACAAGAAACATAAACCGCATTAGGCAAACCCCGTGGGATCGATCCCTATCAGTAATTTTTGCTAATGGAAGAAACTCCCAAGTAGAAAGTACGAAATATAACGACAAGTGTGTCACAATCCGAAGCAAACAATTTAGGACACGGGGAAAACAAGAGGAGAAGTCAGCATCGGGGAATACTAGAAAGTTCCAATCCAAAAGTAGTAACGTGCCACGCCATTGCCTATGAAAATTCTAAAAGAATTTACAGTACACAAGCAAGGAATGTAGGAGAGGAAAGATCAGGCCACCTTCACACGAAGCTAGAGTGTAACATCCATATTTCTGTCTTATCAACATACACTTCCACCTCAATTGATACGTCCAAAAGCACCATCCCAATGGCGTCTGAATGTGGCGGTCAAGGCAAGTAAACATGAGTTGAAATTCTAGAGAAGGCAAAAAATCCAATTGTGGACATGAAAAACTGACATTTACAATGGAAAACCTGGGGTTTAGTTCACAAGCATGTGAATATCAAAATCGTTAAAGTAAATGGACCTTCATCTTAAGTCAACTCCAAAAGCTAGCTCATGAGATAGAATTTGCCCAAAACCATACAAAAACTCAGTCCCTCACACAATCTAACAGTTCATTATGTTCTCTAACAATCCCTCCATTGCTAAAACCTCTCATGCTTAGAAGTTAAGTTGCAGAAATAAGAATGCTGAGATGAATGTATGGTTATAATAGGAGTGATATGAATAGGAATAAAGATATCCGAGATAAGATGGGAGTTGTCTGTGTGGTGGACAAGATGCAGGAAGCGAGGCTGAGATGGTTCGGGCACGTGAAGAGAAACAGCACATATGCCCAGTGCGGAGGTGTGAGAGGTTGGCTATAGTGGGTCCAAGAAGAGGTAGGTGTAATCCGACATGGCATAGCACATTTTTAGCATAGTGAAGACATGACCCTTGATTTCTAGCACAAAATAATGTAGCTAAAGGGTTTTCTAAGACATCAAATGAGTCCCTCATTACCCCTTGAAGCCCACCCAGCCAAAACAGAAAGAGCAGAAGACAATTCAGTATACGGCTAGCTATCCTATGACACTTTTTACTAAAGTGGTTCAATTCAAAATCTTGATTTGGATCTAGTATAATAACTAGACAACGAGCACTACTTTGCATGCTTTCTTTTGAAAGTATGCTCTCCATTTCACATGAAAAGACAACCTGCAGATAACAACCATCGCAAGCCTAATATGTCTTCGGCACATTATCAAACAAACAATTGGTTAACTACTTAAAAGAAACAAAGAATACCTTTAGCAGCCAGATCAAAACAAAATTTCCTAAGACGGATAGAAATCACAGCATCCTAAACAAGTACAAGGATCCGGAAATGTCCTTTCAACAATTGGCACCTAGTGCAGACTGTGTATCTGGCAGCCCTCACACTGTTCCACCAAATAATTCTATTCCTTAAAAACAAAATTCCAAAACTAGTGCCAGCACCTTCTTTGATGGTGACAAAACCAAATATAGACAATGACCGATAACTGTCAAGTCTTCTAAACACATGAATGGGCCTAAAGACTACAACTTTTCTTACTACCTATCATTGAGAAAGAAAAGTAGCAACAAGAAAACAAAAGAGCCAGATGCTACAATCTATAAAGGGAGCAATATGCAGATCCAGGCACGGAAAGGATACAATAGTAACCAGACATCAACTTTCACTAAGATACATACAATATTATTCTTTTTTTCATAGAGAAACAGTCTTAACAAGCACACAGTAATACACAATTGTTGATGAGATCAACAATATTTATCACACAGAACATTTTTCTTTTATTCTAGGTACAGCTCAGTTGCCAAAAATACAGACTCTGTCTACAGCAATGGACATGAAAAAATCTAAACTACTCTGCGAGGACGACGGAGAAGGTACAACTACCAAAAACCAAGGATGTATAAATAAACATCAAGGCATCCGAACAAGTAAATGGAGGTATCCCGCAAGTCAATTCGACTGGAAAGTTGGAATTTAATCAGCTCCACAACAACATTAAAAATTTTGTCACAACCTGTTTGACAGCTTATATTTCATCACTCTTGAAGTTGAATATTAATACTGTATCAGGGTGAATAAAACTGAGCTTAGAGGGAAAAAGATGCTTTTCTTTATAAAAGTTCTGATAACTGGAATAAAACCAGAGCTCAATTCAAAGTATAAAGTATTGTTATTAATGACACATAAAACACCATAAATGAGTCAATAGATCAAACATGCTTTAATAGTAACAGGCTAGCAGCAGAGGGATGTACAATGATCACCTACAAATAAAATACCTAAAACAATGTGGCAAATCAATGAAGAGGCATCATCTACGCATTCAACACGAATCAAGACCGGCATGAAGATAAATGAGAGCACCACCAAGTTAAAATTTTTCACCATGCGCTCTTCTTCTTCGAACCATAGTAATTAACATACCACTTCACAAACTTCTTCAACCCTATTTCCAAGTCAGTAGTAGGCTTATACCCCAGCTCCTTTTGCGCCAAAGTAATATTAGCATGCGTAAACGGCACATCCCCATTCCTTGGCATTTGCAAAACCTTCTTCTTTGCCTTCACCTTCAACAACTTCTCCAAAATACTCACAAGTCTCCCAACAGGCACCGGCTTCGTGTTGCCCAAATTATAAATCCTCAATTGGGCAGCACCCTTTTTCTTCCCACCACTCCCCGTGCTCTTTTTTGTTGTATCCAATGCTGCCAAACAACCCTTTACCACATCATCAATGTAAGTAAAATCCCTGGCAACACTACCATGATCAGATGTCTCAAAAATCTTGATTTCCTTGCCTCTCAAAATATCTTTAGTAAAGAAAAAATATGCCATATCGGGCCTTCCCCAAGCCCCATAAACCGTGAAAAAACGCAATCCAGTAATCGAAAGTCCGTGTATATGGTTATATGTATGAGCAATCTCTTCACCAGCCTTTTTAGTGGCTGCATACAAACTAGCAGGCTGATCAGTTCTATCTTTTTCTGAAAAGGGTACTTTAGAATTCAATCCATAAACAGAACTTGATGAAGCCCAAACAATACTAGGCTGTGGATTGGCCATTTTACATGCTTCAAGTAAACTAACAAAACCAGCTATATTACTATGAACATAAGAACCTGGATTCTGCATTGCATATCTAACTCCGGCTTGAGCCGCCATATGCATTACATGTGTAAAAGCAACAGCATCAAACAGCTTCTTTAGCAAAACGGCATCATTTATATCACCATCAACGATATAAATACCTGAACGTTCAAGCAGGCCCATTCGGGCTTTTTTCAGCCCGACATCATAGTAATGGTTGAAATTATCCAGGCCCAAAACGCCATCCCCACGGCGTTTTAGAGCAAGCGACACATGGGACCCCACGAACCCGGCTGCACCGGTGACTAGGACGGTAAAGCCCGTCTTAGACCTGGGCCGGGCCGAAGCACGAACCCGACGCTCCCAGTTCGGGCCGAGTGAAGCAGGTGGCGAAACCGTGTTTTTCAGGCTCCGGCGGTTGTTTCCGGCGGCGGGGTTGGTCGGCGGCGAGAAGAAAAAGAACAAAACGATGAAACAGATGAAGAGGAAGGACCAAAGTGTAAACCTGGGGAAAAGTGTGGGATGAAAACGGAGACAATAGAGACTGTAGGGTGAAGATTTATCGGGCTTAAACTTTCCGGGGGTTGAAGGAATGGCGTCCAAATGAGTTAAAATGGGCTTCAATTGAGTCATCCTTTTTCACTTTGATCAACCAGTCAACAAGTTAAAATCTTTTGGTGTTTGCATATGAAGAAACGAAAAAAGATTGAGACCTTTTTGGGTGTTATGATTCAGTCTGAAAATTCACTTTGGTTTTTGGAGATGTTAAGGAAGAAAAAGAGAGTCGAGGAGGAGAAGAGGTTTTGTGTCGATAGTTTCGGGCCGGCGGGGGGTGGTATATATTGGGAAAAGTAAAAAGGGCAACATTTTATTACTACTTTATATTTTCCATAAAAAGATTCATAAAATGTGCATACTTTAATGGATTGTGTTATAAATAGAACTATATTTAAGGTGAATGTCTATATTTAGAGAGATTCTAAGGTTTACTACTTGGTGGCTAAGTCACCACCTCCCTATAAATATAGGGGTTCTATTCTATTGTAAATCATCCCAAAAGTATCAATAAGAATACTCCTCTCCCTATTCTCTCTATATTGTTCTTGTTCTTGTATTATTGTTCTTGTTCTTATATTATTTCATAACACGTTATCAGCACGAGACTCTACCGTCTCAAGAATCGTTCTCAAGAAAAACTAAGGTATTTCTCTCTTCCTAATTTGATTTTCGATTATGTCTGACATTACGAAAAGAAAGTTCGTTGCCCTTGAAATTTCGGGCAAGAACTATATGACATGGGTGTTGGATGCTGAAATCCACTTAGATGCTATGGGTCTTGGAGACGCCATTAAAGATAGAGATAAAGCATCCACCCAAGACTGTGCTAAGGCCTTGATTTTCTTGCGCCATCACCTTGATGAAGGTTTGAAGATTGAATATCTCACCGTCAAGGATCCACTCATCTTGTGGAAAGGCTTAAAGGAAAGATATGACAACTTGAAGTTGGTCACTCTGCCACAAGCACGATATGATTGGGCTCATCTGAGGCTCCAAGACTTTAAGTCTGTTTCTGAATATAATCTGCAATGTTCAGAATTACTTCTAAATTGAAGCTATGTGGAGATAAAATCTCCGATTATGATATGCTTGAGAAAATATTTACAACGTTTCATGCCTCCAATATGGTACTGCAACAAAAGTACAGAGAGAAAGGCTTCACAAAGTACTCTGAACTGATTTCTCTTCTACTTGTGGCTGAGCGAAATAATGACCTGCTCGTGAGAAATCACGAAAGTCGACCCACTGGGTCTACACCACTGCCTGTAGTAGATAAGGTGTATTCTCATTATGCCAATCATGAAAAGAGCCATGGATCTAACCATGGTCGTGGTTGTAATCGGGGTCATAGCCGTGGACGTAGACAAGGAAGAAATATCCATGATGTCCGTCACCCCCCGAGGAGAGATAACCGCCGAAAGCAGAAACGGGATTATGAGGATCCTAAGGCAAAAAGTTCAGAAACTATATGTTATCGTTGCGGTGGAAAAAGGCACTGGTCAAAAGCTTGCCGTGTACCAAGACATTTGGTTGATCTTTATCAAGTTTCTCTAAAGAATAAAGGCCCTAAAACAAATTTTATCTCTGAGGACAATTTTGACATCACCCACCTGGATGTGGCAGACTTCTTTGAGCAACCCGATGGGAAAATAGACCACCTAATCGGTGATGGATCTGTGATGAAAGAAGATGGAGTTGTTTGATTTTATTTCACTTATTTGTAATAGTTAGTGAATAAACTAATAGTCATTAGTATCAGCTCGTATTAGTTAGTTTATGATATAATGTTAGTATTAGTTCTTTAGAATGTTTCAATGTGCTCAGATTTCAATAATATTTTTATTTTCCAGTAGCGGTAATCGACTAACCTAACAGTTAGTCGATTATCTAATATTTCGCATTAAAACTGCAAAACAATCGATTGTCAATGTTCAACAATCGATTGTCAATGTTCAACAATCGATTGTCTATGTTTAACAATCGATTGTCTTAAGACAGTGTGATCTGGAATTTTTCAAAATAGCCAACAATCGATTGTCTATATGTAACAATCGATTGTCTTAAGACTGTGATCTGGAATTTTTCAAAATAGCCAACAATCGATTGTCTATATTTAACAATCGATTGTCTTAAGACAGTGTGCTCTGGAATTTTTCAAAATAGCCAACAATCGATTGTCTATATTTAACAATCGATTGTCTTAAGACAGTGTGCTCTGGAATTTTTCAAAATAGCCAACAATCGATTGTCTATATTTAACAATCGATTGTCTTAAGACAGTGTGCTCTGGAATTTTTCAAAATAGTCAACAATCGATTGTCTATATTTAACAATCGATTGTCTTAAGACAGTGTGATCTGAAGTTTTTCATAGCAAATAATCGATTGTGTGTGTTTAACAATCGATTGTTAAATATAGACAATCGATTGTGTGTGTTTAACAATCGATTGTTTTAAGAAAATGCTTAAACTGAAATTTTCAAACTGCATAGTAATCGATTATGGAAAACATATAATCGACTATCTGATTTAGTTAGTCAACTGACCTCAGCAGATTTTGAAAATATTGTTTAAATGTGAAACAAACGAATTGAACTTGTTTATTCTCATGTTCGTATATTTTCTTTTGTATGGCAAACTATGGGAATTAAATTGATTGAAGGCTCCTGAAGAGCAACTATAACTCTGCCTAAAGGAACGATATTTTAGAGAATGCAATGTTCTCCTCCAAGTCTAAGAAGAACTTGTTGAGTTTTAATGATATCAGCCAAAATGTTCTCCTCCAAGTCTAAAAGGAACTTGTTGAGTTTTAAAGATATCATTCAGAATGGATATCAGATTGAGACAATACATGAGTATAATCTTGAATACCTCATTTACTCATGAAAACGCGGCTGCCCACTTCGGCTTGGGGTCACGCCATTTTGCATTCAGCAATGCTAGTTCGTCTCTGACTGACGAATTGACAAAAATATTCCCCGTTGCAATTGGTTTTGGGTCATGAACCTAATATATCCCATTTAAGAATCTTTGGATGCGCAGTATATGTGCCTATAGCACCGTCATCCCGCACCAAAATGGGTCCGCAAAGAAGGTTAGGAATATATGTTGAGTTTGAATCGCCCTCCATTATTCGCTACCTCGAAACATTGACAGGAGATTTGCACGATTTGCAGACTGTCAATTTGATGAGACACTTTTCCCAAAATTAGGGGGAGAAGTTGGTGAAACCAAACGGGAAATTTTGTGAAAAAATGCATCATTATCTCATCTTGATCCACATACCTCTATTTGTGAAAGAGAGGTACAAAAGATTATCTATTTGCAAAGAATAGCAAATCAAATGCCTGACGCATTTACGGACTTGAAGAGGATAACGAAATCCCACATCCCCGCGGAAAATGTTCCAATCCGTATTGATGTCCCTATTGGACAATCATCTAGTGTCATAACCAATGAGTCGAATGCACGCCTGAAGCGTGGCAGGCCATTAGGTTCTAAAGATCGAAATCCCAATATATCCAATGTTCTTGTATTATTGTTCTTGTTCTTATATTATTTCATAACACGTTATCAGCACGAGACTCTACCGTCTCAAGAATCGTTCTCAAGAATCATTCTCAAGAAAAACTAAGGTATTTCTCTCTTCCTAATTTGATTTTCGATTATGTCTGACATTACGAAAAGAAAGTTTGTTGCCCTTGAAATTTCGGGCAAGAACTATATGACATGGGTGTTGGATGCTGAAATCCACTTAGATGCTATGGGTCTTGGAGACGCCATTAAAAATAGAGATAAAGCATCCACCCAAGACTGTGCTAAGGCCTTGATTTTCTTGCGCCATCACCTTGATGAAGGTTTGAAGATTGAATATCTCAACGTCAAGGATCCACTCATCTTGTGGAAAGGCTTAAAGGAGAGATATGACAACTTGAAGTTGGTCACTCTGCCACAAGCACGATATGATTGGGCTCATCTGAGGCTCCAAGACTTTAAGTCTGTTTCTGAATATAATTCTGCAATGTTCAGAATTACTTCTAAATTGAAGCTATGTGGAGATAAAATCTCCGATTATGATATGCTTGAGAAAACGTTTACAACGTTTCATGCCTCCAATATGGTACTGCAACAAAAGTACAGAGAGAAAGGCTTCACAAAGTACTCTGAACTGATTTCTCTTCTACTTGTGGCTGAGCGAAATAATGACTTGCTCATGAGAAATCACGAAAGTCGACCCACTGGGTCTACACCACTGCCTGTAGCAGATAAGGTGTATTCTCATTATGCCAATCATGAAAAGAGCCATGGATCTAACCATGGTCGTGGTTGTAATCGGGGTCATAGCCGTGGACGTAGACAAGGAAGAAATATTGTCCGTCACCCCCCGAGGAGAGATAACCGCCGAAAGCAGAAACGGGATTATGAGGATCCTAAGGCAAAAAGTTCAGAAACTATATGTTATCGTTGCGGTGGAAAAAGGCACTGGTCAAAAGCTTGCCGTGTACCAAGACATTTGGTTGATCTATATCAAGCTTCTCTAAAGAATAAAGGCCCTGAAACAAATTTTGTCTCTGAGGACAATTTTGACATCACCCACCTGGATGTGGCAGACTTCTTTGAGCAACCCGATGGGAAAATAGACCACCTAATCGGTGATGGATCTGTGATGAAAGAAGATGGAGTTGTTTGATTTT
Source organism: Nicotiana benthamiana (assembly GCA_034376525.1). Classification (NCBI taxonomy): domain Eukaryota; kingdom Viridiplantae; phylum Streptophyta; class Magnoliopsida; order Solanales; family Solanaceae; genus Nicotiana; species Nicotiana benthamiana. The sequence goes on along the minus strand of CM067332.1, from coordinate 90,707,778 downwards.
ATTTCACTTATTTGTAATAGTTAGTGAATAAACTAATAGTCATTAGTATCAGCTCGTATTAGTTAGTTTATGATATAATGTTAGTATTAGTTCTTTAGAATGTTTCAATATGCTCAGATTTCAATAATATTTTTATTTTCCAGTAGCGGTAATCGACTAACCTAACAGTTAGTCGATTATCTAATATTTCGCATTAAAACTGCAAAACAATCGATTGTCAATGTTCAACAATCGATTGTCTATGTTTAACAATCGATTGTCTTAAAACAGTGTGATCTGGAATTTTTCAAAATAGCCAACAATCGATTGTCTATATGTAACAATCGATTGTCTTAAGACAGTGTGATCTGGAATTTTTCAAAATAGCCAACAATCGATTGTCTATATTTAACAATCGATTGTCTTAAGACAGTGTGCTCTGGAATTTTTCAAAATAGCCAACAATCGATTGTCTATATTTAACAATCGATTGTCTTAAGACAGTGTGCTCTGGAATTTTTCAAAATAGCCAACAATCGATTGTCTATATTTAACAATCGATTGTCTTAAGACAGTGTGCTCTGAAATTTTTCAAAATAGTCAACAATCGATTGTCTATATTTAACAATCGATTGTCTTAAGACAGTGTGAGCTGAAGTTTTTCAAAATAGCAAATAATCGATTGTGTGTGTTTAACAATCGATTGTCAATGTTCAACAATCGATTGTGTGTGTTTAACAATCGATTGTTTTAAGAAAATGCTTAAACTGAAATTTTCAAACTGCATAGTAATCGATTATGGAAAACATATAGTCGACTATCTGATTTAGTTAGTCAACTAACCTCAGCAGATTTTGGAAATATTGTTTAAATGTGAAACAAACGAATTGAACTTGTTTATTCTCATGTTCGTATATTTTCTTTTGTATGGCAAACTATGGGAATTAAATTGATTGAAGGCTCCTGAAGAGCAACTATAACTCTGCCTAAAGGAACGATATTTTAGAGAATGCAATGTTCTCCTCCAAGTCTAAGAAGAACTTGTTGAGTTTTAATGATATCAGTCAAAATGTTCTCCTCCAAGTCTAAAAGGAACTTGTTGAGTTTTAAAGATATCATTCAAAATGGATATCAGATTGAGGCAATACATGAGTATAATCTTGAATACCTCATTTACTCATGAAAACGAGGCTGCCCACTTCGGCTTGGGGTCACGCCATTTTGCATGCAGCAATGCTAGTTCGTCTCTGACTGACGAATTGACACAAATATTCCCCGTTGCAATGAGTTTTGGGTCATGAATCCAATATATCCCATTTAAGAATCTTTGGATGCGCAGTATATGTGCCTATAGCACCGCCATCCCGCACCAAAATGGGTCCGCAAAGAAGGTTAGGAATATATGTTGAGTTTGAATCGTCCTCCATTATTCGCTACCTCGAAACATTGACAGGGGATTTGTACACTGCACGATTTGCAGACTGTCAATTTGATGAGACACTTTTCCCAAAATTAGGGGGAGAAGTTGGTGAAACCAAACGGGAAATTTTGTGGAAAAATGCATCATTATCTCATCTTGATCCACATACCTCTATTTGTGAAAGAGAGGTACAAAAGATTATCCATTTGCAAAGAATAGCAAATCAAATGCCTGACGCATTTACGGACTTGAAAAGGATAACGAAATCCCATATCCCCGCGGAAAATGTCCCAATCCGTATTGATGTCCCTGTTGGACAATCATCTAGTGTCATATCCAATGAGTCAAATGCATGCCTGAAGCGTGGCAGACCATTAGGTTCCAAAAATCGAAATCCTGGAAAGAGGAAAGCAAATGATCAAAATGACACTACGAAAGAATCTCATGAGGAAATTCATGATTTAACAAATTCTGAGATTCATGAAGAATCCATTGAGCCCGAGGCTCTGGAAAATACGGAACTATCCATAAATCCAATCAATATTGAGGCAAATATTAATCGAGTGGATATAGTGGTGGATAATGTCTTTGCTTATAATGTCGCATCTAGCATTATGCAAGAATGTGAGGATCTCGAACCTCAATCTGTTGAAGAATGTCGAAAAAGACATTATTGGCCAAAGTGGCAAGAAGCAATTCAATCAGAATTGAATTCGCTGGCAAAACGTGAAGTTTTTGGCCCTATAGTTGAAACACCTAATGGTGTCAAGCCTGTTGGCTATATATATGGCATGAATGATCGTTGGTCACGTACCTATTATACGCCAAAGTATTTTGGAAATATGACTATTAAAGGACAACGATAATGCAAGAAACATATCTTGCATATAAGTTTGACATGACCATAATGGTATAACTTTCTCTTCAAGAAAGATATTCACCACATGGATGTTGATGAATCTGTGATAGTACAAAATTAATTGAGAGCTCTAGAAGAGCCAATTATTACTATGTTGGAGAAACACAATTGAGTATTGTGCTGTAGTAAGTCTCAAAGAAACTTATTCAGTTTCCAAAGTACACGCGAAAGCGATTGATTATATTGAGACTATAAATAAAGGAAGGATTTGATATCTCCTATTACTACAACTTGTAGCGGGATAATTTGTATATGAAAAGCTACCCGCTTTGTTCTCCAGTTTGTGCTACACAAACGAAAGAATGCCACAATAAAGTGGATATCTATTGGTATAAAAACCCATGTCATAATAAACCTGAAGTTTATTGATAAGTGCACATGCCATGGTGTAAATTTGAAGTTTACCAATATTGATAATTTATTCAGTTGGCATTCGTGTTAGCCATCTCATTTTAAGTATGATGTGCAAATTAACATAGGTGAATATTAAAGAACTAGAAAGTTCTTTACGAATTCTCTTGTATCACTTGTTCTCATTAATGAACTAACCAACTAAAGAGTTCGGGTTGAAGCCCATAAATTCTGGAAATACCAAAGGTGAATATGGGCCCATTCACCTGCCATGTATACCACATATGATGCATCTATGATATGGTTACATGCGCAATTGTTATTAACCCGCAGCCTGGCCGGTGCTTGCAAGGTAAATTGCTCAGTAATCTAACTTCGAGCATAATTTCCCGATTTTCTACTCAAGATAGTTCATCTTGATAAGTTGGTTTATATCAAAGTTGGTTTAGCAAGATAATTATTGAGTGCCTCCACTTAATAGCTAAACTGTTTCTTATGAGAATAAAGTTATATATATCAGTTTGATATACGGTGTATACGAGAGTATATTCTCCCCTCACAAGTGGTTCAGGGTCAGAAACCAAATAATTTCATCTTATTATTAATGTGCTGTGTATATTGACATGATAATGCACAAAGATGATTTCTCAAAGTTGAGGAAACAAGTTAGCTTTTCTAACATGAGGGGGAGACATGATAAACACTTGAGAAAAGGTTACATGCGATGAATTATCATTTGTATATATAGATCCTCGAATATCATAATATGAACCTGAAGTTCATAAAAGGATAATTCAATTGCAACATATTGCAAAGCATGCTATACGCATTTGCTGACCCAAAGAAAGTAACTATATTCTCACTACAAATGCTCATATTAAGTCCTAGAAGGACAAAGTCTTGTATACGCTTGAAGCGTATAGACAAATCGGTGTCAAAAGGAACTTCTTAACAAAGAAGATGAGCAAATGATCAAAGTGATCATAAATGGAAGAGATACAATTCAAGCAGAATTGATTCCATAAGACATGTAGTTTTGGACATATAGTTCAAATACTTGAAAGTATAAAGTCAAAGCATGATGGCATTGAGAATACATCTATGAAGATATTGAAGAGTCATTCTACGACATTATATGAAGATGTTCATATCTATCAAGAATGATGATTTCAAGGTGCGGAATATTTATTCAAGTCAATATGGTTGATTTATTTATCAAACATCTACCAAAGATTGTTTTGAAGATGGTGCACAAGATTGGAATGCAAATGCTCAAGGATATAAATTGATGTTCTTATTAGGGGGAGTTAATGCGCGTTGCACTCTTTTTTCCTTCCAAGGTTTTGTCCCAACTGGGTTTTCCTTGCAAGGTTTTTAACGAGGCAACCAATAGGCGCATATTCAAACATGTGTACTCTTTTTCCTTTTCTTTAATTTTTCCCATTGGGTTTTGGTTTTAAGGTTTTAACGAGGCACATTGTTGAATAGACATTCAAGGGGAAGTGTTATAAATAGAACTCTATTTAAGGTGAATGTCTATATTTAGAGAGATTCTAGGGTTTACTACTTGGTGGCTAAGTCACCACCTCCCTATAAATATATGGGTTCTATTCTATTGTAAACCATCCCAAAAGTATCAATAAGAATACTCCTCTCCCTATTCTCTCTATATTGTTCTTGTTCTTGTATTATTGTTCTTGTTCTTATATTATTTCATAACAGATTGCGTGTAATTTTCTTTTTTATTTTTCTATGGTAAATACTTGAATGGTTCTTTATATTGACTTTTAATAGGAAAAATAAATAAAAACGCGTATTGATTAATTTTTCTCCCATTAAGTTAGGAGATAGAAAAGGGGAAAAATTATTTTCAGGCTCTAGTTTTTATTATTATTTGAGAACTCTTAATTGAACTCCTCTATTTAGGCTGTTTGTTTATGGAAATATTTTTGCAAAGCTTTTGAAAGACCAAACTTGGTTAACCTTTTTTGAGTAACATATTCAAAAAAAATCTGTAGAAAAGTGTCTCCAAGCTTCATAAGAGAATTATTTTTACGGAAGCATATCAAAACTTTTAAATAAGTGAATAATATTGTAAACTATATGTGCAATGTATTTTAAAAATTTTGAATACAGAGACATGTATACACAAATGCATGCATATATAATTTAAGAAAATTGTCCGAATTCACCAAATTTTTTGGTTTAATTATTTTCGAGGTAGACCAGTTTTAATATTTTATTTTGTAAATTTAAGCAACCGGATCTACTAAATTTTAGTTAGGAGGTTTTTTGTATATATTGACCAAGGAAACGGAAATGGAAATGGAAATAGTGGAGGTTTCTTTAATTATGACCAATATGTAGTTAATGACAATAATTGCGTGTGATTGAGTTAGAAATCATTTGAATTAAATGCTCAGTCGTGTGTAAAAGTGAATATATTTCATAGTATCATGGTCCTTGCTTATTAATTTATTATCCTTGATGTTTGTTTTGCTAATGTGTACAATAATGATAAGTTTTCATAAAGCACTATCTTTTAGTAGTAATTAGTTATATATAAACACGGATTATAGATACTTTTTTGTGGTTATATGATGTATTTAAGCTATTATATTCATGAATACAGTAGCAAAAATAAGCGTGAACCAAGGAAGCCTAACTAATCAGTTGTTATATTCGATTGTGTTTATAGCGTGAAACATGAATTACAGCTGGACAGATTATTGTATTCACGACGTGAAACAGAAGATTACAATGTTTTAAACGGAAAGTGTATCAATTAACATAATAGACTCCTAATATAACTTAACAAACTTAATTATAAAACACAAAATTTGTATTTTCGATTATAAAAAAGATTCTCAATTGCAAAACCCCCCAAAAACATAGTATTCTTCAGAGAAATTATATAATACATCTGAATACATAATTATATTAATTAAAAAATATATAAATACATAGAATACATCGGGATACATTGTAATACAATAAAAAAGATATTGAATATAATAAAATATACATAATACAATGAGATATATTGAATTACAATGAAAAAAGACAATGAATACAATAAAATACATAAAAATACACTGTGATACATTGAAATATATTAACACAAAATCAAGTTGCTCAGCCCCAAACTTCGTCGTCTTTACTCAAGAACAAACCCTAATTTCCGCCTAGTAGCCAAATAGTCCTTCCATCTTCAAAGATCTTGCATGCTGAAACCTGGAGGAAATGTCTGCTTCAACTTATCGGCCTTCTCAAAGTCAGACACACAGGGTGTGTAGAGGTATTTGGAGCAGTGAACCTTGAATTGGACCATATCCTTATTCTTCTTGATCTTGACAGATCGTGCATCCTTCCTTCTTGCTATGAGAAGGAAATCCTTGATTTCGTGAATTTGCTTCGGCATGATTGGGTCTTCGAGTTAGGGTTTGTTGTTGATGTGCTGCTCGTCGCTGGATTTTGAAGGGTTGATTAAAGTGAATCAATGAAAAGATGTCGTTAGAAGGAGGAGGAGAGTGAAAATTTTAATGGGATGAAGAAAGAGAATGAGATGTATCAAAGTAGAGAGAGAATGAAAATAGTATATTTAGTGGTTCAGGAATATGAGATAACTAAAATAAATATTTTACTATAAACATTAAAAGATAAAATATAATCTTTTTAGACGATATTTATTTAAAATAAATAATAAGGTAAAAATTCCTACAATATTTTTGCGTTAAATGTACCATAAGAAACATGTGATTCTTATTTCTAGTTAGCTACTGCACCAAAAGGTCAAAAACCAAGTTCATTCCTTTTTTTTTTTAGTGTCGCCATTACCCTCCATTCCACCTCCACTCCACCCCCAACACACACAAAGCAAGTAAAATAATGGTCGTCATTTGCAAGATATTTTTTAGTTACATTTATGTACTTATAATAAAGTCTAAAAATATATAGTTACATTTATGTACGTATACTAAAGTCTAAAAATATAAAATAACTCTATGAGATTACGTCACTTAGGAATAATCGCAAGTAATTGCTCAAAATTAGTGAAACTTGTTTGCTGAAAAATAAGATATGCATACGGTACAACATATTAAATTACACTAATAATATAAGTGTATATACGGAAAAGGGCCTGCACTACCCCTGTAATCTTCGACCAGATGTACAAATTTCCTTCATTAAATATTGAGCCCATCTTTGTCCCTGTCGTTACCAAACCGTGGTAATATTGTCCTCTAGGCTAACGGACGTATCTTTAGCCTCTTGCCGCCATTAATAAGTTCCAATTAATGTTAACTAATTCTTACCAACCCCATCTTTTTTCACTAACCCCATCTCCTTTTATTTACTCCTCGTCGCCTTTTTCCTTTCTTCTCCTCCTTTTTCTTCTTCTTCTTATATGATTTCATTAATCTTGACTTAATTTTTCCTGCCATCTCATAAACTTTGAAATGAGTTTAGGTTTAGGATGATTTTTCTGTTATCTTCAACATCTCCACCCATAAAGAAAACCTCTGAGTGTTCTAGTGTCTCAACTAGATTGAGGAGACATTCTTATTGTGGAAAGGCTGCTAGCTATTTTGTTGCTTGGAATCCACTGAATGTTGGGCGATGATCATGCCCAATTCTAGTCATAAAAAAGATAAGGTCGTTACAAATATAATTCGGTCTAAAAATTCGAAGTCGAATCCTACGGAGAACTAAGGCTTAGCTATATCTATTTAATATCACTAAAAAACAAGTTTGAATAATTTTCTAAATTATAAATATTGAGATTTATATTTCTAACTAATTAACTAGCAAATAATAGAAAGCGGTAAAATTATCAACTAACAAGATAAAGAGTTCGAGATTAATTAAGGAGGTCTAGAGTTATGATTTTTCCAATTATCGGAATCCTTCTAGCTATGTTCCTACAATTTTGTCAATGTATTCTCTACTGATTGTGAGCACTTTAGGTGTCATAATTCTCTTTAGAGTAACTACAAGAATTTACTAGACATATTCTCTCGAACTAAGCTAGTTGGCTTTATCTAAACGCTCATTATGACCGCGTCAAGGCTTTGTTATTTCTAAACCTGCCTTTAAACCCACTATATTGATTTCTCACATACTTTAGGAGTGATGTTGTTCAACAACTATCTAAATATGTATTCTCTCGAGCAGTACACACTAAATAGGCACAGTCAATTGATGGTCATTCAGTCAACATCAACAAACACGTAGTTGAACAAGTAAAAAGATTCAACAGCTCAATTATATAAAAATATAACAAGAATTTATCCTACAAAAAGTTTCATCAAAACCCTAGATAACAAATTAGTTATTCATAATAGTATGTAAAACCACAATACTAAAAGTCATAACCAATGATGAAAAAAATAGGAGGGGAAGGAAAAACTCGTAAAAGAATTTTCGCCTTGCTCCTATTGTGTCTCTGCCTCCTTAGGTTGATTCTGTGTCAAAAGTATGTCCAACCTCCTCAAAATACCATTTTTCATGTATATATACCAAGTATGGTCTGGCCCAAAAAATATACCTTCTCCTACACGAAAAAGGATAATGTTTCATGTCTGGACGCTCGCGTTTGCGGTTGGGGCACGGTATTTTCCCAGTGCTCTACCTCAGTCCGTGTCCAGGTCCCCAATCGCGGGTTCGACTGCATTTTTTACCCTGTTCTATTGGGAATTTGGAAAAATATAAAAGTTAACGCTTTGAGCTAGCTTTCCAATCATATATTATATAGCCCAAATTGAGTTCGGAGCAAAGAGTTATATCTATTTTACTAGACAGTGCGAAATATACCTACTCAAGTCTTCGTTTGTTCTTAACTATCAAGTTTGACCCCTGGACACGATCAACTCTTAATTTCTTGAGCTTTTACTCATAATTCAAATCTCTAAATTACTTGAATTTATTCCATAACATCTATATAGCTCGGAATCACTCCTACAAGGCATAAAACACACAGTTAGTGCTACACACTAGCGATTAAAGCTCAAACTCAATTAAAGTGCAGTAACTTAAAGTGTAATAAGTGACTAAACTACTCTATTATACCCTATCGTCAACACCCCACACTTAAACCATTGCTCGTCCTCGAGTAATCAAACTACACTTTATATAGACACTACCTTTTTAAATAAATCTTCTAACTCATCACACCAAGATTATTTAAAATAGGCTAAGCACAAACGTGTAACATCTTCACCTTAATATTTGACTCACAAGTCACAACTCACCTACTTACTCTAACATAGAGGTCACTAACATTACCTTTCCTTCATAAATCAAGTGCCCTCACACAACAAAAGAGAGTAGTTTCACACAATAAAATTTAAAAACACTTAGGAACTCAAGATAGAAAGAATTCACTCTCTCTCAGAAATAATATTCATATGCCACAAAGATGCACCACAAGCTTGTCCGTAGTGTACTACTCTACTAATCGAGCTTATTCAATCTAGGATCAATTAGGACTTTATTTGGTTATAATGTAGGTTGCAAGATGGGTATGATACATTTAAATATAAGAGTGACTACACCTCCCTAAGCACTTTAATACATATACTTTAACATTCAAACCCCATACTTATGTCAAACCAAATTCCACCTACACGTTAATGTTATTGCCCCATACTTCTTTAAGTACAATTACATCAAGAGTCACCACTTATCAAGGAATACTTTTTTTTCATAACAATACAATTATTTTTTTTCTCCAATTCAAGTGGATCTTACTTGTTCAAAACAGTGCACGTTTCTCCTTACTTTAGTAGTTCCACTCAAAAGCCAAACCTGTCACCCCACACATTAAATTTTTACACAACTTATAGCAATAAAGTGATCATGATTAAAAGGTTCAAAAAGATGACTAATTTAAACAAATGGGTACGGTTTGTAATGTGGTTGCCAAAAAAAATATGATTACATGCTCAAAAGAGTTAACTACGATACATAAATATTAAGTAGGTGGAATATGCATATCTGGCTCAACAAAGAAACACTTATATCACTTCTAAGACTGAACAAAACTACTATTTTGCTTTGCAAACACATAGGGCAAGTTATAGGCATCAAGTGCAATGTACAGAATAACACCCAAACCTCAAACACACATGGCACCTAACTCACTCGGGATTGGTTTTATCAAAACACTCTAGTCAAAGCAATTAAGTAAAGTTAAGATCCTACAATATAAGTTACTGATACGAGAGTTAAAAATTGAGCCTAAGCGTCACAACCAAAGTACTCACTATTCTCAAGGTATAACAAAGTCAAGAGATTTTGCTTCAATTCAAAACACAACATAGTGGCTTATACACCCAAAAATCTATCTACACCCAGTTCAAACAAAACCCTTAAAAAAGAACCGCGGCACAAGAAAAACCAAAGGGGATTGGTTCACTACCTAATAAAAGAAATTTTTTTCTTTAGACTTAAATCCCTCAAGAAAATTATCTTATAGATCTATCATCAGTAAGAATCCGATCTTTTCTATTTTAAAAAAAATTATTCAACTAAACTATCACAACTAAAATAGCATAGAAAGTCACCTAAGTAATTTTCTCACCCCACACTTTATATTGTGCATTGTCCCCAATGCACATCCATACATACAAGAGGGTAAAAGGAACTGATAGTATTCATGGCAGCTCAACATCATTAAAGGAGAAGGAGAAGTTCTGGAAGCTCCAAGAAGGCCCATGATAAGGTCTCAAAAAAAGAAATTTCAAGACAAGCTTAATGAGCTTCAATTGGCAATTAAACAGTGTCTTATAATAGAAGAAGAGCTCCAGCACAAGGAGGATCTTTGGACCAAGTCTTACAATAATTTGGAGGCCCAGATTAAAGTCCAAGAAGAGATGGAATAACTCCCAAATATGCCCTAAAAGAGAAGAATTTTCAGCAACCCAAATAAGCCCAAAAATAATTTCTAGAATATATATTTAATAGTTGTTTAAATCTATGTTGACTTGTAATGGTCTACGTCTATGTTGACTACATTGGTCTTGGTGTGAGTAGTATTCTATGCTTCTAGGGAATATAATTCTCATTTATTGAAGTTTTGACTAGCTCTTCTTTACTACTATATAATGGGGTGTTTGTCTTCCATTGTATGAGAAGATTGAAGATTAATATTATTGTTGTGAGTTTTTTTGAACCTTTGAGAACTTTACTTTGAGAATTATTTTGCAACTCTAACTATTTTATAGCTTAAGGTAGTAAGATAATTTTCTTTCTTGTGATATCGTTTGTTTCTTTAGATATTGTTCGAAGGCGACTAGTTTCTTTTACTAGTTGTTGTCGTAAAGTATTCAAACTAGAAGTCAAGATCCATATCTAGTTCTTGATTAGCTTATATCTAGTGAAGGAAATTGGTTTCATAACTAACTTTTTGTCATTAGGATCTTGTCAAAATCTAGATTAACATAATCTCAGGATTATTGGAACTTTTCTTGAATTTCGACATATTTAGTTTATTTTTCTTGCTTTTCTTAGTCCGCTTGCATTTTTTATTGCTTCTGCATTTTATCAACTTATTCTCTTTTAGTTATTGGATCTCCCAACCTTTGTGTTATCATGAACTCCCTGGTAGGACAAAGGTCGAAGCACTAGCATCTTATGGGGTACTCATACTTCTCCCAGGTCTGGTCCTTCGTGCGAGTACCTCATACTTAATTTCAACCGTCTGATTTGTTGTTGCATCCTTCAAATGGATTTGCGTTCCATGCACCTAAAAATAAAAAATAGACACTACAAATATAATATAATAATAAAAATTAATAAAAAATAAATTAAATAAATATGGGTTGTCTCCCAATAAGCGCTTTATTTAACGTCGCGATACGACGTGAATCACTTTTTGCCTCCACCTTGAGCTTATGAATTGAACCTCAAATTTTGATTTAATCTTATGATTATGGTCATGGGATGGTGGAACGAATCTAACTAGCCAATGAAATAATGTAGTATTCTGCATTCTTTAGCCTTTGTATGAGGTACGCAATCCTGACTTTCTGGCAAGAAGAATTCCAGAATATATACACCGTGTTCCTCATTCCTTGACTCTTCAATTCCATATCATCATCCAAACATAATGTGAAAAAATGCTTGGAGTGTGGACCAAAGTGCTCAAACACATGAACTTTAGGACTTTCAATATCCCCAACATCAATGATACTAGAGTCAACAAAATTTATATCCTCAAAGTCCTTGACTGGCTCTAGTCTCACTTCTTCAACATTGGCATCCTCAAATTGTAGTTGGCAAGGTTATTGATGTTCTACTCTGACCTCCCCAATTAACACCTCAAATTCATGCTCTTCTTGGCTATTATCCTCAATATTGCTTGTTGAGCATTAAAAGCTCCAACCACTTGACTCAATTAAGCCTCCAACTTGCGAATAATTGCTTCTTGCCTTTTTATATGCAATTATTTTTTACAATTTTGTTTTAGAAGGCACTTTAACATATCAATTATCTCCTTCAGGTCTGGATCCCCAGGTTCTATGTTCCTGTTAACTTTACAAGAAAAGGTAGAACTCTCATAGTAAGGGGCTGGGGGAAGATAAGAAATATAAGCACAACCATAAAAGTGACCATTTTTACCACCACACACATCACACACATACCACAAATAAGATTGAGTTGGTGCACATAACTTGCTGTCAGGAACGTTTTAAAAATTTTGCCACGGGTGATTTCCGTCACAATATTTATGGAGATCAATAGTAGAATTAAACACCTAAATTTCCATAATTCCAAGATGTCATGCTCAAATCAATAGTTATAAAAAAGTACAAAAAAATAAACTAAAATAAAAGTTCAAACTTGAACCCTAGCAATACATACAACTACAACTACACCGTTATCTCCCTGGCAACGGAGCCAAAATTTGATCACACCCAACTCTAGTCCTAAAAAGGATAAGCAGTCACTGCAAATATAATTCGGTCTAAAAATTTGGAGTCGAATTCCACAGAGAACTAAGGCTTAGCTATATCTGTTTAATATCACTAAAAAGACAAGTTTGAAATTTTTTTTAAATTATAAAGATTGAGATTTATATTTCTAACTAATTAACTAGCAAATACTAGAAAGAGGTAAAATTATCAACCAACGAGATAAAGGGTTGGAGACAAAATTAAGGAGGTATAGAGTTATGCTTTTCTCAATTGTCGAAATTCTTCTAGCTATGTTTCCTACAATTTTTCCAATGTATTCTCTACTGATCGTGAGCATTTTAGGTGTCGTAATTCTCTCTCGAGCAACTACAATAATTTACTAGACATATTTTCTCGAACTACGCTAGTTGGCTTTATCTAGCCGCTTATTATGACCACATCAAGGCTTTGTTATTTCTAAACCTGCCTTTAAACCCACTATATTGATTTTCACATACGTTAGGAGTGATGTTATTCAACAACTACCTAAATATTTGCTCCCTCTCGAGCAGTACACACTAAATAGGTACATTCAATTGATGGCCATTCAATCAACAACAACAGACATGTAGTTGAACAAGAAGAGAAATCCAACGGCTCAATATATAAAAATATAACAAGAATTTATCCTACAAAAAGTTCCATCAAAACCCTAGATAAAAAATTAGCTATTCATAATATATGTAAAACTACAGTACTAAAAGTCATAGCCAACAATGAAAAAAAAAAGAAGAAGAGGAAGGAAAAACCCGTAGAAGAATTTCTCGCCTTACTCCTATTATGTCTCTGCCTCCTTAGGCCGAATCTGTGTCAAAAGTATGTCCAACCTCCTCAAAATTCTATTTTTCCATGTATATATGCCAAGTAGGGTCGGTTTCAAATAATTATACCCCCTCTTACACGAAAAAAGACAATTTTTTAGGTCTGGACGCTTGCGGTCGCGGTCCGGGCGCGATATTTTTCCAGTGCACTGCCTCAGTCCGCATCCAGGTCCGTAATTGCAGTTTCGACAGCATTTTTCACCCTGTTCCGTTTGAATTTTGAAAAAATATAAAACACGAAAGTTGTATCCCTTCGAGTTAACTTTACAACCATATATTATATAGTCCAAATAGAGTTTTGAACAAAGAGTTATGTCTATTTTACTAGATAATGTGCAATATGCCTACTCGAGTCTTTGTTTGTTCTTAACTATGAAATTTGACCCCTGAACATGATCCCAACTTAATCTCTTGGGCTTTTACTCAGACTTTAAAGCTACAAACCACTTGAATTTATTCTACAACATCCATACAGTTTGAAATCACTCATACAAGCATAAAACACACAGTTAGTATAAAACACTAACGATTAAAGCTCAAACTCAATTAAAGTGTAGTCAATTAGAGTATAATAAGCGACAAAAATATGCAATTATAGCCTATTATCACGAAAAAAAATTTCAAGTGTTTAATGTTGGAGGTAAGTCTCAATTAATTTTGTGTGGAATAAGATTATTTTATGAGTAAATGGGAATTTCGAGTAATTCTTTGTGATATTTGGACAAGGACAAAAATATTCTTATTGGGAATGAGAGGATGACAAGCTTCCTCCTAGAATCTTAGAAGTGATATGCAAATTAAAAAGGAAAAAGATAACCTTAAACATGACAAGAATGTTTTGTAGCGAAGGATAGTCAATCTTGAAAATTATGTGGTGGAAGGAATTGAGAAGGTGAAAGAAAATGAGGATTTGAAGAAGAAATTTGCAAATCTTGAGAATTTGCTGGCTGTTGACGATCGGCTGATTCAAAAGTTGAAGGATAAAGTGTTCAAGCAATGGATTGTCATTGAATATAATGGTGTTGCTTTATTGATTTAATCTCAAGTTGGATAATGTAATGTGACTGTCATGGTGCTGCTTTGAACTACTTGAAGTTATCAACTGTTGAACTACTTGAAGTTGTAATATTTTGAACTTATGTTGGGAATATAGTTGTAATGTTTTGAACAACTTGAAGTTATTGTTCTTTGTACGTCTGGTGTAATGTTGAAATGAATGTAGTTGTAATATTTTCTTCTATAACAATCAAACAACTTATATGCTAATAAAAAGTTCATTCACATTCAAACACGCCTTTACCAAATAAAATCACATCATTCAAAATTCGATATGATAATTCACCATTACCAAACATAATTGTTCTTAACCATCGGGGGCTTAACTAATGACAAAAAATAAGATGTAATCAACCACTTAATGGTTAAGATAAAAGAACTACATAGAGTTTAAACATCCGCAAAACAACCATTAACTACAAATTCACTTAAATAGAAACATTTGTATAAGTTGTTGCTCCTTTTCCCTTCCCTTCCATCACTTCAGTTTATTTTTCTGTTGCATATGTTTGCAACTAGTTGGATGTCATAGATGCCTTTCCTTTCCAAGTGACCTTCTTTGGTGAATAAGGCAAGTTGATTGACATTGATTTCACCAGTGTGATCTTCCTTGAACTGAATTCTTCTGTACCAATGTGATCTCCCTTGAACTGAATTTTTCTTGTCCCAGTTGTGCTTTGCCTAGTCATTCTGTTTTGTAACCTTGTTTGCATCTTAGAAATAATCATTGACCTCAATAAGGGTTCTTCTTCATGCTCTATCTCAGGACCATATGCAACATAAGTTTGTGTGGCAGAAGTTCTATCTTGGCTAGAAAACACTAATCGTTGGAATTATTGTGTGGCAGCTTGAAATGCATCAGACTCTTCTTCACTTTGGAATACATCAGTCTCTTCTTCACTTTGAAATGCATCAGAAGTTAGACTGCATGCTGCTCTTTTCCTTACTTGTGAGCACATTCCAGTATCATGATCCTGTCATGCCAAAATTATATGTCAATTACAGTAATATAACTGAAAGTATATAATTATGAAAATCTTCACCTTGTCACGTGTTCTTGCATTGTGGGTTATTTTACCATTTTTGCTACAAGTAATATGACATCCATTTCTTGAAAAATTCATATTCCCTTTCTTTTTCATGCTTCATCCCTGTTTCTTTTAAGCTTGGGCCTGACAACAAATTTGACAAGATCAGGTGGTTCTATGGCTTGTGCATGAGTAACTTTCCAGAACTTTGAACCCTCATAGGCTTCATCTTATGTTGATATGTTAGCAAGTAAGCATTCTCACTATGCCAACAATTCATTTATTTTAGATGATCATTCTTCTTGTACATCAAAAACCTTATTGTATGAGGGCAAAGAATACCAGACAAGTCCCAATGCCTACAAGTACATCTCTTTTGCAGGAGATTTACTGTGTGTCTATCCTCACCTTCTGACACCTCATATCCAGTGTTACTACCAAAAGCCATCTTACAACCTTGAAAAATTTGCCTATAAATCACTAAAGAGTTTCATGCTTTGTGGACTGTAATTAACAGTCCAACTGCTCACCTTAGCTTCAGTAGCAACCAACAATTCCATTACTTTTACCCTAATTTCTTCAAACATTTTGATAATAGGATTGCTCCTAGCCTCCAGTATCCAAGCATTGAATGACTCGATGAAATTGTTGTCTACCATCATGTTCTTGCATTGAGTATCAAGATAAGCTCTATGCTAAAAAGTTGGTGGATAGGGCAACAGATCTTCTGGAGCATCCTTAGACAATTCTCCCAATTTTGAGAATTGATCTATAAATTCTTCCTCATAACTACTCCAGGAACACCACCACATTAGTTTTCCATTTTACCACTTCTCTATTCTTTACACCAATTTGCTTTAATATGTCTCATGCAATACATGTAATGTGCTTAGGCAACACAGTCTTTATTGCATCTAGCAAACCCTATGATATCAAAGAACAGAATAACAAAAATTAGAGAAATTCATAAAACAATGAGAACAATTAAAATTCAAAATGCTCTAGTAAACATTACCTTCTGCATATTAGAAATAAATGTCACTCCAGTACCAACTTTTAGGTCCAAAGACCTATGTATCATCTCCATAAATCAGGTCCATGTCCTGCTATTTTCTATATCAACCATGGCTAATAGGGGTGCGCATAAAATCAAAAAAATCAAATTCCGAACCAGACCGAATTAATTCGATATTTTGGTTTCGATTTGTTGGTCTAATTCGGTACTATATTTTTGGTATTTCGGTACAGTTCTCCTCGATCGAGGTGGTCGAATTTCCTGATTAGCTCACGCCAATAACCCCATGGAAACAACTAGAAGAATTTTCCCAAATATCCCTGAAATGTTATTATTTGAGTAGCAAGATAATTCCAAAAATCAAATAACTTTGAAGAACAAAATAACAGAACAATCTCATTCCAGCGTCTAATAATAATAACAAAAGAATGGAGATTGTTTAAAGAAATATTTGCTTACTCAAGCAACCTAAAACAAGTTAAATCAAAAATTTTGCTTCTAAGAGAAGACAAATTGGTTCTGCCAATTCATTGAATTGATATAATATGGTTATAATCGAAATTGTACGGAAACCGTACTGAAACCGTACCAAACCAAAATAAGAAATACCAAACTGTATCAAAATATTTTGGTACGGTATTTGGTATACACAATTGATAAATCGAATACTGAACCAAAATTCTTTAATACTGAATGCTAACCCCTAACGGACCATGCTAATGGACAAAATTGGTTCATAGCATCTTGATCAATGGCAACCAACAATTGACCTCTAGCCATTGCTTTCAAGAAAGTCCCAACCCAATAAATGGCCTCTATCCCTAATTTCTTGGGGATATGCCTCAAGCTTCTGTAATCATCAACAAAGTTGCCTTCTAGTTTTTGCCAAGCCAATATTTTAGCCCTCTTCAACTTTCATTTGGAGATATTTAATATGTGATCATCCTCTAGTTCTCCTTTCAAATCCTTCACCTTAAATTTTGGGTTGCTTTGGATTTTGTTTTTAAAGTAATGAGCTAATGTAGAAGCATCAGCTCTCTTGTTCACAAAAGCATCATCACAGGTGTGGTTTGGATTTAAAGTCTTAACATTAAACCCATGACTACCCCATCTTTGAAGATAAGACAAACAAATGGGCAACCATCTTGATATGTATACCTCGATCTAATTTTGTCACTTTTCTTGGCTATCAAAGCTTTCTTATTAGCAACAGAATAGAACTTGATGTCCTGTATTGCTTTTATGTATATCCTTAAAGGTCATACCTAAGTATAGATCCATATAATTTTTCAATTATGTACCTAGATTTTCCTCCTCTCTTGGTTAAGTATTTCAAGTTCCTCAGAATTATATTCATCATAGTCATATATACCAAACTAAAACAAATCGTCAGTTTCTTCACCCAAGTAGCAACTTCTGCTTGTACATCAAGATTTTCAGTATGTTCTATGCTATTTAAAGCAAATGCAATAAGCTCAATGTCATCCCTATCAAAAATAAAGAACTTTATAACCTTGATTTGAAAAGAAATGAGAAGTTGAAGTGTCCTAATTCCATTATCATTATCAACCACATAATATTTGTCGGATATGCCTTTCACTAATAGTTGTTTAACTTCATTAAACCCTAAATTGATGAGCTCTTCACTAATGTCTCTAACAGACAATAAATCTGGATTAAAATCAGCCCATCTGTTGACTAGAGAACTACTATAAAGTAACTGAGGTGAAAAGACTCAGTGACCCCCATAGTTGAAAATAATATCCACTTTGTCAATCATCTTTGAAAGAAGCACATGAAAAAAGGGATAAACAGACATAGGTGGACCATATTAGCTATCGATAAATGACAAAAGAAAATGACTTAAAAAATCATAAAGGTAAGATACTAAATCGGGACAAACAAACACTCAACATAACCATAAAAAGTCATAATTTTACACAATAAACTATCATTTTCACATATTTATTATACCATAAATTAGAAAAAGAGAACAGAACCCTAAACTCGATGTAGAATAGAGGGGTTTAAAAATTAAAAACTAGATTATATAATCTATTGACCTTGATCTTATCATTGAATCAAACATCAAATTTCAACCAACCTCTCCTCGCGATTATGCCCAGCAGTGAAAATCCTAGTTAAAGTGCAGTGAAATTAGATAGGGATTGATCGATTTTGTTTTCAGTATAATAGGAGAAAGTGGGAAAGTATGTATATAAAAATGGGGGGGGGGGGGTGAGTGTGTGTGTGTGGGGGGTGTTAGAAAAAAAGAAGAAATTAATTAGTTCATTAATTAAGACACATTGCACACTTAAATATGTGTTAGGCTAAAGTAATGTCCCATTAGCCTAGAGTGGCAATAATACAATGGTTTGGATAACGACAAGAATACAGATAGGCTAAATATTTAACGAAAAGTATTTGTGCACCTGGCCGAAGATTAATGAGACATTTTAGGCCCATTTTCGATGTATATAAGTTAAATAGATGGAGCTATATCAAGCAGATTTACCTTTTGAAAGCAGATGCAATTTCACCTAATTAGTATTGGTTCAAATTATATACATATTTTTTGCATTTCCTTAACACTAAAAATATTTTAGAAGTACCTTTATAGATTGAGATCACAAGTGATGGCTACCAATATAGTGTGTGATAGTATAAGATTTATCCTATTTTCTTTGTTACCAATACTAACCAATAGCAATTAAAAAATATGTTAGTCATCTGTATTCGTAAAATAAATTTTGAAAATAGAAACAACAAAAGACGTAAATATAAAAGAAGCAGAAATTAATCTGAACTCATTGAAATCGCAATATTAATCCCATCTTAATATTCGATGTTCAGAATTACTTCCTCTCAGGATAGAATGGATTACACACATTGGTACAACGGTACTTCAAACCCCAGTATTTCAGCAAACACAAATGACAACAGCAAATCACACACTTGCTTTTTGTTGTTTGAAAACAATGCAGAAAGAAGAAGAATATTTCAAAATTTTCGTTAGGAAATATGACGGAATGGCTTGATATTTATAGCCATCAGGTTAAGTTCAAACAAACAGGTGCAAATATGGCTTTTCGCCTAAAATTGCTATCACAAAAATGGCTACTTACGAAAAATAAATCGAATGCAAACTTAAATTATCGTTACAGAAATGGTCGATTTTGGATTAAATATTAATATTATTAATCAATCAATCAAATCATTTGATTAAATTTGAAGCTGAACGAGCGACAATAACGACAACGCAAGGCTTGCTGCTCTACTATGTAAGAGCTAGAAGGGTATGTGCGTGCAAGTATATATATGTCTATATATATATATATACACATATATATATATATATATATATATATATATATATATATATATATATATATATATATATATATATATATATATATATATATATATATATGGGAAGTAGAGGAGAAAACGAAAATTTTATAATTTTCCTCCTTTATAAAAAAATATTGCCGCATATTGGAGGTATATATATATATATATTCTATTTCGCATTTGCCCTGTCTTCCAACGGTGGAAGACCAAAAAAGGAGTTAAGAGGATAAGCCTCAAAAATAATTTATTATACTGGTAATGTAGATAATATTTTCTCCACTACAATATATTATTAATGTATTGTAGTAGCTAAGCTGTCTTAAGTTTTACGATAACAAATTTGATTTTTTATAAATGATTGTGGGAAGTCATCAGATTTGTATACAGATATTAAATTAACTCGTAGGGTATTAGGTGAGATGAGCTAATAAGGTGGGGGTATGATAAGAAGTGTGCTCCTCATTCTTACGAGATATCGTCAACGACAAATCCTAATATTTTCCAAATACAATGAGGATTTTTCACGTCTATGTAAATCAAGCTGCTTATTATATTGTACTATATTATTTTATTGTATATAATATTTGGATAAATTATATTATTTTTTATTATTTTATGATATTATATACCAAAAATATGACAAATAAACTTGTAATATTATAAAGAAAAAGTAAGGTATGGGGCACTATTATTATATAAAATGTAGGGTAAAGGATAAATGTAATTTTTAAATAATAAAAAAAAGGAAGATGAGATAAAAAATAAGAAAAAACGCAACCATACCAAATTCATCGCTCCAAAAAGTGACACTTTTCGTCGTTACGTAACGACATATTAAATGATACAATAAAATTTAAGTAACAATCAAAATCGTATTTAAAAAAGCAATACGAATATATATATATATATATATATATATATATATATATATATATATATATATATATGTAACATGTAACAACCATCCAAATAAGCTGTTACAAGCCAAAAAAAAAGTACTTAAGCCATTAAGCATATTAGTTACTTTAATTCATTTTTACAAAGTAATACTTGAATTATTATTGGTGTTTTACATAAAACTAACTTAATTCTTGATTCAAATGATATTAGTGACATAGTAATCTTCTGTCTTTTCAATAAGTAATACTTAGCATTATAGTGAAAATGTAATCGTGCTGACAACAAAAGAAAAAGTCACGCTCTTCTCCGTTAATTCTAATTACAATGTTAATGACTTTTCGAAAATTGAACGCGTAAGTTACTTAAGGTCGGAAATAAAAGAAATCGATCGAAACAATCAATATAAAATTTCTGCGAGCAAAAAACCTAACATTTTTGACCGATTTCGGTCGGAAAAGGTCAAATATTTAGTCAAACAAAAACTTTTCCAATTTTTCGACCGATTTCAACCAAATATTTAGTCAAACCAAAACTTTTCCAATGTTCCGACGGATTTCGGTCGGAAAATGGTCAAATATTTCGTCTGCCAATTATAAAATGTACAAAACTTATTATTTATTAGAACTTTTCAAAATTTCCGACAAATTTCGGTCGGAAATTGGTCATAATGTACAAAATAATTATTTATTTCGGCCACCTTGTACCAAAATAATTATTTATTAATTTTTTTTAAATTGCCAACTGATTTTGGTCAGAAATTTGAATTTTTTGTTCCACACACAACACGAAAGAGCCGAAATAATCATAACTCAATATTTACGACCGAATTCGACCTTATAAATTAATATATAAATTTAAAAATACTTATGTGTGTAAATAATAAAGAGATTTTTAAGTAAATTTTTTTTAATAATTATATCAGACCAAAAATTCTTTTTGACAAATATTGGTCGGATATTAGCCAAATATTTGGTCAATCTACATATTATGTACGAACATAATTATTTATTAATAATTTACCAAAATTTCGGCCGAAATTTGTCAGAAAGTGGTCAAATATATTGTCGAGCTTCTACTTAATATACAAAAACCATTATTTACTAAAATATTTCTAAATTTCCGACTGAATTTGGTCGGAATGTTTGAATTTTTTTGTTTCTTTCACCAGATAATTTTTTTGTATATTTAATTACCCAATCAAGAATTAATGCTTTTATACGAATTAAAATATAAATTTTATAATATTATGTGATAATAAAGATGTTTTAAATAAATAATATTTAATATTATTTATATATATAAGCTATATTCGATATACTGTACTACAACAACAATAACAACCCAGTATAATCTCACTTAGTGGTGTCTAGGGAGGGTAGTGTGTACGCAAACCCTTACCCATACCATTGGGTATAGAGGCTGTTTCCAAATAGACCCTCGGCATCCTTCCCTCCAAGAACTTCCCACCTTGCTCTTGGGGAGACTCGAACTCACAACCTCTCGGTTGGAAGTGGGGGTTGCTTACCATCAGAGCAACCCCTCTTGTCTTTCGATATACTGTACTATACTATACTATATATACGTCTCTCTCCCTCTCTATCTCTCTCTATATATATATCTCTCTCTCTCTAATGTTTATCGAATATACCTTATATACTATACACTTAGATATATACTACATTATATTATGTAGCAGTGATTGTTTATTTTATAAGTTGATAATTATCGTACCATAGTCGTCGGAATTAATGTACAAAAATAATTATTTACTAAAATATTTCTAAATTTCCTACTGAATATTGAATTAAAATATAAATTTTATAATATTGTGTGATAATAAAGAGGTTTTAAATAAATAATATTTAATATTGTTTATATGTACATAAGCGATATTCGATATACTATACTATACTATACTATACTATATATACGTCTCTTTCTCTCTCTCTCTCTCTCTCTCTCTATATATATATATATATATATATATATATATACACACACACACACACACACACATATCTTAATATATCTAATATTTTATCGAATATACCTTAGATACTATACACTTATAAATTGATAATTACACTACCATAGTCGCCGGAATTAATGTACAAACATAATTATTTACTAAAATATTTCTAAATTTTCGATTGAATTCGGTTGGAACATTTGAATACAAATTTTTTGTATATTTAATTAATCAATCGAGAATTAATGCTTTTATACAAATTAAAATATAAATTTTATAATATTGTGTGATAATAAAGAGGTTTTAAATAAATAATATTTAATATTTTTTTATATATAAACTATATTCGATATAAACTATATTATACTATACTACTATATATACGTCTTTCTCTTTATATATAGATGTGTGTGTATGTATATATATACACATCTTAATTGATTACTATTCTTACTTCTCCCTAATTTTCAAATTTTTCTTTAAAGTTCACGAAAAAAATGGCGGCAAATTTCCCTCCCTTTTCTCCAAATCCCTCTTTTAATTGACTATTATTCTTACTTCTTCCTAATTTTCCTCCTCGTATCTCTTTATGAGATCTTCAACCCCCAATCAAACTCTTGCCCAAATAAAATCTGTTATCATTTTTAGTATCAATATATCACTTCTCTCTCTTTTTCGAATTTTTTGTATGTATGTGTCTATTCTCCAAAACTTTTTCTTGAATAGCATAGAAGACCCAATCTGGGATGATGGGCATTTCAAGACAAGGTATATAATTTACTATACTTTCTTTCGATATGCATTTAGGGCATTGTAAATTTGGGCATCTCCAGATGGCATACGGCATATATGTATTAGTGTGTTTTTATTTATTTTAATTTTATTGTAAGGGTATGAAGAAATTTTGTCCATTGTTCTGTAATTTTTATTCTTATTATCAGTACTTATTTCTTGTTCTATTATTCTTATTCTTATTAATTTATATTTTATTTGATTTATAATTAACATTTAAAATATATACTTTCTAAATCATGTGATCATTAAGTGTGTACTAAAATATTAACTTTTTTTTTTCCATATTCTCAGGTACATGAAAATGAAAATTATTAGATACGCACTTGCATTTGGAGAAGCAACATACTGGAGAAGCGACATACTTTATTTTTTTACAATCAATACTCATGTATTTTTATTAGATTTGGCGTTAGATAAATTTTACTTTATTTATGTGTTTTAGTAGTAGGAGTTTATAAGAGATATTATTGTAATATGGTATAGTTTTTAATTTTATGTTCATGTGTACAAATATTTGTTGTTACATTGTATGTTTTATTATATTATTTTCAATTAGTTTATTCGAGATTCACCTTTTTATTGATTGCGAATTTACTTTATTTTTTATCAGTTGTAATTGTCATCAATCATGATTGTAGTGAGATTATTGAAATTTCCGATCGAAATCGATCGGAAATGATGAATTTATATTTATTTTTTTAATAAACTAATAATTTACAAAAATTATTTAATTAAATAATCTTATTAATATTTAATATTTCTGACTGATTTCAGTGAGAAAGATATAATTAAAAAAAATAAATAATAATATTTTCCGACCTATTTTGATCAGAAATTTAAAAATTAAACCCAGCCAACCAATTGAATTTTCCGACCGATTTCGGTCGGAAATTTCCGACCAATTGCGGTTGACCTGCTTTTGCGATCATTATTTTTTCGTTTAATTAAAAGCGGTCGGAATTTGATCGAAAAGTGACAATTTCCGACCAATTTCAATCGGAAATTGTGAACGGAAATTAACTAATTTCTAGTAGTTTTAAAGCAGACAATGTATCTCATTAAGTTGGGTCGTGACAAGAAACAAAAATGATCAATTAATTATCGCAACACATAATAAATCTTTATATTTCTGTTAAGTATACATGGATATTTGCATTTCCCGTCTAAGGTAACTCTAGTGATGACAAGCCAGAATTGGATTATTATCAAGTGAAATTCTTAATTTGGGAGAAGAGGGATGAAAGGAAAAAAGCATTTTGAGCATAATTTTATATAATTCCCAAAATAGTGAACTAGAAATAGAGAGGGTTAGTTTATGAAGAATATATAGAAAATTAAATTTAAATATTTTGGTTATTTGATTATGTTCATTTATAATAAGTGAAAAGAAAAGCAATCGAAAGAGAAGCTGATTTTTTTTTTCAAAATAATTTTTTAAAATTCATATACGCATCTTTGTGAATTAAACATTTACCTTTTCCATTTAGAAAATCACATTACCCTGATAAAAAGAAATCTGTTATGAAATAATATAAGAACAAGAACAATAGAGAGAAAAGTAGAGAGGGGAGTATTCTTATTGATACTTTGGGATGATCTACAACGGGGTAAGACCCCTCTATTTATAGGAAGAGGAATGACTTAGCTTCAAGCTAAAACTCTTAGACATTCACTCTAAATAGACTTCTATTTTATAACACTCCCCCTTGAATGTCTATTCAATAATGTGCCTCATAAAACCTTAAAACCAAAACCCATTGGGAAAAATTAAAGAAAGGAAAAAGAGTACACATGTTTGAATATGCGCCTATTGGTTGCCTCGTTAAAAACCTTGCAAGGAAAACCCAGTGGGACAAAACCTTGTAAGGGAAAAAGAGTGCAACGCGCATTAACTCCCCCTAATAAGTACATCAATTTATATCCTTGAGCATTTGCATTCCAATCTTGTGCACCATCTTCAAAACGATCTTTGGTAGACGTTTGACAAATCAACCATATTGACTTGAATAAATATTCCGCACCTTGAAATCATCATTCTTGATAGATATAACATCTTCATATAATGTCGTGGAATAACTCTTCAATATCTCCATAGATGCATTCTCAATGCCATCATGCTTATAGTTATAGCAAGATACATATGTACACAAATTGTACTAAGGATGTGGTACTTCAGGACCAAGAATTGCATATGCTTCAAGCAACTTAAATCTTTCAAGTTAAGTCATATAAGCCATATAATAGACTTTAGATGCATATCAAGTTTTCCATGTCATGCTAGACAAATAAGATATCGAAAACTGATTATACATACCTTTGACTTTATACTTTCAAGCATTTGAACTATAGGTTCAAAACTACATGTCTTTCATATGGAATCAATTCTTCTTGAATTGTATCTCTTCCATTTAGTTACTTTCTTTGGGTCAGCAAATGCGTATAGCATGCTTTGCAATATGTTGCAATTGAATTATCCCTTTTATGAACTTCAGGTTCATATCATGATATTCGGGGATATACATATACAAATGATAATTCATCCCATGTAACCTTTTCTCAAGTGTTTATCATGTCTCCCCCTCATGTTAGAAAAGCTAACTTGTTTCCTCAACTTTGGGAAATCATCTTTGTGCATTATCATGTCAATATACACAACACATTAATAATAAGATGAAATTATTTGGTTCCTGACCTTGAACCACTTGTGAGGGGAGAATATACTCTCGTATACAACTTATATCAAACTGATATATATAACTTTGTTCTCACAAGAAACAGTTTAGCTATTAAGTGGAAGCACTCAATAATTATCTTGCTAAACTTACTTTGATATAAACCAACTTATCAAGATGAACTATCTTGAGTAGAAAATCTGGAAATTATGCTCGAAGTTAGATTACTGAGCAATTTACCTCGCAAGCACCGGCCAGGCTGCGGGTCAATAACAATTGCGCATGTAACCATTTCATAGATGCATCATATGTGGTATACATGGCAGGTGAATGGGCCCATATTCACCTTTGATATTTCCAGAATTTATGGGCTTCAACCCGAATTCTTTAGTTGGTCAGTTCATTAATGAGAACAAGTGATACAAGAGAATTCGTAAAGAACTTTCTAGTTCTTTAATATTCACCTATGTGAATTTGCACATCATACTTAAAATGAGATGGCTAACACAAATGCCAACTGAATAAATTATCAATATTGGTAAACTTCAAATTTACACCATGACATGTGCACTTATCAATAAACTTCAGGTTTATTATGACATGGGTTTTATACCAATAGATATCCACTTTATTGTGGCATTCTTTCGTTTGTGTAGTATAAACTGGAGAACAAAGCGGGTAGCTTTTCATATACAAATTACCCCGCTACAAGTTGTAGTAATAGGAGATATCAAATCCTTCCTTTATTTATAGTCTCAATATAATCAATCGCTTTCGCGTGTACTTTGGAAACTGAATAAGTTTCTTTGAGACTTACTACAGCACAATACTCAATTGTGTTTCTCCAACATAATAATAATTGGCTCTTCTAGAGCTCTCAATTAATTTTGTACTACCACAGATTCATCAACATCCATGTGGTGAATATCTTTCTTAAAGAGAAAGTTATACCATTATGGTCATGTCAAACTTATATGCAAGATATGTTTCTTGCATTATCGTTGTCCTTTAATAGTCATATTCCAAAAATACTTTGGCGTACAATAGGTACGTGACCAACGATCATTCATGCCATATATCATCTCAAACGTCCTTCTAGGGGTGAGTGTGGTATCATCTCAAACCTCCTTCTAGGGGTGAGTGTGGTATATTTAATACCAATTTCATGTTCATATTCTTCCAATAATGAATATGTATTTGTGAATCAGATGTTGTCACATTCACTTCGGGGATATGTGATTTTGTTATCCTTTTCAAATCTATAAATGCGTCAGGCATTTGATTTGCTATTCTTTGCAAATGGATAATCTTTTGTGCCTCTTGCACAAATAGAGGTATGTGGATCAAGATGAGATAATGATGCATTTTTCCACAAAATTTCCCGTTTGGTTTCACCAACTTCTCCCCCTAATTTTGGGAAAAGTGTCTCATCAAATTGACAGTCTGCAAATCGTGCAGTGAACAAATCTCCTGTTAATGTTTCGAGGTAGCGAATAATGGAGGGCGATTCAACCTCAACATATATTCCTAACCTTCTTTGCAGACCCATTTTGGTGGGGGATGGCGGTGCTACAGGCACATATACTGTGCATCCAAAGATTCTTAAATAGGATATATTGGGTCCATGACCCAAAACCAATTGCAACGGGGAATATTTGTGTCAATTCGTCAGTCAGAGACGAACTAGCATTGCTGTATGCAAAATGGCGTGACCCCAAACCGAAGTGGGCAGCCGACGAACTAGTATTGCTGCATGCAAAATGGCGTGAACCAAACCAAAGTGGGCAGCCGACGAACTAGCATTGCTGCATGCAAAATGGCGTGAACCCAAACCGAAATGGGCAGCCTCGTTTTCATGAAGAATTCAAGATTATTCTCATCTATTGTCTCAATATGATATCCATTTTGAATGATATCTTTAAAACTCAACAAGTTCCTTTTAGACTTGGAGGAGAACATTGCGATTGATATCATTAAAACTCAACAAGTTCTTCTTATACTTGGAGGAGAATATTGCATTCTCTAAGATAAACGTCATGCCTTTGGGCAGAGTTACAGTTGCTCTTCCGGAGCCTTCAATCAATTTACTTCCCATGGTTTGACATATAAAAGGAATACACGAACATAAGAATAAATAAGTTCAATTCGTTTGTGTCACATAATATTTTCAAAATCTGCTGCTAACAGTTGACTAACAAAATCAGATATGTTATCCATAATTGATTACTTTGCAGTTTGAAAATTTCAGTTTAAACATTTTCTTCAAACAATCGATTGTTAAACACAAACAATCGATTGTTGAACATTGACAATCGATTGTTAAACACACACAATCGATTATTTGCTATTTTGAAAAACTTCAGATCACACTGTCTTAAGACAATCGATTGTTAAATATAGACAATCGATTGTTGGCTTATTTTGAAAAATTCCAGAGCACACTGTCTTAAGACAATCGATTGTTATGCATAGACAATCGATTGTAGATGATTTTTGAAAAATTCCAGATTACACTGTTTTAAAGACAATCGATTGTTAAACATAGACAATCGATTGTTGACTGTTTTTGAAAAATTCCAGAACACACTGTTTTAAAGACAATCGATTGTTAATCATAGACAATCGATTGTTGACTGTTTTTGTAAAATTCCAGATCACACTGTTTTAAAGACAATCGATTGTTGATCATTGACAATCGATTGTTTTGCAGTTTTTATGCGAAATATGAGATAACCGACTAGTTTTTCAGGTTAGTCGATTACCCCTACTGGAAAGTAAAAATATTATTGATATTTGAGCATATTGATACATTCTAAAGAACTAATACTAACATTATATCATGAACTAACTAATACGAGCTAATACTAATGGCTATTAGTTTATTCATTCACTAATACAAACAAGTAAAATAAAATCAAATAGCTCCATCTTCTTTCATCACGGATCCATCACCGATTAGGTGGTCTATCTTCCCCTCGGGTTGCTCAAAGAAGTCTGCCACATCCAAGTGGGTGATGTCAAAGTTATCGTCAGAGACAAAATTCGTTTCAGGGCGTTTATTCTTTCGAGATGCTTGATAAAGGTCAACCAAAAGTCATGGTATACGGCAAGCCTTTGACCAGTGCCCGTTTTCACCGCAACGATAATATATAGTTTATAAACTATTTGCTTTTGGGTTCTTATCGTATCGTGCTTGTGGCAGAGTGACCAACTTCAGGTTGTCATATCTCTTCTTTAAGCCATTCCACAAGATAGGTGGATCTTTGACGGCGAGATATTCAATCTTCAAACCTTCATCAAGGTGATGGCGCAAGAAAATCAAGGCCTTAGCATAGTTTCAAACCTTCATCAAGGTGATGGCGCAAGAAAATCAAGGCCTTAGCATAGTGTTGGGTAGATGCATTATTTATGTCTTTAATGGCGTCTCCAAGACCCATAGCATCCAAAATGGATTTAAGTATCCAACACCCATATCATATAGTTCTTGCCCGAAATTTCAAGGGCAACGAACTTTCTTTCCATAATGTCAGACATAAACCAAAATTACATTAAGAGCGTGTTCATACTTACGGCTCTATTACAATTATCACATTCACTTCAGGGAATGGATCAAAATCATGTGCTTTACACAATCTCATGTCAAATATTGCTTTTATAAAGTGAAAGATTATTTTGAGAATCCTTATTGTTCTCATTACCACAATAATGACGATTATAACTTCGTCTATTGCCATGTCCACATCCATTGATACCTTTACGGTAATTAGTCTTTTTTCAGACTTATCACATACTGCTACCACATTCTCTAAAGGGAATGGAGCAAATTCAATTGGACGGAATTCTTTGCCACGTCCACATTCATTGATACCTTCATGGTAATATTTTAGTCTTCTTTCAGACTTATCATCTACTGCTTCCACATTCTCTAAAGGGAATGGAGCAAATTCAATGGGACGGATTTTCAATTATTTGCCCACAATCATACATGAATTTAATCATGGCAGGACATAGAGATTTTGCCACTTCATGTGGTTATAATTTCTTACAAACTCCATTAGAGTTATAATCAAACTTTGTTGTCTATGCTTTGTATATAAAATCAAATTATAGAATTCCAAGAATTTGAAAGGGAAAAGTAAATTACTTACCTTTAAGGTATACCAATAAATGTTGTGATATCAAATATACCTCTTGTGTAAACTCCTTTCTTTCCTTTTTTTTTCCTTTTCAACTTTTTTTCGTTCTTTTCTCTTTTTGCTTTCCAGTGCTTCTTTTGTTTACTGTTTTTCGTTCCTCCTTTTTTTTTTTTCATTCTTTCTTTTTCTTCTTTCTTCATTCTTTCTTTGAAGCAAAACCCTACACAAACAAAAGTTAAGACAATCGAAAATTTCAATTGGTTAGAGACTCGTGCTGATAACGTGTTATGAAATAATATAAGAACAAGAACAATAGAGAGAAAAGTAGAGAGGGGAGTATTCTTATTGATACTTTGGGATGATCTACAATGGGGTAAGATCCCTCTATTTATAGGAAGAGGAATGACTTAGCTTCAAGCTAAAACTCTTAGACATTCACTCTAAATAGACTTCTATTTTATAACAAAATCCTTCTTTTATATGCAACAATATAAAAGAGAGAAAAAAGTCAAATTAGGCATAAGCCACTTCCATATTTAAGCCACCAATTCCCTTTTTCTTTATAAAGAACAACAATCAAATTCAAAAAATATGTCTAAAGATAATTCTACGAATCAGATCTGTTTTCCTTTGGACGTCAATATTTACAAATTTATAAATCAAAATTTAGCAGGAAAATGGGATGAAGCCCGCCAGAATATTTGTCTCGTTTAAAATGGATTACTTATAGGCTGTCGTAAATGATAAAGCTTTCATAGCGGAACCCGATCTTTAGAGATTAGACAAGAATTGGACTTTGCTTTTTTCCAATATTCATGTACTTGTTTGTGAAACTTCTAATATTTTCCGTACTTTTTAAAAAGATAACGATCTATTATTCATTACAAAGAAATTAATATAATTATAGTTGTAAATTCTAATAGGAATCCAGACCTGATTAACAAATTTAAAAAGGACAAAATTGACTAGATGAGGTCGATACATGTTTTACTTTTCAAATGGGCTTCTCGGCTTGCGTATTGTATGGAGAAGAATGTTCTTTTTTATATATTATATTTTCTTGTGAAAGAGTTTAGTTTGAAAGATCGTTTTCTGATTATTTTTAGTAATTTGTTGGATCTAAAAGTCATTGTTATATGATAATCATATATACACAGCAGAATAAAGTGTTTGATGATAGTATTAAATACAACAACAACAATAACTACCCAGTATACTCCCACCAGGTGGGGTCTGGGGAGGGTAATATGTAGACAAGCCTTACCCCTACCCGAAAGGGCGGAGAGGCTGTTTCCAATCGACCCCCGGCTCATAGGATAAAGGATAGGATAAACAGCAGTAAAACAAAAACAAAGACAAAAACAAAAATAAAAACAATAAAACATTAGTAACTCCAGCAAAAACAGCGTAAATAGCGTAAATTATTATCTAACAAAAGTTTACCAGAGTACACATGTACTTAGTCTGAGATATATAGAGTCATAAACTTAACGAATTTAAACTTTAAATTTTTAATGCATGACGTGTTTACAACTGATAGTTGTTAAACTTAATTTTGTGGAAAGTCATGTACGTTTCTGTCGGCGCATTGTTTAGTTAGGGTACTAACGTGCACTATCCACAATTACAAACCACGAGGGACGATGACCCCTGCCTCACCTAAATCGCAAGCAGCAACGTCTACGCAGATAACCCCTGGTGTTAGGATATACTATAAATTATACATATTGTTGCAGTATAGAACCAATTATTTATTTATTTATTCAATTTAATAAGGTTTTATTTTAAATAGATCATGTACTTGTTTGTATATTCGTTGCTTATATAGTAGATAATTTAATATATAGAGTTTAGCTTATACACGAAATATTAAATCGTCGGGTTTTATAAGTCATAACGTTTATATTCACAATCTAATGATGGAATTGGACAAGCCATCGAAATGGTTGTAACATAAGATTAAATTTAATTTATCTTGATTATGAGAATGGTTTAATTCCAAATTCTTGTGCTAGTACATTTTGGATGTATTGAACGAATCAAGTGTGACATAAGTATTTTCTACTGACTTAGTAAAATAATTTCTCTAGTCAATTCAATGTACTTATACTCTTAATCCTGATAAAATTATTATTAGTTGTGTATATCATTTATTGTTTTGATTTATTAAAAGGCGAGATTCTTTCGTGGGTCAATAAGCCTGATAAGTTGGACAATAATAATATACATTGGTGAAGTAATAATTAATTGATAGAATTCATGTCTCAGTTTTTTGAGATTGATGATACTCCTTTATGAAAGCTTATAAGTTTTCATGTGTAAACCTGGCCAATGAATTTTGCATTCGACACATAAAATAAGTTAAGTGAAAGTCTAAATGGAGTAATCAACAAATTAAATTGTCAGTAATTTAATTTGATTGGTTAGTATCTGATTATTAACATGGGAAGTTAAATAAGGTTTTGTGGAAGAATTTCGTAATTGAACTAAGGAGTGCAATTACAAATTTTTAGTAGAATAATTCGTAATTTATTATGATAGAAATTAATTTCAAAATTTTGAAATTAATTCCATAATAGGAAGCCTAGTTAATTAAATTATGTGATCCCTATTGTGCCTAAATAATATGAAATAAATGAAACTTTTTTTTAGTGGAAGAAAAAAACTTAACAGGTTTTGGAAAAATGTTTTAACCTAAACAACTTAGCTATATATACATGGTATATAGTTGGCCGTTTTTGCACTGAAAAACAACAGATTTTTCTTCCTTGAATTTCGCCCACCCGAAGTTCTCTATTTCCGATTTTGTTGGAATAACATAGTAGAAGACCGTGGAAGGTTGCTGACGCCTTGGAATTTTGGAACTAGAGAAGGATATCGATTTTCTTTGTTCATGCTTCAAGATGTAACTCGTATAATCTCCGTATGTGCTAATTATTTAATTTATACGTGAATAAGATGTTGTGATTGCTTCCGTTGCGATATATAATCCAACAATTAGTATCAGAGCCTACTCATGTCTAATTAAATGATTAGGATGAACAATAAGATTAGTATCATGTTAACATGTAAGTTTTGAATTACATGCAAAGATTGATTTTTAATTATGTAAAACTGCATTATTCGTAACATGAATATTTGATATGAGTATTATGATTATTCTGAAAATCATGTAATGTGTGCTTATAATTTATTATATTTGACTAGAATAATCTGAAAATTACGTTATTTCATGCAAAACGCAAAAGTCACTATTTGGCCGAAAGCCAGAAAATTGGAGGTCAGCATGTTAACGGACTCCGATTAACCTGAAACTTGGCAGGTCCATGCAAAACGGGCTAGTGAATTGGACGTTTAGATGGTGTTTTGGACGTTTTATTGATTTTCTAAAACTTTTCAAAAATGTTTTTGAGTTGTATTTAATCTAGTGATGGTAGGGATCGTTTCCTATGGATTACAGGGTAAAAATACTAGTGATATAATATTTTTACACATTGACGTAGGTCTTCTTCCATATCAAATAAACTCATTATGGATAATCACTAGGTTATACTAGTTGTTGATTACTTGTATTCACTCTCCACCTGAGGATGCATGTTAGTTCATTGAAACTAGTATATATATATTGAATGTTAATATTCACTTGACTTAAATTAATAGTTTACTCTCCATCTGAGTATGACCTGTCTAACTCATGGAGTCAATAATTTGTCATTATATATGTATATTGTAAAAATAGCTTTTTTTTTCCATCAAAATATGTTGTGCAAGGTGCATAGATTATATGTATGTAGTGTGTTTTGATTTTAGTATTCAAATAAACATGAGTGATTATGATCTATTTAATAAAATTATCTCCCATATTAACAATGACTGCTTTCAACCCTCTTATTACTATTCTTACTCAAAACAAACTTGAAGGTCCGAATTATGTTGATTGGAAATGAAACTTAGACACAACAACCACAATAATAACTAACCAGTAAAATCTCACAAAGTGGGGTCTGGGAAGCGTAATGTATACGCAGACCTCGCCCCTACCCCGATAGGGCAGAGATGATGTTTTCGATAGACCATCGGCTCAAAAAAAGATAAAAATAAAAATAAGAAAAGACAACTTATTAATAATTCCAGTAGAAACTGTAATAGTAATGGAAGAATAACAACCAAAAGATAAATGATATGCAATAACATTAACCAATATCTACAGCCCCGGGACTATGATAAATAGCAAGGATAATGTAGATTAACCATAAACTGCAAGCCATCTAAGATCAACCCTAATGCAATCTCGCCTCACTTCGGGTATGTCACGACCCGGATCTACCCACCATCGGGAATCGTGATGGTGCCTACTGCCGGAGCTAGGCAAGCCAATCTTAATAATTCTTTTTCACAACTTAAATCTAAAACCAGTTAAATACTGAAATAATTACTTAACATATGCGAAATTCTTTTAATAACAATAACAAAAAAAAAGATGCGAACTCTAACAACATGACTCTACCTAGTATCTGGTGCCACTGCTCACGGACTACTAAAAGAATACTAAAAACAACAGTCTGAAGGAATATACATAACATGTCTGTTTGGTACAATTAACAAAACTGAAAGAAGTAGATAAAGGGGACTCGGGGCCCGCGAACGCTTGCGAACTACCACTAAGTCTCTGGACTGAAGGGGTCTCTCCCTAACTATAGCTGCGGTTCGTAGACGGGGTCCTGACCTGTGCACAAAAAGGCACAGAAGCGTAGTATCAGCACAATTGGCCACATGTGCTGGTAAGTGTCTGGCCTAACCTCGGCGAGGTAGTGACGAGGCTAACCGGACCTACCATAAACAACCTGAACGAATATATATATATATATATATATATATATATATATATATATATATATATATATATATATATATACACACACACACACACACACACACACACACACATCAACAGAAAAAGAACAAGAATTCAAACAATAAAAGGGAAGGGGACATGCTGGGGGGAATAACAACTCAAATATAATTTCTACCATTAAGAGATGGAATTGAATAGATATCATTTAAATAAGAGAGTCCAGTGAAACAACCACTAATAATGGAAAACCGGAATAAGGAATACCAATAAGGTAAGGCCAATAAAACCATGTTGCTCGGCACCACCCACTGTGCTTTTACTCTCATCCGCACCCAATCAATAAGTACCACTCCATCTTGTGGAGGAAATCAATAAGTTCCACTCTATTTTTGTGGAGGAAATCAATAACTACATGCATCTACAGTGGACGGCGCGCCACACGCTCCCGTATTCTCTGTGCACAATGTCACTGGCATCTCAAGCCAATAACAAGAGGTGGATGGCGTGCTACACGATCCCATTCATAAACAATAGGTGGACGGTGTGCCACACGATCCAGTTCATAAATAATAGGTGGACGGAGTCCCACACGATCCCAATACGTAATATAATTGAATAATTCTAACAATCTCTTCACAGAAGATCCCGATAGGGAAGCACGTCACTAAAACAGTTTAGCCTGGCAAGGGTACAACTAACAACCCAAATATCCCGGCAAGGGAAGAACAAATCTACAATAGGTCCCGGCAAGGGAAAATGATTTAACCACAAATCCCAGCAAGGAAAGATACCATAATTCCTTCCTTAACTCATTTACTCCTCAACTATCATTTCATAGTTCATTTAACAGGTAATTAGCACAATCGTTCACTTTTTCGTCAATTTAATAGCAATTATGACTCACAGTCATGCTTGACTCGGGCGCATAGGTAACCGTCACCATACCTATACACCGAACCACATAGCACATAGCAAATAACAACCTAAACCTATTCCCTCAAGCCAAATTTAGTCCAAACACTTACCTCGAAGCCGAAGATAGCAACTCAAAGCTCAACAATCGCCTTTCCTCTAGAATTCGACTCCAAACTATTGATACCTAACATAATTTTAATTCAATATTATCAATAAGAATCCAAAAACACAAGCCCATAGCCTAGAAATGCATTTCCTAGCTTACTTTCAAAATTACTAAAAATCCGACATCGGGCCCACGTGTACTTATTTGCAATGGTTTCAAGTAACATGGCGGCTAAGTAGAGGAGAAATTAATATTTATCAAGCAGATGGTTCATCATCCCCAACTTTAGCAATAGAAAATATTAGTATTTCATTTGGTAGTGGTAGAGTTTTAGCTTTAAGAGACACATTATATGTAGCTTCCGTTAGAAAGAATTTAATTTCGGTTTCTAGCGCTATGAGAGATGGTTATGATATTAATTTTTATGATATTGATAAATGTGTTATTATTCACGATAAACACTATCTCTCTCCAGCTATATTATTTAATGGTCTTTTTGTTATTAACTATATTCCTAAACTGTTACAACCTTTGATTTACCAAGCAATAGAAAATGTTTTTCTGAATTGAGTGAAACATATTTATGGCACTTGTGTTTGGTTTATATAAATCTAAACAAAAATTTCAAGGTTGGTCAAGGATGTACCTATAAGTTCATTGAAAGTGAAGGCACTACCAACTTGTGAATCTCGTTTAGAAGGAAAAATGACAAAATGAAATTTTCCCTCCAAAGGAAATCGAGCAAGTGATAAATTAGAATTAATTTATTCTGATTTGTGTGGTCCAATGAATGTCCAAACAAGAGGTGGTTTTGAGTATTTTGTGACTTTTACAAATGATTACTCAAAATATGGATATATTTATTTGTTGTGTCGAAAGTATGAATGTTCTGAAAAGTTAAAAGAATTTAAGAGTAAGACTGAAAAATGACATAATAAATATATCAAGACACTACGATCTGATCATGGTGGGGAGTACCTCTCTGCGAATTTCATTGATTATTTATCATAATGTGGAACTACATCTCAATTATCTCCGAATGGAATTCCACAACAAAATGATGTAGCTGAAAGAAGAAATAAGACTCTTATGAAAATGGTTAGATCAACGATGAGTTATTTCGATTTTCCTTCATACTTTTGGGGACATGCCTTAGAAATAACGAATTATGTTCTGAACTTAGTTCCTTTAAAGTCAGTGCCTTTGACCCCTACAGAATTATGGATTGGGCTCAAGCCTAGTATATGGCATATTCGAGTTTAGGATTGTCCAGCACATGCACTGAAAGGGAAAACGAATAAATTAGAGGCAAGAACGGATGTATGCGTGTTCATAGCTTATCCAAAAGGGACGAAATGCGTTTTATTCTATTGTCCTAAAGAGAAAAAGGTAATTGTTAGCACAAATGACAAATTTCTTGAAAAAGAGTATTTGATGTACCATGTTACTAGAAGTAAACTCGTTTTATAGGAACTTAGCAAAGGAACCGAAACTCAGTCTTCTAAAAAATAAAACGACTAGATGCAAATCTCGGAAGTCGATTTTGACATACCATTGCATTTTACTAGTGGTAGAAATGTCAATAGACTTAATGTCCCACAAGAACATGTGCCCGAAGTCATACTACCACAAAGTAGTTGGAGTTATATTGAGCAGACTGCACAATAAGAAGAAGTCATCGATATCCCTGTGGATAGTATAGAGACTTAGGTTCTTGATGATGATGTGGTTCAACCACTAAATCAAAATGATGTAGTGCATAGTCATAGTGTGAGATAAAGAAGAGAACCAGTTCATTATACGTTCTTGGGAGAATCATATGACAGGATCCCTGAGGAGCCTACTTCCGAACTTGTCAATTACGACCAAGCCTACATGATAAAGATGCCGATAAGTGCGTTGCTGCTATGAAATCAGAGATGGAGTCTATGTATTCTAATCAAGTCTGGGATCTTGTAGAACCAACTGATGGGGTTAAATCATTGGATGCAAATAGATCTATAAGAAAAAGATATGTGTAGATGGAAAAGTACAAACTTTTAAATAAAGGTTTGTAGCGAAAAGGGTTTAATCAGAAAGAAGGGATCGATTGTGAGGAAACCTTCTCGCCGGTAGCCATGCTAAAGTCTATAAGGATTCTGTTATCCATTTCTGCTCATTATGATTATGGATTTGGAAAATGGATGTCAAGACAACTTTCCTTAATGAAAGCCTTGATGAGTGCATCTATATGATGCAATCAGACGGTTTTGTGGAAAGTGGCAAGGAACATATATTATGTAAGATTAAAAGGTCCATTTATGGACTTAAACAGGCATCTAGGGCATGGAACACTTGTTTTGACAAGGCAATTAAAACTTTTAGTTTTGATCAATGTCCTAACGAGTCTTGTGTATATAAAAAATGGGACGGGGACAAAGTGGCATTTTTAATCTTGTATGTAGATGACATATTTCTCATAGAAAATAAGGCATGTTGGATTCAGTTATACAATGGTTGTCCACGCACTTCGATATGAAATATTTGGGAGAAGCGGCCCATATCCTTGGGATCAAGCTCTTGCAAGATTGCAAGAAAGGGATATTAGGCTTATCCCATGCTTTTTATATTGATACAATACTCTCCAGGTTTAGCATGCATGATTCCAAGAAAGGATTTCTCCCTTTTAGTCATGGAATTTCTTTATCTAACTATCAATCTCTTAAAACTGATGAAGAGATAGAAAAGATGAAGGCAATCCCCTATGCATCTGCTGTGGAGAGTCTGATGTATGCTATGCTTTGTGCTATTCGTGATATCTACTTTGCCGTTGGTGTTGTTAGCAGATTTTAGTCTAATCCGGGGAGAGAGCATTGGACAACGGTTAAGAATATAATCAAGGACCTGAAAAGGACTAGGGATTACATGCTAGTCTACCATTCATATGAACTTGTGCTTATTGGGTACACTAATTCGGATTTCCAATCAAATAAAGATTCTAGAAAATCTACCTCAAGAAATGAGTTTACTCTGGAAGGTGGAGCCATAAGTTGGAGGAGCATCAAGCAAACTTGTATTGCTGATTCCACCATGAAAGCCGAATATGTGGCTGCCTCTGAGGCAGCCAAGAGGCGATTTCTCTCGGGAACTTCTTAAGAGATTTGAATGTGGTTCCCTCGATTCAAGCACCATTAACAATGTATTGTGATAATAGTGGTGCAGTTGCAAATTCAAAGAATCCGGGAAGCCATAAAAGAGCAAAGCACATTGAGCGTAAATATTATTTAATTCATGAGATAGTGCAAAGAGGGGATGTAGTAGTCACCAAAATTGCTTCGGAGAATAACTCTGTGGACCTGTTTATTAAGAGCTTACCATAGAAGACTTTTGATAGGCATGTACACGGAATGAGTGTCAGAATTGTAGACGCATGGTTATGAGCCTAAGTGGGAGATTGCTAGGGTATACTATAAACCATGTGTATTTTTATAGTATTATATGGAACAATTGTTTATTTATTTATTCAATTCAATAAAGTTTTATTTTAAATAAATCACGTATTTGTTTGTGTGTCAGTTGCTTATATAGTAGATGAGTTAGTGTATAGAGTTTAGCTTATACACAGAAAATTAAATCATCGGTTCTTATAAGTCCTAAAGTTCATGTTCGCAATGATGGAATTGGACAAGCCATCGGAATGCTTGTAGCACAAGATTAAATATAATTTATCTTGATTTGGGAATTATTTAATTCCAACTTCTTGTGCTAGTACATTTTGGATGTATTGAACGGATCAAGTAGATATAGGTATTTTATACTAATTTAATAAAATAATTTCTCTAGTCCATTTAATGTACTTATGCGCTTAATCCTGATATAATTATTATTAGTACTGTATATCATTTATTATTTTTGATTTATTAAAATGCGAGATTCTTTCGTGAGTCAATAAGCATGGTAAGTTAGACAATTGATATACATTGGCGAAGTAATAATTAGTTGATAGAATTCATGTCTCGATTTTTTGAGATTGATTGATACTTCTTTATAAAAGCTTAAAAGTTTTCATGTATAAACCAGGCCAGTAGATTTTATATCCGACACATGAATAAGTTAAGGGAAAGTCTAAAAGAAGTAATCAATAAATTAAGTTATCAGGAATTTAATTTTACTAGTTAATATCTGAACCTTAACATGATGAGTTAAATAAGGTTTTATGGAAGAATTTCGTAATTAAACTAAGAAGTATAATTATAAATTTTTAATGGAATAATTCGTAAATTATTATGGTAGAAATTAATTTTTGTTTTAAATAGACTTCTATTTAAGGTGAATGTCTATAATTAGAGAGATTCTAGAGTTTTATTCTTGGTAGCTAAGTCACTACCTCCCTATAAATAAAGGGGTCTTCTACCATTGTAAATCATCCCTAACAATCTCAAAGTATCAATAAGAATACTCTCTCTCCCTATTCTCTCTATATTGTTCTTGTCTTGCATTATTCTACTTGTTCTTATATTATTTCATAACACGTTATCAGCACGAGTCTCTAACCAATTGAATTTGAAGCTTTGCTGAATCATATACTTGAAGCTCCTGGTCTTACAGAGTGGTTTGAAGGTGCACCAGAAGTGAAATCCTGATGCTTTACTTCTTGCCCTTGCTATACGTGAGAAAGCTGGTGTCAGTGACAAAGAGTTTGGCAAGCTTCTGCCTTTTCCTTACAGCCCCAGTAGGCTTTTCACTGTTGAACATCTGTCATTTCTTTCCAAATGCTTGAAGGAGTCCAATTTCTGCCATCCACGAACTCATAGTTTATGGTATTCCTTGAATTTCTATACGGGAAAATAGAAGAGATGCTATCATCATAAAGTAATGCAACGGGATGGAAACTCAAGAGGTATATTTGATATCACAACATTTATTGGTATACCTTAAAGGTAAGTAATTTACTTTTCCCTTTCAAATTCTTGAATTTCTACGATTTGATTTCATATACAAAGATAGACAACAAAGTTTGATTATAACTCTAATAGAGTTTGTAAGGAATTATAACCACGTGAAGTGGTAAAAATTTCTATGCCTTGCCATGATCAAATTCATGTATGATTGTGGGCAAAGAATTGAAAATCCGTCCCATTGAATTTGCTCCATTCCCTTTAGAGAATGTGGTAGCAGTATGTGATAAGTCTGAAAGAAGACAAAATTATCACCGTGAAGGTATGAATGGATGTGGACGTGGCAATAGACGAAATTATAATCGTCATTATTGTGATAATGAGAATAATAAAGATTCTCAAAATAATCTTTCACTTTATGAAAGTAATATTTGACATGAGATTGTGTAAAGCACATACAGATGATTATGATCCATTCCCTGAAGTGAATGTGATAATTGTAATAAAGCCTGTAAGTATGAACACACTCTTGATGTAATTGTGTCTTATGTCTGACATTATGAAAAGAAAGTTCGTTGCCCTTGAAATTTCGGGCAAGAACTATATGGCATGGGTGTTGGATGCTGAAATCCACTTAGATGCTATGGGTCTTGGAGACGCCATTAAAGACAGAAATAATGCATCCACCCAAGACTGTGCTAAGGCCTTGATTTTCTTGCGCCATCACCCTAATGAAGGTTTGAAACTGTGCTAAGGCCTTGATTTTCTTGCGCCATCACCTTGATGAAGGTTTGAAAATTGAATATATCACAGTCAAAGATCCACCTATCTTGTGGAATGGCTTAAAGAAGAGATATGACAACCTGAAGTTGATCACTCTGCCACAAGCACGATACGATGAGAATCCAAAAGCAAATAGTTCATAAACTATATATTATCGTTGCGGTGGAAAAGGGCACTGGTCAAATGTTTGCCGTATACCAAGACATTTGGTTGACCTTTATCAAGCATCTCGAAAGAGTAAAGGCCCTGAAATAAATTTTGTCTCTGACGATAATTTTGACATCACCCACTTGGATGTGGCAGACTTCTTTGAGCAACCCGATAGGAAAATAGACCACCTAATCGGTGATGGATCTGTGATGAAAGAAGATGGAGTTGTTTGATTTTATTTCACTTATTTGTAATAGTTAGTGAATAAACTAATAGTCATTAGTATCAGCTCGTATTAGTTAGTTTATGATATAATGTTAGTATTAGTTCTTTAGAATGTATCAATATGCTCAGATTTCAATAATATTTTTA
Source organism: Nicotiana benthamiana (assembly GCA_034376525.1). Lineage (NCBI taxonomy): Eukaryota > Viridiplantae > Streptophyta > Magnoliopsida > Solanales > Solanaceae > Nicotiana > Nicotiana benthamiana. Next base: position 90,665,352 of record CM067332.1, on the reverse strand, counting down.
TTTTCCAGTTGCGGTAATCGACTAACCTAACAGTTAGTCGATTATCTAATATTTCGCATTAAAACTGCAAAACAATCGATTGTCAATGTTCAACAATCGATTGTCTATGTTTAACAATCGATTGTCTTAAGACAGTGTGCTCTGGAATTTTTCAAAATAGCCAACAATCGATTGTCTATATTTAACAATCGATTGTCTTAAGACAGTGTGATGGAATTTTTTCAAAATAGCAAATAATCGATTGTCTATGTTTAACAATCGATTGTCGTAAGACAGTGTGATCTGAAGTTTTTTGAAATAGTCAACAATCGATTGCGTATGTTTAATTATCGATTGTCTTAAGACAGTGTGATCTGAAGTTTTTCAAAATAGCAAATAATCGATTGTGTGTGTTTAACAATCGATTGTCAATGTTCAACAATCGATTGTGTGTGTTTAACAATCGATTGTTTTAAGAAAATGCTTAAACTGAAATTTTCAAACTGCATAGTAATCGATTATGGAAAACATATAATCGACTATCTGATTTAGTCATCCTTTTTCACTTTGATCAACCAGTCAACAAGTTAAAATCTTTTGGTGTTTGCATATGAAGAAACGAAAAAAGATTGAGACCTTTTTGGGTGTTATGATTCAGTCTGAAAATTCACTTTGGTTTTTGGAGATTTTAAGGAAGAAAAAGAGAGTCGAGGAGGAGAAGAGGTTTTGTGTCGATAGTTTCGGGCCGGCGGGGGTGGTGTATATTGGGAAAAGTAAAAAGGGCAACATTTTATTACTACTTTATATTTTCCATAAAAAGATTCATAGAATGTGCATACTTTAATGGATTGTGTTATAAATAGAACTATATTTAAGGTGAATGTCTATATTTAGAGAGATTCTAGGGTTTACTACTTGGTGGCTAAGTCACCACCTCCCTATAAATATAGGGGTTCTATTCTATTGTAAATCATCCCAAAAGTATCAATAAGAATACTCCTCTCCCTATTCTCTCTATATTGTTCTTGTTCTTGTATTATTGTTCTTGTTCTTATATTATTTCATAACATGTTATCAGCACGAGACTCTACCGTCTCAAGAATCGTTCTCAAGAAAAACTAAGGTATTTCTCTCTTCCTAATTTGATTTTCGATTATGTCTGACATTACAAAAAGAAAGTTCGTTGCCCTTGAAATTTCGGGCAAGAACTATATGACATGGGTGTTGGATGCTGAAATCCACTTAGATGCTATGGGTCTTGGAGACACCATTAAAGATAGAGATAAAGCATCCACCCAAGACTGTGCTAAGGCCTTGATTTTCTTGCGCCATCACCTTGACGAAGGTTTGAAGATTGAATATCTCACCGTCAAGGATCCACTCATCTTGTGGAAAGGCTTAAAGGAGAGATATGACAACTTGAAGTTGGTCACTCTGCCACAAGCACGATATGATTAGGCTCATCTGAGGCTCCAAGACTTTAAGTCTGTTTCTGAATATAATTCTGCAATGTTCAGAATTACTTCTAAATTGAAGCTATGTGGAGATAAAATCTCCGATTATGATATGCTTGAGAAAACGTTTACAACGTTTCATGCCTCCAATATGGTACTGCAACAAAAGTACAGAGAGAAAGGCTTCACAAAGTACTCTGAACTGATTTCTCTTCTACTTGTGGCTGAGCGAAATAATGACATGCTCATGAGAAATCACGAAAGTCGACCCACTGGGTCTACACCACTGCCTGTAGCAGATAAGGTGTATTCTCATTATGCCAATCATGAAAAGAGCCATGGATCTAACCATGGTCGTGGTTGTAATCGGGGTCATAGCCGTGGACGTAGAATAGGAAGAAATATCCATTATGTCCGTCACCCCCCGAGGAGAGATAACCGCCGAAAGCAGAAACGGGATTATGAGGATCCTAAGGCAAAAAGTTCAGAAACTATATGTTATCGTTGCGGTGGAAAAGGGCACCGGTCAAAAGCTTGCCGTGTACCAAGACATTTGGTTGATCTTTATCAAGCTTCTCTAAAGAATAAAGGCCCTGAAACAAATTTTGTCTCTGAGGACAATTTTGACATCACCCACCTGGATGTGGCAGACTTCTTTGAGCAACCCGATGGGAAAATAGACCACCTAATCGGTGATGGATCTGTGATGAAAGAAGATGGAGTTGTTTGATTTTATTTCACTTATTTGTAATAGTTAGTGAATAAACTAATAGTCATTAGTATCAGCTCGTATTAGTTAGTTTATGATATAATGTTAGTATTAGTTCTTTAGAATGTTTCAATATGCTCAGATTTCAATAATATTTTTATTTTCCAGTAACGGTAATCGACTAACCTAACAGTTAGTCGATTATCTAATATTTCGCATTAAAACTGCAAAATAGTCGATTGTCAATGTTCAACAATCGATTGTCAATGTTCAACAATCGATTGTCTATGTTTAACAATCGATTGTCTTAAGACAGTGATCTGGAATTTTTCAAAATAGCCAACAATCGATTGTCTATATGTAACAATCGATTGTCTTAAGACAGTGATCTGGAATTTTTCAAAATAGCCAACAATCGATTGTCTATATTTAAAAATCGATTGTCTTTAGACAGTGTGCTCTGGAATTTTTCAAAATAGCCAACAATCGATTGTCTATATTTAACAATCGATTGTCTTAAGACAGTGCTCTGGAATTTTTCAAAATAGTCAACAATCGATTGTCTATATTTAACAATCGATTGTCTTAAGACAGTGATCTGAAGTTTTTCAAAATAGCAAATAATCGATTGTGTGTGTTTAACAATCGATTGTCAATGTTCAACAATCGATTGTGTGTGTTTAACAATCGATTGTTTTAAGAAAATGCTTAAACTGAAATTTTCAAACTGCATAGTAATCGATTATGGAAAACATATAATCGACTATCTGATTTAGTTAGTCAACTGACCTCAGCAGATTTTGAAAATATTGTTTAAATGTGAAACAAACGAATTGAACTTGTTTATTCTCATGTTCGTATATTTTCTTTTGTATGGAAAACTATGGGAATTAAATTGATTGAAGGCTCCTGAAGAGCAACTATAACTCTGCCTAAAGGAACGATATTTTAGAGAATGCAATGTTCTCCTCCAAGTCTAAGAAGAACTTGTTGAGTTTTAATGATATCAGCCAAAATGTTCTCCTCCAAGTCTAAAAGGAACTTGTTGAGTTTTAAAGATATCATTCAGAATGGATATCAGATTGAGACAATACATGAGTATAATCTTGAATACCTCATTTACTCATGAAAACGCGGCTGCCCACTTCGGCTTGGGGTCACGCCATTTTGCATTCAGCAATGCTAGTTCGTCTCTGACTGACGAATTGACACAAATATTCCCCGTTGCAATTGGTTTTGGGTCATGAACCTAATATATCCCATTTAAGAATCTTTGGATGCGCAGTATATGTGCCTATAGCACCGTCATCCCGCACCAAAATGGGTCCGCAAAGAAGGTTAGGAATATATGTTTAGTTTGAATCGCCCTCCATTATTCGCTACCTCGAAACATTGACAGGAGATTTGCACGATTTGCAGACTGTCAATTTGATGAGACACTTTTCCCAAAATTAGGGGGAGAAGTTGGTGAAACCAAACGGGAAATTTTGTGAAAAAATGCATCATTATCTCATCTTGATCCACATACCTCTATTTGTGAAAGAGAGGTACAAAAGATTATCTATTTGCAAAGAATAGCAAATCAAATGCCTGACGCATTTACGGACTTGAAGAGGATAACGAAATCCCACATCCCCGCGGAAAATGTTCCAATCCGTATTGATGTCCCTATTGGACAATCATCTAGTGTCATAACCAATGAGTCGAATGCACGCCTGAAGCGTGGCAGGCCATTAGGTTCTAAAGATCGAAATTCTAGAAAGAGGAAAGCAAATGATAAAAATGACACTACAAAAGAATCTCATGAGGAAATTCATGATTTAACAAATTCTGAGATTCATGAAGAATCCATTGAGCCCGAGACTCTGGAAAATACGGAACTATCCATAAATCCAATCAATATTGAGGCAAATATTAATCGACTGGATATGGTGGTGGATAATGTCTTTGCTTATAATGTCGCATATAGCATTATGCAAGAATGTGAGGATCTCGAACCTCAATCTGTTGAAGAATGTCGAAAAAGACATGATTGGCCAAAGTGGCAAGAAGCAATTCAATCAGAATTGAATTCGCTGGCAAAACGTGAAGTTTTTGGCCCTATAGTTGAAACACCTAATGGTGTCAAGCCTGTTGGCTATATATATGGCATGAATGATCGTTGGTCACGTACCTATTGTACGCCAAAGTATTTTGGAAATATGACTATTAAAGGACAACGATAATATAAGAAACATATCTTGCATATAAGTTTGACATGACCATAATGGTATAACTTTCTCTTCAAGAAAGATATTCACCACATAGATGTTGATGAATCTGTGGTAGTACAAAATTAATTGAGAGCTCTAGAAGAGCCAATTATTACTATGTTGGAGAAACACAATTGAGTATTGTGCTGTAGTAAGTCTCAAAGAAACTTATTCAGTTTCCAAAGTACACGCGAAAGCGATTGATTATATTGAGACTATAAATAAAGGAAGGATTTGATATCTCCTATTACTACAACTTGTAGCGGGGTAATTTGTATATGAAAAGCTACCCGCTTTGTTCTCCAGTTTGTGCTACACAAACGAAAGAATGCCACAATAAAGTGGATATCTATTGGTATAAAAACCCATGTCATAATAAACCTGAAGTTTATTGATAAGTGCACATGTCATGGTGTAAATTTGAAGTTTACCAATATTGATAATTTATTCAGTTGGCATTCGTTTTAGCCATCTCATTTTAAGTATGATGTGCAAATTCACATAGGTGAATATTAAAGAACTAGAAAGTTCTTTACGAATTCTCTTGTATCACTTGTTCTCATTAATGAACTGACCAACTAAAGAGTTCGGGTTGAAGCCCATAAATTCTGGAAATACCAAAGGTGAATATGTGCCCATTCACCTGCCATGTATACCACATATGATGCATCTATGATATGGTTACATGCGCAATTGTTATTAACCCGCAGCCTGGCCGGTGCTTGCGAGGTAAATTGCTCAGTAATCTAACTTCGAGCATAATTTCCAGATTTTCTACTCAAGATAGTTCATCTTGATAAGTTGGTTTAAATCAAAGTTGGTTTAGCAAAATAATTATTGAGTGCCTCCACTTAATAGCTAAACTGTTTCTTATGAGAACAAAGTTATATATATCAGTTTGATATACGTTGTATACGAGAGTATATTCTCCCCTCACAAGTGGTTCAGGGTCAGGAACCAAATAATTTCATCTTATTATTAATGTGCTGTGTATATTGACATGATAATGCGCAAAGATGATTTCCCAAAGTTGAGGAAATAAGTTAGCTTTTCTAACATGAGGGGGAGACATGATAAACACTTGAGAAAAGGTTACATGGGATGAATTATCATTTGTATATGTAAATCCCCGAATATCATGATATGAACCTGAAGTTCATAAAAGGGATAATTCAATTGCAACATATTGCAGAGCATGCTATACTCATTTGCTGACCCAAAGAAAGTGACTATATTCTCACTACAAATGCTCATATTAAGTCCCAGAAGGACAAAGTCTTTGATACGCTTAAAGCGTATAGACAAATACTTGATTCCATGTAGATTTGAACATATAGTTCAAATACTTGAAAGTATAAAGTCAAAGGTATGTATAATCAGTTTTCGGTATCTTATTTGTTTAGCATGACATGAAAACTTGATATGCATCTAAAGTCTATTATGTGATTTATATGACTTAACTTGAAAGATTTAAGTTGCTTGAAGCATACACAATTCTTGGTCCTGAAGTACCACATCCTAAGTACAATTTGTGTACATATGTATCTTGCTATAACTATAAGCATGATGGCATTGAGAATACATCTATGGAGATATTGAAGAGTTATTCCACGACATTATATGAAGATGTTCATATCTATCAAGAATGATGATTTCAAGGTGCGGAATATTTATTCAAGTCAATATGGTTGATTTATCAAATCTCTATCAAAGATCGTTTTGAAGATGATGCACAAGATTGGAATGCAAATGCTAAAGGATGTGAGTTGATGCTCTATTCAGGGGGAGTTAATGCGCGTTGCACTCTTTTTCCCTTACAAGATTTTGTCCCACTGGGTTTTCCTTGCAAGGTTTTTAACGAGGCAACCAATAGGCGCATATTCAAACATGTGTACTCTTTTTCCTTCTCTTTAATTTTTCCCATTGAGTTTTGGTTTTAAGGTTTTAACGAGGCACATTGTTGAATAGACATTCAAGGGGGAGTGTTATAAATAGACTTCTATTTAAGGTGAATGTCTATAATTAGAGAGATTCTAGAGTTTTATTCTTGGCAGCTAAGTCACTACCTCCCTATAAATAAAGGGGTCTTCTACCATTGTAAATCATTCCTAACAATCTCAAAGTATCAATAAGAATACTCTCTCTCCCTATTCTCTCTATATTGTTCTTGTTCTTGCATTATTCTACTTGTTCTTATATTATTTCATAACAATTTTAAAATTTTAAAGTTAATTTTTTAATTGGAAGCGTTATTAATTAAATGATATATTTTTTACTATACCTAAATAATAGGAAATAAAGAAAAAATATAGCCGTTTTTTGCATTAAAAAACAACATACTTTTCTTCTTTGAATGTTGCAGAGGTTTTAGAATTCTGTAACTGGAAAAAGATATGGATTTGCTTTGTCGTAACTAATTGTTTAATTTATACGTGATTGCCTTTCTGGTATTTCACAAAGTCTAGAACCTCTATAGCTGACTCTATGGATGACAGGAATTGGGAGTGCACTGACGATTTTGAAAGGAAACCTTCGACATCGGAATTAGAGTCTAACGGAGGAAATTGGAACGGAGAATGCTCCAATTCTTCTGCAAAAGGCCCCTATGATGCAAGCACAAGAATTATCACCGGAATTGGAAGCTAATGCCTCGACTGCGGCGAGGAGCTATCCTTTTCAGCTAAAGGGACTGTTGATAAACCTACCCTGGCTGATATCGTCAAAGGAAACAGAAATCAACAAACGGGTATGAAAATTGATTTCTCCCCCCTGTCTTAAATGATGGAATCAAAGTTGCTAGGTTAAACTTAGCAGGGAGAGAGGAACAACGCAAAAAATGGCAATCGACTTTGATTGGGCTATGTTATAGGAGGTAACCCTTCATTTAAGGAGATGCTGAAATATGTCTATGGAGTTTGGAACTTTGTCTCTACTCCACAACTATTTTTTGCATAGTGATCGTTATTTCATTTAAGAATGAGGAATACAAGAGCACGGTGCTGAAGTCTGGACCCTATACGTTCAACTGCAGACCCCTGATATTGAAGAAATGAGACCAGAATTTTCTAATGGAGAATGACCCAGCTCAGGTCATCCCTCTGTGGGTCACATTTCCTAATTTACTAATTCAATATTGGGCGACAGAGAATCTAGTAAGATTGGCTAGCTGTGTGGGAAAACCTATATATGCGGATAAGCTAACTTCACAAGAGGCTAGGGTGTCCTATGCTAGGATACTCATTGAAATTGATATTTCCCAACCCCTACCTAATGAGATACCAATTGAAATTCCTAACGAAAGGGAAAGAATGCAGACTGTGGAGTATGAATGGCGACCTCTATATTATCAAGATTGCCTCCAAATTGGCCACCAGACAGGGGTCTGCAATACTATACCTGCAAATCATGCCCCTATTGAGAATCAGAAGCAGACTAAGAAGAAAGGGTATAAGAAGCAGGAATGGATACCAAAGCAACTAATACAACCAAAGGAGAATGAACCAACAACTGTGATCCCAAAAATGCTCAACCAAGTCGATCAACCATCCTCCTCTTTGATTGAGGATGAACAGGGGTCAAATCCACTCTAAAGATAGAGGGAAAGCAAAGATGGATCAACTTTGACAGCCTTCACAAACTGAGGCTGTGGAAAATATATTGACTCAAAATAGGTTTAGTGGTCTTCGAATTGCCAGAAGTAACCACTAATACAGTGGGAGAGACATCCACTCCAATAGAAAAGAACCCCCCATGATTTTCGGATCATGGAACATTAGGGGGCTGAACAAGCCCTTCAAGTAGAAGGATTTTAAATCCTTCCTGCTTACAAATAAAATGGTTCTAATGGGGTGTCTAGAGACTAAAGTTAGAGTTAAAGGGGTTGAAAGAGTAAAGAGGAAGCTAGGAGTAGAGTGGGAAATTGCAACTGATTACATCTCAACTCCAAATGGAAGGATCTGGCTATGCTGGAAGCCATCACTTGTAGAGATTAAAATCCTTATGACTGGAGCCCAAATTATCCATTGTCAAGTTAAGGACAAAGGGTCACAATTTAGATGCCATACCACCTTTGTATATGGCTTCTACACTGTGTCAGGTAGAAAGGAAATCTGACAACAGTTGAGGTTGATCAATACTACCTTGACTGAACCTTGGATTATTTTAGGGACTTCAACACAATTTTGACAATAAATGATAGAATTAATGGGGCAAATGTGCAACAGACAGAGGTGCAAGACTTCTAGGATTCTGTTGAAGATTATAGGGCTTGGTCCAATCTATAGAAGAGGGTGCCAATATTCCTGGTCTAACAAGCGTGATCTTGAAGATAGAATTTACTGCCTCATAGATTGGGCCTTTGGTAATCAATACTGGTTCAACAAATACAACTCACCAACCAGGATGCTATGATTACTCCCCAATTCTAATATCTACTGAGGTGGATAAACACACACTGCCTCGACCTTTCAGATTCTTCAATGTCCTGCTAAAACAGTAAGCAATTGCAGCAACCATGCAATCTATTTGGAGACAAAAGGTACCTGGTGACACTATGTATGCAATATGCAAGAAGCTGAAACTTTTGTGATAAAAATGAATAGAGAAATGTCTAAGTTGGACCACATATTAGATCAGTTATATGGCAAGCTTCAATCTATACAAAAGAAGCTAGAAACTGACCTATATAATCCTCTTCTCATCAAGAAAGAGAAAGATGTCTTATTAACTCTGAAAAAATGGTCAGATATTCACGAAAGGGTAATTGGACAAAAATCTAGAGCTACATGATTAATGCAAGGAGACTTCAATACGAAGTTCTTCTATGCACAACTTTAAGCAAGACAAGTAGGAACAGCATTACCACTATTTGTGACAACCAAGGTGCGATACTACCAGATCCTGACAGAGTGCAAAAAAAGTTTGTTAGTTTTTTCCAAGATCTTCTGGGTACTAGTGCGCCAGAATTACCAAGTATTGACATCAACATTGCAAGGGATGGACCCTGTCTCACTAGAGCACAACAGCTGGAACTTATACAGCCTGTCACTGGTGATGATCACTCAGGTCCTCAAGGATTTACCTAATGATAAAGCTTGGGAATCGATGATTTTACTACTGAATTCGTCAAAGAATATTGGAGCATTGTAGGGGACGATATAACACAGGTGCAATTTTTTGAAACTGGCAGGCTACTCAAAGAAACCAATAGTACTACAATCACATTGGTACCAAAAGTAGCCAATACTATATTTATGAAGGAATTTCGACCAATTGCCTGCTATACAACTCTACAAAATAATAGCAAAAGTACTTACTACTAGGCTCAAATTGGTTGTGGACTACTTGGTTGGATCATCACAATCTGCTTTCATAGTAGGGAGGAATATCTTAGATAATGTCATAGTGGCACATGAACTTGTCAAAGGATATTTCCAGAAAGGTTTATCTCCAAGATGTCTGGTGAAAGTGGATGTAAGGAAAGCATATTATTCTGTTGAATGAGGATTTTTAAAAGCAATTCTGGTGGAGTTTGGTTTTCAGGAAAGTTTGTTAACTTAATGTGTTTCCACATTGAACTATTATATTATATTCTATTCTATTCTGATCAATGAGGGTCTTACTCCCAAGTTCAAAGCAAAGAAGGGACCAAGACAACGTGACCCAATATCCCCTTACTTGTTTGTGCTGGCAATGGAGTTTCTTAATAGATCATTGAAGCAATTGAGGCACAACCCTGACTTTCATTACCACCTTAGATGTGGTATGCTAAAGTTAGTGCACGTTTGTTTTGGGGATGATTTGTTAATGTGTTGTAGGGCAGACAAAATTTCTATGCGATTGATGCGTCAAGCATTCAATCACTTCTCTGATGCCTCAGGAATTAAAGCCAACCAAGAAAAGAGTTCCTTGTATAAAACTGGAGTCTCTCAAGCACTGAAGAAGCAGATTTTGTCTGAGGCACAATTCTCCTTAGAGGAGATCCCATTCAAATATCTTGGTGTACCTTTATCCTCTAGGAAGATCAACATACAACGATGTCTTCCACTGGTAGAGAGAATGACTGCCAGAATCAGGTGTTAGACAACAAAATTCCGTTCATATAGTGGTATAGTGCAATTGATTAAGAGTGTTCTATTTGAAATGCAAACTTACTAGGCTCAAGTATTCCTACTGCCAAGAAAAAATGCTACAACTGTTCACTAGTGTTTGTAGAACTTTCTTATTGACTGGGAATGCTCAAGCATCTAAAAGAGCATTACTGGCTTGAAAAACTGTAATGACAAAATCTGCCGGGGGTCTGAACATAATTAATTTCTTCACATGGAATAGGGCAGTCATATGTAAATTGCTTTGGGCAGTAGCCAAAAAAAAAAATTGTCTGGGTCAAGTGGATCCATAACTTCTACATAAAATGCATGAGTAGTATGAAGACTCCACGACAAGCTTGCTGGATTGTAAGGAAGACAATTGATGCCAGACAGTGGTTTCTAGGTGGTAACCCTCTACATGAATTGCAGAAATTTGTCCAAGGAGGGAAGTTTAGTATCAAGAAGGCATACCTATCTCTCCCCCTGTTGTACCAAAAAGTTGAATCGAAAAGTATGGTCATGAATTCAATGCTACCACGACATCATTCATTGTTTGAGATTAGCTACAGCTGATTGATTGGAAAAATGGAAGATACATGTTCCTAAGGAATGTGTACTATGTAACTCTGGCGCAGAGGAAAAATTAGCTCACCTCTTCGTTGCCTGGAAATTCTCTGCTACTATCTGCAATATGTACTGAAATAGATAGGAGGACACAGGCAGTTGGGAACATGGACGGAGGAAGTTAAGTGGAAAACCAAAAGAGTGAACAAGAACAGAGTGCGAGCAGAAGTGTTGGGTTAGCTCTTTGCTGCAATAATTTATCACATTTGGGGGAAGCGCAATGCTCAAAGATTCCAACAGAAGAAATATCACACCAAGCATATCATCAGAGAGATTGTACTCCAACTACACATCAGAGGGCAATGACAAAGTAGATGGAGAAAGATACTAAATAGTTTAGATAGTTTTCCTTGCTAGCCATAGAAGATAGATATAGAAGTTTAGTTCTGTCTATGTAATATGCAGAATATGAAATAGGAGGCCTTGTTCTTAGAGTCCAAAAAGAACGAGCCGCTGCAAACATATTCTTGGTTACATGAAATTCTTAATGTTTGACCAAAAAAACAAAATAATTTTGATGGTTATCCCTATGATGTATGAAAATCTTCAAGTCCTTAAATTCAAAATAAAATGTCCGCCTTTTTCCATTTCATTAAGTATATTGAACTTCTCCAATCATTTTGAGCGAGGGAAAGAGCACATATAGTCATTCTTAAGGACGCTATTTAGGGATTAGTCAATATTTGTTTTGTCATGAAATTTTATAAAACTCGTAATTCCAAGATAACTCGATATTTTTATTCTGAAATTACTGAAACACTGAAACTCAAGATGCAATTACTAATTCTTAAATAGCAGCCCTTCAAATTGACTACTTGGTGCCATTTCTACATTTGAGTGCCAGTTAGGGCAACCTACTCTTTCCGTGAGTGACCATAAGGATATGGTGTAGGCAAAATATGTCTTGTTCCAACTTGAGAACTTAGTAGCTAGTACAAATGAAATAAGACTTTTAACTTTTATACAAGAACATTATAAAAGTATTTTACGCTATCAAATCACCTTAAGGTAATTAAATGCAAGTATGGGCAACTAGTGGAATTAATAACTTGAAAATAAGTCAAGTAACCACCTAAAACGAGTTAAATTGTAAAATTATACGGGGCGCCCTATTTGGTCGCCCATATTTAACCTGTATCTATTTTTTAAAAAGTTTTAACTTGTACTCAATTTTTTAAATAACTTCAGTCCCTTCTTCTTCTTCTTCTTCAGTCCCTTCTTCTTCTTCTTCTTCTTCTTCTTCTTCTTCTTCTTCTTCTTCTTCTTCTTCTATTGATATTGGTGCTACTATGAAATTTCAGTTCATGGGATGATTGCCATAAGCATGTTTATCAGATTATTTAAAAATAAATTAAAAATAATTACATAAGTTAGTGTGCAATATATTTTCACACATTATTATTTAAAAAAATTTATGATTTAGATACCATAGACAATCTGATTATTTTAATAGTAATACACTATGAAATAATAAGGTGATTATCTATCTAGTATGTTAAAAAGTTTTCTAAAAAACTTCAGCTTATATAGTTCTGAAATTTTTATAAATAAACTAAATAACTTCAACATCTTCTGCTGAAGTGTTTGAAAAAGCTTTATGACAAAACTAATGAATCCAGGCCAAAAAAAACTTCAGCTTACTGCTGAATCTTTTACAAATGAACGAAATAACTTCAGCAACTTCTGCTGAAGTTCGTATTGCCTTTGCTACTTCAGGCCCCGTCTACTAGAATGCTGAAAGTTTGCGTGATTGCCTTTGCTACTTCAACCCCGTACGCTGAATTTACACGAAAAAGTGGGTACGTTTGTAATTTTTTTTTGCAAAATGGCACAAATTACGAAGTGATAAAAAAAACGAGTATAAATACAAATGCCTGTCTTAAACGAGTTAAATTGCAGCAACTACATAAAATTATTTACACTATCACTACATTTAAGATAAGTTATACTTTTAACAATATTTCATATATAAATATATTTTCTTACTTAATTTAGTGCAAGGTCGCCATATAGAAGGAATTTGCTCGTAAATAATTGTTTCATCTATTTTCTTTATGTTGCTGTTATTATTATTTTTGTTTTTGTTGATATTATTGATATATTTCTTTTGAGTCGAGGGTTTTTCGAAACAATCTTTTTACCTCTTTGAGATAGGAGTAAGATCTGCTTACACACTACATTTTTTATACTCCACTAATAAAATTTTATTGAGTAGTTACTGTTGTTGTTGTTGTTGTTTCTGCACTTCATTCTCGAGAATTTGCATGTCCACCTATCGAATAAAGATCAATAAAATTAAAATAATGCAACATGCATCTATTTACTAAAAATAGCTTTAGATAAGGCATCGGGAATATCTTCTCCCATTTTTCAAAATTGGTAGGCAGATGACTTTCCATTTTTCCTATGTCCTCGTCCTAAGGTTGGTGTGTTAAAGAGAGCATATATGGAATCCTCTTCAATCTTTCGTTTGGCTTTCATCTTCTCCATTGTTATTTTCCTTCTTACACATTCATGGTTTCATCTACACAAAGCAAGCTCGTTTTTAGACAAGAGAGGCTGCTCTGATGGTAAGCAACCCCCACTTCCAACCGAGAGGTTGTGAGTTCGAGTCTCCCCAAGAGCAAGGTGGGAAGTTCTTGGAGGGAAGGATGCCGGGGGTCTATTTGGAAACAGCCTCTCTACCCCAGGGTAGGGGTAAGGTCTGCGTACACACAACCCTCCCCAGACCCCACTAAATGAGATTATACTAGGTTGTTGTTGTTGTAAAACAAGCTCGTTTTTGAGCTCCAAGACCCATTTTCAACCAACTTATAAGACTAGGAAGACCAAGTTTGGATCAATTTTCAAAGTCAAGAACACTTTTGATAGTAGCCCATCACACCCTTTAGATCCACTTACTATTCTAGAAATCAACAAAGCCCAAATCATTATTTCTTCTTATAAACCTTTCTTAGGTTCTTTCCCTTCTATTCGTTCTTTGTCATTAGATGAGCCTGAAAAAGTTCACGTCTTAAATTGGAAGTATGGTGATCCTCTTCCTCCTAGGAGAGCATTTGTCATTGCATGGGCCAATGGCCACGTTCACTTACTCATTGTCAACTTAAACTTGGGCCAAGTTATAAGTCATGTACAAAATCCCGGGTCGGGCTATCCACCGATATCCATTGATGATGTTCGGGTTGCTATACGGGCCACATTATCCAATGAAGAATTCAATAAATCCATTGTCGCAAGAGGAGTTAATTTTTCGGATTTGGTTTGTACTACGCCATCTTCAGGCTGGTTTGGGCTCGAAGAAGAAGGTAAAAGAATCATGAAAGTTCGATGTTATTCGATCCAAAGGTAATCCTAGTTTTTATATGAGGCCCATTGAAGGTCTCATAGTAATTGTTGACATTGACAAAGGTGAAGTGATCAAAATTTTGGACACAAATCCAAAAATTCCAATTCCAAATGGTGAGAACACGAACTACAGATATATGTCACAAGACAAGCCTCCACAAATGGAACCACTTAATCCAATCTCAATAGAACAGCCCAAAGGCCCAAGTTTTACGATCGAAAATGGACATCATGTTAAATGGGCGAATTGGGATTTTCACCTAAAGGCGGATCAACGAGCTGGAATAGTCATATCTAGAGCTCGAATTCGAGACTCAGAGAGTGGTGAACCAAGAAGTGTAATGTAAAAAGGATTTGCTTCAGAATTATTTGTGCCATACATGGACATTGATGAAAATTGGTATTTTAGATCATATATGGATGCTGGTGAATTTGGGCTTGGGGCAACAGCAATGTCACTTGTGCCATTTAATGATGGAATTTTTACCTATACATCCCATATAACAAACCTTACTACCATTATTGTGCATTGTTTGTTTATTACTCTCATATCCCATGTTTTTGTTACATAATATATACCAAACGGAATATTTGCTGATTTTCCATCCTAAATTAACGCTAGATAATTAAGGCTAAAAAAGATTCTTAATAAAGTGTAGCCTAAAATAACGTCTATCTTTATGGCTTCTAATTAATCTTTGATTTTCTACCAAATAAATGCCAAATCAGAAGCAGAATCAGCAGTATGCATATTGTCATTCTGGTCGAACAACCTCTCTTTCTCTGCAACTAATCCGTCCTCAACGCCAACTACCTTTACTTCATTTGCTTTCTGCGAACCTGTCATCTTCGCCAAGATGACGAATGTCGCTCCCCACAAGAAGGTTATTCACACATCTCAAAACCACAACCGAGGACTTAAATACAAATGGAGGAAGACCTTTGGCTAGCACAAACTCAATAAAATTAAGTGTTTGATATCTTAAGTTACTACTGAATCCCATATGTATTGCCCAAGTTGCAGCATTTAAAAGTGTTGGAGGTGGCTTGTTTGGCGTTTCGATATTAAGTTACTGCTGAATCCCATATTAGTAAATCCTTTTCTTTTTTCATGTTCACAAGTCAGATGAAAGTAGTGTATGTATAACAAATCACGCCATAGTTGAACCTTGAACCTGCATATCTATCACCCCCCCAACACCCCTCCCCCTTTTGTAGGTGGTGATATATGCAGGGCAAAAGGTGAAACAATCAATTAAATTTGTTATTAGATTCATGTCTACTTGTGCAGACAGAAATGAAGAGAGAAACATTTGGAATTGGAAATCAAGATTTGTGAGTCTCAAATGCAGGGCAAAAGGTGAAACAATCAAATGCAGAGAGAAACATTTGGAATGTCTAATCTCCTCTAAACTGATATCGTCATCATCACCAACATCGTTTAATTTGTATTTTTGATGAACTACAATTTGTATTCCAATGCAGACGGCACTGTAGTGGATAATTCCAATGCAGTCACTATTATCCAATGCAGTCATTAATTGTAATACAATTTTTGATAATGGTAGGCTTTTGTACCAAATGTCTAATTCCAATGCAGTGCTTTTGTGGTTGCTAACCGCTGCCTGTATTAAGACGGGACGACCACAAATTGCAAGACGGGCAATCGATCTTGCTGAGAGCCGCTTATCTAAGGACGTGTGGCCTGAATATTATGATGGAAAAGTAGGAAGATATATTGGTAAACAAGCAAGAAAGTATCAGATGTGATCAATCGCAGGATATCTTGTAGCAAAGATGTTGCTGGAGGATCCTTCACACTTGGGAATGATCGCGTTGGAAGAGGACAAGCAAATGAAGCCTGTAATGAAGCAAAATGTAGTCAAATGTAGTTAAGGTTATATGCACTGTTTCCAGTGTATTTTTAAAATGTAGTCAAATGTAGGTAAATGTAGTTAAGGTTATATGAAGTGTTTCTAGTGAGTTTTTAAAATGTAGTCAAATGTAGTTAAGGTTATATGCAGTGTTTCCAGTGTATTTTTAAAGTGTAGTCAAATTTTTGTAGTTATATGAACTTTGTAGTTAATTGTAGTTACTTGTAGTTAATCGTAGTCAGTTGAAAACTATGTCTGAATAACGTATTTTTTTGTATGAGTTGCTGAAAACTACAAATGGCATTTCTATGCAACGTCAATTCATTATTCTTCATTGTTCAAGACAAGAAGTTTAATCCGAAAACATAACAGCGCAAAATGTACTGCAACAGTACATGTAGCATTGGACTTCCAACAATTTGTAGTTATGCAATTGTAGTTATATGTAGTATAGATGTGTAGTTATATGCAATTGTAGGTAATTGTAGTCACTACATTAGTACAATTAAATACAAATTTGATTCAACAGTACATTTTGCCAATTAACTACAAATTACCTCCAAAAAACTACAATTAACTACAATTTGTATTTTTAATGAAACAATTTTCAAAAAGTATTTTTGATGAAAAGTATTTTGGTTTCCCGTATATATAATTTTAGCTCCGCCACTATATACACTATACAACTATTACTTGGAGATGACCATCTTGAATAGGTCAAAGACTCGTTAAAAAGGATAAAGGACAATTAAAACGCACAGTGGTAACAATTGTTGATATTGACATAAGCAACTATGGTTCTATACTTGTTTGAACTGTCAGGCGTTGGAACTCTAATTCAAACTTGTTGCAGGAAATATATTGAATACTACTAGTATTCAAGAAGGCGGAACCAAGAATAAAGTTGATGACTATGAAAATCAAAGTTTTAGTTCTATTTAATTATTAAATTCTAGATTAATGATTTGGATATATTTAATAAATTTCTTTAAAATAAATATAGAATTTGGACCAAAAATGTTAAATTCAGCCGAACCATTCTAGCTCCGCCATTGAGATTTATTCAAAACCTAGTGTTTAGAGACCCTTTGACAGGTCTAGAACATTAATTTAGGAATTCAGAGATGAAGCAGGTTGTAGGAGGAGCAACGAAGTAGCAATAAAGAGTTACTACTATTAATTGCCTTAAAAAAGTTTTATTATAGAATAAGAACTAAATATTGATAAGTAAAGAAACAAGAAGATAGGCATGGAATAAATGCTTTATACGACTTGGTGTTTGTCTGTTGTAAGATTCATGAATCTGCTCATCTTTTATTCATTCACATGCTTACTGAGTACCTTTTCTTTTTTCTATATTTAGATAAACCAAATCAAGTTCTTGATTCCCCAATCTTCTCTATCTCTCTTGTCATCTTGCATAATCACTAAGAGATTTACAAAATCTGATTTACCTTTTCCTCACAAAATCTCTCTGTAGATTACATTATAATGTACTATACGTTATATTTCTTCTTCTTTCTTTTTTTGTTTTAGGGGTAAAAATCTGGTGGAAGAAAGAGAAAAAAGTGGGGAAAGAAAATATGGAAATATTTTGTTCCACAATTAAAGCCCCTAATAAATCATTGGTAATTAAACCTTAAAAGTCAATTTTGGTACATATACTGAAACATGGTATGCTTAAATGTAATAAATACTAACCTTAAACATGAATAGTTATAAGGTTTGTTATATGGGATGTATATGTAAAAATCCCATTAATGATTGTCCAAGGAATTCATACTTTATGGATGGGCTTTTTGTTGCTGCTGATGGCAAGCTATTTGTTCAGCCCAATATTATTTGTGTGTTTGAGAGATATTCTGGTGATATTAGATGGAGACATTCTGATCTTCCCATTCATGGCTTTGAGGTAAGAAATTGCAAATTCTCAATTGAGTATTTAACTAAGGAAAAATTACACGACATATTAAATATTTATATTGTATTTACCACTCGTAGATATATTTTCAGCAAATTTATCATTCGTAGTTATATTTGAATTTTATAGCTAATCCATGAAACAAGAGATTACTTGTTTTGAACAGAAACAAGAGAGCAACAAGCTCTCGTAACTCAGTTGATTAGAGCCTAGAGGGTTCGCTTAGTTAGCAGAGGTTTTGAGTTAAACTCTCAACAAGAGCATTTTATTTTTCTATTTTTATGTATTCGACGCAACGAATACAGTCGATATAAATTGTATTCTTTGTATATACCCATGTATACAGTCGATACTAGTTGTATCCTTTGTATACACTCATGTGTTTCGCCTTGGTTACGGTTGATACATCTTGTATTCATTGCGTGAATGAATCCAATTGCTAGAACGAATACAATATAGTTGTATCCGTTACGCGAATAAATACAATTGCCACATGTTATATTCGTTGCGTATTTGATTTCAAGTGATACAAGCTAATGATAATGAATAGTATCTACGAATAATAATTAAGCAAAGTGTAGTTATTAGGCTCTAAACTATAATGCTTTATGAAACTTCCTCTTCAACTAAAGCCTATAAAAGAGAGAAAAAGATGTTCACTTTTTTTTTCCTTCTAATTTTTGTTAGGAGCAAATAAGAGAAGCAAGACCAAAGGTGACTCTAGTGGCTCGAATGGCTGCATCAGTTGGAAATTATGACTACATTTTCGATTGGGAATTTCAAACTGATGGTTTAATTCGTGTTACGGTAATTACTTGCTTGCTTAATTTAATACAAAGTCGTGAATTTATCGTGACTTGTTGACTATAAGTTGGTTAAATTCATAAACAGGTTGGCTTATCTGGAATGCTAATGGTAAAAGGGGCTCCACAAATGAAGATGACATATTTGGGCCATTAGTTTCAGAGAATGTAATTGGTGTAGCCCATGATCATTTCATCACATTTCATTTGGATATGGATATTGATGGTCCAACTAATTCATTTGTAAAGGTTGATCTTGTGAAAGAAGAAAATCTATCAACAAAAACACCAAGAAAAAGCTATTGGAAAGCTAATAATTGAGAAAGAGAAAGATGCTCAAATTAAGCTTAAGCTTTATGAGCCATCTGAATTTCATTTCATTAATCCTTTGAGGAAATCAAGATTGGGAAATCCAACAGGGTACAAGATTGTTCCAAAGAGTAATGCAGCTACTTGATCTTGATGATCCACCACAAATAAGAAGTGCTTTCACTAATAACCAGGTATGAACTGTGCCGAATACATATTTAAGTAAATAAAAATACTTTTTTTAGTGACTTAAACTTTTTTAGATAAAATGATCGGAAACTTCAACATGGTATTAAAACGTGATGGGCTTCTTATCATTTTATCGAAATTAGGTTATTAAAAGTTAAAAGTTAGCTTTTGACTTTTGTCCTGCAACTAGAAGAAGATCGCTCTGTCATCATTGTGGACTTCTATTAATTGAATTAAACTGTTTGGAAAATATTGGTGTTATTATTTTTGTTGTTACATTTTAGAGAATCCGACACGTATCTCTTGATATTTTAACATTTGTTTCTGAATGATAGATATGGATAACTCCATACAACAAATCTGTGTTAGATAATGGACTTATATCTACATACATATGAACTAGGGGTGTACATAGACCGGGTTAGTTCGAATTTTACAATTACCAAACCAAACCAATTGTGTCGGGTTATTAAATTTAAAGACCAAACCAAACCAATAAATTCGGGTTTTTCAATACCGATTTTTCTCGGGTTTTTTCGGGTTTTCGGGTTATTCGGGTTTTTTCTGAATTTTTTCCGGTAAAATCTTCGTAGAAAAAACATATAACGTATGCTCAAAATATTTCTTTAATCCTAGTAAGATACAACTATATAAAGTATTATATATGTGTATGATTCTATAGGCAGTGCAACATACGATGGTGTGCTTGAACATATCAGAATTTATGTCCGGTTGATCCCACACTATCTCAAATGCTTGAATTTTAGGAAACATAATAAATTTTATGGGGACAGTCCTGTGGAAAAATTTAAAAAATTGTTAACACAAAGGCAAATGAAAAAGAAATTAAAGAATAGGTAACACAAAGGGTAAAAAGGAACAGACTAACAAGTACGTGTTTCACATATGTTTTACCATGCATCTTATGTTAATTATTTTTTGCCCTTGTGTTAACTATTCTTTAATTTCTTTTTCATGTGTTTTTTGCAGTATTGATTGTTGTATATTTGCTCTTAAGTTTATTGATTTACGGTTAAAGAGAGAAGATGTCTTCAATTTCGATCAAAGTCAGACATTGACATTCAAAAGAAAATTAGCTGCCAGTCTTTGTGCTCATGAAAAGTAAAAAAAGAATAGTGGTTATGAAACTCCAGAAGAACGAGAATGACATGATTATGGGGATTTTGAAGAGATTCTATGTGAATTTTTTGATTAGAGGATTGGTTGAACATAATTTGAATTTTGTGAATATACATTAGTTACTTTTTTAGTTCACTTTTTTGTATTACAAATATGTTTGCGTTTTTTATCATGAATTTTAAGTACATTTTTTTGTTTAAAAAAACTTAAGCATGACTTCTGCTTTTTAAGCTGAAGTTTTGTTTAAAATTGATAAGAAAACTATTGAATCCAACACAAAAACTTTAGCTTATCTGTGAACACCTTTGACCACACCCAAATTCTATACTAGTTTAGTGTAAATATTTCTTTTACGTCTAATCTTAATATATTAAAACTATACTCTTAGTAGGTTTTATTTAACATATATATATATATTCACATTCTTAGAGTATAAGTTTTACTCCTAATTTTAATAAAAGAAAAAAAATAATAAAAGAAGAAGAAGAAAAAAAAAAAGAAATCTAATTAGAATTTTAAATGTAAGCTATAGTATTTTACTTAGTATAATTTAAACTACTATGTAAATACTTAATTTTCCTATGTATATAATATTTAAATATAAGATAACTAACTAATATTTCTAGCTATGCATTTTACTTTCTAATTTCTTCATTAATAAAGAATAAGCAAAAGTTTAAAAAGAAAAAATAATAATAATAATAATAAGTAATAATATAATAGAAGGGGATAAATCTTAAAAGATTCAAACAAAATTATCCTAATCACTTACCATGAGCTTCTCAACATTTTTCTCCCACATTCCTTTTATAAAAGAAAGAACAAAACATAAAAAAAGAGAGGAGGAGAAAAAAAAACATTGAAGAACAAAAAGAAAAAAAAAACGGAAGAGAGAAAAACAAAGGAAGAAAAAACGAAGAAGCAAAGGAAGAGAGAACAAAGAAGGAAAACAAAGGGAAAAAGCAACGAACAAAAGGAACGAAAAAAAAAAAAAGAAAACAAAAGAACGCCGAAAGATAACAAAGAAGAAAGAAACAGAAACGAAAGAAAGAAATAAAAAGAAGAAAGAGAACAGAACGGTGCAAAGAGAGAAAAAGAAGCAACAGTAAGAAAGAAACAGAAAGAAAGAAAGAAAGGAAATAGGAGTTCGGGATTTTGTTGGCGATTCTATGTTCGTGATTCTAAAAAGGTTAGTATTGTAATTTTGAAAATCTATAGATATTCTTTTGTTGTGAAAACTTATAAAAGATAACACTCAATCTCTTTGGTTAATTTAATATAATGTATAATTGAATGTATGATGTTAGTTTATTTAAATTCAGTTATTATTTTGATTTCTTTTATATTTTAGATGGCGTCGGTTTTTTCACGTTATTTATCCATGTATATGTATGTTTGAGAAAAAAATCGGACTAATCTGAAAATTGTTCTTCTCTTTTAATCTTAGTTTTAATCTATTCTTTTCCATAATTTCATATTCAATCCCCATGACATTTTGATCGAGTTAGCGTAATATTTTTTCTGGGATTTGAATTTTTCTTCCCTTGAGATAATTTGCATAAACTTGGTCAATCAGAATCTTATTTCTTATCTTTATATATTGACTTTCCTCTCGTAAATATAATTTCATTAGTTTGTCAGATTATTTATTGATATTGCTTTAGAGTGATGTTATCCGTTTTTATTCGTTTTGGAGACATAAATATTATTTATTTCACCATACGAAAAATAATAAAAGAATCCCTTAGGTTGTTTTTCATTTACTTCATTCTAAAAAACTCTACTATGTTGCTTCCTCATGCCTCCATCGTTAGAAAGTTTTGTTAATATAGTATAAAGGTATGATTTCGGCTCTTCTCTAACAATAGGCAAGTCTGCAGAATTAATTTAATGAAAATTTTCATGGCTTCTTTCAAAGCTTTAATTCACCTTTTGCTTTTAATAATAATTAAAAATATATTTTTTTAGTTCGAATATTTTTCTTGCATTGCTGATGATGTTGCATTACTGAGAAGTTATTAGTAGTTAGGTTGTATGAATTTAAATTAATAAACTAAATAGTGGGTAAAAAAAAACTACACTCAAAGTTAATGAAGCTATCAAACTGACTTTTTTTTTATTTTGTAAAAAAAATATTATACATTAATTCCAAAATATCAACCAAATTATAAGAAAATACAATTATTAGATATCTTGAATATTAAATAGGTAAAAATAATTAAATATTCTAAATATGCTATTAGTTCATGTGTTCATACCCGAACCTTGGATTGATATGATTAAATAATAAAAGGATCATGTGCGCATTCTGCATCTTGATACCTTTTTAATTTGAAATAATTATGTTATAACCATGTGTGCATTCCGTACCTTGGTTTAATATCTAATTTCAAGGAAGTCCTTTGTGTACGTATCGCATCTTGGTCAAAATAATTAATAAAAATATAATAAATTAATTAAAGTGGTAATAAATAAGCCATAATCAATAAAATACAAGAATAGCTAAAAATTGATTTAAGCCTTACATTAATCAATAGAAGCGACCGTGCTAGAACCACGGGACTCGAGGGGTGCCTTACACCTTCCCCTCGGTCAACAGAATTCCTTACTTAGTCTTCTGTTTTCGTAGACCATAAATTAAGAGTCAAACCTTCTTTTTGAAAAGGGATTCAAATAAAAGGTGACTTGGAACACCAAAACTCAATTCCAAGTGGAGACTCTAAATAATAAATAATCCCTTTTCAAAACGTCACTTTAATTGGAAAAACTCTTCTAACTCAACCTCGTAACAAGGTTGTGTGGGAAAAAAGAAGTGTGAGAGCCGTGGCGACTCTGCTGGGGACAATTAATAAGAATCCGAGCTTTGTATATTGATTCTTATTTGGCTTTTACCATATTTTAGATATTATTGTATTTGGAAGCCTAATGTGCTATTTGTCGCTTGTTTACCACTTTAATATTTATTTGAACTGTGATATAAATTATATCCTCTCTCGCACCCCTCTGAGTTTTCTGATAGGTAGTTATGGTGTGTTTGCCTACCAGCATTACAAAACTTCTGTCTTGAGATAAAGCCAATTAACCTACCAGCTTATGGTGAAAGATTTAGTCACACATGTTTAGGCGGGAGAGCCGTTAGCTAGCCAGTGCTGTTCTACTACTGGTGAAGCTTGACGCTCCTCGGCCCGGGTTGTCTACTCGAGTTAGCCAGGTCTAGATACCATCTCCTTTAGGATTTGAAAACTTAGAACAACACGCCACAAGCAATGAATATCCTTAGTAGGTTACACTTTATTTGTATCATATGCATTGAACTTAGTGGGACTCGGCATAGGGGATGGGCCTGTATAGGACAGGAACAAATTTTTTGGACCAACATGTTCATATCTATGTGCTATATGTAATGTTATTTGGTAGGCTTCACTCAAATGTTGACCGGCTTTATGATAGAATTAAATAAGAGTAAAGAAAGAGGAAATTTTCAAGTTTTCATAAAATACCTTTTTTTTTAAAAATAAAATTTTGAAAGGTTTTGGTATATAAACTAACAATTTTCAAAATAGCTTTCTTTTTTAGTTATTTTAACTGAACTACGCGGGTTTGATTCTCACCGGATGTGAGATACGTAGGCAACCTTCATCAGGTTCAACCTCATTTTAAATAAATATTAGAAAAAAGGGAATAAAAGAAAAGAGTTTTTATGGATTATTAGTTATAATTTTTTTTTTCAAATAATGATAATATATCACTTTGTCAAGTTTTTGACCGTGTTGCCCTTGCATCCAGTCTTTTTGTCGAAATAGCCTTGAAACCTGCATCGAAAATGCAAAATGGGAGGCTAGTTTTATTTCTTATTAGTTTTTTTTTTCCAAAACAAAAAAAGGTTATTTGGAATTTTTTAATGACTATTACTAATTTAATTTTTTTAGTCCCACAGTTTGGTTTTTATTTCTTTATTTTTTGGAGATTTTTTTATTATTATTGTCAAAGTTTATCTTATTCCACACGTATTTATGTCTTTAGAGCAGTAGAGTCCGTTTGTATATATTTTCTTTTCTCTCATTCTAAAAAAATATAATTGAAAAATATTTTAGTTTGTCTTATTTATTTATTTATTTTAAAAAAAGAGAAGAAATCATTAGAATTGTTATTATTTCTCCTGAACTACATGGTGCTCTGATTCATGCGCCGTCATGATACGTAGGCATTCCCCATCGGATGCAATCACAACCATAACTAATTTGAAAAAATGATAAAAAATTAGAATAAAATAAAAGAGCAGTAAGTTCAAAAGAAAATAAACCAACAAGCCGGGATGAAGCATGAAGCCTTCCAAAAGCATTTTAGAAATAAAAATGGCATTAGGTGCATGACATACAATGTGTGATTAATATCTGAAATATTCCTAACTCTAACATGTTTGTTGTTTGTTATTTCTAAAGAGATAAGGTTAACAGAGGTGGTTGGTTTGTGGTTTAAACTAGCGACTCACCCTTACAACACGAGGTCAAAAGAAAAAGTAAAATGGGAAACAACAGTGAGAATGAATCAGATAATGATGATGTCCATGGACAATTGGTCGAACAAGGTTCGGGACTGGTTGAAGAAGTAAGAGTGTTGAAACAACAATTGGCAGATATGTACCACGCAAAGGTGAATGGACAGGCACCGCCCTCACTACCCCTGGGGCCTTCGGATAATCTTCATAATGTATCAGTTGCAAATCAAGTGCCTGTCTCCATAATCAGTAACCCGTTGTACCAACCGGGATTTAGTCCGAGCATTAACCTCCCCACTATCCCCAGTACCTCCATTCCATGTCGTCTACCCGCACCCTTCAGAAATGACCCACATACTGTACCCATTCCTCAGCTGGCTCTCGCCCAAAAGCTTAACAATGATCCACAATTGAATGCTCATGATACCCAACATTACTCTCCAGAACTGATTTTCAAGGTTCAAGATTCATACAAGTATACTCCTCAGAACATGTTCCCAGTCGAGGTCGAAAAGCCCGACAAGAATATGGAACAAGAGGAAATGTCCAGAAAAGTGAAGAGTTTGGAACAAACCATGAGAAACATACAGGGTTTGGGAGGCCACAAGAGTGTTTCGTTCAATGATTTATGCATGCTTCCCCATGTTCATTTGCCACCTGGATTAAGTACCCCTAAGTTTGAAAAGTATGATGGTCTCGGTGATCCCGTGGCCCACTTGAAGAGATATTGTAACCAATTGAGGGGAGCAGGGGGCAAAGAAGAATTACTCATGGATTATTTTGGGGAAAGTTTGACAAGAATTGCTTCAGAGTGGTTCATAGATCAAGGCATATCTCACTGGCACGTTTGGAATGACATGGGCCAAGGTTTTGTCCAACAATTTCAGTACAATGTTGATATAGTGCCAGACTGTTCCTCTCTTGTCAACATAAAGAAGAAATCTACAGAACGCTTCAGAGAATATGCAATCAAGTGGAGAGAGTAGGCTGCTAGGGTCAAACCACTAATGAAAGAGGAAGAAATGATTGACTACTTTCTCCAAGCTCAGGATCCTAATTTCCTCCATTATATGTTGGCCGCCATTGGTAAGCCTTTTGCCGAGGCGATAAAGATTGGGTAAATAGTTGAGAATGACATGAAGTCGGGCAAAATGGTAAGTCAGGCAGCCCTTAAGGCGACCACGCAAGCAATTCCTAGCGGGTCAAGCAGTTTCAAAATTCGAAAAAAGAAGGAGAAAGGATCCACGATGGTGTCTGGATTTGAGGGAGTTCAAAAAGGAATAGTTCCTTCATACGTGCAATTCCAGCAAGGTCAATCCAATTCTCCTCAACATTATTATCCGCCTCAGGGTCCCCGATACTCATTTCCCTCGCAACAATACACAGTGTATAATGCTCAGGCTTATGCTAGGCCTCCCAATCACCAACAATGGCGAGCATCAATTCCACAAGGATCCCGTCAACTCCGTCAAAATTTTCAAGCACCATATAATCCTCGTCCTAGACAGGAATATGTGAGAGAACCAGAGCCAAAGAAAGAGTTCACCCCAATTGGAGAATCGTATACAATCCTATTCCGCAAGTTGATGCAGCTGAAATTGATTGAACCTATCATGCCACGTTATGTGAATCCAAATTCAAAAGGTTTTGAATCCAATGCGAGATGTGAGTATCATTATAACACCCAAGGTCATAGTACTGAAAGTTGTTGGATATTAAAGAATACCGTTGAAAATGTGATTGAAGCAAATGCAGTTGTGGTGACAAACAATACAGATATTCCTAATATAACAAACAATCCACTCCCAGCTCATGATAATACACATTTTATTGGGATGATTATGATGATCATGATTACAAGCAATCGAGCAAGACAGAGATGATTGTTGGAACTATAAGGCCGGAGCGAAAAGTGATAGTAAGCCTGCCGCAATTGGAACCGCTGATAGTTTAATGTGTTTTCAATAACTCACAAAAATTTCTTAGTGCAAACTGGGGCAGAAAAATTTTGTTTGTTTTGTTTGTTTTGTTTGTTTGTGTTAGCTTGCAGGTTTTTCAGCAAAGCGCGGATTTGATGTGCAAAAAATAAGATTTCAGTTCTTTTCAGAGAAAGCGGAACGTTGATCTCAATACCATCTGCAACCAACTTTGGCGTAATGCATGCAGTGACATATGGTCAAGATCTTTCTGCCCATCGTCGGATCAAGAAACAAGCATGAAAGAATATATCATAGTATGTGGCATTGAGAGCATCAAGTTTCAATCCAAAGTCACTGGGAGAAGAAAATCATGAATCAAGACAAGACTCCAAATGGCATTTAGATAGGAATTTTGTAACTCTTAGAGCTCAAGAGCATGCAATCTTTTTTCAATTTTGATGTAATAGTAGGAACCGCAGATCAGAACCTCGACGGAACCTCAGTGTACTCTCCATCTAAGAATACTCCATCACTCTTCTTTCTACTTGAACTATACGTGACCTGATTCCTTTATAACCCGGGATATGTAGGCTGCCTAAAACCAAGGCTCGGTCGCACCTTCTCTTCTATCTTGTTTTCCTTTTCAAATGATAGTGAGGTCAAAAATCAGTCACCTTAGTCATTTTTCTTTGCCTGAAAACTCTTCATGTTTCCAAACAAAGAGGGGCATGCTGTGAACACATAATTTTTTACCACACCCAAGTTCTATACTAGTTTAGTATAAATATTTCTTTTACGTCTAATCTTAATATTTTAAACTTTTATCATACTCTTAGTAGGTTTTATTTAATATATATATATATATATATATATATATATATATATATATATATATATATATATATATATATATATATACTAACTATATATTCACATTCTTAGAGTATAAGGTTTACTCCTAATTTTAATAAAAGAACAAAAATAAAATAAAAAAAAGAAGAAGTTTTTTAAAAAAGAAAAGAAATCTAATTAGAATTTTAAATGTAAGCTATAGTATTTTACTTAGTATAACTTAAACTACAATGTAAATATTTAATTTTTCTATGTATATAATATTTAAATATAAGATAGTTAACTAATATTTTTACTATTACTTTCTAATTGCTTCATTAATAAAGAATAAGTAAAAGTTAATAATAATAATAAGTAATAATATAATAAAAGGGGATGAATCTTAAAAGATTCAAACAAAATTATCCTAACCACTTAACATGATCTTCTCAACCTCTTTCGCCCACTTCAATTCTAAATCTAACTCTTTTACGTACCCCACATCCCTTTTATAAAAGAAAGAAAGAACAACATAAAAAAAAGAGGAGAAAAAAAACGTTGAAGAACAAAAGGAAAAAGGAACGGAAGAGAGAAAAACAAAGGAAGAAAGGAAGAAAAAAACGTTAGTATTGCAACTTTGGAAATCTATAGTTATTTTTTTGTTGTGAAATCTTATAAAAGGTAAAACTCAATCTCTTTGGTTAATTTAATATAATGATAATTGAATGTATGATGTTAATTTATTTAATTTCACTTATTCTTTTGATATTTTAGATGGCGTCGATTTTTTCTCGTTATTTATCCATGTATATGTATGTTTGAAAAAAAAAATCGGAGTAATCTGAAAATTATTCTTCACTTTTAATCTTAGTTTTAATCTATTCTTTTCCATAATTTCATGTTCAATCCTTGTGGCATTTTGATTGACTTAGCGTAATATTTTTTTTGGGATTTGAATTTTTCTTTCCTTGAGATAATTTGCATAAACTTGGTTAATTCTAATCTTATTTCTTATCTTTATATATTGACTTTCCTCACGTAAATATAATTTTATTAGTTTATCAGATTATTTATCAGAATTGCTTTAGAGCGATGTTATCCATTTTAATTCGTTTTGGAGACATAAATATTATTTTTTTCACCATAAGAAAAATAGTAAAAAAATTCCTTAGGTTTTGTTATTTACTTCATTCTAAAATCCTCTATTATGTTGCTTCTTCATGCCTCCATTGTTAGAAATTTTTGTTAATATAGTATAAAGATATGATTTCGGCTGTTCTCTAACAACAGGCAAGTTTGCAGAATAAATTTAACGGAATTTTTCATGGCTTCTTTCAAAGCTTTAATTCACCTTTTACTTTAATAATAATTAAAAATATATTTTTTTAGTTTGAATATTTTTCTTACATTGCTGATGATGTTGCATTACTGAGAAGTTATTAGTAGTTAGTTTGTATGGATTTAAATTAATAAACTAAATAGTGGGTAAAAAAAACTACACTCAAAATTAATAAAGCTATAAAGCTGACTTTTTGTTTATTTTGTAAAATAAATATTATACATTAATTCCAAAATATCAACCAAATTATAAGAATATACAAGTATTAGATATCTTGAATATTAAAGAGACAAAAATAATTAAATATTCTAAATATGCTATTAGCCCATGTGTTCATACCCGAACCTTAAATTGATATGCTTAAATAATAAAAACATCATGTGCGCATTTCGCGTCTTGCTACCTTTTTAATTTGAAATAATTATGTTATAACCATGTGTGCATTCCGTACCTTGGTTTAATATTTAATTTCAAGGAAGTACATTGTGTGCGTATCGCATCTTGGTCAAAATAATTAATAAAAATATAATAAATTAAGTGAAGCGGTAATAAATAAGCCATAATCAATAAAATGCAAGAATAACTAAAAACTGATTTAAGCCTTACATTAATCAATAGAAGCGATCGTGCTAGAACAACGGGACTCGAGGGGTGCCTTACACCTTCCTCTCGGTCAACAGAAATCCTTACTCAGTCTTCTGTTTCCGTAGATCATAAATTAAGAGTCAAACCTTCCTTTTGAAAGAGATTCAAATAAAAGGTGACTTGGAACACCAAAACTCAATTCCAAGTGGCGACTCAAAAACTTCAGTTTATCAGGTGCTAAAGTTTTTCGAAATATACTAAATAACTTCAGCAGATTGGGCCGAAGATTTTTGAAAAAGCTTCAACAAAAATTATTGAATCCAACATAAAAACTTCAGCTTATTAGGTGCCGAAATTTTTAGCAATATACTAAAAAACTTCAGCACATTGAGCCGAAGATTTTTCAAAAAGCTTTACGACAAAACTATTTAATTCACGATGAAAAACTTTAACTTATGATGTGCTGAAATTTTTAGAAATGAATTAAATAACTTCACCACATAGGGCTGAAGTTTTTGAAAAAGCTTTACGACAAAATTATTTAATTTACGATGAAAAACTTCAGCTTATGATGTGCTGAAGTTTTTAGAAATGAACTAAATAACTTCAGCACACGGGGTTGAAGTTTTTGAAAAAGTTATGATAAAAACTTCAGCATGTTTTGATATTTTTTTAAGTTGATACTTATCTTTTTTGCATTTACTATCTAATTTTTGTCTTTTGCAATCTAGTTCATCTTTCCTTTAAATCTGTTTGACAATATAATAAATGATATGAAAAGTTATTTTCTTCCAGGCTGAAATTATTTTTTTACTATAGAAAAACTGTGGTATTTATTATGGCTGAAGTTACATTTCTTTTTGCATTTACCACATACTTGTTTTTACCGCCTACTTATCTTGTTTTATTTAATTTCTCTAAACGTAAAATAGTAAAAACAGCTGAAAAGTTACTTTTACATTTGTAGATATTAAATTGATTAGGTGAACTCTTTGTCTATATTAATAATCTCTTCACTTGAAAATTTCATAGTCATTCATAGACTTCTATCATATTTCTTTAAATTTATATTTATCCTTAGTCTTTCAGCTTTTGTTAAAGAAAAAATGTCTGGTGCAAATGGAAGTAGGAAGCCTAATATGGATGAAATTATAAAGAAGTGTGAGAGTTTAAAGTGTGAGTGATACAATAACAAACCGATGGCTAATCTTATGTTTTTGTGGAATGAAATAAAGGCTGATTGGAAGAGAATCAGACCAAAGATCCGTGCCAATGAATCATTCCAGAACAGGCTTAACCTGGAACGTGTTTGTGGAGATTATTCGACCTCGTTCGACAAGGTTGTGCAACATTTTGATAGTTTTGAGTTTCCCAGCTAGATTGACTATTCCAAGTTGCACAACAACCTGAAGACTATTCTTTCTCTGATGGACAGAGTAATCGTCGAACAAAGTCACCTGCGTGATGAATTCAACAAGTTGAAGATATCTTCTGGGATTCAGTGGCCTTTGCCCGACTACACTATAGTTATCTCCGATAATGATAATGATGATATATTTAGAGAAATTGAGGAGTATTGTGATGATGATTATGATGGTGGTGGTGGTGGTGGTGATAATTGTTAGTGTTTGTAATCCTTTTTTTATGTTTTAATGCTATGCTTTTTTTGTTAACTTCAGCTTATTGAGCTGAAGTTTTTTTAGGTTCATTTTGTATAACTTCAGCCCAAAGAGCTGAAGTTTTGTCTGTAATTTGTGTGTTTTTCTCATCTCTTTTTATAATACAAACACCAAATCAATCACTACACAATGCACCAATGCATGATTGCATGCCCTTGCTGAATCCACACTATGCACTGCATAATTGACATAACCATAATAGCATTCTCTAATAATGATAGCCGAAATTTCATGAATCTGATGCTCACAACACACCTCATGACTTATGTAACTCCTGTTCCAACTCTTGTAATACTGCCATGACAGAATAGATGTGTAGATATTCATAACCAACTGCCGACTCAACATATCATAACCTTTACCTCATTTTGAACTGAATATTGATAATCACTCTTTAATGTGCCTTATATAAATCCTATCTCACTGATCCCAGGTCCAATAATCTCATCTTACCTAGTATAAGCTGCCCAGGCAGCCACATCAGGCACTGCCAAAAATATCATATGATGTCGCAATGTTCCAACAAGCCACAAACTCAAATGTGATACATAAGGAAAATGAACTTTGGGAAGAACTACTCAACCCGAGTAACTAATTAAACAACCGAAAGGATGTTATGAACCTCCCTCAAGAAATGAGAAGCGAAACACACAATAATAGATATAGGAAACTGTTGCTCAACACCATATTATTGTGGCGCGCAACCCGATCCAATAAACATATCCCTGGAGGCGTGACACCCAATCCACACATAAATCTATATAAGGAGATACCTACCGAGCTAGAATGCTCATTACTATAAAATACCCGAATATCGGCCACAAGCACGCCAAGTGCATGATACCATCCC
Organism: Nicotiana benthamiana; assembly: GCA_034376525.1. Classification (NCBI taxonomy): domain Eukaryota; kingdom Viridiplantae; phylum Streptophyta; class Magnoliopsida; order Solanales; family Solanaceae; genus Nicotiana; species Nicotiana benthamiana. Next base: position 90,632,963 of record CM067332.1, on the reverse strand, counting down.
TAGGGATACAGATAGTGCCATACGCTATGAAACTTAAGCACAACTAAAGTACGATATATGATCTGAATTCGAGAACCATCCTGCTCACATAACACCATCTCTACACGAAATCTCAAAACATATAAAATTTATCAAACTATTTCATAACTCACACGGCACAATATAGTATTATATGAAATAGCCGATGACTAAATAACATTCAACTTATGAATATTCCTCCATAAGGAGCACTATCCTGAAATGAACATATTCGGCCTGATATAGAGCCTACATTCATATTCAGGTCCATCCACGGACCTTAAGCCGATTGTGATCGTACCGCACTGGGCTAATAACCTTTCAAGGATCCAAATTAACCTTTTTTCCCATGGCACACAAGAACAACTGTCAATCCGGGAAAACTTCCACAGTCCATAACCAAATGAACTGAACACCCTTTAGACATAAATTCTCACATGAACAGTAGTACAAAAATCACCATACTTGGTTCCAATCCTTGATCAATGAAGCGACTACATGTCACACTTATACGATCTTCCCATGGGATACACTCCCATGACCTTCCGCACTAGGTAACATGTCTACATTTCCATACTATCTACCATACTAATGTTGTAAATCAAATCAAGACTATGCAATCAGTACGCAAGGCCTCTTACCCGATCTCTGGTAATGCTAAAGACAATACCAGCTGACTCTAACCATCTGAGTCATTTCTCTCTCATCCGATCTCGTGCTATTCTTGCTAATTCCAATGGCAAACTTTATCCTCAACTTCTAATCCTCATACCAATCATTCTGCCTAACCTGCCAATAAGCGACAGTACAAGAATTTCATCATAACTCCTGATCCACTAATAGAGTGCACACTTCATCATATAGAAATTTTTTTCTTAACTCATTTCAAGAGAACCATTGCAGCATGTGACTGAATTCCCATATCCGCAAAAAATACCAACCTCAAGTAGTGATCTAAACCACCATAACTCTTCCGGGACCCATCTGTACAAAACCAGCCATAATACTTGAAAGCCTCCAAATAAAATCAATTACGACGACCGTCAAACCTCTCAAAGACCGTCACAAATAATGGGTAACTCAACATGCTAAATGAGTTGATCATTGCCATCATTATGCCGATCCAACTATTGCTAACCGATCTGACTTCTTTTAATTTACCCTGGACTTGCCTTAGTAATAATAATAGCTCCATTCAGAACATAACAAACTCAATCCGCGCTCATCCTGAGTGACTCCATTCACAAGACCACATTGTCTCAAAACCCACGAACCATTTCATACCCTTTTTGTGCACATAATTGCATCTTTAACTAGTACACCCATTCTGATAATTCTTCTATAAATCCAAAGTTATTTCGTCCCATTCCTCTCATAGTGCACCATATACCATAGATAACATAGAAAATCCCAAGCTTCTTTATCATAATCCGCTATAAAAGTTCGATACTCAACTATACTTTGGACTCGAAATCCTTAGGAACCACACTTTAACTTTTAAATCCACTAGGATGGTTTTTGAGAGTCATACACTCTTATTTGGTCCCGAATATAATCAACTCTAAGGATCTGCTATCACTTAGAAACCTTCTAAAAGAAATACTTGGCTAAATCACCTTTCTTGTAAATCACCTCTACACGAAGCATAAATTCCGAGTATTCTCAAAGCATGAACATGAATTGATAAGGCCAATTATATCATACATTCCTCAAATCATATGTTCAATCACCACCGACATCCTCTTTCCTTAGTTGTAATATCCCACCAATATGCCGATAACCTCATAAATAGGTAACCATGCAATCCAATCATAAGCGTTGAGGCTCTCCCACTTAGCTTGAAGCTACCCTTGCATAACCTAAAACCTACCAAGATTCTTCCTCCATTATTGTCATGATCTTGCACAATTAACGCGCCAAATTTCTCGGAATTATTCTGTTAAAACCTTTATGAACACTCTGAATTACCAGCCATATTTACATCTCCGACCTCTTACTAGATAGCTAGTAGAATTATTTATGGAAGCTTCGTCAACACCACACGACCACTAACCTGCTCGCAGGAGATAACCTACCTGAGCTTGTGCTCATTCACCAGTTGTAGAAGCTCGTTCACTCCTCATGATCATCAATTAAAGGTGCGACAATACATTCTGATCCAAGGTCATGTGGTATTCTTTTTTCTATCAAGCAACTTATGCATGTCGTATTCAATCTCCCCCATATAATAGCCAATATTCCAAATAAATTCCGTAGATCTAGCCATTACCCACCATGAATCCTAAACCATTCTACACTTTTCTCAAAGCGTGTAGTCATCCTACCACAAAACCCATGTGCTACGCTGCCACCCTCCCACTTCGGTCAAACTCACACCTTTAAGCAACCGCTCGACTTTTGCTTCTTACACCTGACCTTCTAGAAATTTAACAACTCCATGACACCTACCACATATATTTTCTTCCTCATCCTTCGCCTCTCAGTTTTTTCATTAAATAAAAATCTATCTATGTAGAACTTGAACCAATAGATCGTACAAAGCCATCAACACTAGAAATGCCGATTCAATCTTGAACCACCTCACACCGCAACCTCTGATAGTCGCTTCTCCGGCATTATTTCATGCTACCCTTCCCCAAAGGAGAATTAAAGAAAACCATAACATCGGCAATCTTAACATATTCAACAAGGACAATGACACCACATCACAGATAAAAATTTGACCACGCTCGAAAATATCAAGTCTCGTCCCACTGGAAAAAAAATATTGAATCTCTGAATCATGTATTGAGTAAACCTTCTCTAAAGTTCACTGCCCTGACACATAGGCAAGCATCTTACCATAACATCAATATTGTGCGATAACAACCTATGAGCATCATAGAAACCTGGGCATACCCTTAAAGCTCTCAGAAGTATAGCTACTGAGATGGAATGATAGAATATCCTTCTGCAAGGTGATGACAATAGCCCAATAAAGTACACAGCACATCCATTGTACCATTGAGATTCCACGGTTCCTAATCGATAGCAAGCACTTCACGTCGCATAAGATTAAATAGAAAAGAAATAAAGGCATGAGTCTTAGAGGAATTAAATCACACGATGAGTAATCAAGAAAGGAAGTGCTTCTAATAGCCCTGTAGCCTCTCAAAGATAGGTACACACGTCTCCTTACCGATCTGCAAGACTCTACTAGACTTGCTCATGACTCATGAGACCTACTTGAACCTAGTGTTCTGATACCATGTTATCACGACCAAAAATTCGTTGGAGGTTGTGATGCGCCAGACACCACTGTCAGGCAAGCCAACACTAAACAGTTACTTAAATTCTCATTTTAATATTTTGAAATCATAAATTTCCTTCTATTTAACTAGTAAAATGGTGAACTTTACAGAATAATTAGTAATATTTTCAAATCTTAATACTGAATCCCATAATTATCTCAGAACCCAGTGTCACAAGTGCCTGAGCATTTGCTAAGGAATAAAATAAAATACAATAGCTGTCCAGAATACAAATTTGGATAGAAAAGAAAATACCAATACTTTGAAGGAGACTATGTTGGCTGCGAATCGCACATAAGATGCAGCTCACATAAGTCCCCATGTCAGCCACGCCGCTGCGTTCGCAAGGCCACTAAATATATATATATATATATATATATATATATATATATATATATATATATATATATATATATATATATATATATATATATATTCATGCATAATAAAATGTACTGCAAGTATAGTATGAGTATGAAAATAACGCGTACCCAGTAAGTATCCAGTATAATCTCGAAGAAGTAGTGATGAGAGGTCGACTCCGACACTTACTACTGGTCTGATAATATGATAATATTAAATTCTAATTAAGCATGATATACAACAATACGACTCAGAACAAGAAATAATTGAACAATTCTTTCATCATATTAAAGAACCCAAAACACTTCCTTCATTTAAAACAAATGATCTCTCAAACAATGAATTAATACAAATTGTAAAAAGGGTTTCCAGTTCTATTCTCACGCATAGATTTTACCGAGGAAGTTCAGCCCCCCGATATAAATGTAAATTCTGCACTTCCAAGGGTCAAACGGCACGAACCATAGATGCATCTATTACCCCGCTCGCGAATCATTCATGCGATTGGTCAAATTTAAATCTAACGAATTACCCCGTTCGCAAATCATACCTGTGACGCGGCCAAATATAAATATAACATTTAAATCATATCTCTTTCTTGATTCTTTTAAAAATAAGGGAGGTTCAGCTTGAAGATTTTTAAGGAAATTATCCTGCTCAGGAAACATACATGTAATGTAGTTACACATAGTTTTCTTAAGCTATTATAATATTTCTCAATTCTTTTCGAAATTTCGAAGTTCAAATAAAACCTTTTAAATCTTAAGTTCTTCAAATTTAAATTCTTTCAATACAATTATTACTCAACTTCAATCTTGCTTCTTCTCAAGGCAAACAATAAACATAAATTGGCAGTAATATGAACAAGGCATGATGTAAACCTAGACTACCCGGACATAGGCATAGTTAGTAGCTACGTATGGCCTCTCGTCACTTTGTTTGTACGTATCTCCCACAAATATATCACATATTAACTAAGTTCACCTATGGAAAAATTTCTCTCTTACAAGGTTAGAAAAGAGACTTACCCATCTCAAGGCCTACTTCCAAACTCAAGAATGCGCTCAAACCCTCAAATCGGAGCTGAACGATCCAAAACTATTCAAATAATATAAAAACTAATCAATATATGCTCAAGAGTTCATATTCTAACTATTAAAGTAATTTTTCAACTCTAAATGCAAGATTCTTAAAACTCACCCCGGGGCCCACATGCCCGGATTCTGAAACTTTTTATAAAAAAGTTATTACCATAACCTTAGGAACATAATGTATGATTTTCACCAAGTTTCATAATTATTTTGTGTTAGAATCTCATTTTTTATTAAAAACCTAGGTTTTTATCTAAACCTATAATTTTCACTAATTTACATGTTATAATCTATTCACAAACTATATATTTAACTCATATGAGGTAGAAATAACTTATCTCCTAAAGCTAGGTGAAAACCCATCTCAAGAAGCTTTAAACATCGCCCAAGGATTGAGTGAAATGTGTGAAAAATGGTTTAAGTCACATATTAAATGAACCTCACTACCACATGATGAAATGCGCTGACTTGGTTAGCCCGTCCACAATGACCCAAACTGCATCGAACTTCTTCTTAGTTTGTGGGAGTCTAACAACGAAATACATAGTGACACGCTTCCACTTCCACTCAAGAATCTCTAACTTATGAAGCAAACCACCATTTATTTGATGTTCACACTTTACCCGCTGACAATTTAGACATCGAGACACATATGCAACTATACATTTCTTTATTCACCTCCACCAATAATGCTGCCGTAAGACCTGATACATCTTGGCATCGCCCAGAGGAATAGAATACCAGAAACTGTGGGCCTCCTTAAGAATAAACTCACAAAGTCCATCCACATTAGGCCTACAAAAATGATCTTGCATCCTTCTAACTCCATTATCTCCAACAGTAACCTGCTTGTCACCACCGTGCTGCACTGTGTCCACAAGGACAAGCAAATGAGGGTTGTCATATTGCCAATCTCTAATACGCTCAACAAAGAAAACCGAGCGACTGTACCAGATAGAACACTGTTGGGCTCTGAAACATCTAACCTCACGAACTGACTGGCTAAAGCCTGAACATCTAATGCAAGCGGTCTCTCACCGACTAGAATGTACACAAGGCTGCCCATACTCGCCGACTTTCTACTCAAAGTATCGGCCACCACATTGGCCTTCTGGTATGATACAAGATAGTGATATCATAATATTTCAATAGCTCTAGCCACCTCTTTTGCCTCAAATCGAGCTCCTTCTTCTTGAACAAATACTGTAAGCTTCAATGATCTGTGAATGCTTCACACGACACGTCATACAAATATGTATCCTAATCTTCAGTGCATGAACAATAGATGCCAGATCTAGGTCATAAACGTGTAATTCTTCTCGTGAACCTTCAACTGCCGCAAAGAATAACCAATTACCTTGCCACCATGCATCAATACCGTACCCAGTCCAATACGATATATATCATAATACACCATATAAGACCCTGAACCTGTGGGCAACACAAACACCAACGTCGTGGTCAAAGCAGTCTTAAGCTTCTGAAAACTCGCCTCACACTCGTTTGACCATCTGAACAGAGCACCCTTCTAGGTCAACCTGGTCAACGGCGATGCTATAGATGAGAACCCCTCCACAAACCGATGGTAATAACCCACCAATCCCAAAAAACTACAGATCTCCGCAGCTAAATTAGGTTTAGGCCAGTTCTAAACTGCCTCAATCTTCTAAGGATCTACCTGAATACGCCCTGCTGATACAACGTGCCCCAAAAAGGTGACTGAGTCCAAACAAAACTCGCATTTTGAAATCTTAGCATATAACTAGCTTTCTTTTAGAGTTTGAAGTACGATTTGAAGATGCTGCTCGTGCTCCTCTCGGATGCGGGAGTACATCAAGATATCAACAATAATCACAATCACAAAGGAATCCAGATAAGGTTTGAACACTTGGTTCATCAAATCCATAAATGTTGCTGGGGCATTTGTCAGCCCAAATAACATCACTATATTGTAATTCCCATATCGAGTCCGAAAAGATGTCTTAGGAACATAACTGATGGTGGCCAAACCTCAAATCGATCTTCGAAAATACCTTGGAACCTTGAAGCTGATCAAATAAGTCATCAATATTCTGCAATGGATACTTGTTCTTGATTGTGACTTTGTTCAACTATCGATAATCTATGCACATCCTCATCAACCCATATTTCTTCTTCACAAACAACACGAGCGCACCCTAGGGCAAAATAGTAGGTCTTATGAAGCCCTTATCAAGCAAATCTTGCAACCGGTTCTTCAATTCTTTCAACTCTGGCAGGGTCATACAGTATGGAGGAATTGAAATGGACTGACCCGAAACCAAGTAATACATAAGTCAATAATCCCTGTCGAGTGGCATCCCTTGCAGGTCTGCAGGAAATACCTCTGAAAAATCTTGGACAACTGATACAGAATCCCTGGAAGTAACCTCCACACTAGAATCACAGACATAAACCAAATAAGCTAGACACCCCTTCTCGACCATATGTCGAGCCTTCATATAAAAGATAACCCTACTAGAAGAACGGCCATGAGTCCCTCTCCACTCTAATCGCGGCAACCCCGGCAATGCTAAGGTCACCGTCTTGGCGTGACAATCCAATATAGTATTATATGATGACAACCAATTCATCCTCAAGATAACATCAAAGTCTACCAAATCGAGAAGCAGAAGGTCTACACTAGTCTCAATACTCCCAGTGGTAACTATGCAAGAACGATAAATGTGGTCTACTACAATATCATCTTCCACAGGTATAGACACATACACAGTGGCACTCAAAAAATTAGGGGGCCAAATATAAAGAAAATTACGAGGACACATATGAATAAGTAGAACCCCGATCAAATAGAACTGAAGCATATCTACAGCAAGTTGAAATTGTACATATGATGACAACCTCAGAAGAATAAGCCTCAGGCCTGGCTTGAAAAGTATAACATCGGACGTGCCCTAGCTGGTTGGCCTCCACCTCTAACAACCTGACTTTCACTTCTGATGGCATGAATACCACCTCTAGCTGCCTAACCGCTACTTCTAGCTAGTTGAGTGGGCGGTGAAGCACCCATTGCTGAGACCATGGCATGAGAACCCTGATGGTGAGAACTTCTCAATGCACGGGGGAAAAATCTAGCAATATGCCTCAGATCACCACAACTATAACATGATCTCGGATACTGTGACTGCTGAACCTGTTGAACCGAGTTACTACCATGAAAACTTTGGAGTGGAGGTGCATTAGAAGTTGGCAGTGCACTATAGGCTAGCTGGTCGAAATAATGGATATGAGGGCCACGACCACCTGAGGCACCGTGTGATGCCTGGAGCACTGAATGAAATAGCCTGGGAGGATGGACTCTACCAAAAGTACCTCGGTCTCCATATTTGGCTCCACTGAATCCCCTAAAGTGGCAAGGCCTCTTGTCATACCCCTGACTACTCCCCTGAACTACAAACATCTCGACTCGCCTGGCAAAATTGGCAGGTCTGAAAACGAATTTCACTCCCAATATCCTTAGCCATCTGCAATCTGATAGTCTGAGCAAGTCCCTCAATAAACTTTCTCACCCTCTCTCTCTCTCTCGGTAGGAATCAGAAGAATAACATGATGGGTAGATCCACAATATGGGTCTATTGTGACGGTCATATTGCTCTATTGGAGATGCTCGAACTGTCTATGATAGTCCTCTCTCAGGATGATAGGAAGGAACTTTTCAAGAAATATCTGAGAGAGCTGGTCCCAAGTAAAAGCAGGCAACCAAGCTAGCCTGGTCAATACAAAGTCATTCCACCATCTCTTGGTGGAACCAGCCATATGAAACACAGCAAAATCGACCCATTGGTATCCACTATCTCCATGTTCCATAAAACCTTATGGCAGAGGTCAAGATAATCGTGTGGGTCCTCAGAAGGTGCACCACTGTAGTGAACTGGAAAGAGCTAAGTGAACTTGTTCAATATCAATAAACTCTCAAGAGTCATAGCATGACCATCACCGGTCTATGCCGCAACAATTGGCTAAACTGCTCCAACTGGCTGAGCTGTTGAAGTCTGATACTGGGGAGCCACCTACTCCGGGGTGTGAATAGTAGGAGTTTGTGCTCTTCCTCCAGTCTGTGAGACGATTGGTGCCATGGGAAATGTGTCAGCCTGGTCCACACTCTCTAGAAGATCGACCAAATGGACCAAAGCATCCTGTAGTACTAGGGTGGCGAAGAATCCTTCCAGGACTTGAGTTGGTCCTGCTGGAACAATCTAGAATGGAGACTTCTCATTAAACTCCACCTGAGGCTCTGCCGCTAGTGTTGCTGCTCAGCTGAGGATGCGGTACGTGTTCTCTCCATCTACATGAGAACAAGAGTTGAAGAGTTCAATTAGCAATGAGAGAACAAAATCGCATGACATAGAAGAATAGAAGTGACATTGTTCCTAAACTCCATAGCCTTTAGAAAATAACTATAGACGTCTCCATACCGATTCTCCAAACTCTACTAAGCTTGTTTGTGAATCATGATACCTAGCACCTAATGCTCTGATACCAACTTGTCACGACCCGAAATTTCCATCATCGGGACTATGATGGCGCCTAACATTCCACTTGCTATGCAAGCCAACATTAGAAAATTATCAATTCAAACTTTATTCAATTCAATAATTTACTACTACTCAGATCTGATATCACAAATTCACAAACATTCTAGGATTTACTACACGTAAAGTCTGAAAGAAATACAACTGTTTGAACGAAAGAAACAGTAAAAACAGAAGAGATAGTCGGGGACTTCAACGTCTATGGACGCCGACAGATCTACCTTGAGTCTTTGGTGGTCTGGTCCAAGATGCTATGCCTCTCGATCAACTAGGACCAATACCAAAATCTACACAGGAAGTACCAAGTGCAGTATCAGTACAACCGACCCCATGTACTAATAAGTATCGAGCCTAACATCAGTGGAGTAGTGAAGAGGCTAAGACAAGACACCCACAAATAAACTTGTGCAATTAAACAATATATTTACGAAGATAACGGCAAATAAAAGTTAGACAAGTAATATTGGAGGGGGACATACCGAGGGGATCACAAAATAAAGAATCACAGTAGTAATAAGAACTTGATCAACCAATATACCTTATACCGATAGAAAAAAGTAAATACAGTAAAGGAAAATGTACGGCATCACCCTTCGTGCTTTTACTTTCAACCTCACTATATGAATCAATAGAAATGGTACGACATCCCCCTTCGTGCATTAAGTCTCTCGTAACATAGCACGTAATCACCCTTCGTGCATTAACACTCACAACATGGCACGACATCATCATTCGCACATTAACACTCAAATATGGTACGGTATCACACTTCGTGCATTAACACTCTCCCATACCAAAGCAATAAACAATAAAAACATGGAGATAGAAATAACAAGAACAAGTCTTACTTCCACATTTGATTCCGCAACACCAACCTCAACTTTGAATCAATACTCAATTATAACCAAAAGTCCGTAAATATGGTAAGAAATATCAACATAACGATTAACTAGTATAAACATGGATAATATGATCAACGAAGGCAATATTTGCAAGAATAAGACCCACCCGCATGCTATGATCCAACAACAACACATAGGTACTCGTCATCTCACCTATATGTTGTACCAAATATTTAAACACGAAGCAAATAGGCAAATAAGACTTAATCCCTCAAGCCAAAGTTAGCCATGACATTTACCTTGCTCCAACAGCCAAACTCAAAGCTCAACCACGACTTTTCCCTTCAAACAAGCCTATGGACCAATAAAATATAGCAAAATTACCAACCAAACAATTTAAATAAAGCCTTAGGAACTACTCACGATTGCAAAGAATTCAATTTAGGTCATTATTAAAAAAATCAACAAAAGTCAGCACCCGAGCCCATTTGGTCCAAACCTGAAATTCAGACCAAAATTTGATTACCATTTACCCTCGAGCCCAGATATATAATTTATTTTAGAATCCGACCCCAATTTGAGATCTAAATCCCCAATTCACCAAATCTCTAGTTTCTACCCAAAAACCCTCCAATTCTTCCATGAAAACTCTAGATTTGAGATTGAAAACTTGGGAAATGCATCGAAAGATTTTAAGGAGATAGATTAGAATAACTTACGAATGATTTGGGGAAGAAGGAGTCTTTGAAAAATCGCCTCGTATGTTTTTAGGTTTGAAAATTTGAAGAATGGGAGAAAAATCCCGTCTAAGTCATATTTTTGCAGCTGGAAATGTCGCAAATGCGATCTAGGCTTCGCATTCAAATGCGAGAAAATCTTTGCAAATGCAAAACTACCACACTTTTGCTGCCTTCGCAAATGCAAGCAAAATATTCGCAAATGTGTAACCTGAGGATCACAAATGCGACCCATGTATTCGCAAATGCAAAGATTCCCTCGCCAGACTTACTTCGCAAATGCGAAAGATGTTTCGCAAATGCGAAACTTGTGTGCTCCAGCTTCTCGTCTCATTTGCGACGAGAAGCTCACAAATGTGAAACCCTCAGAGGTTGCATATGCGATGCCTGATCTCGCAAATGCGAGATCAGAGGCCTGCAGCAAGATCAGATGCACCAGCAGTTTTTACAAGCCAAATTTCACTCTGTAGTCTATGTGAAACTCACCCGAGCCCTTGGGGCTCTAAACCAAAATTGGACACTAGTCTATAAATATCATGCAAACTTGCTCGCACGATCAAATCGCCAAAATAACACTTTGAACTACGAATTGAACACCAAATTAAATGAAATTTTCAAGAAAGCTTTGAAACTTCTAATTTCTCAACCGGACGTCCGAATCATGTCAAACCAACTCCGTTTCTCACTAAATTTTACAGGCAATTCATTAATATGGTATTGGACCTATACTGGGTTTCGGGACTAAAATATGGACCCGTTATCCAAAAAGTCAAACATTGGTCAAACATCTCAAATGCATTTAGCCTTTAACTATCAAATTTTGACAAAGTCCGATATCTCGGGCTAGGGACTTTCGATTTCGATTCGGGATACGCCCAAATCTCAAATGTGAATCCGGATCCGTTTACTAAAAATATTAACCGAAATCACTCTCAGGCTAATACCACCACCAACTCGCCGGAACCACCAGGTAACCACCAGGTAAGTACCTCCCCCCCTCTCTCTCTCTCTCTCTCTCTCTCTCTCTCTTTCTCTCTCTCTGTTCCGGCACTTTTTCGGCAGCAGTGGCCTCTTACGGTGGTCTCTCTTTGTCACCTCCCACACCATCGAGACACACAACGTCAGGCGCACACACCCCCTGCAAATTCCGTCGCCGGAATCTGCTCCACGCGCCGCCACTGCACACCCACGCGCCGCCACTGCACACCCACGCGCCGCCGCTGCCATCCACGCGCCGCGCGCATGAGTGTACCTCCGGTCACTTTTTACCCCGGCTCCTTTTAGACAGTTTTTTCCCCCCACAATTCCGACCAACTCGGTCCTCCCGGAATTTTCCCCTGGTCACTTTCATTCTCTACTGTTCACTTAGCCACCACATCTTCTTCTCCCCACTGCTTATTCACCCACAGCAGATCTTGCTGCTGTTTAGAGGTCTGGAATTCTTGCTTTTCGCCGGAAATTCTTCCGGCAACTCCTGCTCTTTTCTTTTCTTTTCTTTTCTCTCTATTCTCTCCTCTGCTTTTTGTGGGAGTTTTCTGTTTTCTTGGACAGGTGCCTATTTTACAGGTGTGGATTTATGGCAAGACGCAGTACTCCCGGCGACTCTCGTTCAGACTCGCGGCAGGACGCAATAGAACTACACGTTCTGCTAAGCTTCAGGAAAACTTGGGCGCATCGAAGCAGACTTTCAGGTTTTTCCATCGGGAGTTGGTACCTCCCGCTCTCTTGTTTACTTTGTGCACCTTTTTACGTATTTCAGCTAGCATTTCGACTGTGGTCTATTTTGTTGTTACCTAGTTTGCACCTTTGTGCGTCTTTCGCTGTAGTGCGTGTGTGTGTGCCACTGTACCCATAGTCGATTGGAGGGATAGTGGCCGCGACGGGGGATGATAGTGCAAGGTCATGTCCTCGAGGGGTGGGGGTGGTAGCGGGAGTGAGTAGAGGAGCAGGGGTGGTCCTACGGACAGGGCGGGAGGTAAGGGTGGGAAGAGGGTAGCGGACACTCATAGATTAAGGATTGGGTCATGGAACATAGGCACTCTGACGGGTAAGTCCATAGAGTTGGCGAAGGTTCTTCAGAAGAAGAGGGTTAACATAGCGTGTGTCCAGGAGACTAGGTGGAAAGGGTCGAAGGCGAGGAATGTAGATGGGTTTAAGCTGTGGTATTCTGGGGTCGTGAGGGGTAAGAATGGAGTGGGTATCTTGGTGGATAGGGACCTAAGGGAGTCCATGGTCGAGGTTAGGCGAGTGAATGACAGGCTAATGTCTATTAAGCTGGTTATTGGGGGTTGCGTCCTCAACGTCATCAGTGCTTACGCGCCGCAGGCGGGCTTAGACGAGGAGGCTAAGAGGCGCTTTTGGGAGGACTTGGAAGATCTGGTGGGTAGTATTCCCCAATCCGAGAAGTTAGTTATTGGAGGGGACTTCAATGGTCATATTGGGGCTGATGCGGGTGGCTATGATGAGGTGCACGGTGGCTTCGGCTTTGGGGTCAGGAACGGAGGAGGCACTTCGCTGCTAGATTTCGCCAGGGCTTCCAAGCTTCTGATTGCGAACTCGACATTCCGGAAAAGGGAGTAGCATTTGGTCACCTACAAGAGTTCGGCGGCGAGGTCTCAGATTGATTACATCCTCATCAGAAGGAGCAATAGGGGTTTGTGCAAGGACTACAAGGTTATTCCGGGAGAGTCTCTTTCAACTCTTCAGACTCCTAGTGATGGATGTCGGTCTCTGGGTGAAGAGGAGGAGGAGGGGCGCTCGGGGTCAACCGCGGATTAGGTGGGGTGCTTTGACTAAGGAGAAGGCACAGGAATTGGAAAGGAGGTTAGTTGAGGGCGGAGCTTCGAGAAGTTTTGGGGAAGCAGACGCTATGTGGACAGTGACGGCAAACTTGGTTAGGGGGGTAGCACGGGATGTGCTCGGGGTAGCCAAGGGATATTCAGGCAGATATCAGGGTGATTGGTGGTGGAATGATGTAGTCAAAGGAAAAGTGGAGGTGAAGAAGGCGGCGTTCGCTAGATTGGCAGGGAGCACAAGCGAGGAGGAACGGAGAGCGAACAGGGTGATCTACAAGGAGGCGAGAAAAGAAGCTAAGATGGCAGTCACGGAAGCTAAAAACGCGGCGTTCGTTCGCATGTATGAGGAACTAGGGGAGAGAGGCGGGGATAAGGAGTTATTCCGGTTGGCTAAAGCGAGGGAAAGGAAGGCACGTGGTCTAGACCAAGTTAGGTATATCAAGGGCGAGGATGGTAGAGTTCTGATGGGGGAATCTCAAATCAAGCAGAGGTGGCAGGCGTACTTTCGGGACCTACTTAACGAGGAGGGAGATCGTATCATTGAGCTAGGGGAGTTGGGTCATTCAGAGAAACATAGAGACCTTGGGTACTGCAGGTGTATTAGGGTGGAGGAGGTCATGGGGGCTTTGCGTAGGATGAGTAGGGGTCGAGCGACCGGGCCTGACGAGATCCCCGTGGAGTTCTGGAAGTGCATGGGTAAGTCAGGAGGGGAGTGGCTCTCTAGATTGTTCAATGCGATCTTCAGGACCAAAAGGATGCCGGATGAGTGGAGGTGGAGTACAGTGGTGCCCTTGTACAAGAACAAAGGGGACATCCAGTGCTGCAACAACTATAGGGGTATCAAATTAATAAGTCACACGATGAAGGTTTGGGAGAGGGTGATTGAGGCGCGGGTGAGGGAGGTGGCATCTATATCTGGGAACCAGTTCGGTTTCATTCCGGGCCGCTCCACCACAGAGGCTATCCACCTAGTCAGGCGGCTGGCGGAGAAATTCAGGGATAAGAAGAAGGACCTGCATATGGTGCTTATCGACTTGGAGAAGGCGTATGATAAGGTCCCAAGGGAGGTGCTTTGGAGGTGCTTGGAGGCCAAGAGCGTGCCGGAAGCCTATATCAGAGTAATCAAGGACATGTACGATGGTGCTAAGACTAGGGTTAGGACGGTGGGTGGCGAATCAGACCATTTTCCTGTGGTTATGGGGCTCCACCAAGGATCGGCGCTGAGCCCCCTCTTGTTTGCCTTAGTGATAGATGCTCTGACTCGTCATATTCAAGGGGATGTGCCTTGGTGTATGCTTTTTGCTAATGATATAGTATTGATAGACGAGACGAGGGTCGGTGTTAGTGAAAGGCTAGAGGTATGGAGACAGACTCTCGAGTCTAAAGGTTTCAAAATAAGCAGTTCTAAGACAGAATACCTGGAGTGCAAGTTTGGCGCCGAACCGAGTGAGGTAGGCAGGGACGTGATGATTGGTTCCCAGGCCATCGCCAAGAGGGACAGTGTCTGATATCTTGGGTCGGTGATTCAGGGGGACGGAGAGATTGACAGGGACGTCACCCATCGCATAGGAGCGGGGTGGTCGAAGTGGAGGCTTGCATCAGGGGTCCTGTGCGACAAGAAAGTTCCTCACAAACTCAAGGGGCAATTCTATAGAGCCGTGGTTAGACCTGCGATGCTGTATGGGGCGGAGTGCTGGCCCGTGAAGAACTCTCATGTTCAGAGAATGAAGGTCGCGGAGATGAGGATGCTTAGGTGGATGTGCGGGCACACCAGACTAGATAAGATTAGGCACGAAGTTATTCGAGAGAAGGTAGGGTGGCCCCGGTAGATGAGAAGATGCGAGAAGCGAGGCTGAGGTGGTTCGGGCATGTTCGAAGGAGGGGTCCTGATGCCCCGGTGAGGAGCTGCGAGCGGCTGGAGATTGTTGGCGGTCGGCGAGGCAGAGGGAGGCCTAAGAAGCATTTGGGAGAGGTGATTAGGCAGGACATGACTAGAATGCAGGTTTCCGAGGATATGACCGTTGATAAGAGAGTCTAGAGGCCTAGGATCAGGGTTGTAGGTTAGGGGCTCCTAGAGTTCTTCGTAGTTACTGTATGATATTATTGCATGCGATTGTATTTAGGTTCCTTATGTTTAGATAATTATTTCCGCTATTTCTGCGGGTGATACTAATGCTCTATTGTTATTGTTTTTGTTTTTGTTTTACAGCTGATTTTCCTTTTTCCTATGCGCCGAGGGTCGATTGGAAACAGCCTCTCTGCCCTTTCGGGTAGGGGTAAGGCTCGTCTACATATTACCTGTTTTGCCTCCAGGACCAATTTCCCATGTGCACAAGACCATTCTTTTTTTACTAGCTCTTTACAAGCCCAACAAAGAGTAATTCAATATAAAAAGAATTAAAAGACTTTTCACTACCAATGAGGGATACTTTATCTTTCACAAAAGATAAAGAAGTAAAAAAAGAAAAGAAAAAAGGACCACAAAGAAATTTTTGGCTTTATATTAATAAGATTAATAATACCAATACAGATTACATTACCAAATTGCTATAATGAAGAAGTCCAGCATTTTCGCAGGCGGATGGGCAATTAAAAGAACCTCTTAAAATTTGGGAAAATGCATTGAAGTTTATTCCAGAAAGATTTCCGAGTTGAAATTAGTACACTGCCGTGTTTAACTGGATAAAATGTCACTAAAAATGTTGAAGTTCAAACAATCTACTATTATTTTATAATTCTGAAATTGCTGCACTGCCGTGGTTTAAATGGATACAATCTTAACTAAAATGTCCAAAATTATGATAAAGATCCTTTTTTAGGCATAGAACAATACATTTTCCTTCTACTTTAGACCCTACACTTGTCCATATAAAAACTTATCGTAACCGCAACATAAAATATAACATGACGCTAAGTATAGAATTTTTTTAGCACTTAGCTACGCCTGGATTTCCAAATCTATCAGAGACCCTTTGGCTTCACAAGCTGGAAATATGTCGTTATCGCATCAAACAAAACATGACTTAACCCAAAACTGGATATATATATATATATATATATATATATATATATATATATATATATATATCACATGCTTAGAGATAAAGATTATAAATTACTACTTCAATTTGAGGTATTAGAACAGCTCGAACAATATTGCCCGTAAACATGATTCTAGCACTGTTAAACGATCTTGGTCTTGCACCTCTCACCATATTAATTTTGTCACTGACTATCCTATGGTACACAAATATATCACAGAACGAAAAATCCAGGTTGCCACCAGGGCCTCGTGGTCTACCAATCTTGGGATTTTTACCATTTCTCTGCTCCAATTTGCATAACCAGCTTACAGAATTGTCTCAACAGTATGGTCCAATATATAAGCTTTGGCTAGGAAGTAGACTATGCATTGTGTTGAACTCACCATCCTTAGCCAAAGAAGTGGTTTGTGATCAAGACTCTAATTTTGCCAACCGTGACTCTCCAATTGCAGGATTGGCGGCCACGTATGGTGGACTAGACATTGTATTTTCTCCCTATGGCTCCTACTGGCGTGACATACGCAAACTCTTTGTGAGGGAGATGCTAAGTAATAGGAACCTTGAGGCTTGTTATAGTCATCGTAAGAATGTGAGCAGAAAGGCAATCAGGAGCGTGCATACGAAGATTGGCAACCCCGTTGATATTGGTAAACTGGCTTTTGTAACTGAAATTAGTGTAGTCATTAGTATGGTATTTGGAAGCAATTTTGCTGAGGAGATGGAGAAGCATGGAACAGTTGGAGCTGAGTTGAGGGAATTGGTGACAAAAATTCCTCAACTGATTGGAGAGCCAAATATATCCGATTTCTTCCCTATGCTTGCCAGGTTTGATTTACAAGGAATAAAGAAACAGGTGGAGGCTCTTTTGAAGTCAGTTGAAAGCATATTGGAACCTGTCCTAAACGAACGTATGAAGATGCTTTCGGACAAAAGAAAGGGTGAAATCCAGGGGAATGAGAAGAAGGATTTTATGCAGATACTACTAGAGCTAATGGAGCAGAAAGACACTGGAATATCGTTGGACTTGGTGAAAATAAAGGCCATATTGGTGGTAAGTTATACAACAACAACAACAACAACTACCCAGTATACTCCCAACAGGTGGGGTCTGGGGAGGGTAATATGTAGACAAGCCTTACCCCTACCCGAAAGGGCAGAGAGGCTGTTTCTAATCGACCCCCGGCTCATAGGATAAAATGAGAGACAGCAGCAAAACAAAAACAAGGACAAAACAAAAACAAGGACAAAACAAAAACAATAAAGCATTAGTACTCCAGTAGAATAAGCGTAAGTAGCGTAAATAATTATCTACACATACGAAACATAAATACAATCGCATGCAATAATACCATACCGTAACTACCATCACTAACAGCCATAGGGGGGGACATAAGCTAAATCACAAATCATCCATGGGTAACCCTGCTGACCCACGCCCAACCCCGGATGAGGCGTACGGGAAACTCTAGGAGCCCCTATCCTACAACCCTGATTGTAGACCTCCAGACTTTCCTATTGGTGGTAAGTTATAGAGTCCCTATATTTGTTTTGTATATTATTGCCTGTCTTGTTCTTAAACTTGTAACAGAAATAAGTTGAGGATTAACTAAGATGACTAATCAATCCTTGAATAATTTTATGTACCATTTGAATCAAACATCATCAAATCCTAAGCCCTGACTTCATATATGTTTTTGCATTGTAGGACATTGTGATAGGTGGGACTGACACTACAATCACTATGGTCGAGTGGGTAATGGCCGAGCTTCTGAATAATCCAGAAATAATGGCAAAGGTACAACAAGAATTGAAACATGTCATAGGCATGCATAACATTGTTGAAGAATCCCATTTGCCAGAACTACACTATCTTGACGCAGTTTTAAAGGAGACGCTACGTCTACACCCTGCATTACCACTACTTCTCCCTAAGCGCCCGAGCCAATCTGCAACAGTAGGTGGATACACAATACCCGAGGGAACTAAAGTATTCTTGAATGTTTATGCTATTCATAGGGACCCTCAAGTGTGGGAAAATCCAACTAAATTCCAGCCTGAGAGGTTTTTGAGTCGATCTACAAATTTAAACTATACAGGCAACAATTTCAAGTACCTTCCATTTGGATCAGGGCGGAGAATTTGTGCTGGCCTTCCTTTGGCAGAGAAAATGCTTATGTTTGTATTGGCTTCGTTGTTGCATTCCTTTGATTGGAAACTCCCCGAGGGGGAAAAGCTTGATCTCTCAGAAGGACATGGGATTGTCATTAAGAAAAACAAGCGGCTATTCGCCATCCCTACTACCAGGTTACCAAATTTAGAACTGTATCAGTAAAACCCGTAAATTATAAGGAAGATGTAATATAGACTCTGAAGGAAGGGGCTAGACATCACATAGTTTTGCCCACTAGTTATTGTATTTATAAGATCAAATACAATAATGTAAAATAAGAGATGTGATACCATTAATGTACACATGTATTTTGAAATACAATATGTGTAATAGTTAGAATATAGTGTTATCAAAGTATGATAACTTCATAATTTATTTCAGCCATTCTGGAATTTACCATGGCTATACTGTTGCTTCACTTGTTCAAAGTTGCAATTGCTTCGACTCTGCCGTTTCAAATGAAATTAGCCTGTATCTATTGCCAATTGACATATTTAGGCCATAGTATTGTTTTATATGAATATACAAACTGTGTCATAATAGTCTCATATAGCTTAGTTTCTCAAAGTTTGATTGTTTGTGTTCAAACACAACTTTTGCCTACTTCAACATCATCAGAAATGAAGTTACAACTACTTAACTAACTAGTTCACTTTTTATTCATGAAATTTGAGACTAAGGTACCCGAAATCCAAGTCTATCGCGTTCTTTTTTACATATTATGCACATTTGACAAGAGAAACAACACTATTCAGTGTGTAACTGATCATCAAGCAGTAGCAGCAGCTTTGCAAATTGGTAGGTCATTTGGAGAATTAGGTGGAATCCTCAGAATTGGGTTGCTCTCAAAAAAATTAACTGGCTTTATCTCAAAACTTGATGATACTGTTGGCATGATTGGGAAGTCCTCTTGACAAGGAATATGATGGAAACCTAATGTGTACCACAGCACTATGTCTTTATTCTCAATTGGCCTGTCTCTACAAAATACAAAGAAAGAGTGTTAAAGTCAAGTAAAACTAGTAAAACTAGATGTGGTAAACGAACGGGTCGGATATGGACGGGTCCAAAATGGATAATGCAAAAAAAGGGATAGATTATCCGACCCATATTTAATACGGATAAAAACAGGTTAACCGGCAGAAAATATAGATATCCATATTATCCATGGCTTCTTGAATATGATCACTTCTAGGAGGAGAACAAGTCTCCCAAACTTGATTTATCCACTTTTGAAATGGATAAATATGGGGTTTAATCATATTTGCCCGGTTTTTAAAAAGTGTATTATCCAATCTATTTTTAATGAATAATATAAATAGATAATTAATTTCTTTTAACCATTTTGCCACCGTTAAGTAAAACTATTTTTCAGACCTTTGATTTTGTCCCGCCCTTTAAAATAGTGTTAACTCGTGAACTTTTACACTACCAATGTATTGCAAGTAAAATGCCTTTTGTCACATTGCTATCCTACTTTTTATGGTACGGTTACCCGTAATTATCTTTTAGGTGATTGAATTATCAAGGCAAAATACAATCATTCTTAAACTTGGCTCAAATTATAAATATACTCCCCGAACTATGTCCGGTCTTAATTACCCTCCTTAACTTGGCCTTTTGAGAGCCATTATCCCCCTAGACGTTGATGTGACAAAAAGTGTGGTTGCACTCACCTGCCACGTGAATTTTTCTATCTATGTGGCATTTTTTTAAAAATAAAATATTTTTTTAAACCTTTTTAAGAATATTACTTTTTAGATTATTTTTTCGAATACAATTTATCATAAAACTTGGATAGAACTGCATTATTTAGGCTAAATATTTTTTATTTGGTAAAAAATAATAAAGTTTTAGTATATCTTTTTTTGATTTGACATGAAAATAAAAATTTGTACAATTGAAATAAATAGTCAAAGGCATCCAAAAATATAAAAATTACATAGTTTGAAATTAAGTATTTTAGCTATAATTTTTTATATAGCTCTAAATTACGGTGCTCTAGTTTTGTTTTTACAGTTTTTACCTAAAAAAGTAAAAATACACAGTTGAAATAAAAAGTCATTACATCAAAAGAAGAAATAAAAAGAGTGTACAATTTAAGAAATTGCAAGTGCAATTGTACAATCTTTTTATTTTTTCTTTTGATGCAATGACTATTTATTTCAATTATATATTTTTTTATAATACTGTAGATGCCTTGACTGACAAGAGGGGTTGCTCTGATGGTAAGCAACCCCCACTTCCAATCGAGAGGTCGTGAGTTCGAGCCTCCCCAAGAGCAAGGTGGGAAGTTCTTGGAGGGAAGGATGCCGATGGTCTATTTGGAAACAGCCTCTCTACCCCAGGGTAGAGGTAAGGTCTGCGTACATACTACCCTCCCCAGACCCCACTATGTGGGATTATACTGGGTTGTTGTTGTTGTTGTTGTAGATGCCTTGACAATTTGTTTAAATTGTATAAATTTTTATTTTCGGGTCAAACTGAAAAAAAGGATTAACTAAAATTTTATTAATTTTGGCCAAATAAAAATATATAGCCTAAAATATAGTTATATTCAAGTTTTATTATAAATTTTATTAGAAAAAATTATCTAAAAAGGTAATATTTTTAAGACGGTAAAAAAATATTTTATTTTTCAAAAAAATGCCACATCGACAAAAAAATCCACGTGGCATGGGAGTGCACCAACACTTTTGCCACATCAGCGTCGGGGTAATGACCCTCAAAAAGCCAAGTTGAGGGGAGTAATTAAGACCGGACATAATTCGGAAAGAATAGTAATAATCTGATCCAAGTTTAGTGATGGTTTAAGGCACTTATCCAATTATGAATGCATAAAGGAAATAGTGTGTAGTACCTGTTAGACCAAACAGCAAGAGTATCATCACCTTGACTTTGGTAAACAAACAAGCCAGCAGCCCATTGCTCAGATTCATTATATGGAGTGACCCAAATTTGGTTATTAGTAAAAGCACCTCTCTTCTGTGGTGGATCATCAAGATCAAGCAAACTAGCAGCAGTACCACCAGGAACAACTTTATAACCAGCAGGATTTCCAACTTTTGACTTCTTATTCGGATTAATTACATGAAATTCTGAAGGATCATACAACTTGAGCTTAATTTGTGCATCTTTTTCAGTTTTAGCCACACTTCTAACTGCTTTTAAGTAACTTTTTCGTGGCGATTCGCCTGGAGAAGTTGTTGCTTTCTGGAGATTTACCTTCACAAAAGAATTGTTCGATCCATCGATATCCATGTCAAGATGGAAAGTTATGTAGTGATCATGGATTACACCAATTATGTTTTCTGATAAGAGGGTACCATAGAGATACTCATTTCGGTTCACTTGATTCATGTTCACATATGGTGAGCCTTTCACCATCAATATTCCACTTAGTCCAACCTATGACAAGTATAACAAGATATGAAAAATAGTTAGTTAGAATTAATATCATAGGAATCTTAATGAGGGAAAAGAATCTTGATATTCAACTTGGAATTAATATTGAGATGTGACTAATCACCAAAAAATTAATGCTTATTCAATTTATGATTAGTCACTAGTAATAGTATTCTTTCCCGTTCATAATAAGTGGCCAATTTACTTTTTTATTTTGGTCCAAATTAAGTGTATATTTATATAATTAAAAAAATTCAATTTTAAAAGTCATTTACTTCTCACATTTGAAAAGAGAAGTGTTATTATAACTATGCTACAATATTTAATTAAGGTTCAATCACATTAACTATATTTATCTAAAATTTAATATTTCCTTTTAAACTTGTAATTTATTATGGACGAAAGGGAGTATTATTTATGAGTTAGAACAAAATTAATATCAAAGGAATCTTAATGAGGAAAGATGAAACTTGATGACTTAATGATTCAACTTGGAATTGATACTGAGATGTGACTAATCACCAAAACCACAAAAAGTACTTAATTATCCAATTCATTATAATTCGTTATTTTCGATTTATAACTTAATTGATGTGATTGCTAGTTTGCTACCAAGAACATACAATATATCTTAAACTACCCTTAAATGTAGTTTAGATTATTAATATTTTCTTCAAATTATACCGACCTTAATTATCCTTCTCAACTTAGTTTTTTGAGAGTCATTACCATCTTAGACACTCATGTGACAAAAATTGTAGGTGCACTCACCTGCCACATGAATTTTTTTGTCTATGTGGCATTTTTTTACTTTTTAGATACTCTTTTTGAATACAATTTATAATAAAACTTGGATAGAACTACATTATTTAGGCTAAATATTTTTGTTTGGCCAAAAATAACAAAATTTTAGTTAATCTTTTTGAATTTGACATGAAAATAAAAATTTATACAATTGAAATAAATAATCAAGACATCTAAAAAGTTATAAAAAATACATAGTTTGAAATTAATTATTTTGTCTCTAATTTTTTATATATCTCTAAATTACGGTGCTCTAATTTTCTTTATTTTATTTTATTTTTACAGATTTTACCTAAAAAGTAAAAATATACAGTTGAAATAAATAGTCATTGCATCAAAAGAAGAAATAAAAACAGTGTACAATTGCAAGAAATTACAAGTGCAATTGTACACTCTTTTTTATTTCTTCTTTTGATGTAATGACTATTTATTTCAATTATATTTTTTTTACAATTTTTTAGATGTCTTGACTATTTATTTCAATTGTATAAATCTATATTTTCATGTAAATTTTAAAAAAAAAAGGATTAACTAAAACTTTATTATTTTTGACCAAAACAATAATATTTAACCTAAATAATGTAGTTATATCCAAGATTTATTATAAATTTTATTCGAAAATTATCTTAAAAGGTAATATTCTTAAAAAGGTAAAAAATATTTTATTTTTCAAAAAAATATCACATAGATAGAAAAATCCACGTGGCAGGCGAGTGCACCCACACTTTTTTCCACATCAGCTTTTAAGGGGTAATGGCCCTCAAAAGGCTAAGTTGATGGAGATAATTAAGATCGGGGCATAGTTTAGTGGGGATAATAATAATCTAAGTCAAGTTTAGGGGTGGTTTAAGGTATTTTGCCACCAATAATATTCTACCGGTTGGTTTTCCTGCATTAACTCTTTGTCAGATTCTAACTTTGAAAAATAAAAGATTAAGAACCATTTTAGCTTAGCTGATAAGTATTAGGTGCTTAAAAGCACTTTTAACTGTTGAAGCTGATTTAAAAAAATAAGCAGTTACGTGTTTGGATAAAAGTGCTAAAATTAATAATAAGCAGCTGAAGAACTGGGTGTACGAAGAATTTTGTTTTAAAAATAAGTATTTTAGGGATATAGTAGTAAATATTTTGGTCAAACATAAAGTGCTTATAAGCTGAAATTTGATAAGTTAGGGGAGACCAACTTATGGCTTTTGGCTTATTTTTGGCTTATAAACACTTGACTTATAAGCACTTTTAATTTTACCAAACGCATAAATAAGCTAAAAAATCCTTGTAAGCCAGCTTGACCAGCTTATAAATTTAGCCTTCTCACCCTCTAAATCTATTTTTTGCTTAAATTAGGTATACAAAGATAACAATTAACATATATACAGAAAATTACTTTAGTATCAAATATTAGGAGATGTTTACAATATTATTGAAAAATTAATTAAAAAAATAAAATGCTTAATACATAGATGCAGAACAAGTGAATAATATTCCTTCAGCACCTTTTATCTGTCATTTTAGGTTTAAAAAAAATTCCCAAAGTATCTATCACTTCCAGAAACCAAGAAGAGAGTTTCTTTTATTTTTTATTCCGCCTTTGCAACTACAAGAAGGCCCAGAATTATTAATTATTCATTTTGAAACAATAAGAATATTTTAGTTGAATACTTTTGAATTTTGATAATCTAGTTTATGCTTGTTACTTGTTAGCGTTATTGGACGGTAAATGAAAGGATTCCAATTTTGTTTTATTGACATGTATAGTGATTATAAGATTTTACACAAGTAGTTGACAGATTTACTATTTACTTATTTTATTAATATACATAAAATATTCGTCGATTACACACAATTGTATACATATTATATATAAATTATACGTATATTATATATATTGGGATATACTATTAATCATGCGGTTTAAACATAGTATTATATTTTATTTTTTATGGAACAATTATTATTTAATTTATACAATAAAGTACTATTTTAAATAAATCATTTGTTAAGTGTGTGTCCTTTTAGTTATGTAGTAGACAATTTAGTACATGGAGTCCTAGCTCATCCACAAAAGATTAAATTGTTGGTTCTCATAATTAATAAACTATGTTCACAATCAAAGATATTGTTGGACAAAATATCTAATTGATGATTGTAGCACAAGATTATCGTATAATTTGTCTTGATTATAGGAGTAGTTTTACTCCAACTTCTTGTGCTAGTATATTCAGTATATATTGAACGAACCAAGTAGAGAAGGAATTTATGAGATGGTAAATGGATGGGATGAGGTCAGGTCCCAATACAATTTTAATGATGGATCTACACTAAGTAGGTTGATTAAGCACTACTAAGCTGTGTCAGAGTATAACCAAACTGGGATTTATTGCCTAGCGGAATATTACAGACAAGAGAAGTAGAACTGAGTGTGTTTCAACTTGTGTTCTGCAACTCTATCGACTCTCTATTTATAGACTAGGAATGCTTAGAAATTAAGCAAAGGATAATTATTCCGGGGTGCTCAAAGGGCCCCATCGACGAATAATTCGATCCTTCTTTTACAAAAAGTAAAGCATTCTTTAAAAAGACGCGTGCGAAGATAAGGCGCACTCACCATAAAAAGAGATAAATTACTCAGCACCTACTTTATTAAAAGCAGTAGAAGGACTTGTCGGGACAATTGTCCTGGCAAGTGGGTTGAGGCGTAAGCCATGACGTCAGGTGCTGTCGATATCAATAGCTAACTGATTGAGTTGGGTTAATAGTACTTTGACCTTGCCAGCTGTCTCTAGGGCACGTGCTCTTCCGTTCTCATACCATTCTTCGCTCTTACGGCGAGTAAGTCATCGGAGTAGAGCTCAAGTATTCGGGCGAGCTCTTCGAGTCTTGCTTGAGCTTCAGATGTTGCTTCATTGCGGAGTTGTTTCTGAAGGAGGCAGATCTCCTGGTCAACTTCGAGGGATACCCCTTGTTTTGTGACCTGTTTGGTTCTTCGTTGTATTTCTCTATAACGCTGGTACTTCTGCGTTGGAAGGTTGTTGAAGATGTACTGGCGTTGGTGGTTGGCAATGAGTTGCTTGCGGGCTTGCCACTGTTCTGCTGTCCAGAATCGAGTGTCACATTGATTTGCTGGGTCTGGACACTTTGTGTATCGTCGAGAATGTTGCTGATCCATATGTTCAGTTTTTGTGCTGCCTTGAGTTCTGATGGCTGCCCTGCTATTTCTTCTATGATATTTTCTAGGTCGACTGATATTTGGGCAATGTGCTATGCGTTTTCCTCCTTATATTGCAGCTGAACTACTCTTGATAGGTTATCAGCAAGGACATTTAGTTTTCCATCGATGTGCTCGAAGTGGATTTTCACGTCTGTTCCTATAACAAATTTGTTCATCTTTCCTTGGATCACATCTGGAAGGTTTCCATTTACAGACTCCTCCCCATCCTCCCATGCATCCATCTGTTTCGAGGATTATATGGCAATTTTTTGGTGGTATCGCCATTTCTGGGAGATTGGAAACTATTTCTTTGATTTCATTGATAAGTTTCCAGTCTGAAGGTTTTAGCCTTTTGTCACCATGTGGGGATGTCTTCTCATAGAGGGGTCCAAGAATAATACCAAGTATTGGTATGTATGACCTTGCATAGTTGAGGATCCCTAACCACGATCTTAATCCCTTTTTCTCTCTGAGCTTATCATCTTCGAAGTCTGTGATCCTTTTGATGATATGGGGCTGAAGCTTCATTTGCCTTGTCCAATGATTGTGCCAAGGAATTCGATTTCTGATACTACAATCTTCATTTTGGTGGGAGACAGGACTAACCCGTTTTCTTCATAGATTTGAAGCATTTTGATTAAATGCTCATCATGCTCCTTTTTCGTTTTACAAAATACGAGGATATCATCGATGTATACTGTAATGAATTCCTCAGTTCCTCGGAAGCAATTATCCATTTTTCTTTGGAATATTGCTGGAGCGTTCTTGAGTCCAAATGGCATAACTAGCCATTCGTATAACCCTCCTGGGACAACAAAGGCTGTCTAGGGTATTGATTCTTCATTCATGGCCACCTAGTGGAATCCTGATTTTAGATCAAACTTGGAGTAGATTTTACTTCCTCCAATTCGATGTAAGATAGTGTTGATTCCTGGCAAACTGTACTGTTCCTTGTAGGTATTATCATTTAGTGTTTTGTAGTTAAAAACCATCCTTTCTTTGCCTTTGACTTCTTTCCCTGTCTTTGGATCGACTGTTGTTCCTGAATTGACAAGCATTGCCATGGTGCGGTGTCTGCTTTTGCTAGGTCTAATGGCACCTATTTTCAGAAGTCCATCAATATGTCTTTTGAATGAATCACTCATGGCTGGTGTGACATGTTTGAGTGGTTTGTCTTCAATAGTCATATCCAGGTTGATAGTATCAAGTTTGCATTTAACTTGATTCTTCTGCCAATGCTTCATGGGATCATCACCTGAAGAATCAAGTTAAATGCAAACTTGGTATTATCAACCCGGATATAATTATTGAAGACAAACCACTCAAACATGTCACACCAACCATGAGTGATTCATTCAAAAGACATATTGATGGACTTTTGAAAATAGGTTCCATCAGACCTAGCAAAAGCAGACAACGCACCATGGCAATGCTTGTCAATTCAGGAACAACAGTCGATCCAAAGATAGGTAAAGAAGTCAAAGGCAAAGAAAGGATGGTTTTTAACTACAAATCACTCAATGATAATACCTACAAGGACCAGTACAGTTTGCCAGGAATCAACACTATCTTGCAGCGAATTGGAGGAAGTAACATCTACTCCAAGTTTGACCTAAAATCAGGATTCCACCAAGTGGCCATGAATGAAGAATCAATACTCTGGACAACCTTTGTTGTCCCAGGAGGGTTATACGAATGGCTAGTTATGCCATTTGGACTCAAGAACGCTCCAGCAATATTTCAAAGAAAAATGGATAATTGCTTATGAGGAACTGAGGAATTCATTACAGTATACATCGATGATATCCTTGTATTTTCTAAAACGGAAAAGGAGCATGAAGAGCATTTAATCAGAATGCTTCAAATCTATGGAAAAAACGGGTTAGTCCTGTCCCCCCACCAAAATGAAGATTGCAGTATCAGAAATCAAATTCCTTGGCGCAATAATTGGACAAGGCAAAATGAGGCTTCAGCCCCATATCATCAAAAAGATCACAGACTTCGAAGATGATAAGCTCAGAGAGAAAAAGGGATTAAGATCGTGGTTAGGGATCCTTAACTATGCAATGTCATACATACCAAAACTTGGTATTCTTCTTGGACCACTCTATGAGAAGACATCCCCACATGGTGACAAAAGGCTAAAACCTTAACTCATCAATGAAATCAAAAAAATAGTTTCCAATCTCCCAGAAATGGCGATACCACCAAAACATTAACATATAATCCTCGAAACAGATGGATGCATGGAAGGATGGGGAGGAGTTTGTAAATGGAAACCTTCCAGATGTGATCCAAGGAAAGATCAAATTTGTGCCTATGCCAATGGAAAGTTCCCAGTCATCAAATCCACAGTAGATGCCGAAATTCATGCTTGCATGGAAACACTCTCAGCACTAAAAATCTACTATTTGGATAAATAGGAAGTCACACTCATAACAGACTCCCAGGCTATCATAGCCTTCTTCAACAAAAGTGCAAATCACAAGCCGTCGCGTGTCAGGTGGCTCATTTTTTGTGACTTTGTTACAGGAGCAGACGTGAAAATCCACTTCGAGCACATTGATGGAAAACTAAATGTCCTTGCTGATAACCTATCAAGAATAGTTCAGCTGCTATATAAGGAGGAAAACGCAGAGCACATTGCCCTAATAGCAGTCGACCTAGAAAATATCATAGAAGAAATAGCAGGGCAACCATCAGAACTCAAGGCAGCACAAAAGCTGAACATATGGATCAGCAACATTCTCGACGATACACAAACTGTCCAGACCCAGGAAATCAATGTGACACTCGATTTTGGACAGCAGAACAGTGGCAAAACTGCAAGCAACTCATTGCCAACCACCAACGCTAGTACATCTTCAACAACCTTCCAACACCGAAGTACGAGCGTTACAGAGAAATACAACGAAGAACCAAACAGGTCACAAAATAAGGGGTATCCCTCGAAGTTGACCAGCAGATCTGCCTCCTTCAGAAACAACTCTACAATGAAGCAACATATGAAGCTCAAGAAAGACTCGAAGAGCTCGCCAGAATACTCGAGCTCTACTCCGATGACTTACTCGCCGGACAGAGCGAAGAATGGTATGAGAACGGAAGAGCACGTGCCCAAGAGACAGCTGGCAGGGTCAAAGTACTATTGACCCAACTCAATCAGTTAGCTATTGATATCGACAGCACCTGACGGCATGGCTTACGCCTCAACCCACTTGCCAGGACAATTATCCCGACAAGTCCTTCTACTGCTTTTAATAAAGTAGGTGCTAAGTCATTTATCTCTTTTTATGGTGAATGCGTCTTATCTTCGCACGCGTCTGTTTAAAGAATGCTTTACTTTTTGTAAAAGCAGTATTGAATTATTCGTCGATGGTGCCCTTTGAGCACCCGGAATAATTATCCTTTGCTTAATTTCTATGCATTCCTAGTCTATAAATAGAGAGTGAATAGAGTTGCAGAACACAAGTTGAAGCACACTCAGTTCTACTTCTCTTGTCTGTAATATTCCGCTACACAATAAAAATCCCAGTTTGCTTATACTGTGACACGGCTTAGTAGTGCTTAATCAACCTACTTAGCGTAGATCCATCATCAAAATTGTATTGGGACCTGACCTCATCCCATCCATTTACCATCCCATTTTTGTACTGAATACATAAAACATTTTCTCTAATTCATTAAATGAGCTTATGTTCCTAATCTTGATATAATTATTATGATCAATGCAATTTGTTTATTGTTTTGATTTAAGGTACGACTCTATTTATATGCCTAATAGATTGGACAATAACGAATAACATTTGTGAATAATAATTAGATAATAGAATCCATGACTCGATTTTGGGTTTGATGATACCCCTTTATGTAAGCTTATAAGTTTTCATGTGAAAACGTGGCTGGTAAATTTTGTATCATCACATGAAATAGTTTAAGTAAAATTATAAAGGATTTAATTAGGTCATTGAATTAAATTTTCAGTGATTTAATTTAATTAACTAGTATTTGAAATCTTAACATGGGAGTTAAAATAATTATTAATGAATTTTTAAAATTCATATTGAGGAGTTCAATTGCAGTTTTTAATGGAATAAATTGCAATTAATTATAGTAAGAATTAATTCATGCTAATTTCGAATTAATACTATAATTAGTAGCTTCTTATTATTGTGTGGTCTCTGCTATACGCTGTAAAAACCTGGGCAGACTTGGGTAAAAAGTAGCTTGGGAAAAAAGTTATCCTTTTGAGTTAAAGTAGGATAGAATCCTATACGTTTTTGAGTCCTATTGTGGCTTAGTTTCGGATCTATTAAAGGAAAATTAGTTTCACCTAATTACCTGACCTTTTTCAGTTGTATTGTTCTTGTCCACCCAATAACAAAATCATCCAAGATTTAACTAGGCAAATAGCAGAAGACTGCAGCCCTGGATTCTTGCTGCTTGAAAGGTTTGTGCAACTATTTCAAGAGGTTAGTGCTTCTAATCTCGCTATTATTATATTATCTAGTTTATATATATTTGATGTCTGAATTGTATGCTTGCTTCCATCGCGCATTTTCTAACAATATATTCATCGATTAATTTTAATGTAAATATATGGATGAACAGTTATTTAGACTAATTATTCAAGATTATGTGCTAACCTTAACTCGGATAAGTCCATCAGTCTGGAACTCCCAATCCACAATGTAATCATAGTTTGCCACTGACGCTGCCATTCTTACCACTAACGTCACCTTTGGCCTTACTTCTCGAATCTGCCCAAAGTTTCATGCAAACGAAAAATAACAATCAGAAAACGTCAAATATAACTTAATTTTTAAAAAAGAAAAAAAAAACAAGTGTGAATGAAAACTTGCTCAGTGACCAGTCTTGACACATAATGTATAGACAAATTACGTAGTTCTAACTGAACCACTACAATGGGGAGTCGATTGATCAAACGAATGGTACTTGTCATGAAGTTACAAAAGGTTACAAGAGCAAGATAATACGTGTCCCCACACCGTATCTGAGGCGAATTAAAGATTTTAGGTTTATGTGTTTTAAATTATAAATTTTTTGCTTAGTGGATTTAAAATAAACTATTTGTATATATTAAATATTTTTTAATACAAATACAAATTTTAAGTTAAAATTACTAAAATCTGCCGAATACATTTCTATTGCGCTCCCCCTCAACCAAAAAGAAAAAAGAGAACCCAGCTTCTATATCCAATTTTCAAGTAAATGCTTCCACTTGGAATTAACTGAGAAAATATAGGATAAGAGAACAAGAAGTGAATAAAATTGGTGTGTTAAAAATTTATTTATGTATATATATAATACTTTAACTCCGCTTATTTTTTTGTGTATTTACTTTTTTTATATTTTGATAGTTTTTACTAAATTCCTAACGTCGCCATTAATTACTTAAGATTATCATAAAGGATATTATAATTCACTTACAGGCAAACTAGTGATGGGAGATTCAGCGTGTCGCCATCCAATATCACCAGCATAGCTCTCAAACACACAAATCATGTTCGAACGAACATATGGCGTTCCATCAGCTGCCACAAACACACCATCCATATAATATGCATTACGTGGGCAATCATTTAATGGGTCAAGTGGCATAGCTTGTAACCCGAACCCGTATTCTCCCGCATCCATATACGTCTTAAAATACCATGCATCCGAAGGATCCATATACGGTACAAAAAGCTCCGACGTAAACCCTTTATACATAACATTTCTCATTTTCCCCGTATCCGGATCTTGGACCATGACCCGAGATATAATCACCCCGGCTCTCGGGTCGGGTTTAAGGTGAAATTCCCAGTTTGCCCATTTCACTATATGGTTATCCTCTATAGAGAAACTTGGACCGTTAGGCTGTTCGATAGATATTGGTTTGAGTAAGTTCAGCTTTTGTGTATTTTTTTGAGTAGAGAAACGATAGTCTGTGTCGGCGGCCTTTGGTATTGGAATGTTCTTTCCCTCGTCTAAAATTTCTATAACTTGTTTGGTATCTAAATCGAGAAGTACTGTTAGTCCTTCAATGGGTCTCATGTAGAAATTAATTGTGTCCTTCATTGTATAGCACTGTACTTTAATTACTCTCCTTTTCTCCTCAACTTTTCCTGAAAATAAAAATAAAGCAAAATTAATTAATAATGACAAGCCCGTGGAATCTCACAATTGAGATATGAGGAAGGTAGTGTGTAGATAAACCTTAACTCTACCTATGAAGATAGAAAAACTATTTTCGAAAGATCCTCGAATTAAGAATATTAAAAGTGAGCACTATATAAATAATAGCAACAACTAGGGGTGTACATAGGCCGGGTTGGTTCGGATTTTATAATTACCAAATCAAACCAATTGTGTCGGGTTATTAAATCTAAATACCAAACCAAACCAATAAATTCGGGTTTTTCGCTCTCGAATTTTTCGGATTTTCTCGGGTTTTCGGATTATTCGGGTTTTTTCTAAACATTTTCAATAAAATCTTCATAGAACAAAACATATAAATTATGCTCAAAATATTTCTTTAATCCTAGTGAGATACAACTATATAAAGTATTTTCCAAGAAAATAATACAAAATATGAGATGTGTGATGGCATTATCCTAAAATATTCAATAACGAAGACAATAAAATTATGTAATATCAATATTGCTAATTAAAAAGTCATAATAAAATAAATATAATCTAAAAATACTAAGTCATGCTAAAATAAGTAGACTAATAAGGGAATATTAATTACATGATTAAACGCTAAAGAAAAAATAAAAATAGGTTGTGCATTTATCTAAATTATTACAAAAAAGTAGATATTCCATACATTCCTGTTCATAGTATTGAATTGAATGTCTTTGTTATATTGATTTGATTTTGGTTTTAATCTGGCTTTTGTTCGCATTATTTAATTTACTAATGTTAATGGCTATAAAACTTATTGGAACATTCAAAAAGCTCTAAGTCAAGCCTTGAAATAATACCTTAAAAGATAAAATTATGAATTTCAAGAAATATTATAAATTACATCACAATAAGTATATTTATATATTAAATATATCCAAAAGTTCTCTCTCTATATATAATATCGGGTTGGTTTGGTTTCGGTTTGACTTTCTTTAGTTAAAACCAAACCAAACCAATTATGGTCGGGTTTTTTTATCCAATACTAAACCAAATCAAACCAAACCATGATCGCTTTTTTTTCTCGGTTTCACTCGAATTATCGGGTTGGTGGGGTTTGTCGGTTTACTTTGTACACCCCTAGTGACAATAATATAATAAAATATTGTAAGCAAATACACCGAATAATGACAAAGAACAAGGGATACGAAACAAGAATAGTGTCAGTCATACTGCTAATACCAACATACCGTATAGAAACAAGGGCCTCACCCAATTTTTCTTAGGCCTCCTTCTATTCCTTCTCTGACTCACTACGAACAACCTCTCACACCTCTTAATTAACTGGGTCTCACTATCTCTCCTCTTCCCATGACCAAACTATCTCAGAGAAGTACTATCTCATCATTAAGCAGACAATAAGTACTAATGAGTATATTTAATATACTTAAATTCCATACCTACCATAGACATAAGACATATATATATATATATATATATATATATATTCCACCAAAATGAAAACTTTCCCTATACTAAACTTTCTAAGTTTATTATAAAAAAAAAAAAAGTATATCAGCCAGAGGCAGACACAACTTTATAACATCGGGTTTATTAATGTGTAGTATAGATTTACTATTTGTAAGAATTTACAATAACTATAACAAAAAATAAATTTAAAATTATAATTTTAAAAATATAATAATTTCAACGACCGTTTTGCCAATTTTATTGAACGCAATAAGATACACTGTATCCTATCATGCTCAAAACAAAAAGGAAACACCTAAATTGTAATGAAAGTAACGATTTCACCATCAAACTTCTAATACAGTTGGATTTTGTATAACATCATCATTATACAATAATATTTTATTATAAAAGTTAAATTTTTTCGGAATTAATTTCTATATTATATTATAATATATATTTTTTATAATAAAATTTTACTATAATATTCAAAAAAAATCGAAACGAGACTATTATAAAGAGATTTGACTGAGAAAATTAACGCTCACCATACCAACCAGTCGAGATAGGCAAACAAGCAAGATCAGCCAAATCAATGCCACGCTGGATAATCGTTCGGTTAAAATCATAGTTACCAAGTGGGGCAGCTGTCGCCGTGATCATATCCTCGATCGTCAAGATCGGATAACCCGAAAGATGATCCATTTCATGGTGGGTCACATGACCCGTCTCAATGTTCACCGTGAGCACGTGCACATCATTATGTGCACGTACAATAACCGACGCCTTCCTCGACGGAAGCCGTTCACCTTTTCTCCAATTCAACACCACCTCTTTCTCTGGCTCTTCAAGTACCACAGAGTGAAGTGCATAACTACCCTTAATTTTAGAATCTTCGAGGGAGTTAATAATTCTTTTCACCTTTTGAATTTCTTGTATGGTTAGAGGGTCTAAAGGGTGATTTGGGAAATCGGCGTAGTGTTTTTTGTCTTTATTGGAATTTCGGAGAAAAAAAGGTTTTCTTGAACTGCACCATGGGGAGTAAGTGGTGCACTCCAATAACTCAGCTGTGTGAGAAAGAGGAGATGGTAAATTTAAAAAGGTGAAAAATAAGAGCAAAATTATGCTCATGAGAAAGAAAAGATATCTAAGGAAGTTTCTTCCTTCCATTTCTACTGATATTTAATTTTTTGTTATTTTTCTCTGCTACTCTGGTTCATGTGGTGCTAGCTAAGGTGTTAAATATATAAGCAAAGGTAGCTAGAGAAGTAGTGTACAAACAGAAGAATAGAAAAATCAGAAACAACAGAGAAAAATTATAGAAATATATTATGGTTATTGCATGAATGCGACGTGCCAATTAACTTACGTATGAGAGATGAAGTTAAATTATAGGTTATGAATTTTTTCTTTTTGTCTTTTTGGAATCTGTCATTTTGATATGCTACGATCTTTAATTTATTGCTTCTTAACTTAGCTTGTATGCATTTCTTCATCAACCTATATTTTGTATATCATACTTTACCAATATGGTAGTGTATATCTACTCATTTCGTCATTATGGGGTTGATCGTCGCTTTTCACGAACATTATTGACAACCCAATTTGAACCTTTTCATTTCTATTATATAGAAAAGGCATAATGGTCGACCGACAGCAAAATTGTTATTTAACGGACTGTTGCAGATTTGAATAATTACAATAACAAGTAGGTAATACATGGTATTATAAGTTCACTTTAATATGCCTAGACGCTACTCCTAAAGTGGTAATACTATGTTAATTTATTGAAGCTCTGAAAAATAATACGAAGTTCTCTCACTTGATTCTTATGGTGGTGTCAAATTTTCTGGAGATTTGACTAATTAGCTTCTATACATTATGTTTAAACTAATCCCTTTTCTATATAAGTCTGAAAATAAAGATGAAGTTAGGGGAGTAACCATTCTAATTCCAAAATCGGTCAAATACACAAAGCTCATCATGTGTTTGATTATATGATCAAAACAAAAATCCTTATAGAAAATGATTTAAGCAGAAGAGTTTCATATTCCTGTGATTATCATCAGCCTTACCTAGTTCAACTAGCATTATTAAGGTAGAATATTATTTAAACTCATTCAGATTAATGGACACATCCTTAACTGCTCAG
The DNA here is from genome assembly GCA_034376525.1 of Nicotiana benthamiana. Classification (NCBI taxonomy): domain Eukaryota; kingdom Viridiplantae; phylum Streptophyta; class Magnoliopsida; order Solanales; family Solanaceae; genus Nicotiana; species Nicotiana benthamiana. Next base: position 90,596,877 of record CM067332.1, on the reverse strand, counting down.
CTGATTCTTTCTTTCTTACTTACTTATTTTTGCGATAAGGGTGGACTAATCTCTTTAGTTATGTGTAGCTGCGTATTTACTTTGCTAGTATAATAGGAAACAAAGGTTCTAAAATCTTTAATGAGGAATCTATTTCATTATCCGGTTCTATAGCTAATGGTGAGATTTTCAGCAAAAAAATTTCATCAACTTTGTGTATTTTCCTTTAGTATTAACATAAAGTTCAATAATTTACAAGACGAATCAAGGGGACTTAAATTTGTCGGTGTTTAAAATGATGGTATTATGAACATATGATTTGGTATTGATATATAGTTATTTCTGTTAGACATATAATATTTGTTTAGTCTTAGTTGTTTTGCCGAGAAACAAGTACTAAGTACTAAATCCAGGCAAATTTGAGCAACAAATTATTTGCAAGGAAGCTGCCAAACATGTCAAGATAGACTGTTTCTGATTAATATGAGCGAAGAATTATTTGCTAGACAACTACATAATGTGCAAGGATAGACTGTTGTCTTTTGATGGAGAGGTATGCACCTTGAAATATTCTTCTAATGTTCTATATTTAGTGATGCTGCCATGGTTAAGAGCTTATTATTACCAATAATGATATATATGAAGGCGTATTGTAATAAAGATAAATGCATATGTACATCAGTATCTTGCTATTTAAGATAAAATTGCACCACCATGCAAACAGTCCTTAGAATTTGTTATGCGTGCTTTGTTTAAGTTTTAGAAAGATGATTATTTTGCGGTGATAACTTATTTAGTATCATCAAAATCGAAAAGGTTGTTCATTTTTTCAGCAACAACTCATTTGGTACGTAGAGATGTTTAGCTCATTTGGTATTTAAAGATGCTCTACCACATTCAAATATATTATTATGTAGAGAAGTTAAGCTATAACCCGCGCTTTAAAGTAGAAGGCTTACATGCAGTATAAAATGCATTGAGAAATTTTCCATTAACTTTTCAATGGAGTCAGAAACATATTGCTAAAAAAGGAGATAAAGAGAAATTCACATTGTGTTTAATATGTTTACAGGATTTATTCTCTGTTGTTTTAATATGGTTTAATAATTGGTCAGTCACATCTTAAAGTTCTAGCATAAATCTTTTCAACGATGACTAGCAGGAATGTCTAAGATTCAACATGTTTGGGAAGTTTGTTAGAAAACTTTGAGATTAATGAACATTTGTAGTATTTTGTTTGAATTTATCTTGATAAATATGGATTAGTGGATCCATATACTATTTAGAGATTAAACATGGAAACTGTGAGAATGATAAAAGTGTTTTTCTATCATACTGTCTTTTATTCTTGATTTGTTGTATTAGTAGTGGATTTTTATGGTCTCTTGGTCCTTAATATTAGCAATGGAGGTATTAACTGCTTTAGGTAGGTTAGTCTAATCAAAGAATACTACTATTAAGTTGCTATATATTTAGCATAGGAGCGAACATAGATTCCTTCTTTTATCTTCTTCTTAAGCTAAGCATAAGACTATATAGTTTAGAAGGGCCTTTGAAGGGAAAGATAAACTACAACCAGAGGGCCTTTGAAGGGAAAGATAAACTACAACCAGTTTAAGTTCATACTTTGCTGTCTTCACATTATCTCCTCACAGCTTTCTGTTATTTACTGTAGAGCATCTTTTATTTTATAAAGTTGTTTAATTAGTAAAATTCATTCGAGTTTTAGGTATATGCATATGTCACTTGGACTAGCTAGCTAAAAGTTATTATACCGATAATCTAATTCACTTTGTTTCTTATCAATAATTTTTTTAGAAATAAACTTTGCATACTTAACACGAGCAAGGCTATATCTCAAATTTTAATTTATATATATCGTAATAGTTTTTTGTATATATCAGAAAGTAGTAGCATATTTGAATTTTGAAGTTGAAGGCTAATTTGAAATAGAAAACATCTTCAACATTAAACTATTGGAGTGCACTGCATTGGCCAACTCAAGCACGCATGCTGGTGAAAATGTATGCTTAAGATGTTATATGTGACTAGAGGAAACTGAAGCCATCGTTCAGTGAAGAATTAGATTTTTATCGAGCAAATGGTATATTTACCTTTGGTTCTCAACTATAGTGCATGTTTTTAGAATTATTTAAACTCAAGAGGTTGATGCCTGGTACTCTATAGGAAGTTATCATAAGTTGGATGGGCAAGAAAAGTAATATTTCAGGAATTTGAGAATAAGGTTTTAACCTGCATTTTTTAGGTATTCGGAATGAAAGAAACATTGATATTTCAGAAATGAAGAAAATTCACTCCACAGACTCGAACATAAATATGTGTGTTTTATGGTTGTCTTGAACCAAAACGAAAGATGTATACAATATGAATTTCTTAGACCTTCTATTTGTATTTATACCCCCTCTATATTCAACAATACTTAGTGCTCTTTTAGTTTTTTATGATCAATAAAGCATCACTTTTATCTATCAAAAGAAATTTTTTAAATAACAGAGGAATATGTTAGTTGCGTTGGGCTCGTGCTCTTCACGAGCTTGTCTCATCTAGTTATTAAAATAAATTGCAAACGCGCGATAATAGAACATCGACGAAGTGTTTAGTTGGGAATAAGTGTTTTAAGTACAGAAGTTTGGAACAACTTAAACTATAAAGTAAAGAGATTTTTACATTCCTATGCCACATAGGAAACTTTATTACCCTTAATATTTAAGGTTTGACTTAATCACACTTAATATATTAAATTATTAATTTTATATCATAATTAATTAATGATATAATTAATTATACGTTTTTTACTCCTTAATTAAAGGAATATGTATATCTCAGTATCCTCACTCATCCCACGTTTCTCTCTCCTAACCCCTCAGCCCCACTCAAATTTTACCCACAACAAAATGATCGGCGGAGGAAGCATCGGATTCTTTAGAACTAAATACATCTTTGCCACCGTTGACGGTTTCCGACGAGAAAACTCCCTTGTTCTCTACTTCTCCATTCTCCTTTTCTTATTTTTTCTTCTGCTTTACTTTTTCTATTTCTAATCTGAGTTTCTTGATTTCGCACACTTTATACACACATTTGATACAGCAAAAATATGAAGTGGTTATAGTTGGATTGATCAAAATTAGAAATAAATAAAAGAGATTTTTATATTCCTATGTCACATATATTTCAAATTTTATGAAAATCTGATTTTACGATAATATCTATAAAATTCTATTAACCTACAAATAAACTATACATCAGTTTTGGAATTTATAAAGCAATATTGTTTTCATGATTATCTACAAAATTACTAGATTTATACTACAATTAGACTACAATCTATGTTAGAAAAATGTTGACTATAAAATTTTTCTCTTCATCTACAAATTTTCTACAAAAATTTTACAAATATACTACAAATTAGTTTAAGTATGTATAAAACAATATTATTTGTAAGAATGTCTACATAATTACTACATTTATACTACAATTAAACTACAATCTATGTTGAAAAAATATTGACTACAAAATTTTTCTCTTCGTCTACAAAATTTTTACAAAACTTATATAAATATACTACAAATCAGTTTAAGTATGTATAAATTAGTATTATTTGTAAGAGTATCTATATAATTACTATATTTGTACTACAATTAAACTACAAACTATGTGGAAAAAATATTGACTATGAAACTTTTTCTTCATCTACAATTTGTCGTTGCTGAGGTATTGTTCAATATTTTGCCGCTTTTTAATTTTTTTGGATTAAGAAAAAAAGACGAAGAACAAAGTATCGGCAGAATTGATTTCTACAATTTGATTTGAATTTATTGAATATTTTGTCGCTTTTTTTATCAGTGGATTGAGGGAAAAAGTCAATGAACTGAGCTTTTGCATAACTGATTTCTACAATTTGATTCGAATTTGTTGACGATTTTGTCTTTTTTTGATTTGTGGCTTAAGGAAAAATATCGTAGAGAAGAGTTTTTGCAGAAAAGAGTATGTAATTTTATTTTAAATTGAAGATAAAGGATTTTCGTTTCAAATTTGATCTGAAGGTCGCTAAATTAATTAGAATATTCTGTTCATGATTTGTAGCTTGCTAATTAGAAAGATTCAGCTATTAATAATTAATATTTAATAATTATAAAAAAAATATGAACATAATAAATAAATTTAAAACTATACACATATTTAATAATAAACTTTCATATATAAGAAAAAGTCCTAAAGTAAAACACTTACTTTTCGGGCAGAGAAAATTGTATAAAGTAAAACACTTGAGAAACCTGTTCTATTGTGGATAATTGTATATTTTTTTAAAAAATATAGGAGTTGTTATAAATACACTTATATTTAAGATGAATGTCTTTAATTAGAGAGATTCTAGAGTTCTATTCTTGGTAGCTAAATCATCCTCCTCCCTCTACCATTGTAAATCACTCCTAACATTCTCTAAGTATCAATAAGAAGAACTCTCTCTACTCTTCTCTCTATTGCTCTTGTTCTTGAATTATTGTTCTTGTCTTTTATATTATTTCATAACACGTTATCAGCACGAGACTCTACCGTATCAAGAACCATTCTCGAAAAATCTAAGGTATTTCCCTCTTCCTAATTTAATTTTCGATTATGTCTGACATTACGAAAAGAAAGTTCGTTGCCCTTGAAATTTCGGGCAAGAACTATATGACATGGGTGTTGGATGCTGAAATCCACTTAGATGCTATGGGTCTCGGAGACACCATCAAAGATAGAGAAAAAGCATCCACCCAAGACTGTGCGAAGGCCTTGATTTTCTTGCGCCATCACCTTGATGAAGGTTTGAAGATTGAATATCTCACCGTCAAGGATCCACTCATCTTGTGGAACGGCTTAAAGGAGAGATATGACAACCTGAAGTTGGTCACTCTGCCACAAGCACGATATGATTGGGCTCATCTGAGGCTCCAGGACTTTAAGTCCGTTTCTGAATATAATTCTGCAATGTTCAGAATTACTTCTAAATTGAAGCTATGCGGGGATAATATCTCCGATTATGATATGCTTGAGAAAACGTTTACAACGTTTCATGCCTCCAATATGGTACTGCAATAACAGTACAGAGAGAAAGGCTTTACAAAGTACTCTGAACTGATTTCTCTTCTACTAGTGGCTGAGCGAAATAATGACCTGCTCATGAGAAATCATGAAAATCGACCCACTGGGTCTACACCACTGCCTGAAGCAGATAAGGTGCACTCTCATTATGCCAAACATGAAAAGGACCATGGTCATGGTCGTAAACGGGGTCATAGCCAGGGAGGTAGACAAGGAAGAAATTCCAATGAAGTGCGTCAACCCCCAAGGAGAGATAACCGCCGAAAGCAGAAACGGGGTCATGAAGATCCTAAGGCAAATGGTTCAGAAACTATATGTTATCGTTGCGGTGGGAAAGGGCACTGGTCAAAAATTTGCCGTATACCAAGACACTTGGTTGACCTTTATCAAGCATCTCGAAAGAGAAAAGGCCCTGAAACAAATTTTGTCTATGACGACAACTTGGACATCACCCACCTGGATGTGGCAGACTTCTTTGAGCAACCCGAGGGGAAAATAGACCACCTAATCGGCGATGGGTCCGTGATTAAAGAAGATGGAGTTATTTGATTTTGTTCTACTTATTTGTATTAGTTAGTGAATAAACTAATAGTCATTAGTATTAGCTCGTATTAGTTAGTTCATGATGCAATGTTAGCAGTAGTTCTTTAGAATATCTTCAATATGCTCAAATATCAATAAAATTTTTATTTTCCAGTAGGGGTAATCGACTAGCCTGAAAAACTAGTCGATTATCTACTATTTTCGCATTAAAGCTGAAAAACAATTGATCAATAATCTCTGGAAGTAGTAAATTGATTGAAGGCTCCGGAAGAGCAATTGTAACTCTGCCCAAAGGCACGACGTTAATCATAGAGAATGCAATGTTCTCCTCCAAGTCTAAGAGAAACTTGTTGAGTTTTAAAGATGTACGCCGGAATGGCTATCATATTGAGACAATGGATGAAGATAATCTTGAATATCTCGTCATCACAAAGAATGTCTCCGGCCAAAAGAGGGTAATTGAGAACTTCCCGTCTTTATCTTGTGGCCTGTATTGGACAAGAATTAGTGCAATTGAGGCACATTCAACAGTAAACCAAAGGGTTACTGATTCCAATACCTTTGTACTTTGGCATGATCGATTGGGACACCCAGGATCGGTCATGATGAGACGGATTATAGAAAGCTCATATGGGCATCCGTTGCAGAATTTCAAAATTCTTTCGAATAATGAATATCCTTGCACTTCGTGTTATCAAGGCAAGTTGATTATCAGGCCATCACCAACAAAGGTTTGGACTGAGTCACCCACGTTTCTGGAACGTATACAAGGGGACATTTGTGGACCTATTCACCCACCTAGTTGGTCGTTTAGGTATTTCATGGTCTTGATAGACGCATCCTGTAGATGGTCTCATGTGTGCCTGTGGAGAAACCACCATACATGGCGATCGACTAAGCAATCAATTGTGGCTACTTCATCTAATCATGCCGAGATAATTGCTATTCATGAAGCAAGTCGGGAGTGTGTGTGGTTAAGGTCGATAATACATCATATCCAAGACAAATGTGGTTTGAAGTGTGATAAACTACCCACAATTTTGTATGAAGACAATGCAGCATGTATAGCTCAATTGAAGGGAGGATTCATAAAAGGAGATAGAACGAAGCATATTTCACCAAAGTTATTCTTCACACATGATCTTCAAAAGAATGGTGATATCAATGTTCAACAGATTCGTTCAAGCGACAATATGGCTGATTTGTTCACAAAATCTCTACCAAAGTCAACCTTCAAGAAGCTAGTTCACAAGATCGGGATGCGAAGACTTAAGGACATAAATTGATGTTCTTATCAGGGGGAGTTAAATGCGCGTTGCACTCTTTTTCCCTTACAAGTGTCCCACCGGGTTTTCCTTGCGAGGTTTTTAACGAGGCAATCAATAGGCGCATATTCAAACATGTGTACTCTTTTTCCTTACTTTAATTTTTCCCATTGGGTTTTGTTTTAAGGTTTTAACGAGGCACATCATTGAATAGACATTCAAGGGGGAGTGTTATAAATACACTTCTATTTAAGGTGAATGTCTTTAATTAGAGAGATTCTAGAGTTCTATTCTTGGTAGCTAAATCATCCTCCTCCCTATAAATAGAGGTGCCCTCTACCATTGTAAATCACTCCTAACATTCTCTAAGTATCAATAAGAAGAACTCTCTCTACTCTTGTCTCTATTGCTCTTGTTCTTGAATTATTGTTCTTGTCTTTTATATTATTTCATAACAGGAGTCGATCTTTCTTTTTTACTTTTTAAGTGAGACATTTACGAGAGAAATTTAAAAGTATTATTGATAAATACTGTTGCACTTCAAGCTATTAGATTTTCTAAAATGAGACTTTGAAATTATGGTCGTAGATACGTTATAATATTTGTATAGCTTAAAAACTTCTTACTAGGAATAAAATAAATAATTTAAAATTAAATTATTTTTATATATAAATTTATCATTCTCTTTTTAGCAGATTAATAAGAAAATATAATTGATAACGGATAGTCGGAGAGAGTAACAAAACTACTAGCATGCCTTCTTTCTTTTTCAGCAGTAACGTGTACAATTACTACTGTAGCAAAATAAATGTCTCTCTCTTCTCAGCTTTTCTCTCGGCGCACGTTAGTTAACGTACGCCGAGCTCCGTTTCCATGGCGAGGGGGAGGGGACGAGGTAGGGGTCGTCCCAGAAAAATCCCGATTTTTACCTTTGACAGAATCATCTCAACCATAAATTAACCTTTCACAGGAGTATCGGATCATTCAGTCGATTTGTCAGGCGAGGGTGAGGAATCTTCGCTTCCTCAGCAATCTAATGGGGTAACGGAAAATCGAAGCTGTGTTGAAGCATCGATAACTCCGATGACGCAGGTGACAGTGAAATTGACCACATGCAGAAGTCGACACCACTTCCAGCACCAGTGACCGTCATAAGTAAACCAGTGGAGGGGATTCCAACTGAGGCACCAAAAGGGAACTGAGCAAATCTGTTCCAGAATAATCGATTTGCCTCTAATGGTATGGCATTAGAGTATATTCCACTGGTGATGATTGACGGACAACCAGTAGGCCAGTTAAACAAAGAAGAGGTGGAGGTGGAAGAAAACAAATGGAAATGTGCCCTAATTGTTTATGTTTTAGGGGACGGGCCGGGATATAATGCGATGAAAAGGTTTATCAGTCTGCATTGGTCGCATGTACCTGAGCCAGAACTATTCTATCATGAGGAGGGATTCTATATAGTGAAGTTTCGAACAATCGATGATGCCAGAGAAGTTCTATGTGCTGGCCCCTACTCCATTGCAAATAGGCCCATGATCCTAAAACAATGGACGGCTGATTTTGATTTCACTACTGAATTCCCTGCTGAAATTCCACTGTGGGTCAAATTTCCTAAGCTTCCTATGTCATGGTAGGGAGTGAGATCCTTGAGTAGGATAGCTAGTATACTGGGGAAGCCCATTTTTGCTGATGAGTGTACGACCAAACAGTCCAGAATTTCCTATGCCCGTATGCTCATAGAGGTGAATGTCTCAAAAGAGTTGCCTAGTGAAATATTAATGGATCCAAATGGTAAGAAGTTTCTGCAGGAAGTGACTTATGATTGGAAACCATCATACTGTGAAAAGTGTCTCATGGTTGGACACAACTGTGTGGTGAATTCCAAACCTATCCAGCCTCCTCAAGTGAAAAAACCTAGAGTGATTCAGGAATGGAGAACTAAAGCCCCAAACCAGAATGTTCAGAAGCAGCAGGAGGCCCCCCTACAGCAAGCTGAGACCAGACAGAGCAATGTAATTCAGAGAGACCATCAGGGTCCTCCTCCAATGCCAACAGAAATGAACAAACAGGGAGACAAAGGGAAACAGGCACAATCTCCAGAGTTCAACCTTACAAACTTTCCTCCTCTATCTCCTATTGTGGTGAGTAATCGATTTGAACCAATGTCTATTAGTAGGGCTGAGATTCCTCCAGATGAAGAGGGACCTAGTAGTTACCAATGAAGTGGTTAATATGGAACATTAGGGGTGTAAATAAAAGGTATAAACAGAAGGAAGCTAGGGAATATATTAGGAGCAATAATTTTAACTTAATTGATCTGGTAGAGACAAAAGTTAAACAGAAAAATGCAGATAGGATTGCTAAGATGTTGGTGCCTAGTTGGGGTATGCTAACAAATTATCAGGGAGCCATAAATGGTAGAATTTGGATTCTATGGGATACTCAAATGATCAGGGTCACTGGTATTCAGGAGGAGGCACAATTGATTCACGGTAGAGTCAGGAACATTGCTGGAGATGCACTCTGCTATCTCACTGTGGTGTATGATTTTAATGGGATGGATCAAAGAAGAGCATTGTGGACACAACTACATGATTATTCTGTCACTATTACAGAACCTTGGCTAGTTGCAGGGGATTTCAATGTTATTCTGTATGCAAATGACAGGCAATCATGTAACCAAGTGAAGTGAGCTGAGATACTAGAGTTCACTCAATGTATACAAAAGGCTGGACTTTCTGAACTACCCTGGCAGGGGGAATATTTCACCTGGACTAACAAGCAAACAGCCAGGGACAGAGTTTGTAGCAGACTAGACAGAATTTTTGGCAATTATGAATTTTTGATTAACTGGAGTCATGTGCAAACTGTATATGGCTATCATTTAATCTCTTATCATAACCCTATGATGATTACACTGGCTGAAGATATTAGTCAAAGGAAGACTCCTTTCAGATTTTTTAATGCATGGCCCAATCATGTGGAATTTCAACAACTGGTCAAGGAGAACTGGCACAGCAATACTCAGTGGTCTATGAAAGCTGTGTGGATCAATCTCAAGGCACTTAAACCTGCCTTAAAATCTTTAAACACTAAAGATTTTAAGAACATTACTCAAAGAATTGATTGTAGTAGGCAGGAACTGAAGGACATCCAATACCAAATGGTACTGGCCTACACTGATGAATTGCAACTTATAGAGAAGGAGACAGTACTGAAGCTGGAAAAGTTGGTCATTGATTGAAGAAGGAATGCTACAACAGAATTCCAGGGCAAAATGGATCCAACTGGGGATTCAAACAACAAATATTTCTCTGCTATCTTGAAGCAAAGGAATCAACACAAGAGTATTACTGAACTGGTTACAGCAGGGGGGTCCAAGATTACCAACCCATATGCTATTAAAGAGGAGGTCACTGACTTTTATAAGTCCTTAATGGGTACAACAGCTGTCTCTCTTCTAGCTATAAATCGACTGCATATGACCAATGGTCCTATGCTAACATATCAACAGAAGAAAGATTTAGTTGCTGAGATCACTGATTCTGAGATTCTGGATAGTCTGAAGGCAATTGGCGATGACGAAGCCCCGGGAATTGATGGGTATAATGAACTGTTCTTCAAGCAGATTTGGAGCATCACTAGAAAACAGATAACTGGTGCAGTCAAGAATTTTTTCCATACCAACAGGATGTACAGACCAGTTAACTGTGCCTCCCTTACCCTGATACCTATAGTTTCTAATCCAACAACAGTCAAAGAGTTCAGACCAATAGCTTGCTGCTCAGTGTTATATAAACTGATTTCCAAGATATTAGCCAACAGAATGCAGAAAATCATGGCTAGCATCTTCTGTGATGCTCAAGCAGGATTCATCCCAGACAGGAAAATTGCAGATAATGTTATATTGCCCATGAATTAATCAAAAATTACTCCATATCTCATATAACTCCTAGATGCATGATCAAAATCGACCTGCAGAAGGCATATGATTCTGTCGAATGGACTTTCTTGCAACAGGTAATGGAGGCAATGGGATTTCCAGTCAGATTCACAAAATGGATTATGGAATGTGTCCAATCAGTAAGCTATACAGTGATGATCAATGGGGAAACAACTGAACCTTTTAAAGCAGCTAAAGGCCTTAGACAAGGTGATCCAATCTCTCCATTTCTCTTTGCTATTGTAATGGAGTACTTAAGCAGATCTTTGGATGAATTGAAGAAAGACCAAGACTTTATATTCCATCCAGGCTGTAAGAAACTGGGCATCACTCATATTAGCTTTGCTAATGACCTACTGCTGTTTGCTAAAGGAGATAAACAATCTGTAATTACCATCTTCAAGTACTTCTCTCAATTCACTTAAGCTTCTGGGCTGAAAGCCAATCTGACCAAAAGTTTAGTTTACTTTGGAGGGGTAAATACTGAAGTCTGGCAACAAATAACTGACCATCTAGGCTATGTATATGGAGATTTACCTTTCAGATATTTGGGTATACCTTTATCTACGAAGAAGATGGCTTTGATTCAGTGGCAGCCACTAGTTGATAGAATCACTGCTAGGATCACATCTTGGACTGCCAGGAAATTGTCGTATGCTGGAAGACTTCAATTGGTCCAATCAGTGGTCTTTGGAATTCAAGCTTACTTTTGCTCAACTTTTCCTCATGCCATCAAAAATCCTAAAGCTTATTGAGGCAGTTTGTAGAAGCTTTATATGGTTTGGGTCAGTGGGTATCACTAAGAAAGCATCTATTTCCTGGGACAAAATGTGCCTGCCAAAGTCAGCTGGTGGGCTGAATCTCACAACCTGCTGTGGAACAAAGCAGCCATTGCTAAGCTATGCTGGGACTTGGCTCACAAAAAGGATACTTTGTGGGTTAGATGGATTCATACAGTATATATAAAACAGCAGCAACTGGAGACCATGTCTATACCCAAACAAGCTAGTTGGATGGTTCGAAAGATTATTGCAGCAAGTGGACTACTGCAGCAATATCACAGTTTGCACAGGCCAGTGTGCTCTATTAGACTATTATATCTGCTTCAGATTGGTCAATTACCTAGAGTTACTTGGAAGAACTTAACTGCTCAAAACTATGCTAGGCCAAAAGCTGTTTTTAATCTATGGCTGGTCTTTCAGAATAGATTTCCAACCAAGGATAGGCTGCTACAGTGGAGTATGAATGTGGATAGCATCTGTGTGTTGTGCCAGCAAGCTCCAGAGACCAAACACTGTCTTGGATTAGGGAAACTCACCCCAATTTCCTGAATTGGGAACAGTTTGTTCAATGGATTATTGGTAATGCTAAAGGGAAATCGAGCCGGGCTCACATATTCAAAATGGTTGTAGCTGAACTCTTCTATGCTCTATGGTTAGAAAGAAATGCGAGGATCTTTGAAAATGTCTTCTGTAGCAGTGATAAACTACTTAGGACCATTGCTTATACTTGTAATATTAGAGGAACCCCCAAAATTAGGTTACAACTTCAGCAATAAATAGAGGGATAGGTATAGCGATAGTTGATATAGAATCTAGATATGATAGTCAGCTGTGTAGTAGCTGCACAATGGCTTTGTACTGAAATCTCTTTGGTGATTAATACAACTTTTAATTACCAAAAAAAAAAAAAGAAGTAACGTGTACTGCTTTGGTCATTTCAATTTTAAATAATTAATATATATGTACATAATTATATGTAATCGATATATAATTTATATATGTCGGCCAAAACAATAAATATTACACTCGGCGGCTGTTTGCATAACAATCCTTGTACTGTAGGGGTAGGCATATATCAAATAACGACAACCCGAACCGTTAATTATTTATTGGGTTGTCGATATTGGGTTATTAGGTTAACGGTTCGATAACAGGTTTAAATACTTTTTATTGGGTTATCGGTTCGGGCTCGATTTGTAATTCTGTTATTAGATAAAACCGATAACCCAATAAGAATTAACTAATTTACTAGTCTACCCTTAAGTATATACATATTATACTAGGGTTTCATAATTGGTGTTTCCTATTCTTTCTCAATTCTCAGTAAGTCAGTTTCTCTTTCACATTTTCTCTTTTCCGCCGAACCCCTACGACCCAACCTCACCAGTTCTTCGTTTCATCATGGCTCATGCCCTTACCTGTTCTCCGCCTCACGGCTCACGCCCTCACCAGTTCCCCGCCTTATGACTCACGCCTTCACCAGCCACCAGTCATCCTGTCAAGACTCAGGCCGGTATCACTCATCAGACGCATCACGCCCTCACCTGTCAGCTCAAGACTTAGGCCGGCGTGTATGTTTTTAGTTGCTTCATCTTTATCTTTTTCTTATTTTGTATGAAAGCATTTTGGCTCCAAATTTTTTGGGGGGAGTTGTGCTCTGTGTGTGCGTTGCTATTGTTTGAGATATTGTTCTAATCATTTATCTAATCTTTAAACGTTTTTGGAGATTCTGTTTTATGAGAAATGAAATGGGCTTTAACAAGAAATGTATAAATTTGGTGTTGTTGCATTATCCACTTATAATTTTAACAAGTATTTCTCTTTCTGGAATACTAAGAATCCTAAGCAGTAAACCTCTTTTTAACCGTTCTTACGAATGTAAGACTACGTTTTTTTAACAGTACAATCATATTCCCTTCCATCTTTGTAATCCTATATTTATGCATCAGAAAGTTATCAAAGACAACATTAATGTGATCTATTTCTTGACTTCTAGCTCAAGATAATTGAGAACTCGACAGTTTTATATATTGCAAAATTATTTTAGTTATTTTATCTTATCGGGTAAATCGATAACCGAACCGATAATGATCGATAACCGATAGCCGAAAACCAATATCTTATCAGATTGGTTATCGGGTTATGACATTTGTAAATCAATAACCGATAATATTCAAAATCGAACTGAAACGATCAATGTCCACTATGTACTGAATATTGGTGATGGGCTCCACAAATGAGCAACTTGCATCTTGACTTCCAACATTTGTGGAAATCCATGCCTGAACAAATGGAGTGGAAAGCTGATTAAGGAAAGATATTTATGAATTGGTGAATGAGATGTTTAATTACGAAGTGTTGATACAACCACTCATTTAACTATCCAGATTAATTTAATTTATTTTTCAAAAATTATTTTTTTTGTACACATAGACAATAAATTTGTGTCGAGAAAATAAAATCAAGACAGAAAAATCAATAATCGTAGTATTTTTATTTTGAATATTTAAGTATTACGATTTCTATGAATCCTCTGATTCTTCTTTCCTACAATAAATAAATTCAAGGGCCTTTGAGCTTGATCTTGGATATGTAGTTGTTGCCACGAACGATAATCTTGTTCTTGAGCTTGAGCTTGATTGCTACTTGAACTCGATTTGGCCTTCATTCTAGAGCTGGAACTTTATTGCTTGAACTTGAACTTGATTACTTGAAGCTTGAAACTTGTGGATGATTTTACAGCGTTTGATCCACGAGCTCTTTCTTGTTTCTAGTTATAACTTCTGGTGTCTTTTTTAAGTTATGAAGACACATATTTATAGCTGTGGAAAAGAGGAATTGTGATAAGAATAAACTCGTTCAAACTAATCAAATTGATGAATGGCATAGTTGCATTTGATTGGCCAGAACATTTCACTTGCACGTGTGGTGCGATTTCATTGGCCTTCTAATGTGAGTTGACATGCCTTGTCATTTTGACACGTAGCATGATCCTATTGGTTCTTCCGTTTGACTTGGCGTGCCACATCATTTGACACGTGGCACTAAACTGGGTATCTAGGAAGATGATATCTTAGGCCTGATGAAGTGGGCTCTTTATTGCCCAACTAAATGGCTAGTATAATAAATTTGGACTTATTTATTTAACTCATATATATTGGAACTATATAATTAATTTAATTATATTAGATTTTAATTGAACTATAATATTTTAAATTTAAAATACGATTTAAATTATTTTATGAATTTAAATTTAATAAATTATATATGCCTACAAATATTTCATACTTAAGATTTGTCAGACTCTTTTAAACTTTTGAAGATTTAGACTTTAAGTAATGTTAAGAAAATACTTCTCCCGCTTTTCGGAACTTAAGGATTACCTACGGCCACGAAAATATTTGGCATTGGCTTATTAAATAATAATGAACCTCATGGATTGAATACTACATGTGATTCACCTAAGATAGTGATGACATGTATGCCTTTGGATTGCCTTGTTACTACACGTTTGAAGAGTAAGATAACTTCATAGAACTTTTCAAAAAGAAAAATCTTCTTAGAGTTATTATTGAAGTCAAAGTACTCAATTTCTTTATCATAATACACGTAGGAATTGGAGATATTCCCTTGAACTTTTGTTCCCTATTTCCTTGAATTTGTTTTTAGAAGGTTCGACGTACTAGAAATTTATTAATAATTAGTTTGTGTAAATATAATCATATACCTTAAAGAGATATTTTCAAAAGTTAGATGTTATTGAAGCCTTTAAATTATTCAAGGGTTGAATTTATCGAAATTTTTTATATTTTGCTTTTGCCGATGGTAGCATAATTTAACCAATTTTTTCAAAGTGTTTGAAGGCTTTTAATTTTATGGTGGAAGTAGGGCGTCTCCAAGCAGCATTATCTTGGCCGTAGCCTTTTATATGACTGTAGTCTTAATATGGTCGTAGCCTTCGGGTATATCACTTGGACTTGTTTTTCGATAACTTTTTCGAACTTGTCCAAAAAGTTAGTCCTCGAGTATATTGACCTTGACCTTTGTTTCAAGGGGATGCCTCTTTGAGGTATGAGTCTGAGTTTTTGATGACTCAGATATGTTGACTGTTGATGACAATCCCCGAGTATTTCGGGGTTGTATTTGTAATTTGGCTCTTGAGACATTTCTCGTAGGATTATAAGTGTAGAGCTCGTATAATAGTAGTCTTTATCGAGACACAACAGTGTTATTGATATAAACAAATGTGTACACGTTTTAATGTCGGGGATCGATTATTCTATATGGATAGGGGTCATCTGGTTGTTTGGCCTATTACAAAGTTCTCTTATCGAGGCCCTCTTAGGCATAGAGTATTTTACTAAAACTATAATCTCTGAAGGTGATGTCCTCCAGTATTCTAGGTTGATTAAAAAGAAGCTTCGGATAATGTTGAGTTTTTCTTAGGTAGCACATAGTTGTTGCCTCATTAAAAACCTTATCGATAAAACCCATTTGGGACAAAATCCGTTCTAAAGGAAAAAGAGTGCAACATATTCTTTAAAACCTAAGGCATTCATGTAAAAAAGGGTGTCTTCGAGATCGCGAGCCTTTGATAGCTTCAATCGAAATATCTGTAATAAGTTAGTTTTAAACTAAAATGGACAGAAGGACAAAGTCATATCTTAGCAGTAGTATCGTTTGAGTAGTGATACATTCCAATTGTTTGGCAGTTGCTCACCTTCCATAATGTTAAGTTTGTAAGATCCTTTACCAACAACTCCGAGGACTCAGTACGGTCCTTCCAAATTCAGGTCTAGTTTTCCTTTATTCGGGTCTCGAGTATTGAGCGTGACTTTCTATAGGACTAAGTCCCTAATTCCAAAGTGCCGAAGATTGATCCTTCTGTTGTAGTATATTTCGATCCTTTGCTTCTGTGCGGCCATCCGAACAAGTTCTTCCTCTCATTTTTACCTAAGAGCTCGAGGCTAGTGTTCATTGCCTCGTGATTTGATTCCTCTAATGCATGTCAAAACCTGGTGCTAGGTTCTCCGACCTCGATAGAGATTAGGGCCTCGGAGCCATACACCGGAGAAAATAGGCAGCCCGTGTGACGACCCAAAGGTTCATCACTGTAATTCTCCCTTTCCTTGCACTTCTAAGGCCTTTAAAACCTCTTATTTAGTTTCCTTGATAGGCATGCGCAATCCGGGCACAAAGCCGGAAGTTTTTATGTAAAAATATTTGAACTCTGTGTTAAAAACTATGAATTTTGATACTAATATTGCTATGGTTGACTTTGGTCAATGTTTTGGGTAAACGTACCCGGACCCATAATGTGACGGTCCCGGAGGGTCCGTAATGAAATTTGGGACCCGGTCGTATTCCCGGAATCGAAATCCGAGTTCCCAGGCCCGAGTATGGAGTTTTTCTGTGAAATTGTTTTTGAAAATGCTTAAGGAAAATTGGAAACGGGAATTGATCAAAAGTGATGGTATCGGGCTCGTATTTTGGTTCTGACGCCCTGTACAAGTCTTAAATAGGTGATAAACGCTATCTGTAAAGTTTGGTTGAAAATGGACGTCGTTTGACGTGTTTTGGACTAAAAGTGGAAAAGCTTGAAAGTTTTGAACTTGAAATGAAAATCATGAGTTTTGGAGGTTGATTCTTTGATTTAGATGTTATTTTGGCGATTTGATCGCACGAGTTAGTTCATAGGATGTTTTTGAGGTTGGGTGCATGTTTGGGTTGGAGCCCCGAGGGCTCGGGTGAGTTTCGGATAGGTGTTAGGCTCATTTTGCTGCATTTTTATCATCTGGTGTCTACAGGTTTCGCAATTGCGAAGCCTGTCTCGCAATTGCGAGCTCCTCCGTTGACTTGCTTCTTCGCAAATGCGAGAATGAAAATCGCAAATGCGATTCCCCCCTTCCTTAGCCAGTCTCCGCAAATGCCAAGTTCCATCTTGCAAATGCGAGTTTTCCCCAGTCCAACCCCAGTTCGCATTTGGGAACGTTCCCAGTTCGCAACTGCGAACTATTTCTAGCAATTGCGAGGTCCCCCTTTATTTTGCCCAGTTCTCAAATGCGAAATCAGTGTCGCATTTGCGACATCTGCAACCCTGCAACTGTTACATAAACGAATTCAGACCTTATTTTTCATATCTTTCCAAACCCAACCACCATAGGCGATTCCTCTCGAACCTTTTCGTCCCCAAACCAAATATAAGTCAATTTTTACTAGTTTTCTTCAATCTCTATCATATTCTAACATGATTTCATCCTTAAATCAAAGCTTTCAAGGTTAAAAATGGGGGATTTGGGGTAGAACCTAGGTTTTCATAAAATTGGGGATTTGGATCTCAATTTGGGGTCCGATTTCAAAATAAATCGCATATATGAACTCGTGGGGGAATGGCTAACCCGGTTTTGGTTTGAATCTCGAGTTTTGACCACGTGGGCCCATGGGCATTTTGGGAATTTCATTCTCATGCATCCAAATTGATTTAACTAGCATTATTTGATACATTTGAGTAAACTGTGGTTAGATTCGGCCGGTTTGAAGCTAATTCGAGGGGTTAAGCTATTCTAGAGGCGTGAGTTAAGTTGGAAGCCCTCGAGGTAAGTGTTCGATCTAACTTTGGCTTCAGGGAATAGGATTAGGTTGTTAATTGCTATGTGATATGTGGAGCCGGTGTATAGGTATGGTGATAGTTACCTATGCGTCCGAGCCGAGCATGACCGTGTTGTCATTTGTTATTAAAATTGTGAAAGAACTGAACAATTGGGATAAATTCTTGTTATAAGAGCTATGAAGTGAAAGATGAGAAGTAAATGAACTAGAGATGAGATGTTGGTGTGTTTCCCTTGCCGGGACTTGTTGTTATACTGTTTTCCTTGCCGGGACTTGTTGTTAAACGGTTTCCCTTGCCGGGACTTGTTGTTAAATTGTTTCCCTTGCCGGGACTTGTTGTTGCATTGTTCTCCCTTGCCGGGATGGCTAATCTTGTTGTTTACTCCTTTTCCCATTAATTGTGATTATTGTTTGGGTGAGGAGGAGCGATAAAGCACGATGGGTGATGCCGTGTACTTATTGATTTTTTCCACAAGATGGAGTGGTATATATTGATTTCCTCCACAAGATGGAGTGGTATTTATCGATTTCCTCCACCAGATGGAGTGGTATTTATCGATTTCCTCCACAAGATTGAGTGGTATTTATTGATTTCATCCACAAGATTGAGTGGTATATATCGATTTCCTCCACAAGATGGAGTGGTATTTATTGATTTCCTCCACAATATGGAGTGGTATATTTTAATTTCCTCCACAAGATGGACTGGTGCTATTGATTGGGGAGGACGAGAGGAAAAGCACGATGGGTGGTGCCGTGCAACGTGGTTTTATTGGTCTTACCTTACTGGTGTTCCTTATTCCGTTTTCCCTTTATTAGTTGTTGTTTCATTGGATTATCTTATTTAAATGATATCTATTCAGTTCCACCTCTTAATTGTAGAAGTTATAATTGAACTGCTATTCCCCCTAGCATGTCCCCTCCCTTTTTGTTGTTTAAATTCTTGTGTTCCTTTTCTGTTATCGTATATATCTGTACAGGTTGTTTGTGGTAGGTCCGTTAGCCTCGTCACTACTTCGTTGAGGTTAGGACGGACACTTACCAGCACATGGGGTCTGTTGTGCTGATACTATGCTTCTGTGCCTTTTTGTGCATAGGTCAGGACCCAGTCTACGGACCGCAGCTTTTGACCGGGAGTGATCCTTCAGTCCAGAGGCTCTAAGGTAGTTCGCAAGCGTTCGCGGGCCCCGGGTCTCCTCTAACTTTCCCTTTCAGATTGTTAAATTGTATCAAACAGACATACTATGTACTTCTTTCAGACTATTATTGTTAGCACTCTTTAGTTTTCGGTGAGCAGTGACACCAGATGCTGGGTAGAGATTGGTTGTTAGTTTTTCGCATATTGTTTTCCTTATTGTTATTAGACGTCTTCCGCATGTTTTATCTAATTATTTTAGCATTTAATTTGTTTTACATTTAAATTTTCTGGAAATGTTTATAAGGGTTGGCTTGCTAGCTTCGACAGTAGGCGCCATCACGACTCCGGATGGTGGGTAAATCTGGGTTGTGATAGCCCCCGTGCTAGACTTTGATGTCATTCGATATGCCCAAAGGACCTCGGGTCAAACTTATCTCCATTTCCCCCGTGCTAGATTTGTTTGCTATACCTCTTTATTTTATCTTCCTCGAGGAGCTCTGTCACCTTGCTTATGATGAATTATTTTCCATTGTCACTTACGATCTCGGCAAGTATCCCAAACCGACATATATTGTGGTCCCAGATGAAGTCAATAACTTCTTTTTCTCTAGCCTTTTTGAAGGCCTATGCTTCCACCCACATAGAAAAATAATCAGTCATAAATAAAATAAATTTTACTTTACCTGGGGCTATTGGTAGAGGACTAATAATGTCAATTCCCTATTTCATGAAAGGCCATGGATATGACCAAATGGAGTTATTCTCTGGGCTGATGGATCATCAGTGCAAATTATCGGAATTTATCGCACTTTTTGAAGAATTCCTTAGCATAATTTTCCATTGTATCCCAATAGTAACCTGCTCTGAGAACTTTGCGAACCAAGGACTCAGCGCCAGAGTGATTTCCACAAGTACCTTCAAAGATTTCCCGAAATACATAATTGGCGTCCCCCCTCTCCAAACATACTGCCAACGGTCCATGAAATTCTTCTGTATATAGTATTCCATCCCTATCCATGGCAAACCTAGCAGCTTTTGGTTCATAGAGCCCTAGATTCTTTGTGATCCGATAAGAGCTTTCCATTCTTTAAATAGTCCATGTACTTATTCCTCCAGTCCCAAGTCAAACTTGTTAAGTTTATCTTAGCATGACCCTCTTCAGCCACAGACCTCGATAGCTGGACGACAGTCCTCGGGACGATGTCATTTGCATTGACTAAGGATCCCAAATTAGCTAGTGCATCGACTTTACTATTTTACTCTCGAGTCACATGATCTAGGGTCCATTCCTTAAAGCGATGCAATGTTACCTGTTGTTTATCTAAGTATATTTGCATCCTATCTTCTCGAACCTCGAAACTCTTGTATACTTGGCTCACCACCAATAGAGAGTCGCATTTGGCGTTGACCTACGCTCCCAAGATATTAGCCAGCTCGAGACCTGTAATCATGGCCTCATACTCGGGCTCATTGTTAGTCAATCTAGATTTTTTGATAGATTGCCTAATGGTATCACCCGTGGGTGGCTTCATAATAATGCCAAGCCTGGACCTCTTCATATTTGAGGCACCGTCAGTGAAAAGGGTCCATACCCCAGATATTATACCTGAGCTTAGCAGGAGTTCTTTCTCCACTTCGGGTACGAGAATCATCATAAAATCATCCATGAAATCAGCTAGGATTTGAGACTTGATGACCATTTGGGGTTGATATTCGATATCGTACCCGCTAAGTTCGATGGCCCATTTGGCCAATCGGCCCGATAGCTATGGCTTATGCAAAATATTTCAGAGAGGATAAGAGGTTAATACACATGTGGGATGACATTGAAAATATGGCTTTAATTTCCTAGATGCGCTGATTAATGCAAGTGCCAATTTTTCTAAGTGAGGGAATCTATTTTCAGCGTCGGCAAGAGTTCGACTTACATAATAAACAGGGAACTGCATACCTTTCTCTTCTCGAAATAGTATCCCACTTACCGCTATCTCGGATACTGCCAAATATAGGTAAAAAATTTCATCTGCCTTGGGGGTGTGCAACAAAGGGGACTCGATATATATATCGCTTTAATTGTTCTAAGTCCTACTAACATTCCGGGGTCCAAGCGTAATCCTTTTTTTCTTTTTTAGCAAGGAAAAGAACCGATTACTGAGATCTGATGACCTCGAAATGAATCGGCCCAAAGCAGTTATTCGGCCTGTGAACCTTTGCACGGAATTTACACTATCCATGATCGTGATATTCTTGATGTTCTGATCTTATCGGGATTGATTTTGATGCTCCTATTTGAAACCATAAAGCCGAGGAACTTGTCCGAGCAAACTTCAAAGGTACATTTCTTCAAGTTAAGCTTCATTTATATTTCCTCAAAATTGCATGGTTTCCTACAAATAAACTAAATGGACCTTTGCGTGCAGGGACTTAACCAATATATCATCAATATAAACTTCCATTGTTTTACCTATTTTTTCTTCGAACATTTTGTTAACTAGGCGTTGGTATGTAGCTCATATATTTTTTTAGCCTGAAAGGCACTACATTATAACAACAAGACCCAAATTTAGTAATAAACAAAGTCTTTTCCCGGTCCCCTGGGTTCATCTGAATCTGATTGTACCCGGAGTAGGCATCGAGAAAAGTTAGCTCTCGTTGCCAACCGTGACATCGATCATAAGGTCGATGTTAGAAAGTGGGAAAGAATCATTTGGACATTCTTTGTTCAAGTCCTTATAGTCTACACACATTCTACGTTTGTTTAGTTTTTTGGGAACTACAACTACATTGGCTAACTATTTGGGGTACTTTACCTTCCATATAGATCCTATTTTAAGAAGTTTGTGTTGGAAATCATGTATATCTATGATATGTGCGCTTTGGTTGTATGAGCATGATTTTCAGGTATAGGTTTTGATGAATGACAAACAATGAAGTCAAGTGTCAAACAACGATATAATATGACAATCAATCAAATGGCGAGAAGCATACTGATGACAGAATTGCATGAACGAGCCAAAGAGTTCAAGACCAAAGACCCAAGACGTAGGTCGTTTGGTAGAACCAATGTAAGGACAACGTTTAAGTTATCTTATCCTTTGGCTCAACATTAGGTCATCATAAACATGCATAAAATATTTTATTAAATCATATTTATCATAAACATGCATCTTTTTGTTAAAACAAAATGATGTTGAAGGTTTTAAACATGTCTTTTAAATCTGGACCTCAACAATCGATTATTTGAATCCTACAATCGGTTGTATTAAGACAGTGTGATCTGAAGTTATTCAAAATAGCAAACAATCGATTGTCTACTTTTAACAATCGATTATTTTGAGACAGTGTGCAACCGAAGTTTTTAAAGATCTAAACAATCGATTGTTTTTGTCATACAATCGATTATATTCATAAACAATCGATTGTCATTTTCACACAATCGATTGACCGTTCCCACAGAATCCTAAATTGATTTTTGAACGTTGAATACAATCGATTATTTACTCCATACAATCGATTGTTTAGCCTAAAATCAGGAATCTGTCTTTTGAACGTTGGTCAAACAATCGATTATCTACTCCAAACAATCGATTGTTTGAGTACAGAATCAGGGATTTTATTTGTCAATTAAGCAACGGTCAGCACCACTTTTTCACCTATAAAAAGAGGTCTTTTGAGCTGATTTTAAACACACAACTCCTCCATACATTGTTATACATATTGATCATTTTCAAGCATTATTTTAGAGCTTTTGTTGAGCCATTTGATAGACAACTTTGTATTGTTCATAGAGCTTATTGTGTATCTCTTTATCCACTCTATTGAGAGAGTATTTGTTGTAAAAGAGGATTGTCTGAGAAGAACATATCTTCTCATTTGTCGGGTTTGCTAAGTACCCAAAGTCTTAGTGGTTGAAGTCTTGGGGTGAGGTATCCTCAAGCAAGGGAAGTCTTAAGGTGTGGTATCCTTGAGCAACTGTAACGGTTTGTTAAGCACCCGTAAGCTTGACGAAGATAGTGGAAATCTCGAGAGAGTCTCTCGGGGACTAGACTAGCCACAGGTTGTGGTGTACCAGGATACATCGGTGCATTAGTTCCTTATTATTTACTTATCGCACTTATTTCATTCATGCAATTTTTAAATTCCGCAAGTTTACTCTGAAAGCCTTAACCGGTTGAGAGAAATATATATTTTCTGTTGAGAATATTAAACGCAGGAACGATGGATGAAGGACAGTCCACCACTTGCCCTCCACTATTTGACGGAACAAACTATACATATTGGAAAGAGCGGATGAGCATCTTCCTCAAAGCAAACAGTTTTCGTTTGTGGCAAATCATCAAAAACGGTGAACCAATGCCAACAAAGAAAGTTCGAGAGACCACGGTTCCAAAGAAGGAAGATGAATATGATGCCGAGGATATCAAGAAAGTTGAAAATAATGCAAGGGCCATCCATGTATTATATTGTGCGGTGAATCCAGATGATTATCGAAAAATCTCTTGCTGCACAACCGCCAAGGAGATGTGGGATAAGCTCGAGATCATTTATGAAGGTACGCCTCAAGTCCGAGAAGCCAAAATTGATTTTCTAACACATAAATATGAAATCTTTAAAATGGAGAAGGAACCCATTGGTGTTATGTTTGAACGAATTTTAAGAATCGTCAACGATCTCCATGCTCTCGGGAAAGTTTACACGAACAAAGATCTTGTTCGAAAAGTCCTACGGAGTCTCACTCCCGAATGGCGCTCCAAAGCCAATGCCATCCAAGAGTCGATGGAATTCATGGATATCACAATTGATGGACTAAGAGGTAACCTCGAAACTTATGATAGCACAATTCTTAATCCTTATCTTAGAAGCAATTCGAATTTCGCCTTCAAAGCCTCATCCTCTAAAGAGAAGAGGTAAGTGATTCGGAAAGGGATGATGATAATATTCCCAGTGATAAAATTAAAAAGTTTTGTAAGTCTATGAAAAAAGACAAGAAAAAGAAGAAACACCATAGGCGCTTATCACGGGATTCGGACAGCTCAGGCGATGAAACCGCCGCATTGTGTCTCATGGCTAACGAAGGAGAAGAGGTAAGTACATCTAACTCTCACTCGTTTGAAGAATTACAAAATGCCTATGATGAATTGTATGGTGAATTTGTTAATGCTTCCAAAACTATCATAGAATTGAAGAAAACACTTTCTTTGCAGAAAACACTTTCTTTGCAAGAAACAGATTTTCAGAAAACACTTTCTTTACAAGAAAAAGAGTTTGAAAAATCCTCTTCTT
This sequence comes from Nicotiana benthamiana, assembly GCA_034376525.1. Lineage (NCBI taxonomy): Eukaryota > Viridiplantae > Streptophyta > Magnoliopsida > Solanales > Solanaceae > Nicotiana > Nicotiana benthamiana. Next base: position 90,572,226 of record CM067332.1, on the reverse strand, counting down.
TGAAAGAAATAGATTTTGAAAAACTGACTAATGAAAATGATGTTCTTAAAAATAAAATTGAAGTTTTAGAAAAAGAAATAATTTTTTGAAAAATGACATTGTTGATTTTAAAAATAAAATCAAGGAATTGAATGAAGCCTCTTCTATTAATAAATGTTCCAATTGTCAATAAGAAACTGAATATGTTTTTTCCTGAGTTCGAGGGTCAATCCCGTTACCAGGTATACCTTTCTCTCGGGCATGTATTCGTTCAAAATGACCTCTTCCAACTCCTCGATTGTTGATTTGGATACATCAGATTCTTCGGGAATGACGAAGGTTCGGGGAGTAAGGAAATCCTTATCTTCGTCTTCGATTACCTCTTGCTCCGATTCTATCGAGGCTGGAGGCAGTGATTGCTATTTGGCCACCTATTTACTTCCAATGCTCGATTTTTCGACGTTGAAGGCTCTGGTATTAGCACCACTTCCTCGATCGCAAATATATCCTTTGCATCATGTTTCTCTCTATATATTATTTTCACTCCTTCCTCTATTGGAAACTTCATCATCTGGTGAAGAGTTGAAGGCACTGCCCTCATATTGTGTATCCATGGTCTCCCGAGGAGCGTGTTGTACCTCATGTTACCTTCGATGATATGAAATTTTGTATCTTGTATGATTCCGGCTACGTTTACTGGCATGTAATCTCTCCCTTTGTTGTTTTTCTTTCCATGTTGATGCCATTTAGGACTTGGCATGCAGGTACAATTTGATCTTGCAGGCCGAGTTATTCCATGACTCTCAATCTGATTATGTTTTTTGAGCTACCTAGACCCACAAAAACATGTTTCATTTGAATTTTGTTCAAAAGGATAGAGATTACCAGGGTGTCATTGTGAGGCTGATATATCCCTAAGCTTCCTCATCACAGAATGATAAGACGTACTCGAGCACTTAGCTCCAAGTCCATTTTTCTCTGGAGATTGATACTTTGGTGCGCTTGAATACAAGTCGTTAAAGGACATCGACTCCGCCGATGATTATGTGGATCACATGTTGTGGTTCTCATTGCTCATTGTTCCTTGCATCTTTCTCCCTAAAGTGATTCTTAGTTTGATCACTTAGGAATTCTTGAAAGTGGCCCTTGTGGAACAACCGAGCCATGTCTTCCCTTAGCTACCTGCAGTCTTCGGTTCTATGACCATGTGTGCCATGATACTTGCACATTATGTTCGGGTTTCTTTGAGAAAGATAGGTTTATATAGGCCTGGGCCACTTGGTGTCTTTGATTCTCCCAATAGCTGAGATAATCCCCGACACATCGATGATGTACTCTGATAATCGAGGATCCTCAGCGAGGTCGGTATGCTTATCGAACCCTTTTTTACTCACGAGTCCCTGAGAACTTTGTCCTAGCACATTTTGGGGGGTGTTGCCACCCGAGTCGTTGCTTCTCTAATCGACGTATGGCTAATACCTTTCCTCGTTTGATGTTGATTCCTGATCTGTATCCCTCGGGGTCTTAACTGTGAATCTTTTAGGATGAATTGAACACGAGAAGGCTCCTAACTGGTCATCTTTGACCTTGATTTTTGACTGGTAACTATTATGCACATCCGACCATGTCACAGCTGGATGCTCAATCAAGTTCTGCTTTAATTATTGAGATTTAATCGAGATCCTTTCATTCAAACCCTGCATAAAAGCTTGTACTATCCAGTCATCTAAGACATATGGTAACCCTCTTGCTCAAGATTTTTAACCACCTTTTCTTTCTCCATCGAGAGATCATATTGCGGAGGTTGAGTGAAGGAGTATGGGGTCACATATGTAATTTCTAGTTTAAACTATCTGGAACCTAGACACGAATTCCCTTAACATCTCGTCATTCTATTTTACCTTGAAGTCATCTAATTTTCTCATGGATGCCTTTATGGTCCCGGCACGTGCTTTCACGAAGGCGTCTGCTAACAAAGCAAAAGAATCTATAGAGTTAGGAGCTAATTTGTGATACCAAATTATAGCTCCTTTCGATAGTATTTTCCCAAATTGTTTCAACAAAACTGACTCGGTTTTATCATCACTCAAATCATGTCCTTTGAACCCACAAGTGTATGAAGTAATGTGCTCGTTAGGGTTAGTTGTCCCGTCATATTTGGGTATATTGGGCATGCGAAACTTCTTGGTAATGGGCATTAGATCCGCACTTGGGAAAAATAGTTATTGTGTGAACTTTTTGGCATCTAAACATTTCAAGACTAGAGGTGCCCCCGGTATTTGATAAACACGGGAGTTGTAAGTCTCCACCTTTTTGTCATATTCTTCAATCTTCTTTTCTCCGGACTCAATGGTCTTGGTGAGTTCTTCGAGCATCCTCATAATGGTGGGGTCAGTCCCCGAGTTATATATGTTCGACCTCTCCGGTGCTGGTTCAACATGCTGAGTATTTTCATGTTCAGCTACGCTCGGAGTCCTATTCTAACTCTGAAGTTGAGCGATGGCGATTCGCTGCGCTCCTTGGCCATCAGATCAGGCTTCCTTGTGTTCATTTCCTTCGAGGTCTGTGCCTGAATTCACGTTTAGAGCATTATGTGAACTGACATCAACTGGCTCTATATTTGGCACATCCTCATGATTTATTGGTAGTACATTGTGACGATCCAGTCGGTCGTCTTAGTAATTGACGACTCGATCCCCTATTAACTACTTTCCTCAAGTTTATTTCTACTAATATGGTTTGTCAGGACTTTCGGTTTTGTGTTTCAAAGAGTTTTGGGACACTTAGTCCCTAAATGAGAGCTTAAGTGTTGGAAAGTTGTCCATATTTGGAACAGTATGAAGATGTCCTCATAATGGAAATCTGGCAGTTTCGTTAACTTTGTTAGGTGATTTCGAGGTTAGGAGCGTGTTCGGATTGTATTTTGGAGGTCCATAGCTAATTTACGCTTGAAATGTCGAAGTTTGAATTTTAGAAGTTTCCAATCCAATAGTGAGATTTTGACTTGAGGGTAGGAATGAAATTCCAAGAGTTGAAGTAGCTTCTTTATGCTATTTGGGATGTATGTGCAAAATTTCATGTCATTCGGACGTGGTTTGGTTGTGTTTTTTATCAAAAGCGTGTTTTGGAAGTTTTTAGAAAATTTAAGCTTGAATTCGATGTGAATTGGTGGATTTGATGTTGTTTGAGGCGTTTAGATGATTGGAACAAGTTTGAATAAAGTTTTAAGATGTTTTGGTAATTTTAGTTGAGATCTCGGGGGCCTTGGGTGAAGTTCGGGTGTTCAATCGGGCTATTCTTGGAATTGGAATGTTGCAGAAAAACAGTTCAGGTGTTGCAGACATTTAAGCCTTCGCGATCGCGAGGGGTATGTCGCTTTTGCATAGAAGGATCTTGGAATGGCCAGAGTTCAGTCTTCACATTTGCGTTAGAGGGCTCGCCTTTGCGAAAGGCTGGGATCTGATGCTTCGCGTTCGTGGAAGGTCGTTCGCATTCGTGTATAAGGATATAGGTTCAGGAGCAGTTGTTCTTTGCGTTCGCACACGTGGGACTGCATTTGCATAGGTATATAATTCTAGTGCATCACATTCATGGGGAGTAGGTCGTGTTCGCATAAGGTTGATTTTGGGAAATTAAAAGTTGCGTTTCGCGTTCGAGAGGCTGAGGTCACGAATGCGATGAAGAGAGGTCAAAACTCGGCAGAAAGTTTATAAGTTATTTCATTCGCGATTTTGAGTCATTTTTCCTTCATAGCTGAGCAATGTGATAGTTTTTTGAAGTGGATTGAAGAAGGATTCAAGGGGAATCACTTGAAGGTAACACTTTTTACTTCATAACTTATTTTTTTATGTGATTAACTACCTAATTAATTGTGAGAAATTTAGGGAAAATGGGTAATTAGAGTTTGAGTTTAAGAGGCTTTAAAATGAAGATTTGAGGGGTCATTTGGACTCTAATTTTTATGTTCTTATTATGCATAGAGTCGTGAGAGTATGAGGTTTCTGAAAATACAAATTTCACCCAATTTCGAGACGTTGGCTTGAGGGACGTTTTGGTCATTTTACCCAATTTCACGTCTTAGCCTTGAATTAAATTGTAGAATCAGTTGTTTGAGATGTTATTTATGATATTGTAATTGAATTCAATAAATTTGGGCCATTTAGAGTCGGATACTCGTGGTAAAGGCATGATTTATAGTTGATTTTGAGCCGTTTCGATGTAAGTAGGTTGTCTAACCATGTGGGAAACTTTTCCCCTTAGGATATGATATTTGGTAATTGAATTACCTTGTGCTCGAGGTGATGAGCACGTACTTGTGTAAATTATTGGAAATTTGGTTTTTCTTAAAGTACTTGTTAGCATGTTTTTCTTCCTGCTTTATTCCACTTACAAATTTAGCATGTTGCTAGTTAGAAGAGCATGTTTAGTTGACTTAAATTGCCTATTTCCTTAAATTTCCTTGTTTGCATTATGTGAAGCATGTTAGGCTAGGACTACTTGTAGCCTTGCTCTAAAATTTCATTCTTTGAAAATCTTCTTGTTGTTGCTATGTATTTCCATTGGGACTACAGATGTGGGATTCCGGTAGATCTCCCTTGTCTGTTTACTTTGGGACTACGGGTTAGACTCCCTGTAGACCCCCTGTACATTTACTTTGGGACTGTAGGTTAGATTTCCGATAGATTCCCCGGTACAGTTATATGGAACATGTGCATTTTGTGTGCTAGACATGTTTCAGCCTAAGAATATAAAAAAAATTGACAAGAAAAGTGTAAAAATAGCGCGTGTAATGAGAAACAAAAAAGAAATAATCACTATTATCTTTAGCCCCGCGGTGGACGCCAAACTGTTTACCTCGAAAATACGAGTGGCAATTAAATTTGATTTGTGGTTTTAAAGATATGTGCTTTAGTTCGATACCAACTAATAATCAAGAAATATGATGTTGAAGTGAAAGAATGGTGACCTCGAGCTTAGTGGCCTCGAGCTAGGCATAGGATAAGAGCAATAAAGCAATAAAAGTAAAGTAGATAAGAACAATAGAGCTAAGGATAATTTTGATGAACAATATACAAAATAGAGAGTATATTCTTTGCTCAATGATTAGATGATCTTACAAATGATTGGAGTCCTCTTTATATAATAGGGGAACCCTAAAAAATATTTTTATTTACAGTAAGGAATAGTCTTGGTACAACTGTCTAACCACCTAGTACGGAGTTGTACTATCCTATTTTGGGATTTGCACTATAATCTTGGGGACGTGGCAGGAATCTAGCTCATTCTGTTATAAATTCATAATGGTACTATTCTTAGGTCGAGCATACTCCACCTTGGTACCACCTCGATACGTATCGTGCTCTGTCTTAGAGCTCGAACTCGACCTTGGTGAACTTGGGCTCAAGACAACTTCTCGAGCCTATAGATCGGAGGCATACGATATCGATCATATACACATATAAATTGAAAAATCAGAAAAAACAGAGAAAAAGTATAGAAATATTTTATGGTTATTGGATGAATGCGACGTGACAAATTACGTATGAGAGATGAAGTTAATTTATTGGTTATAAATTTTTTCTTTCTCTGTATCTTTTTTCCTTTTTGGAATCTGTCATTTTGATATGCTATGTTATCGTTAATTTATTGTTTCTTAACTTAGCTTGTATGATAAATGTTTAGTGCATGTCTTCATCATAGAATATATTGTATCAAACTTTACCAAGATGGTAGTGTATGTCTACTCATTTCGTCATAATGGGTTTGATCGTTGCTTTTCACGCATATTATTGATTGGGATATTTTGATAATAACGAATAAGAATATCATTCACATGTACGTTTACTAATATTTTACTTTACTGTGCATGAAATAGAAGGGTAACAGCCCAGTTTCGTTAAACTTGCTGCTGTTAATTATGAGAAACAAATCATTCCTCCCTCCTAATTTATGTTGTATTAAAGAATTTGAACCTTTCATTATTAAAATAAAGTGCAAAAGATTTCCATGATAATATATAGAACGCCGACAAAGAGTTTAATTGTGAAAATAAGGCTGTATTTTTCGCGGTTCCGAACCGGAACCGGACCGAAACTGCGGCCCTGCCGGTTCTGCCGGTTCCGGCGGCCCGGTTCCGAAGGTTCCGGTTCTAGCGGTTCCCGGGAACCGTGGCGGGGCGGTTCTACCCGTTGGAACCGCCAGAACCGGAACCGGCTCGCGGTTTTGGACCGGTTCTCGCGGTTCCAAACGGTTCTGCCGGTTCCCTAACGGGCATTTTTCAAAAAAAAATAAAAATAAAAATTATTTCCAAACGGCTCTTTGCAAAAAGTAGCCGTTTGGAAGTTTAAAAATAGCCATTTGGCCCCCAAACTTTATATAATTACACTATTTCCCATTTCTCAACTATAAATACCCCCTCATTCTTTCATTTTTATTCACCAATTCATCAATATCTCTCAATCTCTCTCAAACTCTCTTTCAATCTTTCTAGTGCAAGTACTTTATTAATTGTTGCAAATTCGTGAAAAATTGTGAAGTTGTTGAATTGAAGTTTTCAAGTGTTCAAGTTCAACGATTTTCAATTTTCAAGAAGTTGTTCGTCAATCCGGTAAACTCGTTTCAACACTTACGTGCTAATAGTATTTTTTTGTGTTGTTAGATTGCTTAATTATAATTATTATGGCATTTTCGTTAAAAAAATGTTCGGTAAAAGAAAAGCTAAAACCGGTGAAAGTAGTGGCCAAAATACTACCCCTCCCCCGGCTCCCCGACCTAGAAAAGATAAGCAAGTTCAAAGTAGTAGCCAACCTAGAAATCTTAATGAACCCTTTGGAATCCTTGATAGTGATCACCCTTGTTTTCAATTTAGCGATATTGATTTTCTACATGATGTAGCAGTAGGTGATAGAATAGACGATGATATTATGAATGCTCTTTATCCTAATGCACATATATTAGAGGGAAATGAGGATGATGATGATGATGATGAAACTCAAGCTCCAGTAGATTTAGATGATACACCTACTAGTCCTGCTCATAACTTAGGTAATGAACCGGCACACCCACCCGTACAAACTCCCACTTTTAGTAGACAACCTCCTAAACGTACAGAAACATCATTAGTTTGGCAATTTTTTATTCAACTAACAGAAGAAGATAAGGCTAAGTGTAAATCTTGTGAGAAATTACTTGTTCATAGGTATACTGGAGATCGTAGCGGCACCGGTAGTTTAGTTAAGCACATAAAATTACACCCTAGCGATAAGGCTAGATATTTGCAATTGAAAGCGCAACAAGAGGGGAGGACAAGTGCTGATTCTACAGTTAACCCAAGTACTGGTTCAAATCTAGTTCAACCAGGAATAAACACAGTCACCGGAGGTATATTATATTATGATCCAAATAAGGATCGTGAAGAATTAGCGAAAATGATTACTACTATGTGTTTGCCTTATTCTTTTGCTTCTAATCCTACATGGATTCATTATATTAGAAGAGTATTTAATCCTAGGTTGGCCTCGCGCAACAGTTAAGGCCGATATTTATAAATACAAGCATGAATATGAACAATACTTGCGCTACTTATTTACCCATATAACTAATCGTATATCTATTACAACTGATATTGGTAGAAGTAATAATGATTGTGATTATCTAACCGTAACCAGTCATTGGATAGATGAAGACTGGACAATGCAAAAACGCATAATTGCATATAGGATAATTAATTCACGGCACACGGGTAGGTTTATAGCGAACACTGTTTCAGATGTATGCAGATATTTTTGGTTTAGTGATAAAATAATGTCAATTTCTATGGATAACGCTTCTAGCGACACTAGTGCAATAGGTATGCTAACAAGAACACTTAATCCTGCTTTTACTAATATTTTCCATGTTAGATGTATTTGTCATATAATTGTTGGTGATGGTATGAGAATATTAAACTTAGAAATTGAAAAGGTTAAAATGGCTCTTAATTGGCTATTTTATTCAAACCGTAGGAGTAGACTTAGAGAATATTTTAAAAAGTGTGACGAATATGGCCTTAGAGAAAGAAAGGTTGCTAAACCTTGCCCGACTAGGTGGAATTACATGTACAAAAGTTTAGTAGTAGCGTACGAATATAGAAAGCCAATTAACGCTACGTATAATTCTCGGGATTGTGGTGAGGAAGATGATGAAATGCTAACTACACAAGATTGGACTAACATTAAAATTCTTTTAGATTTTTTAGAACATTTTCATGTGGCTACAAATGCTTTTTCTGGCCAATATTATCCAACTATTTCTAACTGTTTAGTTTATATTGCCGCACTTGCTAATTTGTTTGTTGATATTAGCGAGGGAGGAGACATTTATGAACTTGCAATAACTGAAATGAAAATGAAGTTTAAAAAATATTTTTTCCAATCCCTCCAATTTTTGGTGTGTCTGCTATGTTAAATCCAACTATGAAATTAGGAGGTCCTCACTTTTGGTATTCTACTATTTATCAATCTTTAGATCTTTCAGAAGTAGAAATTGCTACACCAGCTGATGCGAAAGCATCAATTAAAGTTAATGCTCAAACTGTTTATAATGCTTATAAACAGGCGTTAGAGCATGCTAGGCCTAATATTCCAACCCCTACTTCGTCTACATCACAATCATCAAAAAGAGCTGTTGCCTTAACAGCTCTTAAATCGTGGATGGAGTTCAGGGGTACTCAAGGTGATAATTTAGATGAAATTTCCCATCTAAATGAGCTTCAAGTTTATTTGCCACAGGGACTAGAGAAGGAGAATCCAGACGGCTCTTTCGACCTTTTGGAATGGCAGAAGACAAGGGAAAAGCATTTTCCCGTTCTTTCAAGGATGGCTCGGGATGTTCTGTCGATTCAAGCATCAGCTGTTGCATCGGAGAGTGCTTTTAGTCAAGCAAGACTACAAATAGATGATCACAGAGCGTCGATGCGGGACAGCTTGGAAAAATCAGTGCTTTTTCGAAATTGGATCCGCGCAGAAAGAAGGAATTTTGGCCTAGCAGAATCACAACCAGAAATAGATGAGGCGTATGAAGAAATGATAGTAGAACTTGCTCAGGAAGCAACTTCACCCGGAAGTGGTGATGAACAAACTTCATTTCCACCACTGCCAACACAACCACCTCCAAACCTTGAAGGTTTTATGAGATTTGTTAGAAATAATGCATAAATTATGATGTAACTTGTACATTGGCATGTCTTCTTTTAGTTTTTTTCCTTTTAATGGTGGTATTAGTACCATGTTGTGCTCATTCCATTAGGCGAAGGAAGACTAAGAAAGATATGCCATTTTGGTCAATAAATATGCTCTTTATCATATCCTTGAATATCTTTTGTCTCAATATTTCTTTGTCTTTACTTCTATATCAACCTTTGAATATTTATATAACATACAATATATAACATACAACACAATATACTAATGACAACATTCTTTTATCAATATATACTACTTATATACAATTTATACTAATTACTAACTACAACACAATATACACTACTTATATACAATATATACTACTTAAATACAATATATAATACTTATATACAAAATATACACTACTTATACACAATATATACTAATTACCAAACACAATATATACTATACTAATAACATAGTACACCACATAAATATATTCTACAAAATACTAATGACTACTATACAAGATATTGATTTAAAAAAAAATTCAGAACCGCCGGAACCGCCAGAACCGCCAGAACCGGAACCGGATGGTACCCGGAACCATCATGGGCCGGTTCCACCTTCAGAACCGCCAGAACCGGAACCGCAGACCCAAATAAACCCAGAACCAGAACCGGAGACAGCCTTATGGGAAAAGATGTATCATGTGTTCGACTCAAAAGATATTGGAATCTTTTCGAATAAATCAATTAAAGAAAATAAAAAGGTATATCTTAATCAGACATAATAAATTGCAGATTAAAAGAGCTAATAGTACAGATAGTATATAGAATGAAAGAGATATAATTGATCTTATTGAAATTCAACATTGTGGCTCACATTAATCGATGAGGGAGATAGCTTTACATGTTCTTCTGCATATTGCTTCTTTCCTATATGAAAATTACAAGAAGAGAGCTTGGGAGACAAAAGGGCAGGAGACCGCCCCCTACCGAGGGTTTTTCCTACTCTCTCTCTCTCTCTCTCTCTCTCTCTCTCTCTCTCTCTCTCTCTCTCTCTCTCTCTCTCTATATATATATATATATATATATATATATATATATATATATATATATATATATATATATATATATATATATTGTCATGGCATCCTTGCCATTTACTTGGTCCAACGCTCTCTCGCACCAAGTATGCCTTGGCCGTTCTTTTAGACATTGCTCCTTCCAACTCGACGGGTACTGAGAATGGGATGTAGAGTGGGATATGTTATCTTTTACTGCTTGGTCACTTGGGCGTGACGTTGGTTAGCTCCACTGTGACGGTCAGATTTTGACCAATACAATTAGTCCCTTCGTCTGTGGGAGTCGTCCCATGTCGGTTCCGACAGAGGAATCATGATTGCTACGAATCGAGAAAAATCCGACTTCTCATTCTATTGTTACATTACTTGGGTTTTAGGTGGAATGCCGGTGTTCTTTCGATACCCGTGGACCATTGCGGTTGTTTCGAAACCGAAACATCGTTTGGCATCAAAGCGTTATTTCTTGATAATCGCCATTATGACACATATTCTTGGGGAAATGAAACATTTTGTGCCCTATCATGTACGATTAGCAGCACTTGGATTTCATGCTCGGGGGATTTAAGTCTTTTATAAATAGAAGGAACTTATCATTCGATTGACACACTTCTTTGCCTATTAATCGAAAGAATTCTGCAGATATATTTCCTTCCCAATATTCCAAGTTTTTGTTTTCCCTTAGTTAACTGAAAGTTTTCATCCTCTCTTTATGTTGTCTTTTTGCCGCATCATCTGGACAAAATGACTGGTGATTCCTCTCGCACCGATCTCCCTGTCACAATTCCAGCACCAAAAAAGCTGCTCAGGCCACTGGAGGGGTAGATGCGGTGGAAGACAAAGAGGTCCCGTCGATAGTTGAGATTTTGCCTCGCCTTAGGAGAGAATCAACGGACTTCAGCAATCACGCCGGGGCGAATCCGGAGGTTTTCCCTTCTGTTATGAGAGAAGAAGACATTGCAGAGTTGAAAACTAGGTGGGGGATCTCCCGCTACGTCAAGATGCAACCGTCGATAGGAAATTACATAGTTCATTTTGACCGTCCTGGGTACTGCGTATTTTACGCTTACCTCTTCCTTATTGGATACACTTCTTCTCCCTCTCCTGGTGATAGACTTATGCTATTTTTATGAAGTATGACCCGCGCAACTTTCATTGTACCTGTACAAGATTTTCCTTATGTTACTTAAGTTTGTGGAACTCACCGGTCGTGAGATCACCTTGGATCACATGCTTAATATCTTCGCCCCTCAGCTCATTTGCAACCTGATTCATCACATGCGTCATCGGGGATCAAAGATTCTGGTGGTGAAAAAGAGTAATAGGGCTAACCGTCATTTTTATGAGAATTATTTCTATATGTGGACTGAGCACATTTTGGCGGGTCCGACAGGGTCCCTTGAGAAATAGAACTTTGTACGTAAGTCTCATGCTTTTAGTCGGAGATCTATCCAACCATTTTACATTTCAGTACTAAATCATGTTATGTCTTTACAGCTGAGAAATTGCCTCCTCCACCTGTCGAAAGTATCCATGAGTGGGTGAGTGCTATTCTCCCATATACGGCAAGGGTCCGCACGTGGGTAGCCTTCTATGACTAGTATTGGCGCAAGCCTTTGGTAAGATGTCATTTCTGTTCACTATTTTTCTCCTTTCCCTCTTTGTATTTAATTCCTCACGTGCTTCTCGTTGGTGTTAGGGAGGGTGCAGAGAGTGAGCGATCCTTCGTTAGCTTTCTGGCAGCCAACCTCATCTACTTGCTCTATCGATGTACCCACTCCCCGACATTCGTCGGGGGAAGCTTCAGTTGAGTCTGCAGCCGTGGCTACTCCTGCCAGGGTCGCTTCTCAGGCCAACGTTCCAACCCATGTCGTTCGCCCGACAGGTGAATCTCTGCCTACTTGGGAAGAAGATGGGCCATAAAAAATGGGAGTACAGTTCGAGACAACACCCCCAACAGTGATTCATCTAGACGACTCTCCTTCGACGGGATTTGGAGAGAGGGTTGTCATGGCTCCCCCCTACCCTCTCCCATAAGGATGGAGCTAGTTGTTGCCTCGGCTCAATCATAGGTTCCCACCATTGTCATTGATCAGCAACCTATCGAGGCGGAAGGCCATATTTCTAGGTCTGCTGTTGTAGTATCGTACGTACTCTCGTCCTCCATAGGTTGTTGTGCTTCCTCTTCAACTGATGAAAGAAGAAAAGGCGTTGTGGTCGATGATTACGAATCCAAATCGGACCTCGACCCTAATGATGTCAGGAAGTTTGAGGAGGGAATTACCCAATCGGTGGTTCGTGCGGGAGTCCCGTCCAATATTGTTGAGATCCCTTTGGATGTCAATCTCCTGGGGAACACGGAGGATCTGGTGCAGCAGTTCAACAGGCTATGCTCCACAACCGAGAATGCGGCCCTTCGGACCGTTCCCGATGCTTACTTGATAGATGAGGTAACCGCTATGGGATTAAGGGTATGTTACACTTTCTTTTCCTTTTCCCTCGTCTTTCTTGAAGATAGGATTCGAACCCGTCTTTTCATTTTTCAGAGGTATATAGTGGAGGTCGAGAGCATTCGTTTGGCTAATATTTGGGCCAAGATTTTCTTGAAGATGCAGGAGAAATATCATCGCTACCAAAACAAGTACCGCGAGATGCATGAGCGGCTGAGGGCAAACCCTGGTAATCCGGCTCTTGGTGAGGAGTTGGAGAAGAGGGACCAAAAGGCTATCCGCAGCAGGAGTATGCTTGAGGAGAAACTTCGAATAAAGGACAAGCAGCACAAGTTAGGCACTGTAGAGTGTGAGCATCTGCAGGAGAAATTGAGGCAAATGCAATCATAGATGGATCAGAACTTGACCAAAGTCGAGACGTTGAGTGCGGAGTGATGGGGAAATTGTGTGGGTGGGAAAATAAGGTTGCTGGGTTGGAGAGCATCGAGAGTGTTTGTGCACAACTTCAGCGAGGGCAGAGGCCCTGGAGAACACCATCCATGTCCTCTAATCCGAGCAAGAGTCAGAAAGAGCGACGACCACCCTTATGGATGCAAGGCTATAGGAGCGCATGAGCAAGATTGAGCGAGAGGCATCGGTTCTAGGAGAGCTTGACGCAGCACTGGAGGGAGAAAAAGAGCAACTATTGGCTCAAATTAAATCTTCCCCTACCATTATTCCCCTCCACCTACACGAGCTTTGGGTTTACGGTGAAGCCCAGCGGGATATATACAAGAGTTTGTGGGAAGCGGGTAATGTGACTGAGGCTGCAAATGAAAAGGAGCGGGAGAAAGCACTTTAGGCTCACGTCAATTTCAGATATGAAGCAGCTATTCCAGAAGCCAATGTGGGTGCGGACGGTGAAGGAGAACTTCCTGGAGATGACAGTGGAGAGGGTAGCGACGATGATGCAAAGTAGAGTGATAGTGATCTTAATCTATTTTTCGTTTGATGTTTTCTTCCCAATTTTTTATTCGTAGTCGATTGTCGTTGTTGCTTTCCTCTTTTTCCCCTCGTTGTTTTTTATATATATTGTTGACTTGGGCCTTTTATAATCTGCGAGCATTCACACGGAGACTTTGTATAAAGAAGAATTTCTTGCTGTTATTTATCTTGTATTCTACCCTTGTTTTCATTTTGCGTGATTTCACTGTGAGATACATTCCCCCATGGTGAGTCCCGGTATTTTTGCACTTTTTATTGTCCTTTGCCTTAGGAATATTTCTCATTTTCTCTTTGGCGATGGCTTACAGCCTTAAAGGATGTTTTCCGAAATATTAACCAGTCGTCGTTCAATCAAGATCGAACTCTTCTTTTTGGCTAAGGCCCTCAACCTTATAGGGTGTTGTTTCAAACTTATCAAAATAGTAACATGTTTTCGTACCATCGAGGTCGAACTCTTTTCTTTTACGAAGGACCTTGGCCTTAAAGAGTGTTATTTTGAACTTATCAAAATAGTAACTCGTCGTCATTCGATCGAGGTCGAACTCTTCTCTTTGGAAAAGTCCCTTGGCCTTAAATGGTGTTATTTCTACTTATCAAAATGTAAACACGTCTTCGTTGGATTGAGGTTGAACTCTTTTCTTTGGAAAAGGCCCTTGGCCTTTAAGGGCGTTATTTCGACTTATCGAAATGTTATCCCTTCTTCGTTCAATCGAGGTATAACTCTTTTCTTTGGTGAACGACCTTGGCCTTAAAGGTTTTTATTTTGACTTATCGAAATATTAACCCATCATCGTTCGATCGAGGGTCGAACTCTTCTCTTTGGTGAAGGCCCTTGGCCTTAAAGGATGTTATTTCGATTTATCTAAATGTTAACCCATCGTCATTAGACCGAGGGTCGAACCACTCTCTTTGGCGAAGGCCTTTGGCCTTAAAGGGTGTTATTTAGACTTATCTAAATTTTAACCTGTCATTGTTCAATCCAGGTCGAACTCTTCTCTTTGGCGAAGGCCCTTGGCCTTAAAGGGTGTTATTTTGACTTATTGAAATGTTAACTTGCCGTCGTTTGATCGAGTTTGAACTCTTCTCTTTAATGAAGGCCCTTGGACTAAGGCTGTGTTGAGTAACGGTTCCGAACCGGAACCGTGACCAGAACCGCGGTTCTGGCGGTTCTGCGGTTCTAAACGGTTCCGGTTATACGGTTCCGGATCCGCGGTTCCGTTTTCGCGGTTCCGGTCCGGTTCCACCCTTTAGAACCGTGAAACCGGAACCGGACCGGTTCCGGCGGTTCTAAACGGTTCCAAACGGTTCCAATATTTAAAAAAAAAATTTTTTTTTAAATTCGGACCGTTGGCGGAACCGTTTAGAACCGCCGGAACAGGTCCGGTTCCGGTTCTATCCGGTTCCCAACGGCCATATTTTTAAAAAAAAAATTTTTTTTAAATTCTGAAAATCAGAACGTTGGTATTGCAGAAATAGCCATTTGGCATTTGTAATATTTAGCCATTTGACCCCACAAATTTAATTTAACCCCAAACTTTATATAATTACACAAGTTCCCATTTCTCAACTATAAATACCCCCTCATTCTTTCGTTTTATTTCACCAATTCATCAATCTTACTCAATCTCTCTCAATCTCTCTCAAGCTCTCTTTCAATCTTTCTGTGCAAGTGCTTAATTTTTGTTGCAAATTCGTGAAATATTGTGAAGTTGTTGAATTGAAGTTTTCAAGTGTTCAATTACAACGATTTTCAATTTTCAAGAAGTTGTTCATCAATCCGGTAAACTCGTTTCAACTCTAACATGCTAAGAATATTTGTTGTGTGTTGTTATTTTCCTTAATTATAATTAGTATGGCATTTTCATTGAAAAAAATCTTCGGAAAAGGTACATCTAAATCCGGTGAAAGTAGTCGCCAAAATCCTACCCCTCCCCCGGCTCCCCGACCTAGAAAAGATAAACAAGTTCAAACTAGTAGCCAACCTAGAAATACTAATGAAAACTTAGGAATACTTGATAGTGATCACCCGTGTTTTCAATTTAGCGATGTTAATTTTCTACATGATATAGCAGTCCGTGATAGAATAGATGATGATATTATGAATTTGCTTTATCCTAATGCACCAATATCAGAGGGAAATGAGGGTGATGATGATGACGAAACCCAACCTCCGGTAGATTTAGATGATACACCTACTAGTCCTGCTCCTAATGACCCAGAACACCCACCCGTACAAACTCCCACTTTTAGTAGACAACCTCGGAAACGTACAGAAACTTCATTAGTTTGGCATTTTTTTATTCAACTAAGAGATAAAGATAGGGCTAAATGTAAAACTTGTGGTAAAGAACTTGTTCATAGGTATACGGGTGATCGTAGCGGAACAGGTAGTTTAGTTAAACATATATATATACATCCTAGCAATAAGGCTAGATATTTTCAAATGAAAGCGTAACAAGAGGGGAAGTCAAGTCCTGATACTACAATTAACCAAAGTACTGGTTCTAACATGGTTCAACCAGGAATAAACACTGTCACTGGAGGTATATTGTACTACGATCCTAATAAGGATCGTGAAGAATTAGCTAAAATGATTACTGTTATGTGTTTACCTTATTCTTTTGCTTCTAATCCTGCTTGGATTCAATATATTAGACGAGTATTTAATCCTACATATAAAGGTTGGCCTCGTGCCACAGTTAAGGCCGACATTTATAAATATAAGCATGAATATGAACAGTACTTGCGCTATTTATTTACTCATATAAGTAATCGTATGTCTATTACAACTGATATTGGTAGAAGTGGAAATGATTGTGATTATCTAACCGTGTCCAGTCATTGGATAGACGAAGACTGGACCATGCAAAAACGCATTATAGCATATAGAATAATTAATTCACGGCACACAGGTAAGTTTATTGCTAGCACTGTTTCTGATGTTTGTAGATATTTTTGTTTTAGTGATAGAATAATGTCAATTTCCATGGATAACGCTAGTAGCAACACAACTGCAATAGGTATTTTAACTAGAAAACTTAATCCTGCTTTTACAAATATTTTCCATGTTAGATGTATATGCCATATTTATCATTTAATTGTTGGAGATGGTATGAGAATTTTAAACATAGAAATTGAAAAAGTTAAATTCGCTCTTAATTGGCTTTTTTATTCAAACCGTAGAAGTAGACTTAGAGAATATTATAAAAAAATGTGACGAAAGTGGCCTTAGAGAAAGAAAGGTTCCTAAACCTTGTCCGACTAGGTGGAACTATATGTATGAAAGCTTAGTAGTGGCGTACGAATATAGAAACCCAATAACCGCTACTTATAATTCTAGGGATTGTGAGGATGAAGATAATGATATGCTAACTAATCAAGATTGGAATAACGTTAAGATTCTTTTAGATTTTTTAGAACATTTTAGTGTGGCTACAACTTCTTTATCTGGCCAATATTGTCCTATAATTTCAAACTGTTTAGTATATATTGCCGCACTTGCTAATTTATTTGCTGATTTTAACGAGGGAGTGGAAATTTATGAAAATGCAATATTTGAAATGAAAAAGAAATTTAAAAAATATTTTTTTCCAATCCCTCCTATTTTTGGTGTGGCTGCTTTGTTAAACCCTACTATGAAAGCAGGAGGTCCTAACTTTTGGTATAATAGTATTTATCAATGTTTAGATCTTTCACCAGAAGAAATGGCTACATTATCTTATGCGAAAGCATCAATTACAGTGAATGCTCAAACTGTTTATAATGCTTATAAACAGGCCTTAGAGCATGCTAGGCCTAATATTCCAACTCCTACTTCGTCCACGTCACAATCGTCTAAAAGAGTTGCTGGCTTAACAGCTCTTAAATCGTGGACGGAGTTCAGGGGTACTCAATGTGAGAATTTAGATGATATTTCCCATCTAAACGAACTTCAAGTTTATTTGTCGCAGGGGCTAGAGAATGATAATCCAGACGGATCTTTCGACCTTTTGGATTGGTGGAAGACAAGGGAAAAGCATTTTCCCGTTCTTGCAAGGATGGCTCGGGATGTTCTGTCCATTCAAGCGTCAACTGTTGCATCGGAGAGCGTATTTAGTCAAGCCAGACTACAAATAGGAGATCATAGAGCGTCGATGCGGGACAGCTTGGAAAAATCAGTGCTCTTCCGAGATTGGATAGGCTCTGAAAGAAGAAACTTTGGGTAGCTGAATCTCAACCCGAAATAGCTGAGTGCTATGAAGAAATGCTAGCAGAACTTGCTCAAGAATCATCTTCACCCGGAAGTGGTGATGAACAAGCTTCATTTCCACCACCGCCAACACAACCACCTCCAAACCTTGAAGGTTTTATGAGATTTGTTAGAAATAATACATAAATTATGATGTAACTTGTACATTGGCATGTCTTCTTTTAGTTTTTTTTCCTTTTAATGGTGGTATTAGTACCATGTTGTGCTCATTCCATTGGGGGAAGGAAGACTAAGAAAGATATGCCATTTTGGTCAATAAATATGCTTTTTATCATATACTTGAATATATTTGTCTCAATATTTCTTTGTCTTTACTTCTATATCAATCCTTGAATATAAAATATTTATATAACATATAATATATAACATACAACACATAATACTATTAATACTAACTACTACACAATATACATTATTTATATACAATATATACTACTTTACTACAACATATACTACTTATATACAAAATATACAATACTTATTTTGAATATATACTAATTTCCAAACACAATATATGCTATAGTAAGAACATAGTACACCATATAAAAATATATTCTACAATATACTAATCACTACTATACAAGATATTTAAATAAAATAAAAAAATAAAAAAAAAAGGTCGGAACCGCCGGGAACCGCCAGACCCGCGGTTCCGGAACCGCCAGAACCGGAACCGGGTGGTTCCGGAACCGTATGGTTCCGGCTCCGGAACCGCCAGAACCGGGAATCGCCAGAACCGGAACCGTTTACCCAAATAGACCCAGAATCGGAACCGGATACAGCCTTACCTTGGACTTAAAAGATTTTATTTTGACTTATCGAAATGTTAACTCGGTGTCGTCCGATCGAGATCGAAATCTTCTCTTTAGCGAAGGCCCTTGGCCTTAAAGGATGGTATTTCAAACTTATCAAAACAGTAACCCGTTGTCGTTTGATCGAGGTCGAACTCTTTTCTTTGGCGAAGTCCCTTGGCGTTAAAGGGTGTTATTTCGACTTATCAAAATGTTAACACGTCGTCGTTTGATCGAGGTGGAACTCTTTTCTTTGGCGAAGGCCCTTGGACTTAAAGGGTGTTATTTCGACTTATCGAAATGTTAACCCGTCGTCATTTGATCGAGGTCAAACTCTTCTCTTTGGTGAAGGCCATTGGCCTTAAAAGGTGGTATTTCTAACTTATCGAAATAGTAATCTGTCGTCTTTCGATCGAGGTCAAAGTCTACTCTTTGGAGAAGGTACGTGGCCTTGAAGGGTGTTATTTCGGCTTATCAAAATGTTAATCCGTCGTCGTTCGATTCAGGTCGAAATCTTCTCTTTGACGAAGTCCCTTGACCTTAAAGGGTGGTATTTCGAGCTTGTGATAACTTTGCATGGTTGACTTGAGGTCATCTTAGGCTTGGATTAGTCGACTTTGTATTTCCCTACGTTTGCTTGCCATGAAAGATTGTGGAATTTCTATTTGATTGGGCCTAGCATAAAGGATTCACTTCGTATGTCCCTATGCAAAGCTACATCATCAATAAAGGTTCTAGACATGATAAGTATGGTTATATGTTATTGAACTATAACTCGGGGCACCACAGTAGAGTAATCGACTATTAAATCAGACTTGTGATTAAAGAATTTCAAAAGTATTTTTAAAATACTTATCGAGTATCCCGCTTCTTGAGGAAATAGAATTGGATGCTAATATATTTTTAGAAACTTAATATACTCTTTTTCTCTATTATAGAATAGCTTTGTAGAGTCAAAAAAAAAGAGGCAAGGTTTAAAAATCTAGAGGTCACTAGACCAAATATATCATTTGAGGTGCTTAATTTGTGTTCGTTGAGAAGAACAATGGATTTATGCATATGATTATCGATAATAGATAAATGAAATAGAGTGCCAAAAAAAACTTTTGTCATACTCAAATTATGTAGACCTCAACTTATAGGGTGTTACCTCATACTTAAGATTTGTGATTGGGACTTCTTAAGTGGAAAATAGTATTTGATATTTTGAATACATGTTCATAAACATGTTATAGTTAGTAATTGTGACGGACTAGATAAACTAGGTATTCAAATCGTTCCGTAGCATTCTTTTTATTATAATCATTAGTGCACATGTGAATATTTTCGTAGTGAATAAGACCATGTGTAATACTTAAGGAGGGTCTTATGGGTATTAAGATAATATCGATTAATACTGGGGCTCTAGTTGTAAATTTTAATTCTTGTACTATTATATTTTAGGCCTTGTAATGTCTAATAAAAAGGTGATAGATCGATGATATAATGCTTGTTAAGGCTAGAGTACATGTGATATCATTATTGCCTTGGTTTGAGCAAGCAAAGTTTATCGGCGTGAGAGTCCAGGCCTTATTAGAGGGGTTAGTCATCATCTCCTAGAGGCGGCGCTTACTTGAAAATGAATAATTATAGAACACTATAGCTAAAGAGTTGAATGTGTATACAATCCTGGGGGTGATTTGAGGGGATTAGTACTCCAAGATATGCAATGTTTAATAACTCCAGGATCCATAAATATAGCTTGAAATTTGAGGATAAGAGCTAACAATGACAACGGGTAATACTAGATATCAAAAATATTGTTGTTTATTATTTAAATACAAATATTAGAGACTCAAGAAAGTACCATAAAGATGGTTAACCCTTAAAGAAAGTGAAAATATACCATTGTAGACTTCGTGGTAAGTGTATCATATTAGTAGAGAAAGTTATAATCCTAGTTGTAGTAATTGTGATAGGCTCATCGAGCACGCCTAAAATTCAGTCTAAATTACTTATACATCACATTATTCTATGAAGTGATATGTTAGAGGGATAGTGTAATATCACGAGATGCTTGTATCATCATACGTGATAAGAGTAAGAATGTATGAAATATTTTATTAAGGATGTATGGATATGTTGTAGTGCAATCGTACGTGAAATCATTATGTAGGGGCATATGGATGTGTTCCTGATGTACATAGGAACATTATGTAGGAGTATTTGGATGTGTTCCAAACAATACAGTACCTAAGAATGTGTTTTCCTATAGGATAGTGGTCGAGGTGCTTAGATGTGTTCCAGCACAAAGGAGTCATAAGGAAGGATGCATATCTAGATATTACATAGCGAGTGCAGTTATTTTTAGCCAAATTTATACATGATTTTAGTATTTAAACCGCTAAGTAAATATTACCATTTGAGGCTTTAAATGGATGCGTGAATCTTTACTGGCTGGTAGGTTGAAACCTAAAAAATCACAACTATTGAGTCCAAATTTGATCTAAAAAACTTTGGAAAAAGTTATAGTGATATGAGAACGGCTTCATAAAGTAAATAAAAATACTATAAAAATGATGCAGAGTTCATAAAAGGTGAATATTACTCTGAGGAATTTCCTTTAAAGAAGAGTTATGAGGTTCAATTAGAAAGATAATATATTCGTGATGTTATCAATAAGAGTCAGTCTGCTGATGTGGAGTTTGATGAAAATTAGAATTATGAAGGAGATCTCGTAGTTACTCTTGATAGGAAAGTGAGACAATTGAGATCGAAAAGGATTGCCTTAATGAAAGTATTATGCGCCACCATCTAACAGAGGAAGCTACGTGGGAGTCCGAAGTAGATATGCCGAGTAAATATCCGCAGTTATTTGAGATATTAGGTATACTTCCTAATTCGTTCGAGGACGAACGCTCGTTTAAGTGGGGGAGAATATAATAATTAGAAATATATTTATACACTAAATAATTTTGAGATTTGGAAAATTAATTTTTTTTATAACTATTGGAGCAAATACTAAGATAGTGGAATAGTGTATTAGATAAGTAGCTAGTGGGCTAATTATATGTTGCAATTTAAAAGTAAAAATAAGTGACTCTAATTAGTATTTAAAAAGTTAATGAGTGGGTCAAGCCCATAACTTACTAGCTGGTCACATGACATGGTCTATATTTAAAGATTATATAGTTTAATAGGAAAAGAAGTAATTGAGGTTTTAGTCAAAATAAAAACAAAAAAATTAACGAATTAAATAGGGCTTTGGGATAGGGGATAAGCGGGCGGCATGAACAAATGCTAGAGGGGCATCGAAGTTTTCATTGATAATCATTTGAACACATAAGTTATAGAGCAAAGAAGTTGTGTGCTAATTCGTTGGCGGACGAGCTTCAGGTATATTAAGTATCTATGCATTATGATTGTGGTATATCAGCCAGTGAAGCTAGCAGTATATACTAGGGAAATTAATTACTTTGCCATGATTTAGTAAATATAATAATTAACTCAATGATAGGGAGCAATGATTATCATATAATTGGCTTTTAAGATTACACTTGTAAAATTGCAATTCTAATGTGATAGCTATTGCTAAAGACCCCATATTAATGTTGATTACACCAAATTGTTACAAATTTTTATTCTTAATTATAGAAAGATATTGACCGTCACTCCATGGCTATTACTAGTGAAATTCGAGTATTAATTCATAGAAGTGAGATTAAATATTGAGTTTAGATTGAAGATATTGCTTTATAAAAATCATAATTGAATATTGTATTTGAGAGTGAGATATTTGAATATACCTTTTTATTGCGGTATAATATATTAAGATTTCGCTTTAAGCTTGAAAGTTAGGGAGATTTAAATTTGATCATTACTAGTATAATTAATATTGTTAATTAATATTTTGGATAGATTAAGGACACTGGATGCCGTTTTATTGGTGTTTTTGACGTTGCAAGGTTAAAGAACTTCCCGTTAGCGAGATATGTGAGACTTTAAGCTTTGATACTTGCTTTTCTAAAATCTGGTTTGAAAGTATATTTTCTCTGTCTAGTCCATGTGTTGGGACAAGCTGCGCTTGGTAGAGTTGGTGGTCTTAGACTAGCTGCAAATATATTATTTTATTGAAGAAAAAAATATTATTTTATAAGTTATTTGATAGTGGTATGACTGTGCTCCATGAGGTGGAGTTTGATACGGCTGTGTGACATGATATTGAGTTTGATACGACTGTGCGCCATGAGGTTGAGTTTGATACAGTTGTGCGCCATAATATTAAGTTTGATATGGTTATGCGCCATGATGTTGAGTTTGATATGGTTGTGCGCCATGATGTTGAGTTTGATGCATGATGTTGAGTTTGATAAGGTTGTGCGTCATGATATCGGAGCATTGTGTATGCCTCTGTACATCACCCGAGCATTGTGTATGCTCTGTTACATATTTGAGGCATTGTGGTGCCATTTTGGACTCGTAGTGTGTTGATAAATTTCTTTCACTGCAATTATGATAAGTCCTTAGTGGGTATCCTTGTTGGTTATTCTTAATAACTCTGTTGATACACATATGTTGAGTTATTGTATAATTATCACATTTACTATATCATTTGTATTGTGGTGTGTTTGTATTTTTCAACACTTGTTCCAGAGGTATTTAAAGTGGTGAGTCGGGGATCTTACTGGGTTATATTTACGTATAACTCACTCCTTATCTGCATGTCTATCTAGATACCATTGATGAAGACGGAGCTAATAGTTGACGAGTTCGCTGGAGTTGATTTAGTTATTGAGGTGAGCCGTCGCATTGTTCGTGGAAGCTGCCAAAAGAATCTTTATCATTTATCTATGTGGTGTCTTTTGTAATTCTTTAGATGCTTCTTGGTCTAGTGTAGAATTTGGCTAGTGTTTAATTTAATAGTTTGAGATACCATTTGTGCATAATTAATTATCAAATTATTTGGATATTTATAATTAACCAAATATTGCAAATTAATGGTTAAGTATGAAAGTACGGTTCGCCTAGCAGGTGGTGTTAGCTGGGTGTCAGTCACATCTAGAGGGTAATTTGGGACGTGACAAACGTTATAGTATATTTGGTTTGGATGTTGTATTCCAAATTAGAATACTGGTAGGATGTTTTGTTAGAATATATTTAAATTGAATATTGTATCCCAAATAGAATATTGTAGCATGTTTAGTTTGAATATTTTGATATTGTATTCTTCATTAGAATTTTAGAGTAAGCTAGGTTTGGATTTTTCAAATTAGAATATTGTGGTATTATTAGTTTGAATAATATATTACAAATTAAAATATTATGGTCTGTTTAATTAGAATATTATATTCTAAATTATAATATATGGTAAGTGAGATTTGGATTGTATTCCAAAGTAGAATATCGTGATATGTTTTAGAATATATGAAGGTATACCATGTAATATTTTTGGAGTATTTAATGTAATTTTAAAACTTAAGTATATCATGAAAGTGAGTTTTATAAATGGATATATCACGTAACTTCCCCCAAAAACTCTTATACTTCAAGTTAATATTATTCGATTTCTTTTAAAAGGAAAATTTTTGAAATTGTGGTCGTAGATACGTTATAGTATTTGTATAGCTTTAAAGACTTCTTATTAGGAGTAAAATAAATAATTTAAAAATTAAATTATTCTTGTAATGTAAATATATCATTCTCTTTTTAGCAAATCAGTAAGAAAATATAACTGAAAACGGATAGCGGGAGAGAGTAACAACTTAACTTCTAGCATCCCTTCTTCTTTTCTTCTTTTTCAGCAGTAATGTGTACTGCTTTTGACATTTCAATTTTAGAGAATTAATTTTTATATACATAATTATATATAATTAATATATAATCTATATAATCGATTAGAAAAACAAATATTATATTTGGTAGCTATTTGTGTAATAATCCCTTTAATTTTTGGAATCCTTGGACTGAATATTGGTGGTGGGCTCCACAAATGAGCAACTTGCATCTTGGCTTCCAATATTTGCGGAAATCCATGCATGAACATATGGAGTGGAATGCTGATTAAGAAAGATATTTATGAATCGGTGAATGAGATGTCGATGAACTGCTGATACAACCACGAATTTAATTATTCAAATTAAAATAACATTACAAGATTTGAAAGAGTTACTCTCTCCGTTTTAATTTATTATACTTGGTTAATAGTACTCTCTCCGTTTCAATTTATGTGAATATGTTTGACTAAATATAGAGTTTACAAAAAATAAAAAATTTTAAAATTTGTGATCATAAACAAGTCAAAAAAAGGTCAAGAGTATTTGTGTGATTATAACAGCTTGTCATTAAGGGTAGAATTGTAAGTTTAAACTATGTTATTAATCTAAAATAGGTCATTCTTTTTTAAACGAACCAAAAAGGAAATAGGTTCATATAAATTGGAACATAACGATGGGTAATACTTTTTGGTAGGGGTGTACATAGACCGGGTTGGTTCGGATTTTACAATTACCAAACCAAACCAATTGTGTCGGGTTATTAAATTTAAAGACCAAACTAAACTAATAAATTCGAATTTTTCAATATCGGTTTTTCTCGGGTTTTTTCGGGTTTTCGGGTTTTTTCGAATTTTTTTCGGTAAAATCTTCATAGAACAAATATATAACGTATGCTCAAAATATTTCTTTAATCCTAGTAAGATACAACTATATAAAGTATTTTTCAAGAAAATAATACAAAATATGAGATATGTCATGACTCATGACATTATCGTAAAATATTCAACAATAAAAAATTATAAAATTATGTACTATAAATATTGCTCATTAAAAATTCATAATAAAAATAAACATAATCTAAAAGCATTAATTCATGCTAAACTAGATAGACTAATGAGGGAGTATTAATTATATGCCTAAAAGCTAAAGAAAAATAAAAATAGGTTATGTATTTTTATCTAAATTATTGCAAAATAAAAAATAGACATTTAATACATTCTCGTTCGTAATATTGAATTGAATGTCTTTTGTTAGCATTAGTATTGATTGCTAGCATTATTTAATTTACTAATATCAATGGCTATAAAACTTATTGGAGCATTCAAAAGTTCTAAATCAAACCTTGAAATAATACCTTAAAAGATAAAATTATGAAATTTTTTACGAAATATTTATAAATTATATTACAATAAGTATATTTATATATTAAATATATCTAAAATTGTTATATATGTAATGTCGGGTTGGTTTGGTTTCGGTTTGACTTTCTTTAGTTAAAACCAAACCAAACTAATTATGGTCGGGTTTTTTTTTCCAACACCAAACCATAGTCTGGTTTTTTTTTCCGGTTTGACTCAGATTATCGGGTTGGTGCGGTTTATCGATTTTCTTTGTACACCCCTACTTTTTTGAGTCCTTGGACTGAATATTTAGTGGTGGGCTCCGATAATGGAATCTGAGCAATATGACGATATTTTGGAAGAAGTTTTATTTTAAATCGCATACAACTGACATTGATTGTATAAGGCTCATTTTTATCGTACAAATTTATGGATCTCAATCTTACACTTTTAAATTCATAAAAATCTGAATTCATAAATTTATAAGATTAAAAAAAGCCTCTAACATCAATTGCATACGATACAAAATTAAAATTTTCATATTTGGAGTATGTTTTTCTAGATTCCAAAAGAGAACCAATAACATAGATCCACAAATGAGCAAGTCGCATCTCGATCCAACGATTGTGGAATGGAAAGTCTGATTAGGAAAGATATTTATGAATTAGTGAATGAGATGCTTATGAAGTAGTGATGCATTAAATAATTCAACACCGGAAAAGCGGTCCTTATTAACCTAAAGTTAAAGAGTTGTTATTTATTTAATATTCCATCCTTATCATATTATCAATCGTAATTATTAAAAATAATTTTATTAAATTATTTATCATTTTAATAATTCAAGAAAAATTAATTATGGATTCTTTTTTTATTTTTACCCTTAGTATGAAATTATTCTTGAAGACTATATAAACACCTCAATTTGTTCAAATATAATATTAAAAAATGAATAAGAGTTAACACCTCAATTTGTTCAAAAATAAAGGCCGAATGAGAAATTAATTTAAATTAGTGGACCGACAAACAGGTAAGTCTTCATCAAAATTGGGCCTGGCCCTAAGTATTGGATTTCTTTCAAAGAAATTGAGAGGCTTCAAATCAAAGCTAGAGTGAAAATCTTCTTGACATGGTACGTGATGAAATCCTAACGTATACCACAGTACAATATCCTTCTCTTTCATTCTGTCAAATAAAACAAATAAGATTCATTATCATAAGCTAATAACTTTTCCCTTCTTTTATACGCCAAACTAAATGATGGCGGTCCTTTTCTAACCAACTTAGATGACTTATTTATATCATTCGGTATAGCTTGATATAATAGTTATTAAGATAGTGATTTAGCTGCTTTTGATGTTAAACAGGTATTTTGGTGCACTAAGTTCCTGTTATGTGCGGAGTCCGGGGAAAAGTCGGACCACAAAGGTCTATTATGCAATTTTATCTTGCATTTATGCAAAAGGTTGTTTGCACAACTCGAACTTATGATCTCTTGATCACGCGGCAACAACTTTACCAGTTACGCCAAGGCTTCCAGTTCGCTTTTGATGTTAACTAGTCAAAAACTACTACCATATCTTTCATACCTGTTGGACCAAACAGCAAGCGTGTTTTCTCCTTTGCTCTGATAAACTAACAGCCCACCAGCCCATTGTTCAGATTGTGTAATGAATCCAAATAAAACACTTTAGCATTCATATCGAATTACTTGGAATAACAACATAAGCGGAAGAGTACCTGAATCCATAAGTGGAAATCTTTAGTCCTTCTTGAAGATTGTCCAAGGTGTGCCTTTGAGAAGCTCCTTGATCCTTCCTTTAAGATTGTCTTGAAGTTTTTGCTTTCACAAGAATATATCCAAGACCAAAAATTGAGGATTGATTTTCCACTTGATATGCAAGACCAAAATGCTCTCTAGTTTCAATGGGAGGAAGAAGAGAATGTCTTGCATTCTTATGGGAACCATAACCCCCCTCTTATAACATATGAGTTATGAAACTCATAAGTCATAAGCATGTAACCATGGTTACATGTATGTAACCTTAGTTAGCCCATCATTAACTAAGGTTACCCTTTTGGGTATCTACACATTAGTCCTACACTTTATATGACAATACATCGGCCCCCTTAACAATGCCCATAAGACCACCAATTTAGGCCAAACCAAAAGATAGCACATAACATATAATTAATCCGTATATTATTCATATTAGGGGTGTACAAAGAAAACCGACAAACCGCACCAACTCGATAATCCGAGTCAAGCCGAGAAAAAAAACCCGACTATGGTTTGGTTTGACTTGGTTTGGTGTTGGAAAAAAAAACCCGACCATAATTGGTTTGGTTTGGTTTTAACTAAAGAAAGTCAAACCGAAACCAAACCAACCCGACGTTACATATATAGAAATTTTAGATATATTTAATATATAAATATACTTATCGTAATGTAATTTATAAATATTTCTTAAAAAATTTCATCTTTTAAGGTATTATTTCAAAGTTGGACTTAGAACTTTTGAATGCTCCAATAAGTTTTATAGCCATTAATATTAGTAGATTAAATAATGCTAGTAATCAATACTAATGCTAACAAAAGATATTCAATTCAATATTACGAACGGGAATGTATTGAATGTCTAATTTTTGTTTTACAATAATTTAGATAAAATACATAACCTATTTTATTTTGCTTTAGCTTTTAGGCATATAATTAATACTCCCCTATTAGTCTATCTAGTTTAGCTTGAATTAGTGCTTTTAGATTATGTTTATTTTTATTATGGCTTTTTAATTAGCAATATTTATATTACATAATTTTATTGTCTTTATTGTTGAATATTTTAGGATAATGTCATGAGTCATGACATATGTCATATTTTATATTATTTTCTTGGAAAATTTTTCTTCAAAGTCCAGAATTTTAAAAAAGTAGTGCGTAGGTTTCTGGCCTCCTCTGCTTAAGTCGAAATGGAAAGAATACTTTTTTGGCAGATGCCCATGAGATACCACACAAAAGGTCAGAGGCCTTTTACGTAGTTGGCCAACTTTTCATTTTTTGATTCTTCTTCATACCAACTAAAGTCCGTAAGTGGCTTAATAATTGTTTCTTCTTCTTCTTCTTCTTCAAGTTGTTGTTTGGATATCCTCTTTCTCTTTGATTTGCTCTTTTTTTTTATCCTCCATTCTCTTTTGCTTTCTTTTGTCAATTATCTTCATCTTTTCTTCTGAAGGATGAATACTATCCAGGATAGTCATATACTCATCGAAAAGTAAATATGTTACTGCGCATCTTGATTTTGGATACCGTGGAAGGTGATAGCAATATTTTTTGCACAAGTAATATATGCTCACATCAATATGCTGCAAATTAACAACGATAAATGATAACATGTAAAATTACCACTATGAAGTTTAGAAAAAATACATTACACAACTACAAATAGCATGATAAAAACTTAAGCATATTCAGTTTGAAGTGTTAGGCTGAAGTTTTAGCAAATAAGCTAAAAATCTTCAGCAGTTTTATCATGACCCAAACCCGGTCGTGATGGCACCCAGCCCTAAAGCTAGGTAAGCCTGACCAACAATCGCTTCCAACGTAACATTTAAGTCTCAAAGAATTTAACAAAATAATAATCCAAGAATATTAATAAGGTAGTATAGGTAAATACGGAAATCGAAGACACACCCATACGATCTGGGGGTCACGAGTCTAGAGCCTCTAAAAAAAACTGAGTAATAATAATAGAACCTAAATACTAAAACCAAAATATCCGGGAAAATATATAATGATAATCATATGAAGAAAAAAATAAAGAGAAGCCAGGTCCTGCGAACGTCGTGCAGCTACCTCAATGACTCTGAAATATCTTCGGAGACTGCAAGAATCAACTAAGCCTCCGGTGTACCTGAATCTGCATACAAGGTATAGGGATTAGGGTTGAGTACTACCGACTCAGTGAATAATAAGTATAGAAAATGACTAAAAGCAGGAAATCCACAAAGTACACAACGCAAAGCTATAACTAAAATCCTATAACTTCGCTACGTGCTAACAGCATAACAATATCACAACAACAACCAAGTATCAGATAAAGATGCAATGCAATGCACATGAATTCGCTGCGGAACATGCAGCCGATCCATTTAACGTCAACGGCGCTCACTGGGGGTGTGTACAGACTCCGGAAGGGCTCCTTCAGCCCAAGCGCAATATCAATATATATATTCGACGCGGATCGTGCAGCCCAACCCAAGCTCAGTCCACAATATACATATGAGTCACAAAAACAGATTCAATTTAAATTCCCGTTTTTTCAATTATTACGGTGAATATAATTTTATTAATCAATTTCAAAAATAAGGTGACTTAGCATTTCATTTCGGTGATTAAACACAAGACTGAGATCCATGATTATGCAATCATGATATCACGCAGATATTTACCTTAGACGGGTACTACATATCGGCTCAAGGCTCCAAACATGGCATTAAGCCCAATTATCAACAACACAATGTGCGTATCAGAACCCAACAATTTATTCATCTCACGGGATGGACCAAGACACAATCCCCAATCATTTACAACCCCGCACCTGCCATGGGGTGCGAGTCAAGCCCTAACATAGCGTCACGATGTGATAAGCCGGGGTTTCAAACCCCCAGGCCATCATTTATACTGACTACTCACCTCTAACTGGTCGTAGCCTGGTCTGCAATGCCTTTTCCTTCAAATCTTCTCCTACGAGCATCGAATCTATTCAAAACCACAACGAATAGGTTATTATAGGCTACTCAAACATAACCCAATTGAAATTATTCGAAAAACATTAAAAATCGCGAAGTTGATAAAACCCGAGCTCCGGGCCCACTTCTCGAAAAATTCTAACAATTACATCTTCGGATTACTCGTCTCGCCACGAGTTCGTACATATAAGGTTTATCAAAATTGGAGTCTAATTGCTCCTCCAAATCACCAATTTTCATTTGAAACTTCAAGCCCTAGTTCTTCACAATGCCAATTTCAGAGAATTAATGGATGATTCTTCAATAAAATGACGTAATAAGACCACGAAACTTACCTCGAATCACTTTCCGTTGAAATCCCTTTCAAAATCCGTCAATGAGCTTTCAAGGTATTGTAAAAATGGAGGAAATATTATGAAGCTCGCGGATGAAATAACCTTTAAAGCTTAACTTCCCAGGTGACTTTTCCTCTATGCGATCGCGAACTTCTACCTGCGATCACATAGAACAACTTCTCAGGCCTCCCCCAATGGCCTATGCGAACACGACCTCAACCATGCGATCGCACTGCTTCACCTGCTAAACCTACGCGATCGCAACCAAGCCTCTGCGAACGCAGAGCACAACTCCCTCAACCTACGCGATCACACCCACGAACACGCGATCGCATTGAACAACCACAGGACCCCCCCCCCCCCCCCCCCGCCACGCCTTCTACGCGATCGCTAAGCCAAACCTTCAAACGCATTGAGCAATTGTCTGCAACTGCTTAACCTTCAAAATCTGCAACATTTCCCAACTTCAAATCCTTCCGTTAACCATCTAAAATCACCTCGAGGCCCTCGGGACTTCAACCAAAAGCACCAACACGACTTATTACTCCATTAAATTTTGCTCGGGCCATAAAATGCTATCTTTGACATAAAAAATCACCAAAATCATTGAATTCCTTCTAAGATAAAC
Source organism: Nicotiana benthamiana (assembly GCA_034376525.1). NCBI lineage: Eukaryota > Viridiplantae > Streptophyta > Magnoliopsida > Solanales > Solanaceae > Nicotiana > Nicotiana benthamiana. Next base: position 90,540,726 of record CM067332.1, on the reverse strand, counting down.
TATAACTATCTAATTTCACATTCAATCCAAAACCCAACCAAACGACGTCCGAGTGACCTGAAAATTTGCACACATACTCAAATTCACCAAACAAAGCTAACGCAACTCTCGGAATTCCATTCCAACTCTAGGATCAAATTTTCACCTATTTACCGGATTTCTCCAAAATTCTAACTTCGCCAAAATAGGCTAACTTTCAATTCGGACCTCCCAATTCACTTCCGTTTTCACTCCTAAGTCACAAATCATTCCCCAAAACTAGTCGAACCATCGAAAATCTATTCCGAGCCCTCTAACTTATAAGTCAACGTCAGGTTGACTTTTCCAACTTAAGCCTTCCTTAAACAGGCTTTATGCCTCATTTCTATCCAATTTCAATCCAAACCACTTCAAACTTACCCGACACATAAAATAACACATGGGGAAACATATAACGGGGATAACGGGGCATGAAATACCAGAGACAACGGGTCGGGTCGGGTCGTCACATCCTTCCCATCTTAAACAAACGCTCGTCCTCGAGCGTATCCAGAGCTATACTAGAAGCAACCCAATAACCAAATGACATTACTAGGCAAATGACCGGGGTGATCCCACATCAGCCTAACTCACGCAGGTACCAAAAATACAACATAGTTGAAATTTCACAATCCATCTGGCCCATTAACCGTAGAACCATACTGCCTCACCCGAAATCATACACAAGATCAGAACCTCACATCTATACTCAGAATCAATCCGAACCAGCTGTAACAACCCACACCTGCAACCTCAGGTGCGTTCATGCAATATACCACATATTACAACACTCGGAACGATAGTCTTTATTCATGGCAGTTGCCCATAGTGCTCAATATCAATGGATAACCTCTTATTTAGCTAGAGTCTTATTTCAACACTTCCGCATATTGCCAATGCAACTAAAATGCAACGAACAAAAGCAGTCCTTTAAATCAATCATTCATGAAGTCACTTCCAAGTTGACTATTACCACAATAGATTTTCGAGTCAAACCTCGATATTATCCTTCTACCCCGCTGAAATCAAATCTGCTCATTCTCATTAATAACCCAATGATCACCTCGGGTCTAACACACCACTTCAGATGATCTGATACCTCAATACATGCCTAAGCCACAATTGCATAACACACGCGCCAATAAGAATCAGTCTAAACATTCCCCAAATCAGGGCCAATGACTCAACCGGAAAAGTTATACCTCAAGTTCATCAATACCTTTACAAAACCAAGCTGAGACCCCATCTCACATCATAGGGACAGAGTACCTGACTCCTCCTCGAGGGGTCTTAATTTCACGTGGCCTCGCCACAACCCGCGATCCTAACTCAACTCTAGTACATATGAATCACCTCGTGCTACTATGCTCAAAGTAGACAACCATGTATAGATCGATGCCCGAAACTCAATCACCCATCACACTCATGGTGAAACAAGTAATATACTCCATTCCGTCCTGGAAGGACATAACCGATACACTATCCTCCAAACAATTCTCAATACGGGCATTCCCTCGGAAGCCAGGGAGCAAGGAGTACAAATCATTACATGGATAGCCATTCTCAGCATCACACGGTTGCGGCATGCAACCCGATCCAAATAACATACTCGTGGCGGCATGCCCAATCCAAATAACATATTCGTGGCGGCGTGCCACCCGATCCAAATAACGTACCCCTGGCGGCGTGCCAACCCATCCAAACATATACCTCACAAAAGGAGATGCACATAGAGTCAAATTTTCTCATTACAATAAACACATATGGCCTCATGCCCGGCGACAAGGACGCATCTGAAAAGTTTCTCAATACTCGAACCGAATCAATGGTAGAAACCTCTACACTGACATCTACCTCGAAGGCCCAATTATGGAACGCAATCCTTCCCAGCCGACCGCTAGTCTCTAGAACACAACTCTCTAGCTAGAACATAGTCCGATACACCCCGCCACGCAACCTGTGGCCTTTCCCAACATGACTCGTAGCACAATTGTTTAGAATAATTCGACACTGAGACAATCACTCTACATCCCCATAACATATCCAGAATTTAATATACTAAGCACGGAAAGATCCACTCGGCTTCCGAATTCCCAATAGTCGTTGACAGTACCAATGCAACACACACGATCCTCAATCACCGCATAAACTGCACCGGAGAACTCTCAGTCTTCGACTACTCATAGCACACGAATCAATGTACCTAATCCAAATTTCCACAATGCAAAATACTGATTACATCTCAAGTACCCAACTATTCCACTCTAAAACTCCCTTGCCATCAAACCACTCAGATACCCGTAGTCGATCCCATAAGGAAATACCGTAACACTTCTGACGTATCATTTGCGGAATTACCCTGTTTCTGAAACATAAGCCATCGCCAAATAACTTCCAATTAACAGTACCAATTCTTGATTACCTGCAATTACTCATTACCTAAGTCATAGCCAAATCCACCATACCTTTCAGAACTGAGTCGAAAACTCGCACACGCCCATCTCGGTTCTTTACAACATACCGCATACACAATATCTTCCCAAGGATAACACGAGAACTTTCATCTCCCTTCTGCGCCGCAGACATCGATGCACCCAACTAGTCTAGAACTTTCATTGATCCCATTTAGAAGAAAAATCATTATACCCTCATGCCATCTTTACAGCCTTAGAAATGCACCCCTTCAACCTTTTCTTAATCAATAAGAACTCTCCCAATTCCATCTGCACAACTAAACCGCCGTGACTGAATCCTTTTTAATTACAACACGCTAAGAAAATCGCCAATACCCAAGAACATTGCCGCAAAAATTACATGTGCTAACCCATTACCTCGAATACACATCGATAACTAACCATACCCTTACCATGCCGAATTCGGTCCACTAACAAGCTACTTCATTTGCCTAGATTCCCACCCGATTCATCTTCAACTAGATATACTCTCCTGCTGCAGCACCACAGTGTCTCAACCCAGGCTCGCTACATGAGACCCGAACACCAGACCACACTGTTTAAGACCCATAGGCCACTGAATACTTCCTCCAACATTCTCAGAAATACCATATTTCCAAGTACCTTACCCGAAGGACTTCCTGCGACTCTGAATTAGTTGCCATTACGTCCCAATTTCTGATACCTAGAATTCCTATAATCAACATGAAAATACCACGAGTCTTGACCCGTTCCAAAGAAAACATTGCCTTACTCGCATACTCAACCTTCAAACACCTGAGTGATACCTATCGAATCTCGAACACCCCAAAAGCCTCTCAAAAGCCATCCACTCTTATGCACACTGCAAATCACTTGACTTAATGAATCGATCCACACATGACTATCGACACTCTGACACTACAAGACGAGAGCTCATTCCGATACAACCAAACATCTTCCTTCCCTTTACTCTAAGCACTCCTCATCAACAACTCAAGACTTTCTCTTATTTTTTTCTCGCATCTACGATGCACCAACCTTTGGCAAATTTTGATTTGCTTCACTTGTGCCCTCCTCGGCCCACTCTGTGCAACCAGAATTGATTCTCTCACATGCATCAAATCGGGACTAACACAGTACATAACAGTATCACCAGCCCATTAACAACAACTTCCCCAACTTAGCTCGAAGCCATACGTATATATATTAAAACACACAAACTCTATAGCCCTCGAAACATTGTGGCAAGATTAAAATCGCTCTTTCATAAGCTTGTGGAAACACGAATCATTAGAAATTCTAACTTTTCTCCAATTCTTGCATTCATTCACACAACCGACAAGATCACTCTTTAGGCGACAAAATTTCTATTAAGTCTCAAATTTTTCCAGAAATTTCGGCAGAGTTTCCTTTATAATTGAGCATATCCACCTGCCAGAGAATTGCAAAAATCATCCTAACAACACGTCCACAACTCGACGTAGCATCACAATGTATAACAACAACCTTAATATCGGTACTACATGTATTATATTATCAAAATTGATACCTGAACATGCGCTGCACCTGTTCGAATCATAACATATAGAAAATACATTTTAATTACACATACGGTCTTCTAACATACACGTAATGATCATACCACTTCGGAATAATCTGTGCGAGATACCCACCTGCTTGCTTCAATATAATATTTCGGTACATAATCCTCCGTAATACTGTTCACTCAATCAATTAGTCTTCCTGAGTCTGGAATCATACCACCACACACACACTCCCAGCAAGAAGACTCGAAAAAATTCTTCACGCCCCCATAACTCGAGCCATATCTCCATTTCACAATGAGAATCAAACATTTAGTGGTTCGTCTACCACCTAGCAGACCTTCTTCAACACTTCCAAGTCATATGAACACATTACACGGCACCAACATACATACCACATATCTATACAGCCCCCATCACCACAAGTAGGAACTATACTGAACTTATAAGCTCATAACATTAGCTCGCTCAATCATCACCTTGGTGTTCAAGCAATAGACAGAGATTCGGTCTCAAGTCCTTTAGACTGGCCCAACATGAAATCATAGGAATCATAATTCGCCCCTCGATAGGGGAATCACCAGCCATCAAGGCACATATAATATTGGACACTCACGGACGCATACAACGTGAGAAAGGAATTTCAAGGGTTACTCTTTCAAGCTGAATCAAGGATGCACGATAAGATTTCAAGAAAATGGAGTGTTTCCTAGAGGTTCTGTAGCCTCCTGCTTATAAGTGTGGTGCACGGCACACCCATAAACAAGACTCTACTAAACGGGCTCATGACTCGTGAGGCCTAGTAACCTAGGCTCTAATACCAACTTGTCACCACCCAAACCTGGTCGTGATGGCACCCAGCCCTAAAGCTAGGTAAGCCTGACCAACAATCGCTTCCAACGTATCATTTAAGTCTCAGACGGAGAATTTAACAAAATAATAATCCAAGAATATTAATAAGGTAGTATAGGTAAATACGGAAATCGAAGACACGCCCATTTGATCTGGGGTCACGAGTCTAGAGCCTTTAAACAAAACTGAGTAATAATAATAGAATCTGAATACTAAAACCAAAATATCCGGGAAAATATATAATGATAATCATTATGTAGAAAAAAATGAAGAGCAGCCATGTCCTGCGAACGTCGTGCAGCTACCTCAACGACTCTAAAATATCTCTAGAGACTGCGAGAATCAACTAAGCCTCCGGTGTACCTGAATCTTCACACAAGGTGCAGGGAGTAGGGGGTGATTAGTACTGACTCAGTGAATAATAAGTATAGTAAATGACTAAAAGCAGGAAATCAACAAAGTACTACAACGCAAAGCTATAACTAACAATCCTATAACTTCGCTATAGGCTAACAACATAACAACATCACAACAACAACAACCAAGTATCAGATAAAGATGCAATGCAATGCACATGAATTCGCTGCGGAACATGCAGCCCGATCCATTTAACGTCGACGACGCTCCCTGGGGGTGTGTACAGACTCCGAAGGGGCTCCTTCAGCCAAGCGCAATATCAATATATATATATATATATATATATATATATATATATATATATATATATATATATATATTTATATATATATATATATATATATATATATATATATATATATATATATATATATATATATATATATATATATATATATATATATATATATATATATATATATATATATATATATCCGCTGCAGATCGTGCAGCCCGACCCAAGCTCAACCTACAATATGCATATGAGTCACATAAACAAATTCAATTTAAATTCCCGTTTTTCCAATTATTACGGTGAATATATTTTAATTAATCAATTTCAAAAATAAGGTGACTTATCATTTCATTTCGGTGATTAAACACGGGACTGAGATCCATGATTATGCAATCATGTTATCACACAGATATTTACCCTAGACGGGTACTACAGATCGGCTCAAGGCCCCAAACATGGCATTAAGATCAATTATCAACAACACAATGTGCATATCAGACGCCAATAATTTATTCAGCTCACGGGATGGACCAAGTCACAATCCCCAATCATTTACAACCCGCACCTGCCATGGGGTGCGAGTCACGCCCAAACATTGCATCACGATGTCATAACCCGATGTTTCAAACCCTCAGGCCATCATTTATAATAACTACTCACCTCTAACTGGTCGTAACCTGGTCTGCAATGCTTTTTCCTTCAAAGCTTCTTCTACGAGCGTTGAATCTATTCAAAACCACAATGAATAGGTTATTATAGGCTACTCAAACATAACCCAATTGAAATTATTCGAAAAACATTAAAAATCGCGAGTTGGTAAAACTCGAGCCCCAGGCCCACTTCTCGAAAATTTCTGAAAATTACATCTTCGGATTCCTCGTCTTTCCACGAATCCGTACATATAAGGTTTATCAAAATCGGGGTCCAATTGCTCTTTCAAATCACCAATTTTCCTTTGAAACTTCAAGCCCTAGTTCTTCAGAAGTTATATGCCTAATTTCAGAGAATTAATGAATGATTCTTCAATAAAACGACGTAATAAGACCACGAGACTTACCTCCAATCACTTCTCCTTGAAATCCCCTTGAAAATCCATCAATGAGCTCCCAAGGTATTGTAAAAATGGAGGAAATAATATGAAGCTCGCGGATGAAATAACCCTTAAAGCTTAACTGCACAAGTGACTTTTCCTCTATGTGATCGCGAACTTCCACCTGCGATGCATAGAACAAATTCTCAGGCCTCCCCCAATGGCCTATGCGAACACGACCTCAACCCGGTGATCGCACTGCTTCACCCGCTAAACCTACGCGATCGCAACCAAGCCTCTGCGAACGCAGAGCACAACTCCCTCAACCTACGTGACGCACCCACGAACACGCGATCGCATTGAACAACCTCAGGACCCCCCGCCAGGCCTTCTACGCGATCGCAGAGCCAAACCTGCGATTGCATTGAACAATTGTCTGCAACTACTGAACCTTCAAAATCTGCAACATTTCCCAACTTCAAATCCTTCCGCTAACCATCCGAAATCACCTCGAGGCCCCCCGGACGTCAACCAAAAGCACCAATGTAACTTATTACTCCATTCAATTTTACTCGGTCCATAAAAACACTATCTTTAACATAAAAAATCACCAAATTCATTGAATTTCCTTCTAAGATAAACTATAACTTTCTAATTTTGCATTCGATCCAAAACCCAACCAAACGACGTTCGAATGACCTGAAAATTTTCACACATACTCAAATTCACCTAACGAAGCTAATACAACTCTCGGTGTTCCATTCCGACCCTCGGATCAAATTTTCACCTACCAACCGATTTCTCCGAAATTCTAACTTCGCCAAAATAGACTAACTTTCACTTCGGACCTCCGAATTCACTTCCGCTTTCACTCATAAGTCACAAATCATCCCCGAAACTAGACGAACCATCGTAAATCCGTTACGAGCCCTCTAACTCATAAGTCAACGTCAGGTTGACTTTTCCAACTTAAGCCTTCCTTAACGAGGCTATTTGTCTCATTTCTATCCAATTTCAATCCAAACCACTTCAAGCTTACCTGACACATATAATAACACACGGGGAAACATCGTGATTGCATTCGCTAAAGGCACTACTGGCCGGCTTTCTTAATCATCAATCTAACTTCAGAAATTGAATAAGCCCACTTGACGAGATTAGATCTAATATTTCTAACATTTTTGGATTGACATGAAGCTTTCTTGCTGTGTAAAGAATGATTTTGGAATATCAAGTCCAGCTAATCTGAATCAATTGGAATCATATCCAATGGCATCCATCTCCAACAACTTTTTAAATCTTTCCATCAATCCACCATCTTGATTAACATAATGGAAGGGACACCTTCTTGTATTCTTTCCTACTTTTCAATCTTCACCCCTTTGCCTTTCTTTTATGAACTATGTAAGGAGATCTTAACCAAATACTCTCTATACAGATCTTTTCCCCCTTTTTTATCTGGTTTTCCTTTTGTTTGCTATTCCTGGTGTTCTGTCACAACTAATTGCTGTTGTTCAGCAGCAGAGGAAAAAACTACAGCCATCGTGGCAAATGCTTGACCAACTCCATACTGTTCATGGCACTCTTGTGTCTCTTCACGAACAACAACATCAGCAAAATTACCTTCTGAATCAATCCTCTTGTGTACTACCAAGTAAAAATGAACATAAATTGAAGTTGGGGATACCACTGGTGTCACACATAGGAGAACTGAAAATCTTCCTTCTCTTAGGTTTTGGAAGAAGTTCCGATGCATTAGATGAGATCCGCAAAATCAAGAAAAATAAAAACATAAATAAAACTGATAGAAAACACACATTAGGCAAAAAAATAGCTTGTAATCGAATTGCAGAAAATAGTTACCTGATCTAAGTGTTGCGACACATATGATGTTTGCACTCCAACAGATCTTGTATCTTCATGCAGAAAAAATAATACTGACTAAATTTTGTAAAATAATACCAACACAATTCACACCTATTTGTGAGGCAACATGTGTGAATATATCTATTTCTCTTTTTTTCATATAGCTGCACAAGCTCACCAAATTCTTTTTGAATCTTTCTGAAAAATCATTCAAAAACATAAAAAAGAAATAAAGTATGTAAAATTTCAAACTATAAAAAATATATTTCAATCAAATATAATAAATTCATGATCTATAGAATACCTTGACGTTTGTCTTCCTTTATGGTTTTCCCAGGCTGCATGCTTTTGTCGATATTAGTATTTCCAACTTCATTCAATTGTGGAGCAACGTCGACAAGCATTTGAGTATTCTCTGGAAAGGTTTTCTCAACTCTACCTTCATTCAATTCAGCATCATTAGAGAGTTTTTTGAGTTGTGTCAATTGAAGCACGACTAGTTTCAACTTTTGTTGCATATTCATAAAGAGGGAGAATAGATCAATTAGTTTTTCAACATAGAAAAAATTTATACCTGTAGTGAAAATTTTAAGACAGGATATTACAAAAAGATAGTTAAAACTTCAACTCAAAGAAGGCTGAAGTTAGCCAGTAACAAATAGTTTTTTGGTGAATGTTTTGGGTTGTAACCGGTGAACTTCAGCTCTATGGTTGAATCTCGATAGTTACAAAAATAAAAACTTCTCCTCTATAGCTGAAGTTCACCAGTTACAAACCAAAACATTCACCAAAAAACATGCTGTACTTTTAAAAAACACAAACACGTGAAACAAAACTCCAGCTCCTATCTAAGGTATCATTGAAATATTATAAACTTCACACTTTGTACCCGTAATAACAATTTCATGTGTATCACCACCTAGAAGTTCTTTGCAAATAACTAGTAATCCTGCATACCGACTGTTTTTCCCAATAATGCAAAGACACATCACTCCCTTTGAGTTCTAAATTACAAATAAGTGCTTGATCTCCATCACCAAATAAATTGCCTTTTACAACAACTTGATCATCTGCACCTTTCTCAGTTGTTAACTATTCATCATTTTCATCTTTACTCTATCTACAAACACTAGATTGTTCCTCTTCAACTTGTTGTTGAACATGTCCATCGCCTTTAACAACCTCTTTATTATGTGTAGCATTATCATCTGCGACTTTATGCAATGCATCATCTTCAACTTGTTCTTGAACATGTCGACCACCTTCAAAAGCCGTTGGATGTTCGTAAGAGTCATTCATCCTATGATATTTCTTGATGCTTACTGAAATTAAAATTGCCATCATCCATTTGGTTTGATTGTTGACAATCGTAAACAACTGTTCAAACTTCTCATCGAAATATTCCTAGAAAAAAATTAATAACAATGATTAATCTGAATAACATCAACTCAAGTAAAAAGTCTTCTCTATAAATTAACTTACCTTGACTTTTACAAAAACTGCATCCACAATAGCAGATCGCTCCTCCTTTTTTAAACTTATCAAAAACTTCGTTCACGATCGTGCTTCTTTATTTTTCTACATGCCTTTGAACTCCATCGTTAACCTCTAGAATAAATACACAACAAAAATTCAGATATTGAAGAAAACTTCAGCTTAAAACACATGTTGTACTTTTACAAAAACAAAACAAAAAAACTTCAGATAAAACTTACAGTACATATTGTCTCAAGTAATTCATTGTCATCAAAGTCAGATGTAGAAGAGGTAGAGCGATTTTGCCAATAAAAAGAGTTCGATTCGATTCTTTTGGTCGATTCCGACTACATGGTGATTCACCAGTGACATGAGTTTGATTCGCTTCTTTTGATTGACTCAGAGTACATGGTGATTTACCAATGACAGGAGTTCGAGTCGTTTTTTTTTATCGACTCAGAGTACGTGGTGATTCACCAGTTGAAGGAACTGCATCAACTACCTTTGAACGAATCTAGCTGCATGGTAATTTTTTAATTAAAGGTATTGAATACAATTCCTCTTCTATAGGAATTGTATCCAATACCCTAAAGTTGTAATATCTCTGTTCAATACAAAAAAACATATTATGAGGAGAAAAAACTAATACATCAACATATTAACACAAAGACAAAAAAGAGTAACACATCAACATATGAGAAGCTAAAGTTTTCCTCCTACACTAGCTAAATTAAAAATTCATATTGCACCAAAAAAACTTTAGCATAGGTGCTGAAGTTTTTTAGTTATTATTTAAAATCTTTGACAGGTATAAAACAAAAACTTCAGCTCTAAACCTGAAGTTCAACAGTAACAACACAAAAACTTCAACTCCTAAAGCTGGACTTCACCAGTCACAAACACAAAAACTTCAGTTCCGAAAGCTAACTTCACCAATTACAAACACAAAACATTCAGCGAAAAAATATGCTGTAGTTTTTACAAAAAAAAAACACAAATTCAAATCCAAAAATAATGTCAAAACATGAAAAACAAACTCCAGCTCCTATCTAAGGTATCATTATCATCTCTTTAACTCTAAATTTTTTTAGAAATTTGACCATCTAATCACAGAAGAATTTATAAAATTTTCATCAACAATAAAAATATTTCATTCAAAAAAACTAAAAACACAATCGTAAAAGTAAACTGATGCACTTATCAAACTAAACTCTAAGAAAATATTTTATCACAAATACATAACTATCAAAACTAAAATGAGAAATTAAATCGTAAAATAAAATCCAAAAAGTTAATGCAATGTACCTGCAATTAAATCGTAATGTAGAACAACGACGACTAGCAATTGGAAATTTAAAACATCAACGAAAATCGTTTTATTTCAAAAGAATAACAAATAAAAAAAATTCGAATAACGGGCGAGAGAGATAGAGACAGTAGAGGAATAGCGTATATTACTTGAAGAAAAAGTAGTCCTTTAATAAAGAAGGGCAAAATAGTTTTTTCAAATGACTTTTAACAAAAAAACTTCGGAATAGGTGCTGACGTTTTTTAGTTATTACTTAAAAACTTCAGCAGTAAGAGCTGAAGTTTTCCTCATACACTGGATAAATTAAAAATTCATATTGCATCAAAAAAACTTTTGTCATAGGTGCTGAAGTTTTTTAGTTATTACTTAAAAAATTTGACAGGTATAAAACAAAAACTTCAGCTCTAAACCTGAAGTTCGATAGTTACAAAACAAAAACTTTAGCTCTAAAACTAAAGTTCAGCAGTAACAACACAAAAACTTAGCTCCTAAAGCCGGACTTCACCAGTTACAAGCATAAAAATTTCAGCTCCTAAAGCTGGAGTTCACCAGTTACAAACACAAAAACTTCAGCTCCTAAAGCTAACTTCACCAGTTACAGACACAAATCATTCAACAAAAAAATATGCTGTAGTTTTTACAAAAAATAAAACACAAATTCAAATCCAAAAATAATGCCAAAACATGAAAAAACTTTCAGCTCCTATCTAAGGTACCATAATCATCTCTTTAACTCCGAAAATTTTTAAAACTTTGAACGTCTAATCACAGAAGAATTTATAAAATTTTCATCAATAACATAAACATATCGTTAGAAAAACCTAAAAACACAATTGTAAAAGTAAAACTGATGCATTTATCAAACTAAACCCTAAGAAAATATTTTATCACAAATACATAACTATCAAAACCAAAATCAGAAACTAAATCGTAAAATAAAACTCAGAAAGTTAATACAATGTCCTTGCAATTAAATCGTAATATGAGAATAATGACACTAGCAATTAAAAATTTAAAATAATAACAAAAACAGTTTAATTTCAGAAGAAGAACAAATCAAAAAATACAAATAACGGAAGAGACATAAACAAAGATAGTAAAGAACTATCATATACTTGAAAAGAAAATAACCTTTTAATAAAAAAAGGAAAAAATAATCTTTTTAAATGGCTTTTAATAAAAAAATAAATACAGGTGCAACAGAAAAATAAAGCAGCTATATATTAAAAAAGTGTTATGAAATAGAAGATTCTTACACTTCTATTTAAGGTGAATGTCTTTAATGTACTTAGTTAGAGAGATTTTAGAGTCCTATTATTGGTAGCAAGATCTTCCTCCTCCTTATAAATAGAGGTGCTCTCTACCATTGTAATTCACCCCTCTCAACTCAATAAGAAGAACTCTCTCTACTCTTCTCTCTATTGCTATTGTTCTTGCTCTATTGTTCTTGTCTTTTGCTTTAGTTTATAACACGTTATCAGCACGAGACTCTACCGTCTCAAGTATCATTCTCGAAAATCCAAGGTATTTTCCCTCTTCCTAATTTAATTTTCGAGTATGTCTGACATTATGAAAAGAAAGTTCGTTGCCCTTGAAATTTCGGGCAAGAACTATATGACATGGGTGGTGGATGCTGAAATCCACCTAGATGCTATGGGTCTCGGAGACACCCTCAAAGATAAAGAAAAAGCATCCACCCAAGATTGTGCGAAGGCCTTGATTTTCTTGCGCCACCACCTTGACGAAGGTTTGAAGATTGAATATCTCACCGTCAAGGATCCACTCGTTTTGTGGAACAGCTTAAAGGAGAGATATGACAACCTGAAGTTGGTCACTCTGCCACAAGCACGATATGATTGGGCCCATCTGAGGCTACAGGACTTTAAGTCCGTTTCTGAATATAATTCTGCTATGTTCAGAATTACTTCTAAACTGAAGCTATGTGGAGATAACATCTCCGATTACGATATGCTTGAGAAAACGTTTACAACGTTTCATGCCTCCAATATGGTACTGCAGCAACAGTACCGAGAGAAAGGCTTTACGAAGTACTCTGAACTGATTTCTCTCTTACTAGTGGCTGAGCGAAATAATGAACTGCTCATGAGAAATCACGAAAATAGACCAACTGGGTCTACACCACTGCCTGAAGCAGATATGGTGCACTCTCATTATGCCAAACATAAAAGGGACCATGGTCATGGTCATAAACGGGGTCAAAGCCAAGGACATGGACAAGGAAGAAATTCCAAAGAAGTCCGTCACCCCCCAAAGAGAGATAACCACCGAAAGCAGAAACGGGGTCCAGAAGATCCTAAAGTAAATAGTTCAGAAACTATATGTTATCGTTGCGGTGGAAATGGGCACTGGTCTCGGACTTGCCGTATACCAAGACACTTGGTTGACCTTTATCAAGCATCTCGAAAGAGAAAAGGCCCTGAAACAAATTTTGTCTATGACGACAATGAGGATATCACCCACCTGGATGTGGCAGACTTCTTTGAGCAACCCGAGGGAAAGATAGACCACCTAATCGGTGATGGAACCATGATGAAAGAAGATGGAGCTGTTTGATTCTACTTGTATTAGTCAATGAATAAATTAATAGTCATTAGCATTAGCTCGTATTAGTTAATTCATGATATGATGTTAGTATTAGCCCTTTAGAATGTTTCAATATGCTCAAATATTTTTATTGTACAGTAGAGGTAATCGACTAACCTAAAAACTAGTCGATCGTCTAATATTTAGCAATAAAACGAACTTTTTTCCGCCAGGCCAGATATTCGAATATCAGAGTCTGATATTCGAATATCTGGGCCAGATATTCGAATATCAGAGTCTGATATTCGAATATCTGGGCCAGATATTCGAATATCAGAATTCCTATATTCGAATATCTGGCAAGATATTAGAAAATGTGCTTAAATATTCGAATATCTAATATTTTTCGCATTAAAGTATTATTTTTTCCGCAAGGCATTATATTCGAATATTAGAATACAATATTCGAATATCCTAAATAACTGCTTCCCAAAACGCTGTTTAAACGCGAAACAAAAGAATTGAAGTTGTTTATACTTATATTTATGTATTTCTTTTGTATGTTAAACTATGTGATAGCAAATATGGATATCCCACAAAGCGAACTTGGATCAACGTCCAACTGTAAAAGTATTTGCCTAGTTGATTCATGTACTACACATACAATACTCAAAGAAAGGAAGTATTTCTCTCAACTGAATATGTGTAAGGCAAAAATTACTACAATCTCTGGAAGTAGTAAATTGATTGAAGGCTCCGGAAGAGCTATAGTAACTCTGCCCAAGGGCACGATGTTAATCATAGAGAATGCAATGTTCTCCTCCAAGTCTATGAGAAACTTGTTGAGCTTTAAAGATGTACGCCGGAATGGCTACAATATTGAGACAATGGATGAAGATAATCTTGAATATCTCGTCCTCACTTCAAAGAATGTCTCCGGCCAAAAGAGGGTTATTGAGAAATTCCCGTCTTTATCTTGTGGCCTGTATTGGACAAGAATTAGTGCAATTGAGGCACATTCAACAGTAAATCTAAAGAATACTGAGTCCAATACATTTGTACTTTGGCATGATCGACTGGGTCACCCAGGATCAACCATGATGAGACGGATTATAGAAAGCTCATATGGGCATCCGTTAAAGAATTTCGAAATTCTCTCAAGTAATGAATATCCTTGCACTTCGTGTTATCAAGGCAAGCTGATTATCAGACCATCCCCAACAAAGGTTGGGACTGAGTCACCCCAGTTTCTGGAACGTATACAAGGGGACATTTGTGGACCTATTCACCCACCTAGTGGGTCGTTTAGGTATTTCATGGTCTTGATAGACGCATCCTGTAGATGGTCTAATGTGTGCTTGTTGCCATCACGCAACCTTGCGTTTGCAAAGTTAATGGATAATAGATGAGAATAATCTTGAATTCTTCATGAAAACGAGGCTGCCCATTTCGGTTTGGGTTCACGCCATCTTGCATGCAGCAATGCTAGTTCGTCTCTGACTGACGAATTATCACAAATATTTCCTATTGCAATTGGTTTTGGGTCATGAACCCAATATATCCCATTAAAGAAGCTTTGGATGCGCAGTATATGTGCCTGTAGCACCGCCATCCCGCACCAAAATGGGTTTGCAAAGGAGGTTAGGAATATATGTTGAGTTTGAATCATCCTCCATTATTCGCTACCTCGAAACATTGACAGGAGATTTGTTCACTGCACTATTTGCAGACTGTCAATTTGATGAGACACTTTTTCCCAAAATTAGGGGGAGAAGTCGGTGAAACCAAATGGGAAATTTTGTGGAAAAATGTATCATTATCTCATCTTGATCCACATACCTCTATTTGAAAGAAAGAGGTACAAAAGATTATCCATTTGCAAAGAATAGCAAATCAAATGCCTGAAGCATTTACGGACTTGAAGAGGATAACGAAATCCCACACTCACGCGGAAAATGTTCCGATCCGTATTGAAGTCCCTATTGGAAAAATATCTAGTGTCATATCCAATGAGTCAAATGCACGCCAGAAGCGTGGCAGACCATTAGGTTCCAAAGATCGAAATCCTAGAAAAAGGAAAAAGAACGATCTAAATGACACTATGAAAGAATCACATGAGGACGCTCATGATTTGATTAATTCCGAGATTCACGAAGAATCTATTGAGCCTGAGACTCTTGAAAATACGGAATGCAAGAATGTGAGGATCTCGAACCTCAGTCTGTGGTAGTACAAAATTAATTGAGAGCTCTCGAAGAGCCAATTATTACTATGTTGGAGAAACACAATTGAGTATTGTGCTGTAGTAAGTCTCAAAGAAACTTATGCAGTTTCCAAAGTACACGCGAAAGCGATTGATTATATTGAGACTATAAATAAAGGAAGGCTTTGATTCTCCTATTACTACAACTTGTAGCGGGGTAATTTGTATATGAAAAGCTACCCGCTTTGTTCTCCAGTTTGTACTACACAAACGAAAGAATGCCACAATAAAGTGGATATCTATTGGTATAAAACCCATGTCATAATAAACCCGAAGTTTATTGATAAGTGCACATGTCATGGTGTAAATTTGAAGTTTACCAATATTGATAATTTATTCAGTTGACATTCGTGTTAGCCATCTCATTTGAAGTATGATGTGCAAATTCACATAGGTGAAAATCAAAGAACTAGAAGTTCTTGTTCTCAGTAATGAACTGACCAACTAAAGAGTTCGGGTTGAAGCCCATAAATTCTGGAAATATGAAAGGTGAGTATGAGCCCATTCACCTGCCATGTATACCACATATGATGCATCTATGATATGGTTACATGCGCCATTGTTATTAACCCGCAGCCTGGCAGTGCTTGCGAGGTAAATCGCTCAGTAATCTAACTTCGAGCATAGTTTCCAGATTCTCTACTCAAGACAGTTCATCTTGATAAGTTGGTTTATATTAAAGTTGGTTTAGCAAGATAATTATTGAGTGCTTCCACTTAATAGCTAAACTGTTTCTTATGAGAACTAAGTTATATATATCAGTTTGATATAAGTTGTATACGAGAGTATATTCTCCCCTCACAAGTGGTTCAGGGTCAGGAACCAAATAATTTCATCTTATTATAAAGGTGCTGTGTATATTGACATAATGCACAAAGATGATTTCCCAAAGTTGAGAAAACAAGTTAGCTTTACTAACATGAGGGGGAGACATGATAAACACTTGAGAAAAGGTTACATGGGATGAATTATCATTTGTATATGTATATCCCCGAATATCATGATATGAACCTGTAGTTCATAAAAAGGGAAATGCAATTGCAACATATTGCAAAGCATGCTATACGCATTTGCTGACTCAAAGAAAGTAACTAAATGGAAGAGATACAATTCAAGAAGAATTGATTCCATATGAAAGACGTATAGCTTTGAACCTATAGTTCATATGCTTGAAAGTATAAAGGCAAAGGTATGTATAGTCAATTTTCGATATCTTATTTGTTTAGCATGACATGAAACTTTGATATGCAGCTAAAGTCTATTATGTGACTTACATGACTTAATTTGAAAGATTTAAGTTGCTTGAAGCATATGCAATCCTTGGTCCTGAAGTACCACATCCTTAGTACAATTTGTGTACATATGTATCTTGCCATAACTATAAGCATGATGGATTTGAGAATGCATCTATGGAGATATTGAAGTGTTATTCCACGACATTATATGAAGATGTTTATATCTATCAAGAATGATGATTTCAAGGTGCGGAATACTTATTCAAGTCAATATGGTTAATTTGTCAAATCTCTATTAAAGATCGTTTTGAAGATGATGCACAAGATTGGAATGCAAATGCTCAAGGATATAAATTGATGTACTCATTAGGTGGAGTCAATGCGCGTTGCACTCTTTTTTCCTTACAAGGTTTTGTCCCACTGGGTTTTCCTTGCAAGGTTTTTAACGAGGCAACCAATAGGCGCATATTCAAACATGTGTACTCTTTTTCCTTACTTTAATTTTTCCCATTGGGTTTTAGTTTTAAGGTTTTATGAGGCACATCATTGAATAGACATTCAAGGGGGAGTGTTATGAAATAGAAGATTCTTACACTTCTATTTAAGGTGAATGTCTTTAATGTACTTAGTTAGAGAGATTTTAGAGTCCTATTATTGGTAGCAAGATCTTCCTCCTCCCTATAAATAGAGGTGCTCTCTACCATTGTAATTCACCCCTCCCTCTCAACTCAATAAGAAGAACTCTCTCTACTCTTATCTCTATTGCTATTGTTCTTGTCTTTTGCTTTAGTTTATAACAAAAAGAACATATTCAAATAAGACGCCTCCTATAATTTTTACTCGCGAAAGCCTTTTATTATTTTAAATAAAAGCTAAAAAGGCACTCGTGAGTCAAACTCAGCCCCTGTCCTATTTCGTTTGGTTCTTGTTTCCTTTTCTTCTTAGTCAATATTATCTATTTATTTATTTTTACAGGGCCTGTGATCCTCTTCAACAAGACAACAAAAGTGGAAAATTCTATAGAGTTCGAACTTGTCAGTGCCACAAGTTCAAAGTTCGTAAAAAGAAGTTTATGAAAGGATTGATGCAGATTAGTGTTGTTTATTGATCTGATAAAGAAATCTTTCCAAAAAGTCTGTCTTGCTTGATTAAATACAGCAGCTAACAAATTTAGTGCACAAAAATTCATATGCAAGGTACATTAGTAGAAATTCATTTACCTATTATCCAATATTACACTTTGATTTTATAAATATTACCACCAGTGGGCAAGATTATGTCAAGCCCCTTTCTTCAAAATCTCTATTTCATCTTCCTTAGGGTTTCTTGATTTTACTGATAGAGTTCTAAATGTGGTAACCTGGGAGTAGGGATGGCGAATAGGCTCTTGCTTTTCTTCATGACAAGTCCAAATCTATCTGAAAGATCAACATTTTCGCCCTCTGGGAGTTTCCAATCATAGGAATGCAGCAATGAAGCCAATACTAACATAAGCATTTTATCTGCTAAAGGAAGGCCAGCACAAATTCTCCTCCCTGACCCAAATGGAAGGTACTTGAAATTATTGCCTGTATAGTTTAAATTTGTAGAGTGATTCAAGAATCTTTCAGGCTGAAATTTCAATGGATTTTCCCACACTTGAGGATCCCTATGAATTGCATAAACATTCAAGAGTACTTTAGTTCCCTTAGGTATTGTGTATCCGCCTACTATTGCAGATTGGCTTGGGCGCTTAGGGACAAGCAGTGGTAATGCAGGATGTAGACGCAATGTCTCCTTTACAACTGCATCAAGATAGTGCAGTTTTGGTAAATGGGATTCTTCAACAATGTTATTCATACCTACGACATTTTTCAGTCCCTTTTGCACCTTTTTCATTACCTTCGGGTTATTCAGAAGCTCCTCCATTACCCATTCAATCATCGTGATTGTAGTGTCAGTCCCACCAATCACAATGTCCTACAATGCAGAAACATGTATGAAGTCATGGAAAAGGAATTTAGTCGTTGCCAGTATTTGAAATGCCTGCTTCTACCTTCTATGCGTTCTGTACAATTGAAGTTCGGAGAGGTTGATTTCAGGCCAACAGGCAATTCGGCCGCAAGGGGTTTTGCGCAGTCCGCATTGGGTTCATTACGACCGCACTCGATTTCGTGCGGTCCGCGGAGCCAAGGTTTAGAGATGTGGTGTTTTGGAGGTTAAAGCTCAATGCGGTCGTAGGGGGGATGTGGCATTCATGTTTCAGTATATATATGTGCATCTTTTTAAGACTATTCTAACTAATTAAGTGATTCATGCATTTTGATTATGAACTCAAAACACTCTCATTTTTCTTCACTATTTATCACATTGATTCTACATTCAATAAACAGTGGTGTTCATGCAAACTTGCATGTACCTCAACTAATTTCATAGGGTTCCGGCTACCTCCCATCAGTACAGGTACAGGATAACTCTGCCTACCATATCTTAGGCATATAGAAAGAAATCGCCTACTAACATTTTTTGTCTCTGCTTAGATTTGAACCGTTGTTTTCAAGGTTTGCACCCACTTCATTGATCAATGACCGCTAGGCCATACACTCTTGGGTGCTTCAATAGACATGATAAATAAGTTTGTATGATTGTTAAATCTTTACATTTATTTCTCGTAAACTAAATAATGGAATTCTTAGGATAACCAATTTTATGGAGACAAGCAATGATAAAAAAATAGATACAGACCATATAGCTTACCAGCAAGATGGCCTTTATTTTCACCAAGTCCAGTGATATCCCAATATTTTTCTGCTCCATTAGCTCTAATAGGATCTGCACAAAATCCTTCTTAGCATTCCCCTGAATTTTACCATCTCTTTTGTCCGAAAGCATCTTTATGCATTCGTTTATGGTCGGGTCCAATATACTTTCAACAGACTTCAAGAGAGCCTTCATCTCTTTCTGTATTCCTTGTAAATCAAATCTGGCAAGCATAGGGAAGAAGTCTGATATGTTTGGCTTTGCCAACATTTGGAGAAATTTTATCACCAATTCCCTGAACTCAGCTCCATCTTTTGCATGCTTCTCCTTCTCCTCTACAAAATTACTGCCAAAGACCATACTCATGATTACATTCATTTGAGTTACAAAAGCCAATTCGCCAATGTCAATGGGGTAGCCAATCTTGGTATGCACGTTTCTGATTGCCTTTCTGATCTCGTGTTCCCGAAGACTATGACAAGCCTCAAGGTTCCTGTTGCTTAGCATCTCCCTCACAAACAGTTTGCGCATATCACGCCAGTAGGAGCCATAGGGAGAAAGTCCAATATCTAATCCACCATATGTGGCCAGCAATCCTGCAATAGGAGGGTCACGATTTGCAAAAACGGAGTCTTGATCACAAACCACTTCTTTGGCTAAGGATGGTGAATTCAACACAATGCATAGTTTGCTTCCTAGCCAAAACTTGTATATTGGACCATACTGCTGAGACAACTCTGTAAGCTGGTGGTGCAAATTGGGGTGGAGGAATGGTAAGAATCCCACAATTGGAAGGCCACGAGGCCCTGGTGGCAACCCAGGTTCTGTCTTCTGTGGTATATTTGATGTCCTTTTGTACCATATAATTGTCAGGAACACAATTGAAAGGGTAATACCTGCAAGACCAAGCTCGTTTAGAGGTGCTAAAGCCATGTTTAGTGGGAAGATAGTCTTAGCGCTGCTTCTAATATCAACTTCTGTAAGGAAGACAATTATCAATATAGAAGCTAAGTTTTCCATCCATATAGATAAGGTAAGTATGGTTGAAGGCAAATGCAATAATAATGGAGTACTGACTATGACTGATTTGAACTAGCAAAAGGAAATGTTAAAACACTTTAGAAGAAGGAAACTACCAACATCATATCAAAAGTACATGTGACGTAACATATCATGTGCAAGGCTGTAACGGAAAGAGGCATTTTTTACCCTAAAGTAGGACTTTTTGGAGCGGAGAAATGGTAAAAATCCCACGATTGGTAGACCACGAGGCCCTGGTGGCAACCTGAATTTTTTGTTCTATGATATATTTGACAGGGAGTTTTGTTTGAGCGGTTCCAATAACCTAAAAATGAAATAGTTTAATGTTTATCACTAAAAAGTACAACCCAGTATAATCCCACTTAGTGGGGTCTGGGGAGGGTAGTATGTACGCAGACCTTACCCCTACCCTAGGGTAGAGAGGCTGTTTCCAAATAGACCCCCGGCATCCTTCCCTCCAAGAACTACCCACCTTTGCTCTTGGGTAGAGAAGCATGTAATATATATCCAGTTTTGATCAAGTCATGTTCCTGTTTGATGCGATAAAGACATATTTCAGCTTGTGAGGGTCTTTGTCTTTGATAAAGACATCTTTTCAAAAGTCTTCGTCTTGCTTGATTTAGATCCTTAGCTAACAAATTTGGTGAAGAAAAAATCATATACTATCTTAGGCTCATGACATATGGAGCAATCTTTAACCAAAAAGTTACCTATAAATTTCAAACAGTTTCAGTGTAGCAACTTCAGAATGAACAAATGATTCTGCTTAGAACTTCGATATCTCAATTTCAGGAGCTAGAAAAGTATCTTTCATATTTATTTGTTTTGGATTTTCCCCCTTGAAAATTTTCAGAAGACTCAAATTTGACCTTTTAGCCAAATCATATACTGTTGAGTTTTATAATTTTGGCACTTGCATTGCAAATGGAGGTATCTTTTCCTTTAGCACAATTTTAGAATGGCTGAAAAATACTATAGAGTTATGCTCCTTTGATATGATCATTACATCAAAAGTACATATATGTTGAATATGCAAGGTACATTAGTTGAACTTCATTTACCTATTGTCCAATATTACACTTTAATCATATGATATCACAACCAGTGGGAAAGATTATGTCAAGCCCCTTTCTTCAAAATCTCTATTTCATCTCCTTGTGGTTTCTTGGTTACTGATAGAGTTCTAAATGTGGTAACCTGGGTGTAGGTATGGCGAATAGGCTCTTGCTTTTCTTAATGACAAGTCCAAATCCATCCGAAAAGTCAACTTTTTCGCCCTCTGGGAGTTTCCAATCAAAGGAATGCAGCAATGAAGTCAATACAAACATAAGCACTTTCTCTGCTAAAGGAAGGCCAACACAAATTCTCCTCCCTGATCCAAATGGAAGGT
Organism: Nicotiana benthamiana; assembly: GCA_034376525.1. NCBI lineage: Eukaryota > Viridiplantae > Streptophyta > Magnoliopsida > Solanales > Solanaceae > Nicotiana > Nicotiana benthamiana. The sequence continues at coordinate 90,518,332 of CM067332.1, read as the reverse complement.
ACTTCATATTATTGCCGGAATAGTTTAAATTTGTAGAGTGATTCAAGAACCTTTCAGGCTGAAATTCCAATGGATTTTCCCAAACTTGAGGATCCCTATGAATCGCATAAACATTCAAGAATACTTTAGTTCCCTCAGGTATTTTGTATCCACCTACTATTGCAGATTTGCTCGGGTGCTTAGGGATAAGCAGTGGTAATGCAGGGTGTAAACGTAGAGTCTGCTTTAAAACTGCATCAAGATAGTGTAGTTTCAGCAAGTGAGATTCTTCAACAATGTTATTCATCCCTACATCATTTCTCAATTCTCGTTGCACCTTTGCCATTATCTCCGGATTATTCAGAAGCTCCGCCATTACCCATTCGACTGTTGTAGTTACAGTGTCAGTTCCACCAATCACAATATCCTACATAGCAAAAACATATATGAAGTCAGGGGAAAGGAACATAGTCATCTCAGAAATTTAGTAGTGTTTGATTCTAGCTGTAAGGGGACGCGACATTCATGTTTAGGTATGTATATGCACCTCTTTTTTTGTAACACCCCTGGCTTTAGATAGAGTCCCATATCGGGAAAACACAAGAGAGATGCTGGGTATATAAGTTAACAAGCCTTATAAGAGGTGCATATACATACCTAAAGCGGACAAGTCCGCTCTTGGCCTAGACCCTAGTAAGAACTCAAATGTATTCTCATTTTTCTTTAATTTCTTATCACACTTATCCTATATACAGTAAACATGATTAAGCAGTTTGTATAAGGCTGTTAAGTTTTCGGAGTTCTCTCTGGTAAAGTATTATTATGGAATTTTCAAGATAACCAAGTCCAAAGAGACAAGCTATGACTTAGAAAAGATACAAGGACCATATAACTTACCACCAGCATAGCCTTTATTTTCACCAAGTCCAGTGATATCCCAATGTCTTTCTGCTCCATTAGCTCTATTAAGATCTGCACGAAATCCTTCTTCCCATTCACCTGGATTTCACCTTCTCTTTTGTCCGAAAGCATCTTCATGCGTTCGTTTATTTATTATGGAATTTTCAAGATAACCAAGTCCAAAGAGACAAGCTATGACTTAGAAAAGATACAAGGACCATATAACTTACCACCAACATAGCCTTTATTTTCACCAAGTCCAGTGATATCCCAATGTCTTTCTGCTCCATTAGCTCTATTAAGATCTGCACGAAATCCTTCTTCCCATTCACCTGGATTTCACCTTCTCTTTTGTCCGAAAGCATCTTCATGCGTTCGTTTATAGCAGGGTCTAATATACTTTCAACCCACTTTGAAAGATCCTCCATCTCTTTCTGTATTCCTTGTAAGTCAAACCTGGCAAGCATAGGGAAGAAGTCTGATATGTTTGGCTTTCCCAACACTTGAAAAACTTTTATCCCCACTTCCTTAAACTCAGCTGATCCATCTTTTCCACGCTTCTCCTTCTCCTCTACAACATTGCTGCCGAAGATCATACACGTGACTACATTCATTTGAGTTGTAAAAGCCAATTCATCAATGTCAATGGGGTTTCTAATCTTGGTATGCACCTTTTTGATTGTCTTTCTGACCTCGTGTGTCCGTAAACCATAAGAAGCCTCAAGGTTCCTGTTGCTTAGCATCTCGCTCATAAACAGTTTGCGCATATCACGCCAGTAGGAGCCATAGGGAGAAAATCCAATGTCTACTCCACCATATGTGGCTGCCAATCCTGCTATTGGAGGGTCACGGTTGGCAAAAACTGGGTCTTGATCACGAACCACTTCTTTGGCTAAGGATGGTGAATTCAACACAACACACAGTTTGCTTCCTAACCAGAACTTGTATATTGGACCATACTGTTGAGACAATTCTGTAAGTTGATGGTGCAAATTGCGGCGGAGAAATGGTAAAAATCCCACAATTGGAAGGCCACGAGGCCCCGGTGGCAACTTGGTACCTTCTTTTCAACAACAACAACAACAACAACTACCCAGTAATGTCTCACAAAGTGGGGTCTGGGGAGGGTAATATGTAGACGAGCCTTACCCCTACCCGAAAGCGCAGAGAGACTGTTTCCAATCGACCCTCGGCTCAGTGAAGGAGAGGAATAACAAAAACAAAAACAAAAACAAAAACAAAAGAGCATTAGTAAGTCTAACAGAAATAGCATAAATAACTATCTAAACATAAGAACCATAAATAAAATAGCATGCAATAATATCATATAGTAACTACCATAAGGGAGACACAATCCAAAACACTAAACATCTATGGATAGCCCTGTCAAGTCTCACCCAACCCCGGGTGAGTAGTACGAAAAACTCTAGGGGTCCCTATCCTACAACCCTGATACTAGACCTCCAGACTTTCCTATCAAGGGCCATGTCCTCGGAAACCTGCATTCTAGCCATGTCATGCCTAATCACCTCTCCCCAATACCTCTTAGGCCTCCCTCTGCCTCGCCGAACGCCGACCATCGCCAGCCGTTCACAACTCCTCACCGGGGCATCAGGACTTCTCCTCCGCACATGCCCGAATCACCTCAGCCTCGCTTCTCGCATCTTCTCATCCACCGGGGCCACCCCCACCTTCTCTCGAATAACTTCATTCTTAATCTTATCTAACCTGGTGAGCCTGTACATCCACCCGAGCATCCTCATCTCAGCAACCTTCATTCTCTGAACATGAGAGTTCTTCACTGGCCAGCACTCTGCCCCATACAACATTGCAGGTCTAACCACAGCTCTATAAAATTTTCCCTTGAGTTTCTGTGGAACTTTCTTGTCACACAGGACTCCTGATTGAGATGTTTTTTCTCCATTTGTACCATAAAATTGTCAGGAATACAATTCCAATAGTGAGAGCTCCCAGACCAAGCTGGTTTGATTGTGCTGAAGCCATGGTTATTGGCTAAATTGTTTCAGCACTTTCTACTTATAATGGATCAGGTCAACATCCTCCTCAACATATTATTATTACAGTTATATCAGGTCTTGGTTGAATTATTGTTCAATATGTCACTTTCAGCAACTAGAATTTGGATTCTTAGAAAGTTTCCAGAAGACTCAATATTTGACCATATACTATTGACTCAGATAATCTTGGCGCTGGGACTGCAACCGAAGGTGTCTCCTTTAGCACAAAGTACAGTTTTTCTTTCAGGTCAAAATTCTCTGCTTCAGGAAGTTCAAACAATTTAGAAGGGAAGCATGTTACATATCACCAGTCAAAGTTTCCACGCAGCAATTTAAATCTCTATATTGGTGTCTCGCGCAATTTTATTTTAGCATTTGTATTTCAAGTAGAATATCTTTTTCCACATTTAAGGGAATACCACACGCCCTCCGAAAGAAACAAGTACTAAAATATAGTGCAGGCAGAGTATCTAAAGACAAATATAGATTTAGAAGAAGAAATTGCAACTGAAAACAATACAAACTTGCAGCCATAACAAATTTAAGAATAGTTGAATACGGAAATATCCTCCTTTTGATAATAGCATTATATTAAATATAAATATTTTATTTAAAATGCAAGGTACATTAGTTGAAGAACATATTTATCGTACAATAATACATAGTATTGATCTTATAAATACAATAACCAGTGAGAAAGATCATGTCAAGCCCCTTCATAAACATCTATAAAGATTTTCCTAATAGCTTCTTGTTTTTATTGATATAGTTCTAAATTTGATAACCTGAGAGTAGGGATAGCAAATAGCCTCTTACTTTTCTTGACGACAAGTCCAAATCCATCTGAAAGGTCAACATTTTCGCCCTCTGGGAGTTTCCAATCAAAGGAATGCAGCAGTGAAGCCAATATAAACATAAGCATTTTCTCAGCTAAAGGAAGGCCAGCACAAAGTCTCCGCCCTGATCCAAATGGAAGGTACTTCATATTATTGCCAGCATAGTCTAAATTTGTAGAGTGAGTCAAGAACCTAACAGGCTGGAATTTCAATGGATTTTCCCATATTTGAGGATCTCTATGAATTGCATAAACATTCAAGAGTACTTTAGTTCCCTCAGGTATTGTGTAATCGCCAACAATGGCAGATTGGCTTGGGCGCTTAGGGAAAAGCAGTGGTAATGCATGGTGTAGACGAAGTGTTTCCTTTACAACTGCATCAAGATAGTGTAGTTTTGGTAAATGGGATTCTTCAGCAATGTTATTCATCCCTATGACATTTTTCAGTTCCTTTTGCACCTTTGCCATTACATCCGGGTTATTCAGAAGCTCCGCCATTACCCACTCGACCATAGTGATTGTAGTGTCAGTCCCACCAATCACAATGTCCTACAATGCAGAAACATATATGAAGTCATGGAAAAGGATTTAGTCATTGCCAGAATTTGAAATGCCTGCTTCTATTCGTGGAAGGGGAGGGTCTGATACGTTTTGGTATATATATGTGCGCATCTTTTTAAGACTATTCTACCTAACTACGCGATTTAAGCATCTTGATTAAGAACTCAACAATATTCTCATTTTTCTTCACCATTTATCATATTGATTCTGCATTCAGTAAACATGATTTTTTTATTATGGTGGTGTGCGAGCAAACTTGACGCACCTCGACTAATTTCATAGGGTACCAGCTACCTTCAGCCAGCATAGGTACCAAATAATTCGGCCTACCATGACTTATGGCAGATAGGAAGAAATCACCTACTAATATTTTTTTGTCTCTGATGGGGCTTGAACCCTTGTTTTCAAAGGTTTGCACCCACTTCATTAACCAACGATCGCTTGGCCAAACCCTTGGGTGCTCCAGTAGACATGATAAATAAGTTTGTATGACCGTAAAATAATTAGACTGATTTCTCGTAAACAAAAAATAATAGAATTCTTAGGATAACAATGATATAAAAAATAGATACAAACCATATAACATACCACCAACATAACCTTTATTTTCACCAAGTCCAGTGATATTCCAATATCTTTCTGCTCCATTAGCTCTATTAAGATCTGCACAAAATCCTTCTTCCCATTCCCTTGGAATTCACCCTCTCTTTTGTCCGAAAGCATCTTCATGCGTTCGTTTATGGCAGGGTCTAATATACTTTCAACTGACATCGAAAGAGCCTTCATCTCTTTCTGTATTCCTTGTAAGTCAAACCTGGCAAGCATAGGGAAGAAGTCTGATATGTTTGGCTTTGCCAACATTTGAGTAAATTTTATCACCAATTCCCTGAACTCATCTCCATCTTTTGCGTGCTTCTCCTTCTCCTCTACAAAATTACTGCCAAAGATCATACTCATGACTACATTCATTTCAGTTACAAAAGCTAATTCACCAATGTCAATGGGGTAGCCAACCTTGGTATGCACGTTTCTAATTGTCTTTCTGACCTCATGTTCCCGAAGACTATAACAAGCCTCAAGATTCCTGTTGCTTAGCATCTCCCTCACAAACAGTTTGCGCATATCACGCCAGTAGGAGCCATAGGGAGAAAGTCCAATATCTAATCCACCATATGTGGCCAGCAATCCTGCAATAGAGGGTCACGATTTGCAAAAATGGAGTCTTGATCACGAATCACTTCTTTGGCTAAGGATGGTGAGTTCAACACAATGCATAGTTTGCTTCCTAGCCAAAACTTGTATATCGGACCATACTGCTGAGACAACTCTGTAAGCTGGTGGTGCAAATTGGGGCGGAGGAATGGTAAGAATCCCACAATTTGAAGGCCACGAGGCCCTGGTGGCAACCTAGGTTCTGTCTTCTGTGGTATATTTGATGTCCTTTTGTACCATATAATTGTCAGGAACACAATTGAAAGGGTAATACCTGCAAGACCAAGCTCGTTTAGAGGTGCTAAAGCCATGTTTAGTATAGGGAGATAGTCTCAGGTCTTCTTCAAATACCAGTTTTTGAAAGGAAGCCTATTATTTAACCTCACAATGAAATACTCTTAGTCTTTATCAGTACGTAAGCCAATTTTTCCATCCACATAGATAAGGCAAGAATGGTTGAAGGCAAATGCAATGTTGGCTACTCAATAATAATGGAGTACTAACAGATTTGAAGTTTTGAACTGGGGAAAAGGAAAGGTTAAAACACCTTAGAAGAAGGAAACAACCAACATCACATCAAAAGAAAGTGACTTTTAAAGCACATGTAACATAACATCGTAAGCAAGGCTGTAAGAAAGTCCTTTCTTATAGCTATAGACTATAGTAGGACCTTTTGAAAGTCAGAAGGCAAACTAGATGAATATCGATATACACTACATCCTTCCCAACCATGCTGTTGCTTCAAAAACATAACAATGGAAAAACTGTTCATGATCAGTGTAAGACAATTATTCATTCACATAGATAAGGTATGAACTGTTGAAGGCAAATGCAATATTGACTACTCGGTAATGATGCAGTAATGACTGTGATTTGGAAACATGTTTAGAAGGAAACAACCAACATCAGATCTGATAATGTGACTTTTCCTACAGCAGAATGCACTAATGAAAAACATACCATGAGTAAGGCTTTGAGTTCAGACATGGTCAGAGGTATTTTGGCATCGGCACCATCTTTCAATTTCCTATATAGTAGAATGCACAAATGACAAAAACATACCATGAGTAAGGCTTTGAGTTCAGTCATGGTAAGAGGCATTTTGGCATCGGCTTCATCTTCAGCTTGAGTAGAACTTGCAAAAAATCCTTGCTTTCTTGTCCAACACCACTCCCAATCCCACCATTTCTATCCATTTTCTGTCTCTGATCAATCACAGTCTCAAAAATCCTATCAAATCTCTTCACCAATACCTTCATCTTCTTTGTTACACCTTGCAAATCAAACCTGGCCAAGACTGGATAAAAATCGGACACATTCGGAGTACCTAACAACTCATGAATCTCAGTCACAACAAGCTTAAACTCTGCACCAAGACTAGATCTTTCCTCTCCCTTCACTGTACCACCCCATAACATACTTGTAATCACATTAAGCACAGTCAAAAACATCTGTTCACCAATATTCACTGCTACACCCTTCTGATTATAAAAGTAAGTAATTGTCTTTCTAAGCTCTTTTTTCCTTAGAGCATAAACAGAATCTAAAGTAGAACCACTAAACATATCATGAACACAAACTTTCCTCAACATGCGCCATTTTGGTCCATAAGGAGTCCAAACTATGTCTTTACCACCATATGTAACTTCTCTACCAGCAGCAGTCACATCTCGATTGGCAAAAATTGTATGTTGATCCTTAAGAACCTCACGAGCTAAAGCAGGAGAAGTAATAATAATCCCAACTTTTTTACCAAGCCAGAGTCTACAAATGGGGCCATAAATTTGGGAAAGAGATGCAAAGTAAGTGTGAAGTTCAGGATGAAGAGAGCAAAGATTACCTACTAAAGGCAAAGCTCTAGGTCCTGGTGGCAATGGGAGTTGTCCCTTCTTTGACTTATCGATCAAAATCCAAACAAACCATAGTAAAGCTACAAATCCAAGAATATTGGATAAAAAGATACCATTTTGCTCAATATTGGCTCCATCCAAATGCCACGGCCAAGAATCAAATAGAGGTTTGAAGAACTTGAGAGACATTATCTGAGCCTTAGAGGGAAATGAGAATAGAAAGAGCAGTGGTGTAGAAAAATAAAAGAACCAATGTGATTGAAAGCTCAATGCTTTAACTCCACTTATTCTGAAGACTGAGATATTTTGGATCAAGACAAATTAGTAGTAGTCCCATAGGATGAAAATGAATATAGATACTTCCCCACTCATACTGTTACTTTGAAGAAAAATACAATAATGTACTGTTGATCCCAAATTGTTTCTTGTTTCTAAATGGGGACCACTTCTTTCCTTCTACTTTTCTTGTTCGGGAAAAAAAATGTCATGTTCTGAGCCGAGGGTCCATTGGAAACAACCTCTCTGCCCTTTCGGGTAGGTGTAAGGTTCGTCTACATATTATCCTCCCCAGACCCCACTTTGTGGGACTATACTGGGTAGTTGTTGTTGTTGGATTGAATATGCAGTTTCTCTAAAGAAGCATGTCATTCTTAGCGCATTAAAATCTCCATATGCATTGTATAATATAGGATGTGTTTGATGTTAAATTTGATAAAGATTTGCTTTCAACAAGATGCCAACCGTATCTTCTTAATAGGAATACTAACTAAACAAGGAAGGGTATGAAATCATTTACATACTCCAAATAAAATGATACATGTATTGATATCTCAAATTCAATTCAGTGTATAAAACTGAAGGAGTCATGGAATTAGCCATTTCACATGGAACATTAGAACTTTGAGTTGTTCATAAGACCATTGCCAACATAGAGATGCATCTTTTATCTTACTCAAAGAGTGTTGGATTGGATAATCTTGGAGTAGGTATAGCCACCAGAGGTATTTTCTTCTTAAAAACAATCCCAAATTTCTCTTCAAGGTCTAATTTCTCTCCTTCAGGCAACTTCCAGTCGAAAGAATGAATGAGTGAAGCCAGTGAATACATGAACATTCTCTCTGCCATGGCTATCCCCGCACAAATTCTCCTGCCAGAACCAAATGGAAAATAGTTGAAATCCTTTCCACTATAGTCCCAATTATTGTCCAAAAATCTCTCCGGAAGGAACTCAGTTGGATTTTCCCAGAGAGAGGGATCTCTCTGTATAGCCCATACATTTATGAAAACGCGAGCTCCTTTAGGAACAGTATATCCTCCGACAGTGACTGTCTCACTAGGACAATGAGGCACCAAGAGTGGGAGAGCTGGATGCATGCGCAAGGCTTCTTTCATAACTGCATAGAGATATGGTAAATGCTGAATATGAGACTCTTCCACTATGTTATCTTTGCCCACAACTGTCTCTAGTTCCTGCTGTAATTTCCTCAGTACCTCTGGTTTGTTCATAATTTCAGCCAAGGCAAACTCAACCGTGTTCGAGGTTGTTTCAGTTCCACCAACAACCATATCCTGTTCATGGTATTCGTAAAGTTATTATCATGTACAACAAAAGGAACATTCCGTAGAACAGCATGTTGGAATTCAGTTCAAGGTTCACTATCTTAATACACAGTTAAGTCTTTATATGTTGTCTGATACTAATGTTTCCGACTCTTTTCTTCTTGTCCTCTAATAACTAGGTAGCAACCAATAGTTCTGGACATGAATAAATGATTATTCTTGTATTTGTTTCTTATATGCCACAATAATTCTTCAATAAATTTACAAACCATCTTTAACTTTTATTAGCATTTGATCCACTTATTATGACTAACATCAGTAAAATCCAATTTCTCAACCATAATAGGTAAGGATAGACAGTTAAAAGCAAATGCAAACTTGGAAACCAGCACCCCATCTATTGAAAGTGAATATTCCTACAGTAGACAAATGCAAGTATGCAACCAACACTTCTGGACATGAATTTGTGAATTTGATTCTTCTTAAGTTTGTTTCTCATATGCCACAATAATTTTTCTATAAACTTACAATCCCACTTTCTCTTTCATTTGATTTTGATCCTTTTATTATTATTACTGAAAGAGTATCTTTCCTAATCAGTATAAACCAATTATTCATCCATAGGGATAAGGTAAGAACAGTTGAAGACAAATGCAATCTTGGCTACTCAATATAATGCAGTATAGTAAAATCACATTTAGAAGGAAACAACCAGCATCACATCTAAAGGAAGCAACAGACTCTTTTCTGTTTTCACTAATCCGGTCTAATGAAAGTGACGTACTTTTCCTATATAGTAGAATATGCACAAATGAAAAAAACAAACCATGAGTAAGGCTTTGAGTTCAGTCATGGTAAGAGGCATTTTGGCATCTGCTTCATCTTTCAACTTGAGCAAAACTTGCAAAAAGTCCGTGCTTTCTATCCCACCATTTCTATCCATTTTCTGTCTTTGATCAATCATAGTCTCAAATATCCTATCAAATCTCTTTGCCAACACCGTTATCTTCTTTGTTACACCTTGAAAATCAAACCTAGCCAAGCCCGGATAAAAATCGGACACATTCGGAGTACCTAACAAATCAGTCATCTCAGTCACAACAAGCCTAAACTCTGCACCAAGACTAGATCTTTCCTCTCCCTTTACTGTACCACCCCATAACATACTTGTAATCACATTAAGCACAGTCAAAAACATCTGTTCACCAATATTCACTGCTACACCCTTCTGATTATAAAGGTAATTAATTGTCTTTCTAAGCTCTTTTCTTCTTAGTTCATAAACAGAATCTAAAGTAGAACCACTAAGCATATGACGAACACAAACTTTTCTCAGCATACGCCATTTTGGTCCATAAGGAGTCCAAACTATATCTTTACCACCATATGTAGCTTCTCTACCAGCAGCAGGTACATCTCTATTAGCAAATATTGTATCTTGATCCTTAAGAATCTCACGAGCTAAAGCAGGAGAAGTAATAATAATCCCAACTTTTTTACCAAGCCATAGTCTACAAATGGGGCCATAAATTTGGGAAAGAGAAGCAAAATATGTGTGGAGTTCAGGATCAAGAGAATGGAGATTACCTACTAAAGGAAAAGCTTTAGGCCCTGGTGGCAATGGGGGTTGTTCCTTCTTTGACTTATTGATGAAAATCCAAACAAACCATAGTAAAGCTATAATTCCAAGAAAATAGGAGAAAAAGACACCATTTTGTTCAATATTTTGTTCCTGCATATGCCATGGAAAAGAATCAAACAGAGGTTTGAGAAACTTGAGAGACATTGCCTAAGAGGGAAAATGAAAATGATAGAACCAATGTGATGGGAAGTTCAATGCTTTTTCACCACTTAAAAGAAAATGGATTTCCTAAAAGGAATGTGACACTTTGGATCAAGACAAAAATAGTTCGGCAGATTTTTAAAGATGAAAATGAACATTTAATATTTGAAATGACAAGTGAGGTAAGCACCTCCGCGGGTTTCGGGTCACACTGAAAGTGAAGCGTAGACATGTTATAAATACTCTTAATTTGGGGGTTTAAAAAAAAGAATTAAATACTATACATTACTTCTCCACCCATACTGCTATCTGTAAGGAAAAACAATAAAATATTGTTGGTCCCCTTAGTTGTTTCTAAGGGTGTGAATCGGATGGGCCGAGGGATTGGAATTTTTAGATTCGTATGGGTTTTGGTCCAGATAGATTACGGATTGTGGTTTATCGGATTTAACGAGTTTAAGTTTATCCGGATAAAAATTAAATTGTAAAGATTACGAATTGCGGGTTGCGTGAGCCGTGCCGGGCTGAGTTTAATATTTTTTAATTTTTTTTGTATTTTATATAACTATTATAATTTTTATTAATACAAAGTATTAATATAAAGGATACAAGGAAGATGGAAAAAATTGCACTTATAAATTGCTAGTGTTATATTTATTTTAAAATTACAAAATTAATATTTGCATTTAAAAAGTAAATTAACAAAAAAATAGTAAAACTAAATTTTCATGCATAATAAATTAATAATACTTCAAATTAATCTAACAAACTAAAACATTAAGTATAAATACGTCTAGTAATTTTAAAATAACACAAATTGTCTTAAATTTTAAATACGAATTTCCGGAGCCGCTCAAGAGAATACTTTATATGTCTCTTTAAACTTTTTGTGCCAAACCCTGAACGAAGATTTAAGACTTGGCTGCATTCTTGCACTTTACTCTCTGACCTTCTTCATTTTCTTCTACCACTTGAAAGTGTTGCCAAACATATGAGCACACTCTGAAGTACGATGCATAATTTAGCTTGATTGGGATTTGAGAATTGATAGATGAGTGAAAAAACGAGGAAGAGGAGGGTTATTAAGAGTTTTCGAAGGGGGGGGGGGATAATTTTAAAAAAAATTTGACTAAATTGTGCAATTCACCTGTTGGGCAACAACCATTTTCTGAAATGGACCATTGCCAACGGTTAGATCCGGCCCATATAATTTTTTTTACTGTTATATATGTTCGGGCCGGTTAACTGGTTCATGATCACTGTTCACTTAGCTGGTTGGATCGGTCCGGATAACCAGTATTTCAAAATTAAATGGAGCAACTCGCGCGATCCTCCTTTCCCAGCCCAACGCAACCTTTTATACTAGATCGGTCTGATTTCGATTTTAATCGATTTGGATCGGTTCGAAACCGGGCTGACTGGCCCGTTTAACACCCTTAATTGTTTTTTTCCCTTCTTTTTCCTTGTTCGGGAAAAAACAAAAAAGATAACTTGTTGCATATGTATCTAGAGCGATTTCTCATAGGGTACTCAATTAAAGGAAATTGTGCAAGATTACAAGCCACTCAACTAAGATAAACTAGTGCAAAAAAATCACTTTTTAAAAAAAATTTGTAATTACTCTATTTTTATTATTTTAGCTACAATACCAGAGTTTTTGACCAATATTATCACTTATTTTAGTAGATCTATTTTTGTCCCTTAAATATAACTCTGAACATATTTAGTCACTTAACTATACTAAAATTAAGTACATTTAGTCTTACTAACAGAGTCTGTTAAAACTACCAATGTTAACCAACTCTTATTCTTTTGCTTCAATAATATGCCTAAAAGTAATCTTGGCAACTTTATTTTTTTCTTTCAAATTCAACTTTTCTTTTTGGAAAATAAACCGAAATTCTTATAAGTAAAAGTTTTAACGTTAGAATTTTAAATTTGTCAGCTCTGTACTATTAGTAGGTGTTGATTTATAACATATTTTTGATAAGCAAATTAAAAAGGCGATGAGTGTCGAAATTAACCCCGTAATAGATCTTGGACAGATTTTGTCAGTGAAAGTAAATGTGATTCACTTTAGCATACTTAAGAAATTAAATATGCTCTAGCATACTTAAAAGACTAAATATGCTTGGGGTTACATTTAAGGAAGGAAAATAAATATACCCTCAAAGATAAAGTACAATATTGGCCAAAAACTCTACAATATCACTCTACATATTCAAGTATGTTATGAAATATTAGATTATGGTGGATGTCCATAACTCCTATAACACCCACTACTTTTATCCATTATCTCCATAACTCCCACTACTCCAATACTTATGGTTGTAACTCCCACACCTCCATGATCTCCCCCATGATCTTCCTCCATGATCGCAAAAGCTTAATGACATATTTATGGAATTCTTTTAGTATACCTCTATGTAGTACTATAAATAGAGGATGAGAAATCATTTTGTAATACACTTGGATACATAGAAGAAATATATTCTCTTCTCTATTTCTCTCTACTTTGTTGTCTATCTTTTTGTTTATTACTTTGAGCTAAGTTTTGTAACACGTTATCAGCACGAAGCTCTACTATCTCAAGAATCTCTTTGAGAAAATTAAGGTATTTTTTCTCCTCCTAATTTTGTTTTAATTATGTCTGACATTATGAAAAGAAAGTTTGTTGCCCTTGAAATTTCGGGCAAGAACTACATGAAATGGGTGTTGGATGCTGAAATCCATTTGGATGCAATGGGTCTTGGAGACGCCATTAAAGACAGAAATAATGCATCCACCCAAGACTGTGCTAAGGCCTTGATTTCCTTGCGTCATCACCTTGATGAAGGTTTGAAAATTGAATATCTCACAGTCAAAGATCCACTTATCTTGTGGAATGGCTTAAAGGAGAGATATGACAACTTAAAGTTGGTCACTCTGCCACAAGCACGATATGATTGGGCTCATCTGAGGCTCCAAGACTTTAAATCTGTTTCTGAATATAATTCTGCAATGTTTAGAATTACTTCTAAATTGAAACTCTGTGGAGATACTATAACTGATTATGATATGCTTGAAAAAACGTTTACAACGTTTCATGCCTCCAATATGGTTCTGCAACAACAGTACAGAGAGAAAGATTTCAAAAAGTACTCTGAGCTGATTTCTCTTCTCCTTGTGGCTGAGCGAAACAATGACCTGCTCATGAGAAATCACGAAAATCGACCCACTGGGTCTACACCATCGCCTGAAGTAGATAAGGTGTATTCCCATTATGCTAAGCGTGGAAAAGGCTATGGCTTTAATCATGGTCGTGGTCGTGGTCGGGGTCATGGTCGTGGACGTGGACAAGGAAGAAATTTTCCTGGTGTTAGTCACCCCCCCCCCAAAGAGATATAACCACCAAAAGCGGAAATGGAATTATGAGAATCCAAAAGCAAATAGTTCAGAAACTATATGTTATCGTTGCGGTGGAAAAGGGCACTGGGCAAAAATTTGCCGTGTACCAAGACATTTGGTTGAGCTTTATCAAGCATCTCTAAAGAGTAAAGGCCCTGAAACCAATTTTGTCTCTGACAATAATTTTGACATCACCCACTTGTATGTGGCAGACTTCTTTGAGCACCCTGAGGGGAAAATAGATCATTTGATCGGTGATGGATCCATGGTTAAAGAAGATTGACCAGTTTGATATTTTTATTTTTACATATTCGTAGTAGTTAATGAATAAACAATTATCATAGTTTACATAAGTTATCTATTATTGTGATATGGTTCAAATTTTATATTTTCTGCTTTAAGCTAGTAAAGCTAAGTATCAAGCAAGTATTCGTTAAAATTATAATATGCTTGAAATTAAAAAAAATAGATATATTAAACAGAATGATCAGTTTCATTTTTGTAATCCTTTATAATATGCTCGGTGTTAATGTGTTAGCACATTAAAAGTGCTATTATGCTAGTAGTATTATGAACCTGAAACAGATTCACTGCCAACAAGTATTAACTCAATTAGTTGAATCATTCTAGGTGAAACATTCAGTTCAAAACAATTCAATCAATGATCAAATATCGATATGTACCTTAAGAGTTTTATCAACTTGACAAATAATCTGTATTATGGTTTTAAAATATATAACTTTAGATTACACATTCATCTTATGCTTTATTTGTAGCACATTAAATATAGTAATAAAAGAAATATTGTGAAGACACTTTATGCTACTACTAATTGTTAATACTTTGATATTAAAAGGAGAATAACTATGATAAAAGATATTTTTTTTTCATAATGACCGCACTGAAACTATTATGTTGAATCATAGACTTAAATTTGTTTATTCTCATATCTATAAAAAAAAATACTAATATTTTTCGTGTATTTCTTTTGTATGTCAAACCATGGGAAGCAAATATGGATATCTCACAAAGCAAACTTGGATCAACGTCCAATTGTAAAAATATTTGTTTAATTGATTCATGTACCACACATACGATATTCAAAGAGAAGAAATATTTCTCTCATTTAAGTATGTGTAAGGCAGATGTTACTACAATTTCTGGTAGTAGTAAATTGATTGAAGGCTCCGGAAGAGCAACTATAACTCTGCCTAAAGGAAGAATATTTATCATAGAGAATGCAATGTTCTCTTCCAAGTCCAAGAGGAACTTGTTGAGTTTTAAAGATATCCGTCAAAATGGATATCATATTGAGACAATAGATGAGAATAATCTTGAATACCTCATCATTACAAACAATGTCTCTGGCCAAAAGAGGGTTATTGAGAAGTTCCCATCTTTATCTTGTGGCCTGTATTGGACAAAAATTAGTGCAATTGAGGCACATTCCACAGTAAACCAAAAGGTTACTGATTCCAATACTTTTGTACTTTGGCATGATCGATTGGGACATCCTGGATCAATTATGATGAGACGGATTATAGAAAACTCATATGGGCATCCATTAAAGAATTTAAAGATTCTTTTAAATAATGGATTTTCTTGCACTTCTTGTTATCAAGGCAAGTTAATTATTAGACCATCACCAACAACGGTTGGAACTGAGTCACCTACGTTTTTGGAACGTATACAAGGGGATATTTGTGGACCTATTCACCCACCTAGTGGGTCCTTTAGATATTTTATGGTCTTAATAGACGCATCCTCTAGATGGTCTCATGTGTGCCTATTGTCATCACGCAACCTTGCGTTTGCAAAATTAGTGGCACAAATAATTCGATTACGAGCACAATTTCCTGATAATCCAATTAAGTCTATTAGACTAGATAATGCTGCTGAGTTTTCATCCCAAGCATTTAATAATTATTGCTTATCAATTGGGATAAAAGTGGAACATCCTGTAGCTCATGTTCACACTCAAAATGGTCTTGCAGAATCTTTAATTAAATGTCTGCAGTTGATTGCAAGACCATTACTCATGAAAACGAGGCTGCCCACTTCGGTTTGGGGTCACGCCATTTTGCATGCAGCAATGCTAGTTCGTCTCAGACCGACGAATTATCACAAATATTCTCCGTTGCAATTAGTTTTGGGTCATGAACCTAATATATCCCATTTAAGAATTTTTGGATGCGCGGTATATGTGCCTGTAGCACCGCCATACAGTACCAAAATGGGTCCGCAAAGAAGGTTAGGAATATATGTTGGGTTTGAATCGCCCTCCATTATTAGCTACCTCGAAACATTGACAGGGGATTTGTTCACTGCACGATTTGCAGACTGTCGATTCGATGAGACACTTTTCCCAAAATTAGGGGGAGAAGTTGGTGAAACCAAACGGGAAATTTTGTGGAAAAATCCATCATTATCTCATCTTGATCCACATACCTCTATTTGTGAAAAAGAGGTGCAAAATATTATCCATTTGCAAAGAATAGCAAATCAAATGCCTAACGCATTCACGGACTTGAAAAGGATAACGAAATCTCACATCCCCGCAGAGAATGTTCCAATCCTTATTGATGTCCCTATTGGACAATCTTCTAGTGTCATATCTAATGAGTCGAAAGCACGCCTATAACGTGGCAGGCCATTAGGTTCCAAAGATCGAAATCCTAGAAAAAGGAAAGCAAATGATCAAAATGACACTACGAAAGAATCTCATGAGGAAATTCACGATTTAATAAATTCTGAGATTCATGAAGAATCCATTGAGCCCGAGACTCAGGAAAATAAGGAACTATCAATAAATCCAATAGATATTGAGACGAATTTTAATCGAGTGGATATAGTGGTGGATTATGTCTTTGCATATAATGTTGTATCTAGCATTATGCAAGAAAGTGAGGATCTTGAACCTCAATCTGTTGGAGAATGTTGACAAAGACTTGATTGGCCAAAATGGCAAGAAGCAATCCAATCAGAATTGAATTCACTTGCAAAACGTGAAGTTTTTGGGCCTACAGTTGAAACACCTAATGGTGTTAAGCCTGTTGGCTATAGATGGGTCTTTGTACGCAAGAGAAATGAGAAAAACAAGGTACAAAGATATAAGGCACGCCTTGTTGCACAAGGATTTTCTCAAAGGCCTGGTGTCAATTATGAAGAGACATATTCACCCGTAATGGATGTTATAACTTTCCGTTATCTCATTAGTTTTGTTGTCCTTGAAAAGCTTGACATGCATTTAATGGATGTGGTTACTGCCTATCTTTATGGCTCACTTGATAATGAGATATACATGAAAATTCCCGATGGATTCAAAATGCCAAACACTCATAATTCAAAGTCCCGGGAAATGTTTTCAATCAAATTGCAAAGATCTTTGTATGGTCTAAAGCAAACAGGACGAATGTGGTATAATCGTCTTAGTGAGTATTTATTAAAGGAAGGCTATATAAATGATGCCATTTGCCCATGTGTTTTTATAAAGAAAACAACATCGGAATTTGTTGTACTTGCCGTATATGTCGATGACATAAACCTTATTGGAACTCCCATAGAACTCCAAAAGGCAATTGATTATTTAAAGAAGGAATTCGAGATGAAAGATCTCGGAAAGACAAAATTATGTCTTAGTTTGCAAATTGAATATTTGGCAAACGAAATTTTTGTTCATCAATCTGCCTATATAGAAAAGGTATTGAAACGGTTTTACATGGATGGAGCATATCCTTTAAGTACTCCGATGGTTGTTCGATCACTTGATGTGAATAAGGATCCATTCCGACCGCAAGAAAAGAATGAAGAGTTACTTGGTCCTGAAGTACCATATCTTAGTGCAATTGGCGCACTAATGTATCTTGCAAATACTACAAGGCATGACATAACTTTTTCAGTTAATGTCTTAGCAAGATATAGCTCTGCTCCTACAAGGAGACATTGGAATGGAATCAAACATATATTGCGGTATCTAAAAGGGACTACCGATATGGGCTTATTTTATAGCAATAATTGCAGTCCTGATCTTGTTGGTTATGCTGATGCTGGATATTTATCTGACCCACACAAGGCTCGATCTCAAACAGGTTATGTGTTTATCTGTGGAGGCACTGCCATATCTTGGCGATCGACTAAGCAATCAATTGTGGCTACTTCATCTAATCATGCTGAGATAATCGCTATTCATGAAGCAAGTCGAGAGTGTGTGTGGTTGAGGTCTATAATATATCATATTCGAGACAAATGTGGTTTGAAATGTGACAAACTACCCACGATTTTGTATGAAGACAATGCAGCATGCATAGCCCAATTGAAGGGAGGATTCATAAAAGGAGATAGAACAAAACATATTTCACCAAAGTTATTTTTCACACATGATCTTCAAAAGAATGGTGATATCAATGTGCAACAGATTCGTTTAAGTGATAATATGGCTGATTTGTTCACAAAATCTCTACCAACGTCAACCTTCAAGAAGCTGGTACACAAGATTGGAATGCGAAGTCTCAAGGATGTGAATTGATGCTCTTTTCAGTGGGAGTTAATGCACGTTGTACTCTTTTTTCCTTACAAGGTTTTGTCCTACTGGGTTTTCCTTGCAAGGTTTTTAACGAGGCAACAAAAATGCATTTTGTTAGATATGTGTACTCTTTTTCCTTTTCTAGAATTTTTTTTCCCATTGGGTTTTATTTTAGTTAAGGCTTTAACGAGGCACATTATCTTTGGACATCCAAGGGGGACTGTTATGAAATATTAGATTATGGTGGATGTCCATAACTCCTATAACACCCACTACTTTTATCCATTATCTCCATAACTCCCACTACTCCAATACTTATGGTTGTAACTCCCACACCTCCATGATCTCCCCCATGATCTTCCTCCATGATCTCAAAAGCTTAATGACATATTTATGGAATTCTTTTAGTATACCTCTATGTAGTACTATAAATAGAGGATGAGAAATCATTTTGTAATACACTTGGATACATAGAAGAAATATATTCTCTTCTCTATTTCTCTCTACTTTGTTGTCTATCTTTTTGTTTATTACTTTGAGCTAAGTTTTGTAACAAAGCGATATTTTTTAGTGACTTTAGTTGATGTCGTAATTTTTTTAAAGCGAAAGGTTTAAAAAATAAAAGCCACCAATTATTAGTCTTCTTATTCGGCAACCCCTCGTTTTGCTCTTGGATTTTTTACTTGAGTGCGACTGCTGCCGTTAATGAGAGGCTATTGATTTGAGGAAGTTTTTTTAATTTATCCTCTCTAATATGTGGTGTGGACGCATGGTATTTATGATTTAATTAGAGAAGTCAACAACCCTTCGTTATTTAAAAAAAACAATCTAAAAAAAATTAGAAAATGACCCTTCATTTTTGTTGGCTAGCACAAGTGAATCTTCACATTTCGATATCTTCCAGCTTGAAATTTGTAGGTTCGTCCAGTCTGCACGACAGTTAAGGAGAATAAGATTTTGGAATATCTTGTCTTTAGTGCCGGCCAAACAAAAAAAACAGTCCATACACCAAATATTTTGTATTTATGAAAGATTTAAGAAGGGTCGGACTCCAAAAAAGTGTGATATAAACAGTTTACCTTGTTATATTAGTGATTGATTATATTGCTCAAACCCGTAATTTATAGGTAACTTGCTCCAACACAAAACAAAAAAAAAAATATTACCTACATTTTTTTCGTTTTCCAAGGATCTGAAAAAGTAAAAGTTCTACCTAAATTGTGTTCGTTTTGAAATGAAACAAATAGTAAGTCATAAGTTTTCGCTTACTCTCTCTAATCTACGTACAATTTTTACGTTCATAGAAGTAATTCAATCTATACCCAAAGAAAGACCGAAAATTGTTCAAATTAGATCCCAAACACTGAGCATTTTAATTACAGAGGATTGTAAAAGCTCAACAATGCACAGCCTACATCCCAATGTTCTCCATTATTACTAGATCATTGATTTTCAGGGACGGCCCATTTATAAAATAGGTAAAATAATCGTTTTAGTCCTCATATTTTAGAAGATTCCATCTTTTGATATACTTAACTTTTTTTTATATATATAATATAAAAGTTTTAAAGAAAAATATAAAGTGAAACAATACGTAAGAAGTTTGTATAAAAAAAGCACAAATTTGAAATAGTGAATGCCAATGAGAGGGGCCCACTTATATTACTCATAGTAATTTATTTTTAATCACTGATCCTAGTTCGCCCTTCTTGAACATGTCATGATGGCACCTTGTTCCTATGACTAGGTAAGCCTAACGATGCGGAAAAACAACATAACTTGTGGAAATAAATAATTAAAACCGAACAACTAGAAGGAAACTACATATAAATGCCACTCGGCATATACAAATTTAAAATGTGGAAGTCTACAATATCATCCCAAAACCCGGAAACTCACGGGAACACAAACTAGAAGAATACAGTAAGTACTCTAATTTCCGGAAATGTCTATAACAAAAGTACGATAGAAAGCTAAACGCTACAAGATAGAATAATGAAGGAGATTCTTCGATCTATGAATGCGGTAGATATACCTCGAAATCTCCGTAGCTCTCCCTGCCTCAGGGATAATGCTCTTGGGTGGAGGTACCTGGATCTGCACATGAAAAACATGCGCAGAAGGGGTATGAGTACACCACAACGGTACTCAGTAAGTGCCAAGCCTAACCTCGGTGGAGCAGTGAGGAGGAAGGTCAGGGCCCTACTAAGATAAAATAATAATAGTAATGATAGGATAAGATAAAAGTATAATTGAAAATCTACATAAAGAGTCTATACAGATAACAAGAGTACAATAAAAGAAAAATAGAAATAAAGGCAGAACACAAGGAAATATCGCTTCTAACAAGAATAATAATAACCGGGGATATCTTAGTATCCCGAGGATCTCTTGGTATCCTCAATATAAATGCTAAGGATCTCTTGGTATCCCGAAGAACTCTTGGTATCCTCATTATAAATGCCAGGGATCTCTTGGTATCCCGAGGATCTCTTGGTATCCTCAATATAAGTGTCAGAGATCTCTTAATATCCCGAGGATCTCTTGGATCCTCAATATAAATGCCAGGGATCTCTTAATATCCCGAGGATTTCTTCGATCCTCAATATAAATATCAGGGATCTCTTGGTATCCCGAGGATCTCTTGGTATCCTCAATATAAATGCCAGGGGATCTCATGGTATCCCGATGATCTCTTGGTATCCTCAATATAAATGACAGGGATCTCTTGGTATCATCAATATAAATGTCAGGGATTTCTTGGTATCCCCGGGATCTCTTGGTATCCTCAATATAAATGTGGGAATATCTTGGTATCTAGATGATCTCTTGGTATCCTCAATATATACAAATACAGGTGTCAGGGATCTCTTGGTATCCCGCACTCTCAGCCCAGGTCATAGCATGTACAGGGGGATCTCCCGGGATACCGTCCCGTAGTCCCAATTTAAAAACACACAATAACAACTCAGAGATGACATAATAAATTCTAAGCTCATAACAAGTATTAGTAAATCCTTGCCTAACATGCTCCACGAAATACAAACAAGGCAGTTAAAGCAATTAGGCAAATAGGTCAACTAAACAAAATTTGCAATTAGAGTAAACACAGGTAAACAGGAAACTCAATTTAAATACTTCAAGTAAAAATAGATTTTTCAACAATTAGATCAAGTACGTGATCGTAACCTCACGTATAAGGCATTCAATTACCAAATATCATATCCTAAGGGGAAAGGTCCCCTACACAAGGTTAGACAAGTCACTTACCTCGATACGGCTCCAAAATCAACTCGAAATCATACTTTTGCCACGAGTATCTGACTCCAAATGTCCCAAATCTATTCAATTCAATTACATATTGTAAATAACATCTCAAGCAATTGATTCTACTATTTAATTCAAAGCTAAGGCGTGAAATTAGGTAAAATAACAAAAACACCCCTCAGGCCAACATCTCGGAATCGAAAAACTTTTACATTTTCAGAACCCTCGTACTCTCACAAATCTAACCATATAATAATCTCTCAAATCGGAGGTCAAACACCCACTCAAAACTCAATCATTTGGTATATGAAGTTTTATCCATTTTAATTAAAAAATCCGATATTAAGGAGGAATTCGTGATTAGATTAGTGGGTTTTAAGCATAAAAGAGTAGAGAATCGTTACCTAGTAGTTGCCCTCGAAAATCTCTCGAAATCTCTCCCAAATTCGAGCTCCCAAGCTTGTGTTTTGATAAAAATGGATAACCCTCGGATTTTGAAGTATTTATATCTGCCCAGGTATTCAAAGCATCGCGAACGCGGAGGAGGTCTCGCATTCGCGAAGAAGGAAAAAGAAGGATGCGAAAAATGTTATTCGCGAACGCGAGGAAGAGTCTGCAAATGCAAAGGTATGGACTGGTGAAGCTATGCGAACTTGACAAGGGTAATATGAATGCGATGAGTAAAAATACGCATCAGTCCTTAGAGTCAAATAATGCTATGCGAAGGTGATGCCTTAGACGCGATCGCGATAGAGGAAAACGTGAAGCTTCGCGAACGCAAAGGACTAAATGCGAACGCGATAAGGAAACAGGTCCTTCTCTAGAATTACTCTATGCGTACGCGTGGAAGAGGAAACGAATGCGTAGAAGAAGAAGCTCACAACTACGCGAATGCGCAGAAGAAGAAGCTCACAATTACGCGAACGCGAGAGGAACGTCGCGAACACGAAGATGGAATTTGGACCTGCAACTGCTAAAGGATTTTCTGCAACTCTTAAGTCTCAAAACTTCCTGTTAGCCATCTGAAATCACCCCGAGGCCCCTAGGACCTCAACCAAAGGTACCAACCCATCCCAAAACCTCATCCAAACTTGTTCGCATACTTAAACCACATAAAACAATGCCGGAAACCCAAATTAATCAATGATTCAAGCCTAAGAACTTCAAATTCTCTCAAAATATGATTTTAGTAAAAAACCTAACCAAACCACATCTGAATGACCTGAATTTTTGAACACACATCCCAAATGACATGAGGAGCTACTTCAACTTCCGAAATTCTATTCCGTCCCTCGGATCAAAATCTCGCCTATCAACCAGAAACTTCACAAATTCAAACTTCGGCATTTCAAGCCTAAATTAGCTATGGACCTCCAAAACACATTCTGAACACGCTCCTAACCCCGAAATAACCAAACAAAGCTAACGGGAATGTCAGATTTCCATTCTGAGCCATCTTCATACTGTTCCGACTAGGGATAATTTTCCAATACATAAGTTCTCAATTAGAGACTAAGTGTCCCAAAACTCTCTGAAACTCAAAACTGAACATCCCGACAAATCAAATAAGTAGAAATAAAATTAGGGAAAGCAGCTAATAGGGGTTCGGGACGTTAATTTTTAAGACGACCGGACGGGCCATCACATCCTACTATACTTAAACATTTGCTCGTCCTCGAACGAGCATAAAGACATACCCAAAGTAGTGAAAATGTGAGGGTAACTGCTGCGCATATCCTGCTCAATTTCTCAGGTCGCCTCCTCAGCCGGCTGACCTCGCCACTGAACCTTTACTGAAGCAATATTCTTTGACCTCATCTTTTAGATCTACCTGTCCAATATAGAACCTAGCTCCTCCACATAACTTAGATCCTTGTCCAACCGGACTGAACTTAAATCTAACACGTGCGACGGATCACCGTAATACCTCTGAAGCATTGAAACATGAAATACCTTCTGGTTCGCATAGCTCTTCTGTCTGGACTAGGCTGTACGGAGTCTATCCTGAATTACCTTGACCTTCTCCAAAGCATCCTGAACCAAATCTGTGCCCAATAGTCTGGCCTGGCCCAACTCAAACCAACCTTCTAGAGATTTACACCAACTACCATACAAAGCCTCATATGGCACCATTTGAATGTTGGACTAGTAGCTGTTATTGTAAGCAAACTATGCCAATGGCAAGAACTGATCCCAAGATCCTCTAAAATCAATCATGTATGCGAGGAGCATATCCTCAAGAATCTGAATAGTGTGCTTGGACTATCCGTCCTTCTGGGGGTGAAATGTTGTGCTCAACTCCACTCGAGTACCTAACTCCTGCTGAACGGCCCTCCGGAACTGTGATGTGAACTGAGTACCTTTGTCTGAAATAATAGAAACTGGAATGCCATGTAGACGGACAATTTCCCAGATATAAATCTCTGCCAACCGCTGTGAAGAATAAGTGATACACATATGAATGAAATGAGCACACTTGGTTAGCCGATCAATAGTAACCCAGATAGCATCAAACTTATTCAAGGTCCATAGGAGTCCAACTACAAAGTTTATGGTGATCCGCTCCCACTTCCACTTTGGAATCTCTATCTGCTGAAACAACCCATCCGGTCTCTGGTGCTCGTACTTCATCTGCAGGCAGTTGAGGCATCTGGCTACATATCCCACTATATCCTTCTTCATCCGCCTCCACTAGAAGTGCTTCCTCAAGTCGTGATACATCTTCGTGGCACCTGGATGGATGGAGTACCGCGAACTGTGGGCCTCCTCTAGAATCAACTCCCGTAGCCCATCGACATTAGGTACACAAACCCGACCCTGCATCCTCAATACTGCATCCTCGCCAATGGTCACATCTCTAGCATCACCATGCTGAACCATGTCCTTAAGGACAAGCAAATGGGGGTCATCATACTGCTACTCCCTAATACGATCAAATAATGAAGACCGAGAAACCACGCAATCTAGAACTCGACTGGGCTCTGAAAGATCAAATCTCACAAACTGGTTGGCTAAGGCCTGAACACCTATCGCCATAGGCCTCTCTGATACTGGTAGATATGCCAATTTCCCCAAACTCTCTACCCTGCTACTCAAGGCATCAACCACTACATTGGCCTTTCCCGGGTGATATAAAATAGTGAGGTCATAGTCCTTTAGCAACTCTAACCACCTCCTCTGGAGCAAATGTAGATCCTCTTGAACAAATGCTGCGAACTCCTATGATCAGAATAAATATCACAAGGCACACCGTATAGATAATGGTGCCAAATCTTCAGGACGTGAATAATGGCAACTAACTCAAGATCATGGACATGATAATTCTTCTCGTGTATCCTCAACTGTTTGGATGCGTAGGCAATCTCCCTACCGTCCTACATCAATACTGCTCTAAGGTTAACTCTCGAGGCATCACAATAGACAATATAACACCATGAACCTGTAGGCAATACCAAAACTGGGGCTATGGTCAAAGCTGTCTGGAGCTTTTGAAAGCTCGTTTCACACTCTTATATCCACTGAAAGGGAGCACCCTTCTGGGTCAGTCTAGTCTTAGGGGTTGCAATCGATGAAAACCCCTCCATAAAACGACGGTAGTAGCCTGCCAAACCAAGAAAACTATGAATATTTGTACCCGAGGACGGCCTGGGCCAACTCTGCACATTCTCTATCTTCTTCGGATCTACCCGAATGCCCTCACTTGATACCACATGGCCTAAGAATTCCACTGAATCCAACCAAAACTCACATTTCAAGAACTTTGCATATAACTTCTTCTCTCTTAGAGTCTGGAGCACTGTCCTCGGATGCTTCTCATGATCTTCCCGACTCCGGGAATACACCAGAATGTCATCAATAAAGACAATGACAAAACAAATGATATTTGGACGAAATACACGATGCATCAAATGCATGAATGTTTCTGGGGCATTGGTCAACCCAAATGACATAACAAGAAACTTGTAATGACCATAGCGAGTCCTGAAAGCAGTATTCGGGATATCTAGCTCCCCAATCTTCAACTGATGGTAACCTGAGCGCAAATCAATCTTAGAAAACACCCGTGCGCCCTGAAACTGGTCAAATAGATCATCAATACGAGGCAAAGGATAACGGTTCTTCACGGTAACCTTGTTCAACTGGTGATAATTGATGCACATACACATAGAAGCATCATTTTTCTTCACAAATAAGACAGGAGAACCCCACGGTGAAATACTGGGTCAAATAAAACCCTTATCAAGCAATTCCTGTAATTGATCCTTCAACTCCTTCAACTCGGGAGGAGCCATACAGTACTGAGGGATGGAAATGGGCTGAGTTACCGACAACAAATAAATGCTAAAATAAATATCTCTATCGGGAGGCGACCCCAAAAGATCAACTGGAAACACATTGGGATATCTCGTACCACTGGGACTGAATCAACAGAAGGGGTATCAACACTGACATCTCTCACATAAGCTAAATATGCAACCCACCCTTTCTCAACCATACGCTGAGCTTTAAGAAAAAAGATAACTCTGTTGGGAGTGTGATCTAAAGTACCACTTCACTCAAAACGCGGTATACCTGGCATAGCCAGTGTCATAGTTTTGGCGTGACAATCAAGAATGGAAAAATGGGGCGACAACCAGTCCATGCCCAAAATAATATAAAAATCCACCATACTGAGTAGCAATAAATCTGCTATGGTCTCAAAACCATGAATAGTAACCAAACATGACCGCTAAACGCGGTCCACAACAAGTGAATCCCTTACGGGAGTAGAAACATAAACAGGGGAACTCAAAGAATCCCGAGATACACCCAAATGTAGAGAAAAATAAGAGGACACATAAGAATAAGTAGAGCCTAGATCGAATAGAACCGATGCATCTCTGTGGCAAACCAATATAATACATGTGATGACAGAATCGGAGGCGACAACCTCAGCATAAGCGGGAATGGCATAGTATTTGGCCTGGCCTCCCCCTCGAGGGTGACCTCTAACTCCCTGTCCTCTACCTCTAGCTGGCTGAGTGGATGGGCCTGCAACTGAAGCTGTAACCATAGCCTGGGAACTCTGCGGGGCACGTCGCGGCTGGGAAGTCTGTGGGGGTGCACTCCTCCCAAGTTTAAGGCAATCCCCCACAATGTGGCGTGTGTCACCACACTCAAAACAAGCTCTGGGGGGACGGGACGGCTGTGACTAGCTTGGGCCAAATCTGCTGGGCTGACCTCTGGATGCACCTCGCGCATGAGGCGCACTAGAAATCAGAGGTGCATAATAAGGCTACTAAGGCCTGGGGGGAGCTGGAGCACTACTACTTGTTGGAAGAACTGAATGAACGGGACGACCATATAGTCCCTACCATAACGACCTGTACGGGCACCAGAATAGTGGCCTGACTCTCGAGACCTCTTGGCCTCCCTTTCCTCACTCTCCCTAGCATGCATACACTCGATCCTACTAGCAATGCTCACTTCCTGCCGATAAGAAACATCCATCTCCAACCCACGAGCCATGCTAGATCTGATGCTAGGAATAAACCCCTCAATACACCAACGAACCTTCTCGCGAACGGTAGAAACCAAGGCCAGTGCATGAATAGCCAAGCTGGTATAACGGACAACATACTCTAAAATAGTCATAGCACCCTGGTGTAAATGCTCAAAATTTGTGCACCATGCGTTCCTGAGGCTCTAAGGGACATACTTTCGCAGGAACAACTCTGAGAACTGAGCGCAAGTCAACAAAGCAGCCTCATCTGGACTGTCTAACTCATAGTTATGCCACCACTCATAGGCAGCCCCTCGAAGCTAGAAGGTGGTGAAAGAAACCCCGTTGGATCCTGATATACCCATGTTATGGAGAATAAGGTAAAAATCATCAAGAAAACCCAAAGCATCCTCCGATGATAGACCACTGATACATGAGGCTTGTACTTCTTGAACCTCTCAAGCCTCAGTTGCTCATCCTCGGAAGCGGGTGCCCTATCCCCGGGCTGATTTAGTATTGCAGGCGGTGCAGTCATAACCTCTAGGACCTGCTCAACATGCACTCGCTGCTAGGAGTGCGGGAGGTGGAAGTTTGTGCCTCTCCCCTGGCCTGAGATGTGGCTGCAGCAAGGGGGAGCAACCCTGCCAGAGTCAAGGTGGTATACATGCTTATGAACTATGCCGGAGTTTCCTAGAGAGCTAGAATAGTGGTAGTAGTAGGCGTGTCAGGTGCTTGGACTCCGGTTGGACCTGCTGGTGGTACCTCGGCGGTAGATCGTGCAAGTGCTCTGGCTGTACCACGTGCGCGTCCTCGGCCTCTACCCCGGCCCCGGCCTCTAACGGCTGTAGTAGGGGTTGCGGGTGCTTGATCACCTCGCATAGCACGTGTCCTCACAATCTGTGAGAGAATAGAAAGACAGAATTTTATTTGTGATATAAACAACCTCGCACAACAAGGAAATCAAATGAAGTAAAAATTTCCTAACAGTTACATATCATCTAGTAGATAAGTACATATGTCTCTGTACTGATCAGAGCGACTCTAATAAACTGGCCTGTGTTTTGTGACTCCTATGAACCTAGAGCTCGGATACCAACTTGTCACGACCCCTGTTTTCGCTCCTTGAACATGTCGTTATGGCACCTAGTTCCTATGACTAGGTAAGCCTAACGATGCGGAAAAACAACATAACTTGTGGAAATAAATATTTAAAACAGAACAACTAGAAGGAAACTGCATATAAATGCCACTCAGCATATACAACTCCAAAATGCGGTAGTCTACAATATCACCCCAAAACCCAGAAACTCACGGGAAAAAAAGCTAGAACAATATAGTAAGTGCTCTAATCTCCAGAAATGGCTATAACACAAGTACGATAGAAGGCTAAATGCTAAAAGATAGAGTAAAGAAGGAGACTCTTCGGTCTATGAACGCGGCAGATATATCTCAAAGTCTCCGTAGCTCTCCCTGCCTCAAGGTTAATGCGCCTGGGTGGAGGTACCTAGATCTGCACATGAAAAACATGCGCAGAAGAGCATAACTACACCACAACGGTACTCAGTAACTGCCAAGCCTAACCTCGGTGGAGTAGTGACGAAAAAGGTCAGGGCCCTATTTAGATAAAACAATAATAGTAATGACAGGATAAGATAACAGTATAATTGAAAGTCTACAGCAAGAGTCTATGCAGATAACAAGAGTATAACAACTGAAAAACAGAAATAAAGGCAGAACACAAAGGAAATACCGCTTCCAATAAGAATAATAATAACCGGTGATCTCTTAGTATCCCGAGAATCTCTCGGTATCCTCAATATAAATGCCAGGGATCTCTTGGTATCACGAGGATCTCTTGTATCATCAATATAAATGCTAGGGATCTCTTTGTATCCCGAGGATCTCTTGGTACCCTCAATATAAATGACATGTATCTCTTGGTATCCTCAATATAAATGCCAGGGATCTCTTGGTATCCCGAGGATGTCTTGGTATCCTTAATATATACAAATACAGGTGTCGGGGATCTCTTGATATCCCACACTCTTAGCCCAGGTCATATCATGTGCAGGGGGATCTCCCGGGATGCCGTCTCATAGTCCCAATTTAAAAACATACAATAACAGCTCAAGAATGACAGAATAAATGCTAAACTCATAACAAGTATTAGTAAATCCTAGCGTAACATTCTCCACGAAATACAAACAAGGCAGTTAAAGCAAATAGGCAAATAGGTCAACTAAACATGCTTTTTTTCCATATTAACACAGGTTAAATTTGCAATTAGAGTAAACACGGGTAAACAGGAAATTCAATTTAAATACTTCAAGTAAAATCGGATTTTTCAACATTTAGTTCAAGTACGCGCTCGTCACTTGTCGTACAAGGCATTCAATTACCAAATATCATATCCTAAGGGGAAAGGTTCCCCACACAAGGTTAGACAAGCCACTTGCCTCAAACCGGCTCCAAAATAAACTCGAAATCACACTTTTTCCATGAGTATCTGACTTCAAATGGCGCAAATCTATTCAATTCAATTACATATCGTAAATAACATCTCAAGCAACTGATTCTACTATTTAATTCAAATCTAAGGTGCGAAGTTAGGTAAAATAACCAAAATGCCCTTCAGTCCAACATCTCGGAATCAAAAAGTTTTTACATTTTCAGAACTCTCGTACTATCACGAGACTATCCATATAATAGTCTCTCAAATCGGAGGTCAAACACCCACTCAAAACTTAATAATTTAGTCTATGATGTTTTACCAATTTTTCATTCAAAAATCTGAAATTAAGGAGGAATTCATGATGAGATTAGTAGGTCTTAAGCATAAGAGAGTAGAGAATGGTTATCCAGTAGTTGCCTTCGAAAATACCTCGAAATATCTCCCAAATCAGAGCTCCCAAGCTTGTATTTTGGTAAAAAATTGCTAACCCTCGGATTTTGAACTGTTTATATCTGCCCAGGTATTCAAAGCATCGCGAACATGGAGGAGGTCTCGCGTTCTCGAAGAAGGAAAAATGAAGGTTGCCAAAAATGCCCTTTGCGAACGCGAGGAAGAGTCTGCAAACATGAAGGCCTGGACTGGTGAAGCTATGTGAACGCGACAAGGGTAATGCAAATGCGATGAGTAAAAATAGGCATCGGTCCTTACAGTCAAATAAAGCTATGCGAACATGATGCCTTAGACGCGATCGCGATAGATGAAAACGTGAAGCTTCGTAAACGCGAAGGATTAAATACGAACGCGATAAGGAAACCGGTCCTCCTCCAAAATTACTCTACGCAGATGCGTGGAGGAGGACGCGAACTCGTAAAAGAAGAAGGTCAGAGTTAAGCAAACGCGAGAGGAACGTCGAACGCGAAGAAGGAATTTGGACTTCAACTGCTGAAGGATTTTCTGCAACTCTTAAGTCTCAAAACTTCCCGTAGCCATCTGAAATCACCCCGAGGCCCCCGGAACCTCAACCAAAAGTACCAACCCATTCTAAAACCTCATCCAAACTTGTTTTCATCCTTAAACCACCTAAAACAACGCAGAAACTCAAATTAATCAATGATTCAAGCCTAAGAACTTCAAATTCTCTCAAAACACACTTTCGATAGAAAACCTAACCAAACCACGTCCGAGTGACTTGAAATTTTGCGCACACATCCCAAATGACATGACAGAGCTACTGTAACTTTCAAAATTTCATTCCAACCCTCGGATCAAACTATTGCCTATCAACTGGAAACTTTAAAAATTCAAACTTTGGCATTTCAAGCTTAATTAGTTACGGACCTCCAAAATACATTTCGAACACAGGCCCAACCCTGAAATCACTTAACAGAGCTGATAGAACCGTCAGATTTGCATTCCGAGGCCATCTTCATACTGTCCCGACTAGGGACAACTTTCCAACACTTAAGCTCTTAATTAGGGACTAAGTGTCCCAAAACTCTCAGAATCTCCAAAATATCAAATAAGTAGAAATAAACTTGGAAAAAGTAGCTAATAGGAGATCAATGCGTTAACTTAAGACGACCGGACGAGTCGTCACATTTTAAAAAAAAAAAAAATCTAAAAATACAATTATATGGTAGTAACCAGTGTTACTAAATTTTTTGGGAATGGAAAGTCATTTTGGGTATGGAAAGAGTCCCTCTTTAAGGAGAATATCTTGAAAAATAATCAATTAGGTAGGAACTTATTCTTATCGTTATAGTACATAAGCAAGTACAACTTTTGTTTAAAGTTTTAACTTTTTTTGTTAGGATTATGATTCCTACTAAAGACAACAACCTTCATTTGAATAATCGGATTTACAACTACATGAGCGGAAGCTAACCTGAATCCATATGTGGAAAAGTTGAGCCTCCTTCTTGATGATTGTCCTTGAGCTTTTGAACCTCTTGATTATTTCTTCAAGAATGACTTGTGGTTTGTATGTTACCACAAGAATGAATCCTCAACAATAACAATATATGAAAGGTTTACAAAATAGTATTATGACAATGATCAAGGTTTTGGCTTATGGTTTTCCACTCTATTTGCAAGACAATGGACAAATGGTTCTTACTTCAATGAGTAGAGAAAGAACTTGTCTTGTTAAAGAATGGGAACCATAACCCCACTTTGTAACTCTAGAATATGCAACCCAAGAGACAAGAGTTACAACAAGAGTAATGTCTTGAGTAATGTCTTGCAAGAGTTACAAACCCAAGAGTCACAAGCATTCATGTAACCATAGTTACATATGTAACCTTAGTTAGCCCATCATAAACTAAGGTTACACTTTTGGGTATCTACACATTAGTCCTACACTTTAGTATGACAATACATTGGCCCCCTTAACATAATGTCCATAAGACCACATAATTAGGCCAAACCTTAAGATATCACATAACATATAATTATTCATGTATTGTTCATATGTGTATAGATATAAGTCCATATATCTAGATATAAATCCATATATCTTACATTTTTGTCACAAGTCATAACTTTCTCAAGCAAAGTGAAAACAATAATGTGTGCACCATTCTTTATTATACTTTTGTACTTTGTTCTTCAATTCAAGCCTTCATTCTACAATAGCAAAAGATCAAGAATTATTGTGGAGGTTCACATTTGTGTATTGATTAAAAAAAGTAGAGTGTTTTTTGTTCATTCGATCTATTCTCATAATTCAAGTCTTACGACAAACATATTCGAGCAGGAATTTAATTTGATAGCAAGTTATCTGTTCATAAATCAGGTGCTATCATTCTATCTTTTTATTATTTTCTCATCTAAAATTTAATATTTTGTTTTTTGGTGTATTTTTAGATTATTTATTAGAAGATAAGTATGTCAAATAGAAAGTATGAATCTGGTTATGAAAAACTCAAGAAAAGAAGAAGAATTCAAAATCTAATACAACCTCAAAAAGGTACTCTTGATAAATTTTTATTGAATAATAAAGATCTTGAATCAAAAAATTGGGAGAGTATTTTCTAGATGAGCAAGTTAGTAATTCGGTTGAGTTAGATATTCTAAAATTAATAATATTCAAGTATAAAAAGAGTAAGTAAATGACAAGTTAGAAATAGATTCTCAAAAAAATCAAGAACTTATAAATAAAATTGATAATTCAACTCCTATAAATATATATGATCCTAGTCAATGGACTAATGAAGATACAAAGTTGAGAGATCTATTATTAGAAAAAGGACCAATTAAAATAATTGACACAAATTTTCCGAATGATAATTTTTCAAGATATTTTTCTACTACAAAATATATTCATAAATTGGCAAATGGTAAAAAAAAATATGATAGAAGATGGTTAGTTTATTCTAAAAACTTAGATAAAATGTTTTATTTTTGTTGTAAATTGTTTAGTTTGAGTTTCGAACTTGTAGTAGTTAAAATAGCTAATGAAGGTAGTAATTATTTGAGAAATATTAGTACTAAGATCAAAACTCATGAAACAACAAATGAACATATTATTAACATGGCTGCATGGATTGATTTAGAAATAAGAATGTAAAAAGATAAGACAATCGATAAAGATGTTCAAGAACAAATCAATAGAGATAGAGAGAATTGGAAAATATATTATCATAAATTATTGCAGCAATCAAAACTCTTAGAAAAAATAATTTGGCATTTAGAGGAAAAAATGAAAAGATATATCAAGAGGATAATGGAAATTTCTTAAATTTAATTGAAATGATTGCAGAATTTGTCACTGTCATGCAGGAAAATATTCAGCGAATAAGCATGATGAAATCCATAGGCATTACCTTGGTCATAGAATACAAAATGAATTGATAAACTTATTGGCAAGTGAAATTAAGAATCAAATTATAGAAACAATTACAACAACAACTATCCAGTATAGTCCCACAAAGTGGGGTCTGAGGAGGGTAATATGTAGACAGGCCTGACCCCTACTTATAGAAATAATTATAGAAGCAAAATATTTCTCGATCACATTTGATTGCCCTCCAGATATAAGTCATCAAGAACAAACATCTTTTATATTACGGAGTGTGGATATTTTAGCAGCTCCAATAAAAACTACTGATTTTTTTAGAATTATTAAAAGTAGATGATACAAGCGGAAAAGATCTTTTTGAAGTTATTATAGATGAAATAAAAAATATTGGACTTGATGTTGATTACTTAAGAGGGAAAGGATATGATAATGGGTCAAATATGAAAGGAAAGCATCAAGGAGTGCAAAAAAAAACTTCTATATGTAAATCCTAGATCATTTTATATACCATGTGGTTGTCATAATCTAAATTTGTTACTTCGTATTTTGGCTAGTTTTTTACAAAATCTATATTTTTTTTTGAAGTGGTACAACGTATATATTCACCATTTTCATCTTCTACTAAGCGATGGAAAGTAATAAAGGATAGTATACCCAGTCTAACTCTTAAATAATTATCACAAACGCGTTAGGAAAGCCGTATTAAAAGTATTAAAGCAATAAGATTTCAAACTCCACAAATAAGAGATGCTTTATTGAAATTAGTAAAAATTAGTGATGATCCAAAAACTAAAGTGAAGCTAGTTGCTTAGTAACATATGAACTCGAAACTTTTGAATTTTTATTGGATATGACTATTTGGTATGATATATTAGTTGCTGTTAATTCAGTTAGCAAAGTATGCAGTCAAACGACATGAATATTGATGTTGCTATAGATCAATTAAAAGGTTTGAATGCTTTTTTAACAAAATAGAGAAGAAGAATTTGTAACTGCTATAATTTCTGCTAAGAAAATTGCATTTGAAATGAATATCAAACTCGAATTTCGCAAGAAACGTATGATATCTAGGAAGAAATAATTTGATGAGAATGTTGATAATGAAATCTCAAAATATCTTGAAGAGTCCTTAGAGTTGATTACTTTTTATACATAGTAGACAATGTTATTTTTTCACTTCAAAATAAATTTGAACAGTTTAAAACATACGAAAATATTTTTGATTTTCTATTTAGTGGTAAAAAGCTAAGATTACTAGATAATGAAAATTTAAAAACACATTGCTTTAATCTTAAGTTTTTCTTAAAGCATAATAATTAATCTGATATTGATGGTTTAGATTTATTTTATGAGTTGAAATTATTAAGAAAAATATTACAAGAAGAAGATAATAACTTAATCGATATACTCAATCAAATAAAGAGACTTGATTCTTTTCCAAATGCTTATATTTCTTATATAATAATATTAACAATTCCTGTTACCGTTACTTTAGCGGAAAAATCTTTTCAAAATTAAAATTGATAAAATCTTACCTAAGATCAACAATATGCCGAGAGAGATTAAATGAGTTAGCTATATTGTCAATTGAGAAAGACTTATTGGGAGAAATTGATTATAAAAAAATTGTTAATAACTTTGCATCTAAAAGAGCTAAAAGAATTTACTTCAAATAATAAAAGAATTAAAAATATTAAGACCCGTAATTAAAGTTTCACTTGTACCGCCCCTGCTGATTTTAGGTAGTTTGTTTTGCCGAATGAAGTGATATAGGAGTTTCAACCAACACCAATTCTCTCAAAGATATAGATATTTTTGTAGCCAGTTGTAGTGACGATAATTTTTCCCGGCAGCAAGTAATAACAACGTGAAAGTAAATAAAACAAATCGTTTAGATGATGATCAACATTTCGTAATAGTGGGTAAGGTTACTGACTGTCCAACTAATCTAGATTCTTGTCGTTGAGGACTCATTTAAGCCCTACAACCAATTTTTCATTCTAAGTACTCGCAATGACAATTGCACTTCTATAGGATAAAAATATATGATTACATGTGTGATGTGTGTGTTAGAAAATGAACAACAATTTAAGGGGAAAAAAGCAGTGGGAAAAAATATTTTGCAAAAAAGTCTCATTCAACCTAGTAATAGTGTTCCTTCGATCAGTTGGTTTGGAGGGCGGTCATTCATACAGATGACCTGAAATTGATTTCTCCTCAATGTCTTTTAGGTCGAGTATATCTTGCCTAGTGCGATTTACATTTTCTGTATGGTTGTAGGCTATTATGCAATACAGAGTTTATCTAGTGCACATAAAGTATTCACCAAAGAGACAAAAACTGTGACAGGACTGTAGTGCCTGTGAATTTTTATAGAGTTCCAAGAAAAACTTAGTAGTAACATTATTTTATTAAAGCTGTATGCTCTGGACCTTTGCATCCTTGAAGTCATTAAGTGTCACAAACAATTAGTAGTCTTTATATTAAATTTATAAAATTAAAAAAGAAACAAGTAGCGGTCTTAATCGACTTAAATAAGCTGGTTATAAAACAACCTAGAGTTGTTAGAAATTTATCATTTCTTCTAGAGACTTTTAATGTTACCCACATATAAGGTAATAAATTATTTACCTTGTCTCCCAAAGAAAATAATATACCAGATAATATTCTGTAGTAATGTATATATGATAATTTCTTTGATGGAAAGAAGTTACCATATATTAGGAATTCCTAGGGTAATTATAATTTATGGAGAAGTCCC
The DNA here is from genome assembly GCA_034376525.1 of Nicotiana benthamiana. Lineage (NCBI taxonomy): Eukaryota > Viridiplantae > Streptophyta > Magnoliopsida > Solanales > Solanaceae > Nicotiana > Nicotiana benthamiana. The sequence continues at coordinate 90,481,964 of CM067332.1, read as the reverse complement.
TTGGACTAAAGTATTTGAGTAACATTCCCTAGCCTACCTAGAAATACGCATGTGACTTTATCAGTCTAGCATCCTCCAATAGGCTCAGGCTAGAGGCTCTAGGTTTTATGTCAAAGTTCTTCCAATGCAATTACCCACATTACTTGAACAATTATGAATGAAGATATGCTCTTATTAATATTCCGATGAGTAGGCTCTGTAAATATATTTGAATTTCGATATATGGTATCAGAGCCACGGTGTAGTTGTTTTATTTAGTCTTTAGAAAATCTGTTGATGCAATATATGGCAGTTTAAATTCTTGTATGACTGAATAACTGAAACAGTACTGGTGTTCTAATGTTATACCATCTTGTGTAGGCTTTCAGTTTAAACGTTTAATGGGTTAAACAAAGGCATGATATAATTTGCATCGTTGGTGATATGTTTCACTGTTTTATGTTATTTGATAAATCTCTTGACATTCCTGCCTTCGTCTCCTACTCGTTTTTAATATTGGACCCAAATTTGATACTTTCGTTTTATAATTCTCTTGGTTTGGATTCCATTACTTTTAATCACTGTAGATCAAGAATATGAAACTAAATATGGGAATCAACCATTATTAACCCTTTAGGATATTATTCTATTAATTGGGAATTATAACAAGCTCTTAAAACTGTTTTCAATAGAAACAGTAATTTTATTCTTTTAAACTATTGAACTTGTTTGGCCAGAAAATTTTGAATCTTATTTCAAGTGTACTCGTACTTGGCTATATGAAATTTATTTAATTCCCTCATGAGTCATCCTTAATTCTTAGAACACGATAGTAGTTGATGCCCTTTGTAGACACATGAATTATGCTTAGTTCAGATTCATCATGATCATTATTTGTTTAGTCGTATATTTAGACGCGAATGAAAACATTTATTCATTTAAGTAACTTGAGAAATTGTTTACTTGTAAATAGATTTGCTACTATTCAAGAAAATTCTTATAATATTTAGATTAATTATAAGAATAAGACTTGGTTCTTGGAACAGTATAAGCATTATATGTGCCTGCTTTGAAACTAATCAACATCTTCGTTAAGTTGATTATTTTGAGATTTCATATTTGAGTTTTTTATATGTGATATACTTAGGTGTAGTCATCACATTTTGAGTATTTGATGCAGAAGAAATTAAGTTGCTTAATCACATAAAGTTTAGTGATTAAAATTATAATGGTATCAACTTAGTCCAGTTTTCTTATTAAAATGATAACTCTCCGTACAAGGAGGTAACCATTGTAGTGAGATTAATTGGAATGAGATAGTAAACCTTTAAGTTGAAAATTATCTTATGCCCACAGGTACAGATTAATTGTTATGTATTTTGATTTACTAGTCTAATAAAGTTAGTAAATTCTATGCATAGGTTGCAACCTTTGCCCACAGGAAGGTCTAGAATTTACTAAGAATCGATATTTTACGCGATTCACCTTTATAGATTTTACTCCATAGCATATGTATGTTTATCCTTATTTTGCAGACTTTACTGCTTTTCCTACCGTTATTTTTAATGAGAATGCTCGAATTCCAATACTTTCTGGTGACAGTTATACTGAATGGAAGGAGAAAGTCCTTCTCACTTTAGGGTGCTCGGATATGGACCTGGCACTCTGTATGGAAGAAACACATATTCCCACGGAATTAAGTACGCAAATGGCTAAGGCTAATTATGAGCGGTGGGAGCGATCAAATCGCTTAGGTTTAATGCTCATAAAAGCCAATATAAGCCAAAACATTAAGGATTCTATCCCTAATAGTGATAAGGCCAAAGCTTGCATGAATACAATTGTTGAACAATTCATAAGCTCTAACAAGGCATTGGCTAGCACCCTTATGAAGAGGCCCTCAAGTATGATTTTCGATAAAAGTCGTATAGTGTGTGAGCACAGTATGGAGATAAGAGATATTGCTGCTAAACTCAAGTCCCTTGAGGTTAATATGTTTGAACTATTTCGTGTGCATTTCATTCTTAACTCACCTCTTGTAGAATATGGTCCGTTTAAGAATTCTTACAAATCACATAAGGATAAATGGTCAATCAATGAACTTTCGACCATGCGTGTTCAAGAAGAAGAGAGGTTGAAGCATGAGACATCTGGAAGTGTTAATATGGTGACTCATGGTAAAAGAAATGCAAACAAGGGCAAAAGTGTTTCTACTGAAATTTATGATAATACATGGTGGATTGATTGTGCTGCTACAATTTACATTGCCAAAATAATGCAGGGCTAACTCAGAGGAAGCTGATAGGAAGTAAACAATACGTCTACTCTGGCAATAGGATGCGTTCACGTGTGAAAGGCGTAGGGACCTATAGACTCATTTTGAAAGATGGTTTTCACTTAGATTTACAAAATACTTTTTATGTTCCAGAATATTTTAAAAATTTAATTTTTCTTTCAAGACTATCGATTAATGGATATGATTTGAATTTTCATTATCCTTATGTGAAACTTTTTAAAGATAATAAAGTTATTGGTTTAGAAATTTGAATTGGAATTTATATAAACTTGAGCTATACCCCACATTTGAATGCAATGTTTTAACTTTGCATGACAAAGAAATTGATACTAAGCGATGTATTATCAATGAGAACTCATTAACTCTTTGGCGCAACAGATTGGGACACATATCTATTGATAGAATCAAAAGGTTAGTTAATGATGGAATTTTAAAAGCTCTTGATTTTTCTGACTTGCGACTTGTATGGACTGCATAAAGGGTAAGTAGACTAACAAATCAACTAAAGGTGCCAAAAGAAGTTCTCAATTGCTTGAGATCATACATATAGACCTTTTCCCAACCCTTCCTTGAATGGGGAGAGATATTTTATCTTATTTATTGATGATTATTCAAGATATATATATATATATATATATATATATATATATATATATATATATATATATATATATATATATATATATATATATATATATATATATATATATATATATATATATATATATATATATATATTTTCTATTTAATAAATCAGAAGCACTTGATGCTTTTAAAGTATACAAAACAGAAGTAGAGAAATAAACTAGTGCTCAGATCAAAATTGTAAGATTTGATAGAGGTGGAGAATATTTTGGTAGGTACACAGAGAATGGACAAGTTAAGGGTCCATTCGCTGAGTTCCTTGAAAGTGAAAATATAATTGCGCAATATACACAACAAAATAGTGTGACAGAAAGAAGGAACCAGATATTAATGGACATGGTAAGAAGTATGATTAGCAGATCAAATTTACCTTTATCCTTATAGAGTGAAGTCTTAAAAATCGTTGTAAATATTTTATATAGAGTTCCATCCAAGGCTATCTCCAAGACATCTTTCGAGTTATGGAAAGAATGGAAACCTAGTTTAAATCATTTACACATTTGGAGATGTCCGATTGAAGTTAAAATTTATAACTCACAACTAAAGAAGTTGGATGAAAGAACAATAAGTAGTTATTTTATAGGCTATATAGTTAACTATAAGGGATTTAGGTTTTGTTGTCCTTCTCATTCTCCTAAAATTGTTAAGGCTAGAAATGCTAAATTTCTAAGGAACATGAAAAAGTGGGAGTGGTTTGACTCAAATGGTGGAATTGGAAGAAATAAGGGAACCACATATGGTACCTTTATGCATTGGGAACTTGAATGTTGTTGCTCAGAAAAATTCTCATGCTGAACAACAACAAGTTCAAGAGTCATCACCACTTGAGGAGCCACATGAAGATTAACTTGTTTTTGTCATGACCCAGATTCCCATCCTTGGGAGTTGTGATGGAGCCTACTCGTGCAAGTTAGACAAGCCAAGTATTATAAATTTGTTACCCTTTTCATTAAGCATGTTAAACAGCTCAATATAAAAAGTGATCAACAGCGGAATAAATTAAATAACGAAAAATATGGAAGGCGAAAACTTAATAGTTTAACCAACATTGTTACATGAAGCCGAAGTAAAACACTACCTAGAATTTAGTGTCACATAGTCACGGACCATCTACGAATACTATAAACAAAGTTTGAATAGAAATATACGAAATTGTCTCTAAATAAGTAAAAACAGAAGGAAATAATAGAAGGAGACGCCAATGCCCGCAAACGTCTGCAAGACTACCTCGGGTCGTCTGCTGGACTGAAGGAAGCAACCTCACCGCGGTCCAATTGCTCTGGTGCCAGTATCTGCATATAGTGCAGAGTGTAGTATCAATACAACCAACCTCATGTGCTGGTAAGTGCCTAGCCTAACCTCGGCGAAGTAGTGACCAAGCTAGGACCACACTACCAAATAAACATGTGCAGTTAAATTACATATAGTGGAAAAATAAATGCAGATATTTACAGTTAATGATGGGAGGGGGAAAAACATGAGTATCAGGTAAAATCGAATACCAAAAGAGGAATGTAAAGAAACCAAAATTCAATTGCTAACAAGGATAAGAAAAAAAAACATAGTATTCACTTTCATTTCTTCCTTGTTGCAGGCATGCAACTGATCCCTTTTCATATATATCTCGATGCAGGCGTGCAACCCACTCCTATTTCATATATCTCGTTGCAGGCGTGCAACCTACTTCGATTTTATATATCTCATTACAGGCGTGCAACTCGCTCCTATTTCATATATCTCGTTGCAGGCGTGCAACCCGCTCCCATTTCATATATCACCGCGGAGACGTGCCACTCGATCTCATTTACAGGTCAACATCAATCATAAAAGAATCCCAGCAAGGGAACAAGAGTATAACAACAACATCCCGGCAAATGAGATAATACCGTAAACAATAACATCCCGGCAAGGGAGATAATGTCATGACAACATCCCCGCAAGGGAGACCATATCATAAATAATAACATCATGGCAAGGGAACCAACAATGGTAATCAATATATTAGTCATGAAAAAATCACAACGGAGTCACAACAATTACAATCCGAGACTTATGGGCATGCTTGACAACGATATATAAATACTCGTCACCGTGCCTATACGTCGTACTCCATAATTAACACATAGCAAATAAGATACAACTCCTAATCCATCAAGCTAAGTATAGACCAAACACTTACCTCAATGCCACAAATACAATTCATGCCTCAATTACTGCTTTACCTCTTGTTTCACCACCAATTCGCTTGTACCTAGCCACAAGTTACTTAATTATATCAATAAATGCTAAATGAATTAACCCTAATGTAGGAAAATAGGTTTTCTAAAGTTTTGTCCCAAAAAGTCAAAAATTCACCCCGAGTCCACGTGGTCAAAAATTAAATTGTGCTTCATATATATCTCACTACAGGCGTGCAACCCACTCCAATTTTATATATCTCGTTGCAAGCGTGCAACCCGCTCCCTTTTCATATATCTCATTGCAGGCGTGCAATCTGCTCCCATTTCATATATCTCGTTGCTGGCATGCAACCTACTCCTGTTTCATATATCTCATTGCAAACGTGCAACCTGATCCCATTTCATATATCACCATGGCGGTATGCCACATGATCCTATTTACAAGTCAACATCAATTATAAAAGAATCCCGATAATGGAACAAGATTATAACAACAATGTCCCGACAAGGGAGACAATATCGTAAACAATAACAATCCGGCAAGGGAGACAATGTCATGACAACAACATCCCGGCAAGAGAGACTATATCATAAATAATAACATCCCGACAAGGGAACCAACAATGGTAATCAACATATTAGGCATGAACAAATCTTAACGGAGTCACTACAATTACAATAGGAGATTCACGGGCATGCTTGACAGCGACATATAGATACTCGTAACCATGCCTATACATTGTACTCTATAATTAACACATAGCAAATAAAATACAACTCCTCATCCTTAAGCTAAGGTTAGACCGAACACTTACCTCGATGCCACAAATACAATTCAAGCCTCAACTACTGCTTTACCTCTTGTTTCCATTACCAATTTTCTTGTATCTAGCCACAAGTTACTTAACTATATCCAAATGCTAAATGAATCAATTCTAATGCATGAAAATAGGTTTTCTAAAATTTTTCTCAAAAAGTCAAAAATCAACCTCGAGCCCATATGATCAAAACTCGAGGTTCGAACCAAAACCCGATTACCCCTTCACCCACGAACTCAAATATATAATTAGTTTTGAAATCGAACCTCAAATCGGGGTCCAAATCCCAAAAATTCAAATATTCTAGGTTCTACCTGAAACATACAATTTCTTCCCATGAAAACTCTCGATTTTGAGTTGAAATAGTGTAAAAACGATGGATTAGATAGAAAGAAATGAGTTAGAAATGACTTGAAAATGACTTGGAAGAGTAGTTGTCTTTGAAAAATCTCCCAAAAGTGCTTAGATTTTGAGAAGGTTATAGAAATGCTTGAAATCCGTCTGAAATTCATTTTAGCAGGTCTCTGATGTCGCAATTGTGACCAGGGTTCGCAATTGTGAACCCTTAATAAACCTGCTTTTATCGCATTTGCGAATAGAGGTTCGCAAATAGATTCATGTTCTCTTCGCATTTGCGATACTGTTGTTGTATTTGCGTTATCGCAATTGCGATAAATACATTGCATTTGTGACCAAGGCAGCTCAGGCCATAGTTCGCATTTGCGATACAAAGTTCTCATTTGCGAGTTTGCGAAGCCTGCAGACCTGCAATACAACATAAATTTCCTAAGCCTAAATTTCACTCCGGGACCTATCCAAAACTCACCCGAGCCTTCGGGACTCCAAAAAAAATATGCACGCAAGTTCATAAACATCATACGGACTTGCTCGTGTGATCAAATCATCAAAATAACATCAATAACTATGAATTTAGCATCAAAATAAAAAAATATCTTATGAACTCTTAAGTTCAAATTTTAACAATCGTTGGTCCGATTCACGTCATATTAGGTCCGTTTCTTATCAAATTTTACACGCTCAACCTAAATCCCATGTAAGACTTGTACCGGATTTCGGAACCAATATACGGGCTCGGTACCATCAAATTCAATTAAATTCAAATTTCCAAAAACTCTAAAAAATTTAGTTAAATAATTTTCTTCAAAAATTCATTCATCGGGCTTGCGATCTTGGAATTTAATTTTGGGCATACGCCCAAGTCCCATATTTTCCACGAGCCTGATCCGTTTACCCAAAATATTGACCGAAGTCAACCTAAATTTATTTTAAAAGCAAAATTCATCATTTTTACAAATTTTCACATAATGAGTTTTCGGATACACGACCGGACTGTGCATTTAAATCGAGGTGAGACAAAAAGGAGGTTTTAAGGCCTTGGAACATTGAATTTATCTCTAAAATAGGTGATGACCTTCTGGGTTTTCATAGTTTTACCTGAACCCATTGAAGAAGTGCTTGAACCTCAAGAGTATAAAAATCAACAATTTCTAGCGACTATGTTGTACATCTCCAAGAGTCTGATTATGATATTTGACTAAAAGATGATCCACACTTGTTTTCAGAAGCCATGAGTAGAGAAAACTCCACACTTTGGTGTGATGCCATGAAAGAAGAGTTAAAATCTATGACTAAACATAAAGTTTGGGATCCCGTCGAATTACCAAAAGGATCTTCTACCATAGGTTTCAAGTGGGTCTTTAAAACTAAAAGAGACTCGTTGGGTATTATCGAACGATATAAAGACAGGGTTGTAGCTGAGGGATTACTCAAAGGGAAGGCATTGATTACCATAAAATCTTCTATCTAGTATCAAAGAAGGATTCATTGAGAATAATCATCGTATTAGTAACTTATTTTGATTTAGAGTTACATCAAATGGATGTGAAAATAATTTTCCTGAATGGAGATCTTGAAGATGTATGAATGCGTCATCCTGAAGAATTTTGTGATAAGGACAAAATCCACCTTGTTTTCAAGTTGGATAAATCCATTTAGGAGCTAAAGCAGGCTTCCCACCAATGGTATATTAAATTTCATAATGTTGCTTCTTTATTTGGATTTACGGAGAACATCATGATTAGTGTATATATCTTAAGATAAATAAAAAAGCAAATGAAAGACATTCCATATGTTTTGCTTGTTGGGAGCCTTATGTATGCACATGGATGTACTAGACCTGATATTGCCTTTGCGGTAGGAATGCTTAGCAGATATCAAAGTAGCCTTGGCCTTGATTATTGGAAAGCTGGTAAAAGAGTCTTGAGATATTTGCAAGGAACCAAGAATCTTAAGCTCACATACAAATACTTTGACTCATTAGAGGTGATTGGATATTCAGATTCTAATTTGGATGGATGCAAAGACACTAGTAAATCTACTTCAGGATACATTTTCCTTCTTGCTGGAGGTGTTGTGTCTTGGAGATATGTCAAGCAGACCATTGTTGCAACATCCACAATGGAAACTGAATTTATAGTATGCTATGAAGCTACATCACAAGCGTTATGGTTGAAAATTTTATTTCCGGTCTTAGGATTGTTGATTCCATTTCAAGGTCATTAAGAATCTTCTGTGATAATTCAGCTGTTATATTATTTTCTAAGAATAATAAAAGTGGCAGCTGAAGCAAGCACATCGATATAAAGTACTTGATGGTTAGAGACTATGTGAAGAAGCAAGATGTGAGTTTTGAGCATATTAGTACTACTTTGACTATTGCTGATCCTATGACTAAAGTTCTTCGGCTAATATTTTCAAGGATCATGTAACCCGTATATGTCTTGGTAGCTCAATTTAGCCTTGTTTTGTTCTCTAACAGTTTATCTAGATATTGTATTCATTTTGATATACATGACAATGCACACTTTGTTTTTTCATGTATAATTTTATGATCATTGGATCAATGAAGTTGGGCTCTGAATGACTTTATTAAGTTCATTCATAAAGTTTTTAACACTTTACTTGAATATATTTTACATAGTAATACATGGAAGGAATTATTTGTTTAAGAGCATGACCACCACGATTCATGTAATGATATGTTTTAGTTAAAATGATTGCTGCATAACTCTTAGTTGAGTGATAAAATCTATGACCATATTATATGTTTACCTCTCATAAAGAATTATCTGATTTTAATATGTGGGCCAAGTGGAAGAATGTTAGAAATTTACCGTATCTTCTAGAGACTTCTAGTGTGGCCCACATATAAGGTCACTACTAGAAATTAGTTAATTTTCATCCACAATTTCTGACCGAAATCGGTCGTAAATTGTCAATTTTCGATCAAATTCCGACCGCTTTTAATTGAACGAAAAAATAATGATTGCAAAAGCAGGCCGACCGTAATTGGTCGAAAATTTCAGACCGAAATCGGTCGGAAAATTCAATTGGTTGACTGGGTTTAATTTTTAAATTTTCGACTGAAATCGTTCGAAAAATATTATTATTATTTTTTATTATATCTTTCCGACCGAAATCGGTCGAAACTATTAAATATTAATAAGATTATTTATTAAATAATTTTTGTAAATTAATAATTTACTAAAGAAATAAATATAAATCCATCATTTCCGACCGATTTCGGTCGGAAATTTCAATAATCTGGGGAATTTATTTGAAATTTCTGACCGATTGCGGTCAGAAACTGTGCAATTCCGGGCAAAAAAAAAATAGTTTCCGACCGATTTCGGTCCGAAATATTGCTAATAATTAGGCAAGAATTGCCTGCGTTTAGGCTCCACCAACTACCAATATAAACCAATATATATCCTATAATGGTAGCTTACATTGCTTCTATTCAACCATGGAAATCCAACAAAATAAGAACTAATAACCACCACCAACAACAACTAACCAACAGCTAATAACTTCCAACAACAACTAACCAACAACGAATAACCACAACAACTACTTAAGCGTTAAATAATAAATTAGCAATATAATCATCATTCAAATAACCAACAACAAAATATTAACAAGTTCACAACTTTGTTTTGACAATACACAATATTCAATGAGTTTTTTTTATGTAGCATCATCTCCATTTTCGATCATAGGACAATCATTTCCATCTTCGGGTTGTAGGACTTTCATCGCTGGCAAGTGGGGAAGGAGGAGGAGACCGAGGAATGGGGAAAGCACTACAAGCAAGAAGATTGGCCAGCTAACCTTGAAGGAGATCAAATTGTTTGTCCCTCCTTTCTAGCTGACCGTGAAGGATATCAAATCTATTCTTTTTACTAGCCTTGGTCTATTGAAGCTCTGCTGTCAGCTTTGCGATCTTCTCTTCCATAGCGGATATAGCCAAACTATCAATCACCTTGCCTTGGAGGGAAGTCCCTATACCTTGCAATCTAGCCCTATAGCGCCGAAACGATTTATCTGAAAGGCCGTATGCTATCCCCTTTTTAGGACCACCGACAGTATCCAACCATATCATCTTCTCTTCTTCGTCTGAAATGGCAGTCGCTCACCTTGCTCATTCGGTGGCAAGGCTAAGTGTACTCCAAATTGATCTTGTAGCGATCCTTTATTTAGAAGATAGAAAATTAGTAATTATATAATATTATAAACATTTATAGTAGTTATGAAACTTACATGTGTAATCTCTGCCCGGTCCTTCACACATCTAGTTGGATCTGTCGGTGCTTTCTTCTTTCGGATGTGAGTCTCCATGAAGAACTCATCATGACTCATCTTCCTCCCCATTTTTTTTTCTTACAAATATAATAAACGTGTTAACGAAAGTTGTAGCTACACTCGCATTTGATTACTTTTTTCCTACAAATATAATTGTTGAACATGAAAGTGAAAAGAGTACGCCAGGAACCCCATCATACATTAGGATGAACTCAATTGCTAAGGGAAATGGCATTATAGCTTCGCAGATTTCAGCAGTAAAAGGAGGTTTACTCCTTAAGAATAAAAGGAATTACAGTCTATTTTGTGAACATTGCAAGATGAAAAAAAGAAGTAAAGAGAAATGTTACTAGCTCATTAGTTACCCAGCAGACTTCAATGGGAGAAGGAAACAAGGATCACCTACTACCTATGAAGGAGCATCCATTGGTAACCAAGAGACAATTCCTGGTTATTCTCATCAATGAGCACATGCCACACAACATGGAGGATTCACAGCTCAAGCTAAAGGAATCTATAATATAATGCAAACATGTTTGATTGTAGCGTATGGGAATCTTCATGTCGGCACAACAAATGGAAACAACAACTATATGCAAATGCAAAGGCAAGGAACTCATAATCATGTGCAGTTTTAAGATGCACAACCTTAGGGACAGATGTCTCAGGAACTCATAATATTTAATATTGGGAGATATTAAAATATAATTCGACAAAAATAGACCCAAATATTTTAAGGAATTACCAGATGTCTCATCGTATTCCCCATGCTCCTTGAACCAAGACAGTGCAAGGAGCCGCCCTTCTCGCATGCTCGGGCCTTCTTGCCATGTTCACTCTGCTTCAGGCGGAAGATTATACGGATTAATAAACACCGGCAACTACAAATGGCGTGAAACCATCAGCACACAAACCCAATCGAACATTCCTCGGCTCACTAGCATAATATGGATACGCCCTATCAAAATGCTTCCAAGCTTCCCCATCCGAAGGATGACACATAACACCAGGCGGCCTTCTATTTTCATAGTGCCTTCTCATATAAGGAGCATAACTCATCGATGCGTACAACCTCTTTAATCTAGGAATAAGTGGTAAGTAATGCATCGACTTCACAACAGCCTTCTTCCCGCTGGAAAGCCGCTTAAAACGAGGGTTTTCACAAAATTTACAGCTTTCTAAATCTGCATCACCCTTATAATACAACATGCAACCATCTTTATAACAATCAATTCTCATAGACGAGAGTCCTAACTTAGAAACCAATCTTTTAGCCTTATAGAAATCTTCGGGTATGTTGAAAGTTGAGTCAACTAGTTCACTCATAAGGCCAATTAAAGAATCCATTCCTGCTTGATAAATATTGGTATCTGATTTGATACTTAATAATCTAACCGCAACAGACAACTGAGAGTGCATACTCCCTTGTTTTAGTGGACGGCTAGCAGCTTCTAACTGTTCATAAAAATATTTTGCTTCTTCATTAGGAGGTTGTTCAACACTTTTGTTGGTTTCAAATTCGAAGTATATCCCAAGAGCATCCGCAACCATTTCATGGTATCTCAGATGTTCAATGGTATTCCCCATCGACCTACTACTTTCACCAACAACTACATTCTGAAATACACCATCAGTACCATCAATCTCTCCATGGCTAGTCCACACAAAATAATTCTCCATAAACCCTTTCTGATAAAGATGAATCTTAACATTTGCTGGTTCAAAATAATGCAAATACTTGCACTTTACACAAGGACACCAGATCAACCGTCCAATTCGAAACGGTTCAATTGGCATTGTATGCGTAATAAATTCCTCAACCCATTCTATAAATTCCTCCCTAAGAAACCGACAATTAGAATAATTCCTATTATACATCCAAATACGAGATTCCATCTACATAAAGAACAAATAAATTATATTAATCATAGTTAATTGTGATTGCAGCATCAATGTTGACAAAAGAAAATGACCATTGTGTTACAAATGATTGCAGCAACAAACTATTAACACAAGGGCATTAATATATCTAGTACTTATAATTGAAAAAAATGGTGGATTAGGTGATATTAATGTCCAGGTTAGTCAACTTCCTGTTTCTATAATAGAAAGTCATACAACTATTTTATGTGATAGTAAAGTCAACTGTATTCCCTCTTTGGTTTCATAGGTATTATTTAAGTTAAATGATTAACAGTCAGACTTGTGTCTGGTTTCAATGAGGCTTATGTGTGTAGCTTCGTCTGTACACATCGAAGAGAGTGATTGAAGACCTAGAAGTGGCTAAAGACGAGTACATTCAGGCAAACAAAAACTAGTCCTTCAAAAGAATGTGAAACCTTATATTAAAGACAAAGAAGGGTTTTGCATGTGTTAATATTAATGCCCTTGTGTTAATAGAATGGACACCTAATTGATCAAAGTATGCCGGAACATATTTCATAATACATCAAACTAAATGTCCACTATGAAGACATTAGCACATTCCAATTCTGGCAGTGTCATGAAAGACACTACAATTGGATTTTTAAGGAGCTGATTATTTCTTCATGGTACATTGGGAAATTCATAATATTAAATTGCAAGTTCTCAGTCATCATATTCACATTTATAGGATTGATAAGAATGATGATCAACAAGCAGATGAAGCTGATCAATGATTGTCAAACAAAGATTCTATCAGTACATTATTTTGATGTTATCTCTGACTGCTACACGACTACTGCATACTGGTATTTCTTTGTTATCAGGCTCGAGTTCTATGCTACACTACAGTCGTATTAACTTTGACAAATGATCAATCTGGTGATGTTATACAAAAGTCTGGGAACTCATCTTTGGACAGGCAACTTAGTAGATTATACACAATCATCTATCTCTCTCGGTTCAACCTGCTATTGGTGCAAGCTGACGTTTTGTTAACACATACAATGCACACTCTTATTCTAACTAAGAGTGATCGTTTTTTCTATTGGATTTACTTGTGATTTTAACTACAGCGTAATCAAGTCACATAAAATAACATTACAGGTTAGCTAGACATGTTAAAGTACACTGTTAGAATATTTTAAAAGCATTGGAACAAATGGATGAAGTAAACAGAAGCAAGTTATATAGAGGCTTAGAGCACATAAACAAAACACTAATAACTTTATTTTAAAGACCTTGAAATCACATTGCATGATAAGTTTTAATTGTGTTCTTGTTATAGCTCCCAGCAACACAAAATCACTGGAGAAGATATATAATCCTAAATTTAAATGTAAATATATTAATGAGATGTTAAAACTAAATTGCAAAGTGCATAATTACTTCATATTCATATTCACAGAGTAATTAATATCTTCATATTCATAGAATAATTCAATTTTTTATTTCCACGCAATTTACTTCACGTAAAACTCACAGATTATGCAGCATAATTTAACAGCACTAACTTACAGCTCTGGCTAAGCAGAGGACATATAGACAATTTCAGCTAGGAGATTGGCACGTACCTGTAACTCGGTATAGAGGAACCACAATTGAACCTGGCTACACCAACAGGGCTCACGCGACGACCTCGACACTTCAATACCCAGTCCCGAACAGGTCTCACAAGAGAGCTCTCCAATGGATTCAAATCAACAGAACCCAGCAAAAAAATGAACAGAAATTGCTTTTCAATTAATTGAACTTCAGCAACTATGAAAACTGAAATCGAACTTACGATTGATAAAATATTGAGTAATACACAATACAGAAATCGAGTAAGTGTTAAAACGCCAAGAACTGAGACTTCAACCTCCAGCAGTAATCAGGCGACTCGAACTCGAAAACCTCGAGCCATCTCCGTTTTCTCAACCAGAACTGTGTGCGTTTGTTTTCGAGATTTTCTCAAAATATTATCTTTTCCTTCTAAAGATAATCCTGGTATGAATTGATTATTGGTGTTAACTTTCAATTATAATCTATAGCTAGACTACTAAGCTTATAGAGAGCTTTCAAAGGAAGATCAATGGCAATCCAACTCTGATTTTTAGGATACCAGAATACATTAATAAAGTTAGCAAATGTTGAAAGTAAACTTTCATGAAAAGCTGAAAGGTTTTACACCAAATATATTCAACTATCCATTTTATCATTTCGGAAAATTATATGCTTAACTTGGAAATACCAAAAAGAAAATCAGGAAGAGCTAAAGAAAGAATAAAGATTTCTTGAACTTACCCACTACCCATATCAATACGATAGGGAAATTCTGAAAATTAATAAAGCATAATCACTTGTCCTATTCACATAAGGGCATAACAGAAAAAATCTTAAAATTTGCAGACTGATTTTGCTGAAGAAGACGAAGACCGAAGGTGAGGTTCCTCTCAATTGCGCAGCTCTCTTTTGCGCTGATTTTGGTTCTCCTTTGTGTGTTGGCTCTCTCTCTCTATATATATATATAGAGACGTATATATAGTAGTATTTTAGTAAATAGTTATTTTTGTATATTAATTCCGACGACTATGATAGTGTAATTATCAATTTATAAGCTAAATGTCACTAATACATTTCAACATAATGTAATTATCAATTTATAGTATAATCGAGCCTAAGATTACTTAATTAAGGATACTATTAATGCAGTGCTACTTAGGTTATTATCAATTCATAAACTAATCAATAATTAATATTTCTCGAGGATACTTACACTTCTATTTAGTGTTATTATCAATGTAATTATCAACTTATAAGATAAACAATTACTGCTACGTAATATAATATACTATATATCTAAGTGTATAGTATATAAGGTATATATATATATATATATATATATATATATATATATATATATATATATATATATATATATATATATATATATATATATATATATATATATAGAGAGAGAGAGAGAGAGAGAGAGAGAGAGAGAGAGAGAGAGACGTATATATAGTATAGTATTGTACAATATATCGAATATAGCTTATATATATAAACAATATTATATATTATTTATTTAAAACCTCTTTATTATCACACAATATTATAAATTTATATTTTAATTCGTATAAAAGCATTAATTCTCGATTGGTTAATTAAATATACAAAAAATTTGTATTCAAACGTTCCGACCGAATTCAGTCGGAAATTAAAAAATATTTTATTAAATAATTGTTTTGTATATTAATTCCGACGACTATGGTAGTGTAATTATCAACTTATAAGATAAACAATCACTGCTACATAATGTAATGTTGTATATATCTTAGGGTATAGTATATAAGTTATATTCGATAAAACATTAGAGAGAGAGAGAGAGACGTATATATAGTATAGTACAGTATATATTGAATATAGCTTTTATATATGTATATGTTATATATGTATGTATGTATATATATATATATATATATATATATATATATATATAGATATATATATATATATATATATATATATATATATATATATATATAATATTTATTTAATACTCTTTATTATCACACAATATTATAAACTTTATATTTTAATTCGTGTAAAAGCATTAATTCTCGATTGGTTAATTAAATATACAAAAATTTTGTCTGATGAAAGAAATAAAAAAATCCAAACATTTCGACCAAATTCAGTCGGAAATTTAGAAATATTTTAGTAAGCAATGGGTTTTGTACATTAAGTAGAAGCTCGACAATATATTTGACCACTTTCTAACATATTTCAGTCAAAATTTTGGTAAATTATTAATAAATATTATGTTCGTACATAATATGTAATTTGACCAAATATTTGACTAATATCCGACCGACATTGGTCAAATTTTTTTTGGTCTGATATAATTATTAAATTTTTTTACTTAAAAATCTCTTTATTATTTACACACACAAGTATTATTAAATTTATATTTTAATTTGTATAAAAACATTTTTCCAACTGAATTCGGTTGGAAATATTGAGTTATGATTATTTCGGCTCTTTCGTGTTGTGTGTGGAACAAAAAATTCAAATTTCTGACCAAAATCAGTCGGAAAATTAAAAAAAAAAATTAATAACTAATTGTTTTGGTACAAGGTGGCCGAAATAAATAATTATTTTTTACATTTTGACCAATTTCCGACCGAAATTGGTCGGAAATTTTGAAAAGGTTTAATAAATAATAAGTTTTGTACATTTTATATTGGCAGACCAAATATTGTCCATTTTCCGATCAAAATCGGTCGGAACATTGGAAAAGTTTTGGTTTGACTAAATATTTGACCAGTTTCCGACCTATTTAAAATTGAAAAAGTTTTTGTTTGACTAAATATTTGACCAATTTCCGACCTATATCGGTCGGAAATATTAGTTTTATTGCTCGCAGAAATTTTATATTGACTTTTTCTACCGATTTCTTTTATTTCCGACTGTTTTCGGTCGGACAGAAATCTTTGGACGAAAATCACCTGATTTCTAGTAGTGGTAATAAATTAGTTACCTTGTCTCCTCAAGGAAATAATATACATTAGATAATATTCTGTAGTTATGCACATATGAATTTCTGCGATGGAAAGAAATTACCATATATTAGGAATCCCTAGGATAATTATAATTTATGTAGAAGTTCTTAGGGCTAATATATTTGCCAAAGAGTCCCTAGCCTAGCTATAAATACGCTCAGACTAGAAGGTTCTAGGTTTTCTATCAAAGTTCTTCCAAAACAATTTCTCATATTACTTGAACAACCATGACTGAAAGTACGTTCTTATTAATATACCGCTGCGTATGTTCTGTGAATATATTCGAATTTCAATAAAACGGTCGCATATAGGTAGGTTTAGACAAGCTTTTTCTTAAGTAGATATAAACTATAAAGTGATTTGCGAAACGATTTATGTGAACAATAACTGATTTTAAATTTGGATGTTCGTTGAGATGAACAGCAAAAATTCCCAAGTAGAATTGATAAGATCGAGCTCTTCCCATAGTTTTTTTTAGTGTTGAAGAAATGTCTACATCCAAATCAAATTAGTAGAGAAGCTTAGCTTAATTAAGCAAGTACTTTTATCCGAGCATAATCATATTATTTTATACTTCTTGTTGTCTAATCTACTTCAGTTCATTGTAAAAAGGAACAAATATAAACACTTATTAAGATGATAAGCATACCAGATGTGAGATGCTTCAAAGTGCAACGGATCGATGCAGCAGATAAGGTCGCTTTATCTATATACTCATAAATAATACTAAGATGAGTTGTGTATTTCAATAGCAAAAAAAGTAACTAAATCCAATAAAAAAAAAGGTGTCATTGTCGTTTGGTATGAATTACAAAATAAAATTTTCATTAAATAGTCATTGTAGTGACAAGCTCAAGACAAAATTTAAAGAGGAAAAATGGGGGTAGATGTATTGGAGAAGAAAAACAGGGTTACGAGTGGTAGGGGGAGGGCTAGGAAGAAGAAGAGAAATGAGGTAAGGGTGGGGGTTACAAAGGGTTTGGACGAAGGGGTGAGAGGTTATCTTTTCTTTTTAAATTAAATATGGTTTATTTTTAATTCTTATTGTTAGCTACATGTCAAATAATAATAGGTACTTAAAAAATATCAAATTCCAAAGAGAACACACATGCATGAAGGATTGAGAGAGAAGATTGTCTGCAAAATCTTCATTGTTATTCACGATAGGAGAAGGAAGAAAATTAGCTCTTTAACAAAGCTCTGCTAACTATCTATATACAGACACCAACTAACTCTTATTAGTTAATTTAGGTACTAAATTCTAACTTGTACACTTCAATCCCTAAAGATTTTACATATATGAAATACTATCCTGGCTCAATACTCCCCATCAAATTAGAGGGTAGAAAAATATTCTTCACTCCAAGCTTGCAAAGCAAATGCTGGTTTTGTGTTCTTCCCATCCCCTTAGTCAACATTTATGCTATTTGCTCCTAAGTATTCACATGTATTGTCCTGATGATACTAGCCTTTATCTTTTCTCTAATAAAATGGGCAATCGATATCAATAGGCTTCGTACGTTCATGAAAGATAGGATTTACTGTGATTTGGACTGCTCCATTGCTATCACAAAATAGAGCCACATGCAGTTGTACTTTACATCCAATTCGCCAACCAAACCAAGGAGCCACATAATTTTTGCTGCAGTAGAAGCCATGATTCTAAACTCAACTTCAGCTGAACTTCTTGCCATTGTGTCTTGCTTCTTTGATTTCCAGGAAATCAAAGCATTGCCAAAGAACGTGCAATAGCTAGTGACTGGTCTTCTAGTTTGGAGGCATGTTCCCCAATCCTCATCATAGTATGCCTTTAGTATCCCATCACCTGATGATGGTAGCAAAAGTCCATGCCCTGCTGCATTTTTAACATATTTGACAACTCTCTTTACTGCCTGTAAATGAGACATTTTAGGAGAATGCATTTACTGACTTAATGTTTGTACAACAAATGATATATCCGCCCTAGTCATTGTTAAGTACAATAGTCTTCCCACTAATCTTTGATATTCACCAGCATCCTTCAAGAGAGGGTCTGGAACATTAGAGAAGATGTTAACTTGTCAAAATCAACAGAGGTCAATTTCTGGTTTACTTCAATGGTATGCTAGAGGGTTTGGTTCCAGCTAATCCAAGTTCTGAAATTAGCTCTAATGCATATTTATGCTGGCTCATGTATATCCCCTTTTCAGATCGAGCAAATTCAATCCCAAGGAAAAATTTCAATTCTCCAAGGTCCTTCATTTTAAAACACTGCTGCAACTTGGCCCTTGTCCTGCTAATTTCTGTAATGTTGTTCCTAGTGACTATCAAATCATCCACACAAATGAGCACTAGAACAAGAGATATATCAGTTTTCTTAGTAAATAAAGAGTGATCATAGTGTCTTTGAGAGAACCCCATGGTCTGTAGCGTCTCGAATAGCTTGATATTCCATTGTCCGGATGCTTGTTTAAGCCCATATAAGGACTTATGCAGCCTGCATACAAGGTATTCCCCCTACTTGGCAATACCCTTAGAGAAACCAGGAGGAACAAGCATATAAACTTCTTCAACTAAGTCACCTTGCAAGAACGCATTATGAACATCCATATGATAGAGGGGCCAACCAGAGGAAGCTACGATTTCCATAACTGATATGACTGTCACAATTTTAGCAACATGTGAGAAAGTGTCTGTATAGTCAAGGCCCTCCTTCTGTGTGTAGCCCTTTGCTACAAGTCGAGCTTTGTATCTCTCGATCTCTCCTGAAGCATGATACTTAATTTTAAACACCCACTTGCACCCTATAGGTAGCTTCCCAGATGGTAACGGCACTAAGCTCCAAAGTTTGATTATCTTCCAAGGGTTGGATTTCATGTTGCATGGCTTCAACCCACTTAGTGTCCTTAGCAGCTTCAGGAAAAGTTTTTGGTTATGTTTCACAAGAGTAAACAGCTAAGCATTTTGAATAGTGAGGTTTCAAATTGAGATAGCTGACAGAGTTAAAAATGTGATAGACATTCTTTTGGTGACCTACATAATCTTGCATCCAATTAGGAGGTCTAGAAGTTCTAGATTTTCTGTGAGGTTCAAAATTGTCTTCATGTTGAGGTAATATTGTTGGTGAGTGCATAATAGAGTCAGCTGTAGATAGTGTATGAGAATACATACTATGTGATGTAGGAGAAGTATCATCAATAGGGCTATTGAGTGATATATCCTCCTGTATATTTGGAGGTGGTGGATCTATGGGCATTACATCAACTAAAGGTTCATTATGTGGAAAAATGGTTGTTGGAGATAGAGCATCAAGGTCAGTAACATGTGATTATGATCTTGATCTATGAATGGAATAGTTGAGTTTGAATTGGATTCACCTGGTTGCTGCACAAAAGGGAAACTGTCTTCCTGGAAAACAACATCCCTGCTGACAAAAACTACTCGATTAGTTAGATCAAATAGTTTATAACCTTTATGAGTTAAGGAATAACCCAAGAATACTGCAGGAATAGCTTTGGCAGAAAATTTGTCCCTCTTCTTCAAGTTTGCAGTATAACAAAGGAATCCAAACAACCTAAGATGGTCCAATGATGGGACCTTGTTAAACATTAGCTCAAATAGACATTTTCACCTAGTATTCTAAAGGGAATTCTGTTGATCAGATACACTGCAGTCATAATACACTCTCCCAAAAACCTGAAAGGTAAATTAGCTTGGAACATTAAGGATCTGGCAGTGTCTAGTATGTATCTATGTCTTCTTTCTACTACACCATTCTGTTGAGGGTTGTATGGACAAGCACTTTGATGAGTAATACCCTTTGTACCAAGTAACTCCTTGAGCTGGTTGTTGAAAAATTCTCCTCCATTATCCGTTCTGAGAGTTTTGATAGTGGAAGAAAATTTTGTTTTAATCAAAGCAATGCAGAATTTCAATACCACAATCGATTCATCCTTAGAATTCATGAGGCACACCCACGTGAATCTGTTGAAATCATCTAAAAGTGTTAAAAAAATATTATTTGCTATCATGAGTAGGCACTCTAAAAGGTCCTCATATATCTGCATGTATAAGATCACCCAATGCATAACTCTTTGTAATGCTATCTGGGAAAGGTAAACGAGTTTTTTAACCAAAGGGCATATAGAAAATGGATCATTACATTCAAAAAGCTTTGTATTTCTAAACATATGCATTCTTTTCATAGTTTCCATTGGCACATGTCTTAATCGTTTATTCCATAAAACAACATTTATTCTATTAATAGGTAATATAGAAGAAATGAGACCAACAAGCAACCCTCCATGTGTGTTGATTTTGATATTTTGGTCCATCACATATAATCCATGCTCCACTCTACCAATCCCCTTCACCTTGCCACTGTAAATGTCCTGGAATATACAGAAGGTAGGAAAGAAGGCAAGAATAAGGCTAAATCCTTGGTCAGTTTAGATACCGATTACACATTATACCTAAACCTAGGTATAAAGAGCACATTCTTGATCACTATGTTATCTAATATGCTGGAAGTCCCTAAGTGTGTGATCACACTTGTCTCTTTAGTAGGTAATTGCACCTTTCTTGAATTTCTCTCAGACAACTCCATATAATCTATGTACATATGCAGGCTAGACACCATGTGATTTGTATCTCCCGAGTCTATAATCCATCTGTTTTCTATGATCATACTCAAAAGTGACAATGGTACACCTGTGACCTTGGCATGGGCATATGTATTAGTTGGAGTGTTGGTGTAGGTGTTGGTGTTGGTGTTGGGATGGTTGAGCATTTTTAGCAACTGGAGATATTGCTCCTCTATGAAGAAATGTCCTACAGGTTCAGGTTTTGATCTTTCCATCTGTTCATTAGGGGCTGTACAATTGTTCATCTGCACATATACTGCAGTTGCATTCCTTCCAAAGTTCTTCCTCCTTGGTTCGAAATCTGCAGGATAGCCTACCAATTTGTAACAGACATCCCTAGTATGTCCCTTGTACTTGCAATAATCACAATACAATTGATTCTTTTGCTTGTAGCCCTCAGTGTATGTTTGTCCTGTGTTATAGACCACAACATTAGCTCCAAAACCTACATTGGAAGCCATTGAGTTAGCTACATGATATGTGTTTTAAGTCATTGTTTGAGCTCCTAGCTCCAGGTTACTGATGCTGGCTGCCTTGGCTCTTTGACTCTCATCCTGCACAGCCATTGCATAGGCTTCATTGATGTTTGGAGTTGGAATCATCAACATAATCTGACCTTTTCCTTGAGCAAATGATTCATTGAGACCACTTAAAAAATGCACTAGACGTTGTTGCTAAATATGTTCCAAAAATATCCTTAACTCAAGACATGGACATGAAGGAGTAGGTGTCATAACATCATGCTCATCCCATAGGTCCTTTAGTTTAGAATAATAAACAGAGGCTGGTGCCAAACTTTGCTTAAGATCTATAATTTCATGCGACAAATTGTAGATCCTAGAGATGTTCCTCTTATTAAACCGTTCCTTAGGATCTCTCCACACATTATGCGCAAAGGATCCATAGACCACAGTTCAATAGAGCTCTTTGGTAACAACATTCATTATCCATGACAGCACAAATGCATTACATCTCTCCCACTAATCACACAAATTTTGCCCAAAATTCTTCTTCTTCCAGGTTCCATTAATAAATCCAATTTTGTTATGCATAAACAGTCCAATTCTCATAGATCTAGACCACAAATTATAGTTATTTGTCCCTATAAACTTGAATTCAATCAGATGCTCTCCCGGCGTATCTAACGGTTGTAAGTGCAAAGGAAGAGTGTGTCCTAGCACAACCTTAACATGATAAGTGTTTCCTTCTCTAGTCTCAACATTCAATTCATCATTAGCCATTTTTGCTCTGAATTAAGAACACTAACTCTGGGACAAGGATCTACAACGAGAATGAAAATTAAGAGAACAAATTAAACTGTGAGATTGACAGAAACCAGAGAGAAACAGCGGAATTAGATCGTCCGCTCTGATAATATATCAAATTCCAAAGAGAACAAACATGCATGAAGGATTGGGAGAGAAGATTGTCTGCAAAATCTCCATTGTTATTCACGATAGGAGAAGGGAGAAAATTAGCTCTTTAACAGAGCTCTGCTAACTACCTATATACAGACACCAACTAACTCGTATTAGTTAATTTAGGTACTATCTTTTAACTTATACACTTTAACCCCTAAAGATTCTACCTATACAAAATACTATCTTGGCTCAATAAAATAATCTTCATGTGTATTGCATGCGATGTGGGCTGATTGAATCGGGTATTTGCTTGATACTATAGTCACTTGAAGTTTCTAACTGGAAATTGGCTCAGTTGGTGTGTATAATTGATTGTTGGGATAACTTAAAGAGGCCGTTTATGTATTTCGCCAACTGAAAATGTAGTTTCTCTCCAAAAAAACATTTAAAAAAATATACTTAGAAATACTTTTTAAAAATGGGGACAAAATAATCAGTAAGCAAAAATACTTTTCAAATTAATTAGTTGAATGTAAACTACTTGATAAAAACAGTTTTAAAAATAATCAGATTAGAAGCATGATCAAAAGCACATCTTTACTACGCTCATATTGCATAGTCCATATATTCAGTGGGGGTGTCAGTAGGTTGAATTTTTGCAGCTTCATTGAAGAGGAAGAATAAAGACCAGTTTCATTCTAATGATAAATGTCACACCTCCTTAACCCGGCGAAGGGCGTAGATAAGAGAGTTTTTCCAATTAAAGGACAATCGAAATGAGATTAATTTCTTAAAGAGAATTTCAGAGTCGCCACTTGGGAGATTTATGGTGTCCCAAATCACCGGTTAGAATCCCGAATCGAGGAAAAATGACTCTGTTTACAGTCCGCGAACCAGAAATCCGAGTAAGGAATTCTGTTAACCCGGGAGAAGGTGTTAGGCATTCCCAGGTTCCGTGGTTCTAGCACGGTTGCTCAACTGTCATATTTGGCTTAAATTATCTGATTTTAGAACATGTTTTACTTTATGTGCTTCTTAACATTAAACTGCTTTTATCATTATTTTTAATGAGAATTGCAGCGTCGTTAGAACAAGCCTCAAACCACGTCACATAAATGCACCCGTGGATTTTGGCACATTCCAACTTTGTTGAGATTTGGATTTGGGTCACATAAATGCGCATCCGAATTTCGGAAGGTACTTTTATTAAACAAGCACCTATAGCAACTATGTCTTTGACATTTATGGGAAGGCCATGAAATTTGTTAAACGACACCTACGTGTTCTAGTGAATTAAGGATCCTACGCATGGTATTTGTTTGAATTACATGGCTCAATTTATTTTTATAAGGGCCTTTTAATATATGCTAAATTTCTACTCTTACGGGTGCTTGAATACACTAATTGTTTTACGTATAAACTTGGTGCTTGGTAAATATTATGTGTGACTTATCTGGTTCATGGCCAATGGACATATAAATAAATCGAACTTTGGGACAGCCCTGGAGCACTTGTCGTTCAGGATGCAATTGGCAACAATTTTTGACTGGTTTGGGCTGTTAATCACTTAGCCCAGGAAACGTATCAGATTTCTGTATTTAGATGCTTACTGGGCCTCACATATGAGCCCAGTACTGATTTGAACCAAAGAGTCCAATGGCTAACAACAACTTGGTATGAAATTATGTACATATAATCGATTCTTTACCCATTCAAGCATGAAATAATAACAACTATTTTTGTACTACTTTTCTAACATCAAATTTGAATCATACGATTCATATACTCATCAGTCAGAGTATATTAATCTAATTGCCAAAATTCAATTACATTATTCAGGTCATACTATATGAAACAAATCTAAATAAGCTATTACTAAACATTATGAGATTTCAAACTATGGACTATACTACTTTCCAGGTCTGGTAGCTCTAAGTGCACAAATTCAGCACTTGAGCCCACCAGACTGAATTGAGATTGACTACTACCCAAGCATATACAAAACTTGAGTTGGAAGTACCATTATTGCATATGAAAACAGTCCCAAAATGTCCAGTTATCATTTTACTACTATAATCATATTCAGGATTAAATAGAGGAAACGGGGGAAATAAAAATAACAAAAAAATGTAAATGACAACGAGATCTTCAATTTGAGGGTATATTTCACTTGGAACTTCACATATACATGAGCTTTAAGTGGTACCTGTAATGCAGCAAAGGGAACAGCCTATGAGTAAAATAGAAGGGATCAGTTAAGCAATTAACAACCAAATGCAATGTGCACCCAGGACTTCAACAGAGTTTTCAGAGAATTCAGTTTCCAGAAATTGATTCAAAATAGCACTGATAGTATTTTCAGATATGAAATGAGCATTTTAGCTATAGTATTGAAGAGTAAAGTTCCGGATCAGTATTTCCAGCTCTAGTGTTAAAGATAAAGGTTTTTGAATCCCCCTCCAATGCCCCCAAATGGTTTTATTTTATGGCAAAACAGTTAGGGCATCAGATTTTTACTAGTTTCTTTTTAGTCCTCATCTCAAATTGTATTTTTGCCTAAGTAGTCCTTCAATTCTTAACTTGTGCCTCAATTTTGAGGCTGGAATAATATATTAGTCCCTACTAGAAGGTTCTACAGGATTCCTTATCACATTTTACAGATTCAAAACCCTTTTATACCCTCACTAGCGTTCCTAAATTACCCCACCACTGAATTTTGACTCTATTAAGTTCTTTTAACCTTAGTTTGTTAAGAATTAACCTTGGTAAGTTTTTTGGCCCTAACTTAATCACATTTAACCTTGGTCAATCAAACATGGTTCAAATTCAAACCAGCAGACTCGTGAAGATCAGGATTTACCAAAATTAACAGACTTCTATACAGGATTAACAGAACATGAAATCAAATATCCAGAAAGAATGCATATATCTATCAACTTAACTTTCAGGGATAGTTCCAATCAAAATGCCTCAGCAAACTTAATACACAACAATTTTAATTCAAGGATCACCTTAGGAAGCATCAGAAATTATAGAATCAGAAGGTATATGTCAAGTAAGCCTAAAAATCACATTACTGGGGGACTAACTAAATTTCCAGGTCAAGAAACTGAATATACAACTGTCAAGAGATGAGGGAATTTTCAGACTAGTGTCAAACAACTTCATGAACATTGAAAAACCTTTTTCCAGAAGAACTTTATTGGACAACTAGATAAACAACCTGACTCAAATAATGAGAAACTCAGGATTTTCAAACATGTAATTATTGGACCTAATCAGTTATCCCAAGTTAATGACAAACAAACAATCATATGAACCTGAACCCTAATTTTCAGATGAGTTTACGGATAATTAAGACAAACAATCAAAAGAAAGTCTCATAAAAGCAATTAAAGTTTTTAAACATGCAATTAATCAGTCACTAACAGAAGTCCAGCATTCCAAGGTAAAGAAAATAGAAAAAAGGCAAGAAAACTTAGCTTCTTGTTTGCATTTGAACTGACTCGAGTGGACCTTATTCTTCCACAGGGGTTCTGAGACTCCCAGGATAGTGTTTAATAGACGTCGAAGCTCGGGGGTGGGGGGGGGGGGGTTGAAGTCTTGAGATCTCAATTGGTCTCAGATTGGGATTTTGAGCGGTTGGGGGTTGTTTGAGACTCGAAGGTGGCATGGTTGGTGTCAAGGAGGGTCAAAGACTGTCTGGGAGGGTTCTGAGGCTTTTCCGGCAAGTTTGGGATTTAGGATTTAGCTTCGGATGAAGATTCGAGGAGTTCCATGGGGATTTGAGGTTGGTGAGGTGCATGGTTGGAATAGCGAAGTCAAGGTGTCTCAGTGGTGTAATTTTGGCCGACTTTGGAATGAGGTCGCTAGAGGTAGGTTTCCGGCGACCTTTGAATGAATATTCGAGGCGGAGGGGTGGTGTCGAAGGGAATTGATTATGGGACTGGTTAGAGGAGGCCATGGTGGTTAAAGGGTGTAATTTTCGGATGGTTTGGTTGCCGGCCTCGGCAATAGGGTGGTCAACGGTGGTCAATTTTGGTCAATAGGTGTCGACGGGGGAGATACGAGGAGGATGAGTTTGGTCGTGTGTATTACTTAAGGTGTTTGGACATATGTATACATAAGCGGAGCTGCTTCCTTGGCTGTTGGATTGTGGAATCAATGGTTGTGATGATGTGAGGGGTAAATAGTGTCGTTTGGGTGAATGTGGGTGTGGACTCGGTTGGGTGATTGATTAGGCTGGGTGTGTATGGGTTCAGAGACGGAAATGAATTGGGCCACCCAGGTCTGGCCCAATAGTGGCCAGCCTGAGTGGCTGCCCATATACAATTATTGCATTTTTGTTATTATTATTTTTTGTCATTTCTTTTAACTAAAATAAATTACTAAATTTATTTAAAAACCACAAATCATAATTAAAACAAATAAAAAATGAACAAAAACAACTTCAAGTGCTGGCACACACACACACACACACACATATATATATATGTATTATTTAATTTACAAAACAAGTTTATTTAATAATTAAAACCCTAATTAATCCTAACACGCAGTAATGAATGTGCATATGCAATTAATGTCCAAAAATTAAAATCCCAATATTTTTAAATTAAAATCCTAAACTTTAAGAGTCATGTAGGAGTTTGTTCCGACCGGTCAAAAATCATATGCTCAAAGCTGCCTCTTTTGCGCGGGAACACGAAGGGTTTTCGTGCAAATACAAGTGAGCAAATATGAGTGATTTCGTCCAATTGAATACTCTATGTAAAGCATTTTGAAAACTTTCTGACCGAACCTTGCTTCAAAGGTTGCCTGCATATCCTCGGCAATAGAGGAATCATATCAGTGTAGTTCTGGAAGTTTTGGTAGCTGGGACTACCAAGAGACTGTGATTGGCTGCTGTTACTGTTCGCTGTCCTCCTTATTACTCCTTATAAAAAGTAACACGAAAACTATACTAAACTATAAACTACGGATTACAAAGAAAAACCTATCTACGTCTTAATTCTTGATCCTTGTTGCTTTGTTGCTTTGTTGCCTTGTATCTCTGTCAGCGAACCTCTTGCGGCCTCGTTGACTATCTGCCTTTCTCTTCATGTCCGATATCGAACTGTTGGATTTTGACATTTATTCCGTTAAAAGTATACCCTCATTCTACAGGTGGGTGCCTGGCCGCTGAACTCGAGTTGCGTTGAAAAATATTCCCTTGTTCTACAGGTGTGGGCCTGATTACAAAACCTGAAATTGTGAAAAATATTCCCTTGTTCTACAGGTGGACACCTGATTGCGAAAACTAAAAATTGAAAAATATTCCATTGTTCTCCAGGTAGGCGTCTGATTACAAAAAAATTAAAAATGAAAAATATTCGCTTGTTCTCCAGGTGGGCGCCTGATTAGAAAAACTAAAAATTGAAAAATATTTCCTTGTTCTCCAGGTGGGCGCCTGATTACAAAAACTTAAAATTGAAAAATATTCCCTTGTTCTCCAGGTAGGCGCCTGAATGCAAAAACTTAAAACTGAAAAATATTCCCTTGTTCTCCAGGTGGGCGCCTGATTGCAAAACTTAAAATTGAAAAATATTCCCTTGTTCTCCAGGTGGGTGCCTGATTGCAAAAACTTAACACTTAAAAATATTCCCTTGTTCTCCAGGTGGGCGCCTGATTGCAAAAACTTAAAACTGAGAAATATTCCCTTGTTCTCCAGGTGAGCGCCAGATTGCAAGAACTTAAAACTGAAAATATTCCCTTGTTCTCCAGGTTGACGCCTGATTGCAAGAACTTAAAACTGAAAAACATTCCCTTGTTCTCCAGGTGGGCGCCTGATTGCAAAAACTTAAATCTGAAAAATATTCCCTTGTTCTCCAGGTGGGAGCCTGATTGCAAAAACTTAAATCTGAAAAATATTCCCTTGTTCTCCAGGTGGACGCCTGATTGCAAAAACTTAAAACTGAAAAATATTCCATTATTCTCCAGGTGGGCGCCTGATTACAAAAAACTTAAAATTGAAAAATATTCCCTTGTTCTCCAGGTGGGCGCCTGATTGAAAAAACTTAAAACTGAAAAATATTCCCTTATTCTCCAGGTGGGCGCTTGATTGCAAAACTTTAAATTGAAATATATCCCCTTGTTCTCCAGGTGGGCGCCTGATTGCAAAAACTTAAAACTGAAAAATATTCCCTTGTTCTCCAGGTGGGTGCCTGATTGCAAGAACTTAAAATTGAAAAATATTCCCTTGTTTGCCAGGTGGGCGCCTGATTGCAAAAACTTAAAACTAAAAAATATTCCCTTGTTCTCCAGGTGGGCGTCTGATTGCAAAAACTTAAAATTTCAAAAAATATTCACTTGTTCTCGAGGTGGGCGCCTGATTGCAAAAAGTTAAAACTGAAAAATATTTCCTTGTTCTCCAGGTGGGCGCCTGATTGCAAAAACGTAAAACTAAAAAATATTCCCTTGTTCTCCAGGTAGGTGCCTTAATACAAAACTGGTCCCGACAATCCTCCACTGCTGACAATTTATAGATTATGTTGTATTTTCTGAAAAGCTACTATTTTCCAACATGTCTTGCTATGAGTTATGTCCATTGGGGATTTGCTGGGGATTGGTGATTAAAATTGCTTCCCATTATCCAGGCGGGTCCTGACAACTCTTTTTGACTCTTGTTGGGGAAGTATCTAATCTAAGTCCCATCTTTCAGCAAGGTCTTGATAACTCTTATTGACTCTGATTGGGGAAATATTTAAGTCCCATCGTTCAGGGAGGTCCGGGTAACTCATATTGACTCTGGTTGGGGAAATATCGAAGTCCCGTATTTCAGGGAAGTCCTGGTTACTCTTGCTGACTCAGCTGGGGAAATTTGAAATTTTCCCTCTAAATCCCATTCTTCAGGAGAGTCCTGATGACTTTTCTTGATTCTTATAGACTCTAGCTGGGGCATATTTGCTCTAAGTTTCATTTTTCAGGAGGGTCTTGATGACTCTATTGACTCTTCTTGACTCTGGCTAGGGTGATTTTGGCTCTAATTCCCATTTTTCAGAAAGGTCCTGATGACTCTATTGACTCTTCTTGGCTCTGGCTGGGGAGATTTTGGCTCTAATTCCCACTTTTTGGGAGGCTCCTAAAGGTTCCAACTTAAATGCCAATTCTAATTCCTGGTTGTTTCTGCGATTCTTAACTGCCTTCCCCTGTCGCTGGCCTCCTTTAGGCTCTTCTGGAATTTTTCTGCCCCTGTGTCAATCAAAGTAAACTTGTCAGTTTGAAAAGTGGTGGTTGGCTCGCGGCATTCTTGTTGGAAGTGGCCTCCTCGTTGTCATGTTCTCTTTTTTTCAAATTTCCATGTTGATGATGCGGTTCCTGAGTTGGTTGGCTGACCCCCGAACATTTATGGCTTTACTTTGCTCGCCCATTATTGTGTTGCATTCCTAGCCCTTTTGCCCGAATTCTTGCACTTTTCCCGAGATTACCAAGTCAATGCATTATGCTTGGCTGACCCTCTGACCTTTGTGGCTTTACATTTACTTTGCATCTTGTGTTACAGTTCCGCCCCATTTCCAGAATTCTTTACGCCTTCCCCCGATGGTTGAAGATTTGAGGTTCCATGCTGGGTCAACCTTTGACCTTTCCCATATTTGTGTTGTGCCAATTTTACATTCCATCCGAATCTTTGTGTTTCATTTGCATACCCTTTCCTGTGTGGTATTCCTTCAACTTTGCCAATGCTTGTCTCCTCCATCAATTACAATTTTTAGGAATCCTTCCCTTTGCTGTTCCAAGTTTGTTATCTTTGTTACGCCTTTGGGCGTCATGCTCCTTGTTCCTTTGGGAGCTTGATAATTGGATTTGACTTTCCTTTCGTTTAAACAAAAGAATTTAGACTTGAAAGAAGAATGAAATGCGGCTCCGAACGGTATTTAGAACGAAGAATTCCAGACTTGCTGTTGAAGAAGAACAAAGAAGAAGACTTATTTGAAAGAGAGGCGACTTCGGCCTATCCGACCCAATCAATTTCGATGACCGACCTTCTGCTGCCGCGCTTTTGCCGTTGTGACCTTTCCAAACCAATTCCTGACTCGTCTTGCCCTGCATTATTCATCCATCAATAGTCGCTTTCTGAGTTTTGCTTTATATTACCTTTGCCTTTCAGTGCCTGTGAAGGTTTTCACCGATAAGACTCTCTCATTTTATTCTCTCTCAAAATCTCGTCGCCTTATGGTGCCCGTAAGGGTTTTCACCGATAAGACTCTCTCATTTCACTATCTCTCTTGTCTGGCTCAAAGTGCTGTCCTTGACATGAGTACCCTCTATCTGCTCGACTCGACATCTTTTGAAGACTGATCAGAAGGTCTTCCTTTGGACTGATGTGGGCCTTTGGATAGGGTTAGAAAGAAAGGGTATCAAAGGCTCGAAATAACTTAAATGGGTTAAAATTACAACTTTCGGAATCAAATTCTTACAACAACCACAACTTCTGCCCCAGTTTCTTGCTTAGGGACTTTTGGATTTTTGTTTTGATGAGACCGAACTGTGAGGCTGCCTACGTATCCTTTTAAAAGGAATCAGGTCAAACGTAGTTCATACCGATTCCTCTTTTTTGTTGTTGTTTTCTTTCTAGTTTTATTTGTTTTTCTTTCTTTTTCTTTCTTTTCTTTTCTATTTTCTCTTTTTTTTGTTTTTCCTTTTTTTTCTTTTTTTTCTTGTGTTGTTTTTTTATTACTATCATTTTTCATTCTTCCCTTTCTTTTCCTTTTAACGCGTGTTTCTAACCTTGTTACTGATTCCGAAAGAGGGGTATGAAAGAAAGTAATTAAAGCTTAAAAGGGTTAGCAAAAGATAAATGGTTTTGGATAGCAGAACAAAATGCCTTCGTCATTCCAATCTTCAAAATATGCCAAGCAATCAGATGTTAAGTATAAAAAATGATCTGAAGAAAATCATACATAATATCTTTTGACAACATCTGCGTTGATGGCCATTTCCGCACATTTCCCTTCCACGTTCGTCAGATACAACAATCCGTTAGACAACACTCTTGACACGATGAATAGTCCTTGCCAGCTTGGAGCGAACTTGCCTTTTGCCTCGCCCTCATAAGGGTGGATGCGCTTCAGTACCAGTTGACCTACTTCAAACTTTCTGGGGCACACTTTGTTATTATATTCCCTAGCCATTCTCTATTGATACATTTGGCCATGACAGACTGCCTCCAATCATTTCTCGTCAATTAAGCTCAATTGTTCCAGACGGACTTTGACCCATTCTTCGTCGTCAATTCATGCTTCAACCACGATCCATAGAGAGGGGATTTCAACCTCGGCCGGGATCACCACCTCTGTGCCATATACCAACAGGTATGGAGTAGCCCCCACTGAAGTGCGGACAGTAGTGCGATAGCCTAAAATACAAAAGGCAGCTTCTCATGCCACTGCTTGGATCCTTCCACCATTTTCTGAAGTATTTTCTTTATGTTCTTATTTGCTGCCTCAACTGCTCCATTCGCCTTGGGGCGGTACGGGGTAGAGTATCGATGTGCGATCCTGAACCGCTGACATACCTCTCTCATTAGGTCATTGTTGAGATTTTCCCCATTATCAGTGATGAGCATTTTTGGGATCCCGAACCGACAAATAATGTTTGTGTGCAAGAAATCAACCACGGCCTTCTTGGTCACCGCATTGAAGGTCTTGGCTTCAACCCACTTGGTGAAATAGTCAATAGCAACCTGGATAAATTGGTGTCCATTAGAAGCTGCTGGCTCGATGGGTCCGATAATTTCCATGCCCCAAGCAACGGAAGGCCATGGTGTAGACATCGTGTGTAGTTCGGATGAAAGAGAGTGAATTAAGTCTCCATGTACCTGACACTGGTGGCATTTGCGCGCAAAGCTGATACAGTCCCGTTCCATGGTGAGCCAATAATACCCTGCCTGGAGGATCCTCTTTGCCAAGACATACCCGCTCATGTGCGGCCCAAAAATGCCAGCATATACCTCATTCATAATAATCGTCGCCTGCCGAGCATCTATGCATCTTAACAAACCCAGATCTGGCGTTCTCTTGTATAATACCCCTCCGCTGCTGAAGAATCCACTTGACAAATGATGGATTGTTCTCTTCTGGTCACTCGTGGCTTGCATCGGGGACACATCTTTCCTGATGTATTCTTTGATGTCGTGGAACCAAGGCTCGCCGTCAAGCTCTTCTTCCACCATGTTGCAATAGGCATGTTGCTCATGGGCCCGAATATGTATTGGGTCAACATAAGCCTTGTCTAGGTGATGTAACATTGATGCCAAAGTATCTAGGGCATCGTCAAATTCATTGTGAATTCTAGGAATGTGCCTGAACTCTACTGACCGGAATCATTGACAAAGATCATGAAAGCATTGTCGATAAGGTATGAGTTTTAAATCTCTTGTCTCCCATTCTCCTTGGATCTGGTGTACCAGGAGGTCCAAGTCCCCCAAGACCAAGACTTCCTGGACACGCATGTCCGCGGCTAACCTCAAACCCAAGATGCATGCCTCGTACTCAGCAATGTTATTGGTGCAATAGAAATGAAGTTGAGCTGTAACTGGGTAATGATGCCCTTCTTCGGAAATGAATACCGCTCCTATCTCGACGCCTTTCATGTTGGCAGCCCCATCGAAGAATAATTTCCACCCCGATTTCTCATCTTGTTCCATTTCATTGATGTGCATCACTTCCTTGTCCGGGGAATATGTGTTCAAGGGTTCATATTTTTCATCTTTGGGATTCTCTGCTAAATGATCTGCCAATGCCTGTGCCTTTATGGCAGTCCTAGTTATGTAGATGATGTCGAATTCAATAAGCAAGATCTGCCACTTCTCGAGCCTCCATGTGGGTATGGGCTTCTGGAAAATGTATTTCAATGGCTCCAGTCACGAGATGAGATAAGTAGTGAATGATGACAAATAATGCTTCAACTTTTGGGCTACCCATGTCAAGGCGCAGCATGTCCTTTCAAGGTGAGTGTACTTATCCTAATAGGCCGTAAATTTCTTGCTGAGGTAGTATATGGCTTGCTCTTTTCTCCCAGTAACATCGTGCTGACCCAATACGCACCCAAATGAATTGTCCAGGACTGTCAAATATAAGATCAGAAGCCTCCTTGGTTCTGGCAGGACCAGTACTGGTGGGTTCGACAGATATTCCTTTATCTTATCAAAAGCTTCTTGGCACTC
Organism: Nicotiana benthamiana; assembly: GCA_034376525.1. Lineage (NCBI taxonomy): Eukaryota > Viridiplantae > Streptophyta > Magnoliopsida > Solanales > Solanaceae > Nicotiana > Nicotiana benthamiana. The sequence continues at coordinate 90,447,728 of CM067332.1, read as the reverse complement.
TCCTGTTCATTTCACCGTAGCATCCTTCTTTAACAGCTTAAAGATGGGCTCGCAGATGGTTGTGAGCTGGGCGATGAATCGAATGATGTTGTTCAGCCTTCCCAATAGACTCATTACTTCTGTTTTGTTTCTGGGTGGCGGCAATTCCTGTATAGCTTTGATTTTTGACAATTCTAGCTCGATGCCTCGGCGGCTGACTATGAATCCTAATAACTTTCCTGAGGGAACCCCGAATGCACATTTTGCTAGATTGAGTTTGGGATCATACGTGCGGAGCCTCTAGAAGAATTTCCTTAGATATTTAACATGATCGGATTGCCTTTTGGACTTCACAATCACATCGTCAACATAGACCTCGATTTCCTTGTGCATCATATCATGGAAAATGGTTGTCATTTCCCTCATGTATGTCGCCCCGGCGTTTTTCAAACCAAAAGGCATGACCCTATAGTAGTATGTCCCCCATGATGTGATAAATGCTGTTTTCTCGGCATCCTCTTCATCCATTAAAATCTGATGATAGCTTGCATAACAATCCACGAATGATTTGATCTCATGCTTTGCACAATTGTCAATCAATATGTGGATGTTTGGCAGGGGGAAGTTGTCTTTTGGACTTGCTTTGTTGATGTCACGGTAATCAACGTACACCCTGGTTTTAGCATCCTTCTTTGGAACAAGCACGGCATTAGCTAACCAGGTGGAATATCGTGTGACTTGGATGACTTTCGCCTCAAACTGCTTGGTCACCTCTTCTTTGATTTTCACGCTTACATAAGTTTTAAACTTCCTTAACTTTTGTTTGACGAGAATGCAGGCTGGGTCAGTAGGTAATTTGTGGACTACCAAGTCGGTTCTCAATCCTGGCATGTCATCGTATGACCATGCAAAAACATCCTTATACTCCAGCAGTACTTCGATTATTTCCTCCCTAAGCTGCGGCTGCAGATAGACACTTATTTTTGTTTATCTGATGTTATCTGGGCTTCCTAGATTGGTTACCTCTGTATCATTCAGGTTTGGTTTGGGTTTCTCTTCTAATTGGGTCATCTCTTTACTAATATCATCCCATCCCCTTCCTTATTATACCCTGGTTCGTCCTCATATTCTATTTCCTGAATTATTATCTCTGGACTAGGCTTGTTGCAAAGATTAGGCCGAGGAGTCCTTATGCATGTCAGATCACTGGAACCAGCATAAAAATAATTGTACAAAAGAGAAAAGAAAGAAAAAGTAAAGCGAAAATGGAAACTATCAGTATTGTTGAAAGGAAAATTGCATTTCATTAGAATCAAAGATAACATAGTTTGCGCATCCAAATGGACTGAAATAACAACTGAATAACGCTAATACAAACAAGACTGAAAGGAAAATCAAAGCCAATTACCAAGACTCCTTCCGAGTGGGAAGAGGAGTGGCTTCCTAGTTATTGATTCTTGCGCATCTCCCCACAAATTGCACATCTGCCCTGCTCGATCCTTCTCCCGCCTCTACCATATTCACCTTATTGAACATCCTTTCTAGCCCCTTATCAAGATCTCCGTCCGCTTCGATCAGCGGGACGGAAATCCTAGGTCTGGGTCCATTACCGGGTTTGACAAATGATTTGGATAAACTCGGGATAGGCTTCGGGAGAACCCAGCCTCCTGGCACGCTTTATGTCTACGGCCGTGGGTTTGAACCCTAGATCAAAAGTCTCCAGATTCTTGGGAAGGGACACTGGTTGCGCAATGCCGTGCAGAGAAGCTCCCAACACTTTGCCGGGTATAAAGCCATTTTTCAAAATTTCTGAAGTTACCATGAAAGATGCGGTTGTTACCCTTGGGGTTACAACAATCTCGCCTTCTGGGATCTTCTGAACTGACACCGTATCAAACACCTGGTAAACCCATGGCTCTTTATTGTCCTCAGATTCAATGAAAGGCGCGATTGCATCACCCGGGGTACACTGGCTGGCCTCTCCATGCACGATAATCTCTTTCCTGTCCCACTCAAATTTGACCATATGGTGCAGTGTAGAGGGTACTGCTTTGGCTACCTGAATCCAAGGTCTGCCCAATCAAATTATAGGAGACCGATACATCCAACACTTGGAATTCCATAATGAACTCGACGAGCCTTATAGTTACTTCCAGCACTATGTCTTATACGGTGTCTTTACCTCCGCCGTCGAACCCTCGAATGCAGATGTTATTCTTGCGGACCTTTTCAGTTCCACCTTCAACTTGGTCAATGTGGATAATGGACAAATGTTTGCACTGGACCCGTTGTCAACCAAAACTCGAGTGACCACGACATCTTCACACATCACAGTCAGATAGAGGGCCCGTTTGTGCCCTGTGCCCTCCATAGGCAATTCATCATTAGAGAATGTGAACCGATTTACCTCGAATATATTGTTTGCAATCTTTTCCAAATGATTCACCGTTATCTTTTCTGGGACATGAGCTTCATTCAAAATTTTCATCAACACTCGGCGGTGCTCACTGAGTGGATTAGTAAGGATAAGAAAGAGATCTGGGCCGGTGTTTTCCTCAACTTTTCTATGACGGAGTACTCCTTCATTTTCATTTTTTTCAAGAATTCTTCTGCCTCTTCTTCTGTTACAGCTTTCTTCACTGGTTCCGGGTTATCTTTACAGATTATACCCTTTCACAACTCTTCTGGAGTAAAGTACCTTCTTGATCAGGTTAAGCCTCGTGCCTCGCATACTTCCTCTCTAACTTCCTTGCCTTTGTACATCACTATTGCTTGTTCATACCTCCAAGGAACGACTCTATTATTGGTGATTGGTGGCTGAATTACTGGCTTCACAATAACTGGCTCTATGCGGACACCTTCCACAACCACGACATGTTCTCTAGCCACCGCATGTACTGTTACCTTTGCCTGTTCCCGCTTTTGTGTACCTGCACATGCTGAGCTCCCATGCGCTACGACAGTTTTGTTGCCTTCCTTTGCCCCAAAGACCAGCTTCTTACTGCTCGCGACCTTGATTGGCTCACTAGCTTTGATCATCATTACCGTTTGTGAAGATCTTCTGAACTCTCCCTTTCTCTCCTCAATTTCAATCATGTTGGTTTCCTGGTGGGTCAGCAGCGAGTTCTGGTTAATATTGGGCACCTCCGCAGTCTGCACCTTGATCCTGTGGGAGTCAATTAGTTCTTGGATGGCGTTCTTTAAGTGCCAACATTTTTCTGTGTCATGCCCTGGTACACAAGAACAATACTCAAAGCTGACCGAATAATCTAATTTCTTCGGGGGAGGATTTGCCAGCTTCGCCTCAATTGGTCTTAACATATCCAGGTGTTGCAATCGGTGGAACAGACTAGTGTAAGATTCTCCTAGTGGAGTGGAAGTCTTCTTTTTCTGCACCCTCCCATTTCATATGGCCGAGTTGCTTCGGAGGGGAGGGGGGGGGGCTCGGGATTTGGTGGTAAGCTCTTGGAGGCGGTTATTGATTTTTTGGATTTGGATAGGCGTTTTGAGGGGGTGACGCACGCCATTGTGTGTGAGTGGGAGGTTTTGTATATGCCTGTGCATGATGGACTGAGAAATGAGGTTCTGGTGGTGGATAGTAATGTTGCAGTGGGCTATATGGGGTATGTGGGTATGTCTGGTGGTGGGGACGGGGCTGACCGTAGTGAGATGGTGCCCGAGTCCTGAACCAGGTTCCCGATTCCACTGTTTCTACTTCTTCTTTCTTCTTCTTCCAAAACCCTCTTCCAGCTCCACCCTGGATGGCTTGAGTAGTTGCCTTGATTGCAGAGTAACTCATGATTTTATTGGATTTGAGGCCTTCCCTAACCATACTCCCTAGGGGTGTTTAAAACCGATCAGAAACCGAAAACCGAACCAACTGAAGCTTAATGGCTTAATGGTAACGGCTTAACGGCTTAACGGTCGGGGAACGGATTAATTTAATTTTTTTATTAACGACTTATCGGAGTGGGGGCGGATTATTCAATTTTCTTAACGGGTAATCCGCTGACCCGTTAAGAATATATATATATATATATATATATATAATTTATTTTTATTTATATAATTATATATATTAAATATAAAAAACTAAAAACCAAATTACAAAAATAATTAGACAAATACCCCCACCCGTATGTGCTGTACAGTGTAGTGTGTGCTTTCTCCACCCCACCACAAAACTAATTATCTAATATTCTATTATGCTAGGTATGTTTCTTCCTAGATCTACTTCCTATCCTAGGAATGTTTCTTTCAGATCTACTTCCTATCCAACATAACTTGGAGAAGTTTGAATATACTAGTAAATATGCGTGTGGCAAATTGATTCTTGTAAGTGTCTGCTGATGTACTAAACTGGACAGTGAGGCGTGAGCTACTGAGCTTGCAGCCTTGCATTATAAATTGAATGCAATGTGCGGACATAATACATTTAAGCCCTTAGGTATCAAATCAATAAACCGCCCAGTAACCGCCCGATAAGAGCTAATCCGATACCAATCCACCCGATATATTATCGGGTGGCTAACGGATGAATACATTTAAAAGCCGATAACCGTTAAGCCAAACCGTTAGAGTAAAAAGCCGCCCAATCCGCCCAATGAACACCCCTAATACTCCCCATCTTGACCGCTTCATTAAAAGATTTCCCTACCGCTGATACCAGATGCCCAAAGTAGGTAGGTTCCAAAGCTTGCAGAAAATAATCAACCATCTCACTCTCCTTCATGGTAGGATCACCTCTGGCTGCTTGTTCCCTCCACCGGAAGCCGTACTCCCTGAAGCTCTCATTGTGTTTCTTCTCCAGCTTTGTCATAGATAGGCGATCCGGAAAAATCTCGAGATTATATTGAAAGTGGCATGCAAACGCTTGTGCTAATTCATCCCAGGTATACCAACGATTGGGATCTTGTCGAGTATACCACTCTAATGCCGACCCACACAAACTATGGCTAAAGTATGGCATTAGCAATTCATCTTTCCTTCCTACTCCCCTCATTTTATTGCAAAACCCTCTCAGATGCGCGATAGGATCGCCGCGACCATCACACAGGTAAAATTTAGGCATTTTGAAACCTGGAGGCAACTGTACGTCCGGGAATAAGCAAAGGTCTTTAAAGGCCACACTCACCAGGCCACCTAATCCGCGCATGTCCCTGAATGATTGTTCCAGACTTCGGACCTTTCTGAGCATTTCTTCCTGTTCGGAATCATTGGTCGGTTTTTCAACTCTCGTTGGGATTTCAGGATGAGGAGCATAAGAGTAAGACTCCTGGGCTATGTAGACGGGTTCTTGAGGTCATACGCTTAAAGCAGTGGCTCGCTGGATGACCTATGCAGTGCAGGGGCGGAGGTGCCACATAGATAGGAGCGATTGGAGGGGGAGGGTGAGGAGTGACTTTGGGTAGTTGGGCTGGAGGCTGGGAGGCAGCACCCTGATGCTGTGGATATATAGGAAAGCCTAGAGGCGGATCAGTAACGGAAAGGTCGGGTTCCTGGGCCAGTGGCGGGATGAAGGGTGGGTTGGCAGGATAGGTCGAGGGCGGTTGTCCTCTTGCCCATACCTGGTACATCTCAGCCATTTGGTGTATAAGATTATACATTTCCTTATTCATAGAATTCATGTCCAGTTCCTCTACCTCCTTCGAGGGGTCCATGATGCTGACATCAGCGTCTTGTTAGCCATAACTTGTTTTCTTTTTGACCGTGTGTTGTAGGAGTGAGTTGCCAGGGTGCCACGAATACTAGTCACCTGTCTAATTTGGAACTGTAATACACAACACCTGAGACCCGTTAGTGGTTATGTTTCAACATGTAAGCGGCCACATATGCATGCACATAAATGAAAATTGGTCCCTATATGCATTAACTGCTTGCGTCATCCCGGCTTTTATTTGCGAGATTCCCTTTTGTTTTAGCCATATTCTCTCCCTTTTCATTTTCATTCGATTTCCAATTTTATTCAATTATGGTCGAATCCTATGTAGATTGCCTACGTATCATGACTTTGCATAAATCGGACCAAGCGTAGTTCACGAAAAACCAAAGGATAAGTACGCAACAAAAAATATTTTTGGGATTTTAAATTTCATAATGATACAAACTTTAATTACAAAGGCTAAGAGTGTTAGATAATACGCTTAACGCTAGAGGGGGGTGAATAGCGTTATAATAAAAATTAGCGTAAACTTGCGGAATTAAAAATTTTGCAGGAAGTAAATAAGTGCGATAAATAATAAAGTACGCATCGATGTATTCTGGTTCACCTCAACACGTGGCTAGTCCAGTCCCCGAGAGACTCTCTCGAGATTTTCCACTAACTTGTCAAGCTTACGGGTGCTCAACAAACCTTTACAACTTAAGGACACACGCCTTAACACCTTTGCTCGGAGATACAACACTCCAAGACTTCAACCAAGGAAACACAAGTTCCTTACAACAAGAGAATCACAATTCTCTTACAAGTGTACAAAACACTAAACACTCAAACAATACACTCCTTAATGAGTAGATATGAGTAAAAGAAGTAAGCTCAAGATCACAACAACTATGGACAAGACTTTGGCTCTCAAAAGCTTTATGAAATGAATATAAAATGATAAACAATAGTATGCAAGCTTGTAGCAATAGAATGATCAGTTGTTGTATGTTGTTGTGTTTAAAACACTGAAATGAAGCTGTATTTATAGTTGAAAAACTTGGCATTACCGTTGCCTAATTGCCAATTAAGAGTTGCTGATTTTACTGTGTGACAATCGATTGTCAAGAAGTCACAATTGATTGTTTGCCAATCGTTCCAGAAATCAATCCCAGATTTTACGCTTAATAATCGATTGTCCAAGATCAACAATCGATTATTGGTAACGTTCAAAAAATCATTTTCAGATTTTACGCAAAACAATCGATTATACAAAATCAATAATCGATTATTCAGCAACGTTCAAAAAATCCTTTCCAGATTTTAATTTCAACAATCGATTGTACAAGATCAACAATCGATTACCTGACGGTATTTGAAAACTTTACGACAACGGTCAGCTTTACAATCGATTGTGCAGTGTTAACAATCGATTATTTATCAGACTTTGAAAATCATTTTAGACACTGCCTCGTGACAATCGATTGTTATATACTCACAATTGATTATTTAATAACTTTGAAAAAGTCTGGAAGACAATGCCTCAACACAATCGATTGTCATATGTTCACAATCGATTGTTTTGTGACTTTGCAAAATCTGATGGACACTGTCTCTTCACAATCGATTTTCATTAGCTTCACAATCGATTATTCTGAGTTTTGAAAAACTTTGATGTACACTGCCTCATCACAATCGATTGTCATAAGGTTCACAATCGATTGTCATGCAGGTTTGGAAAACCTGATGCTCACTGCCTTAACACAATCGATTTTCATTTAGTTCACAATCGATTGTCATGCAGTCTTGGCTTAACATAATCGATTATCATAAGTACATAATCGATTATCTTAGTCCAGATTTTAGAGGCATGTTTAAAAATCATTTTGACTGAAGTAAATATGCATGATTTAAAATCATTTAGCATTAAATTAAATATGCATGATTTTGTAAAAATGATTTTACGAGAGAAGCCATGTCATGAGTCAAGTTGTCAGATCAAGATCACAATTAAGAACGACTCATTTAAGCTATAAAACTTTGTATTGTGCTTGAATCTCGTAATCCACCAATTGTGCGCTTGTACTTGAACTTCGTCATATATCAATTTGCGCTTGTTTGTCATTCATCAAAACCTACACATAAGAACACACGTTTTAGTATAAAGCCTTGAGAACGTGTTTCCAACAATTTCCTCCTTTTTGATAATGGCAAACTTTAAGCGGGATATGCAACTTAAAAAATTTATAATGACGATTCAAGACATGCAACAAGTAAGCAATTTGTTCCCCCTCAATATATGTATTCCCCCTCAATTTAAGCTTATAAATATTGAGAGTGCATACCCGTTATCTTCCCCCTTTTGCCATTGGCAAAAATAATATAAGAAGATGCCAAAGAAGTAAATAAAACTTGTTTATTTATTGGAAAGAGAAAACAATTACATAAGGAGGGGACAATAAAACATATCACAATAGAACCAAAAACAAAGAAATCATTCATCATCATTTCTCGCCTCATCGTCCGGCACTGCTTCAAAGGGAACAAGACCGGCATATGGATAATGAACATGGTCAAAATATCCATGGATCTCATTTGTCAATTGACCAACAGAGGTGGTCAAGGAAGCAATTTGGTCGGAAATGGATTGGAGAGTGGGCTCTTGAGGCGGACGAGTTCGACGGGTTGGAGGAGGAGCAGGCGCTGCATGATCACCGTCATGATGAAAGGAGGATTCTGAAATTTCCCACTTCTTGGTACTCTTTTTGAGAGGACCGTTGGAAGTGATGAATCCGGAGGCTTCAAGAAAATTCATGATGAGGAGAGCATAAGGAAGAGGCCTATCATCTCCGATAGCGTCACGCATGTGAATCTTGACGAACCGACACCAATTGATGTTAGCTCTGGTTATTATGGCATGCATGAGCTTGGTGTCCTCTTGGGAAATGGTAGTATGGTTATGCTTACGAGGCTTGAGGACTCGGGTGATGAAATAGAAAATCAACCGATAATTGGGATCCATTCCCGTAATTGTAGGACGACGGGAAGAATGATTTGGATCATAAGAAGTAAGTCCGGTTTGATGTAGGAGGACTGTTTCATCAAAAAGGGCTCCGGCCTCTCCGATGTACCGAAAAATGTCTTCACCATTATGAGGAAGACGGGCAATGGTATGAAGGTTTTCATCGGAAAGAAGAATTTGAACACCATTTATATTTGTCACAAGCTCACCGTCATCATCCTCATGAAGGTTGGAGTAAAATGCTTGAATCAATGTAGTATTGATATAAGGATGGGTAAGAAGTAAGAAGTCAAGAAGTTGACAATTTTTAAGCATACTTGCAGCAGGGCCATAAGATTCAAGATACTTGTTGGTTGAAAAGCGGGGAGGAAGAATGTCGCGCTTTTCAAATTTTGTTAAAAAATGAGTAAGCTCGATGTCAGAATTAAAATATAGAACGGAACCATCTTGATAAGGATAGTTTGGAGCAGTAGAGGAGGATGCACCATGCCTAGCAGAACGGGAACGTTTGGAGTGACGGCCCGACATTTTCACTGAGTATTGCCGGAATTTGCAAGAGTCTTGAAAGAATTTTGATAGTTTGAGAGCTAAAGTTGATGCTTGAGTGAATAAAAATGAACATATATGGAGCCTATTTATAGAGGGGAGAAAGGCATTTCATTAATGGAAGAAATCTGCAGAGAATTGAAAGCTGAAACAGTCAGAAACGGTAAAAATAAATCTTACTGACCGTTAGACAATCGATTGGTGGAATGAGATAATCGATTGTCATTAAGATTTGACTGAATCTCGGAACTGACACAAATCGATTGCAGAACCAAACGGTAAAAAAATTTGAATTACTGACATGAAATAATCGATTGTCAAAATATGGTAATCGATTGTTATATTACAGTGAGCACAGAAATTTTCTGATTTTGAGAATAATCGATTACATTTTGAAACAATCGATTGTTTTGGAAAAGCATTGCTGAATGGCTGAGACGGAAATCGATTTTATAGTTAAAGAATCAATTATTTAACAAAACTGCATAATAAACATAAACCATAAACAATCAATTAGTGATACTGCTAATCGATTTTCTGCACAGTAAGATAATCGATTATTTGCTTGGAACAATCGATTGTTTTGTGCCAAAACGTAATAATTCCCCCTACCTTTAGGGTGATACCTGCAAAATAGAATTAAACGTCTCCGACACTCAAGTCAGTAATTAAAATATAAATGCAACCTAAGATGTATGCATTTAGATCAACGTTTACCCGCATTCAATACTTCATTTGGACATGATTTATATTTAGCACAACATTAAACGCTAAATATTTTATCAAGTCTACTAGCAATAAGGTAAAGTGAGGAACGATCATACCTGTGTAGTTCTTGGTATTGCTCGTCTTACCTTTCACATTTCTGTCAAGATGGTCATCTAAATTCATTGAAGTGACCATTGGTTTGGTGGTTCTCTTTTCGAATTGATTTGGCAACTCCTTGCGACATTTAGATGGACAAATGAAAGTTCCCTCTTTCATTTGCTTAATTTGCAGCTCCAAGAAGAAATTAAGCTTGTTTATCAATGATATCTCAAATGCCATTTACAGATTCCTTGCATGACACTTATTAGTTGCTCCAAAATAATACAAATATTTTCTATGATATCATTTTCCACAAGATTTGGAATGCAAGATATTAGTGGCATGAGAGTTTAAAGAAAATAACATTGCCAATATAGAGAGTTGTTTTGAAATTCTGTCATAAAAAAGATAGTAAACTTCATGCAATCTATTTCAGAAATTTATCAAGACATACCGACAAGACATAGATATACCAATTGTTATAAAACAATGATAAATCCATTTGTTGGATGACGTAACAAGTGTACCAAAAGTTATTTTGTTAACAGTGATACAAATTGTTATTTTTAGTAAAGCATATTACAAACAAGTGTTGACTGTTAACAGATCAACCATAAATCGAATTTTGAAGAACATACCAATCATTATCCAGACCAAAGGATGTGTTCATCAAGAGACGATTTTTAACAGAAAGATTTTTGTCAATTGTTAGAAACATGAGACATCTCAATTATTTTTCAAAGCTGAGGGTAGCATTCATCAAAAACGTGAGTGAAACCTTTTTGAAGAATATGCTAATAGATAATACACACCACACAGTATACTAACAGTTATTTAAACCATAGATAGCAATTATCAAATCATGAATGAAATGATTTTATCAAGCTAACTGTTAATACATATCAACAGTTTTGATCTTTTAAAAGCAGATAACTAACAAGTAAACTAATTGACACCAATTGTCATTTAACAACACGTTTTCAACATATGAATCAACAAAGCTAATTGATATTGATTGTTGACAAGGATATCTCAATTGTTAACGCACATCAACTATTACGACTAAGCTTAAAGATTCAACAATAAGGAAACCAAATTAACAACAAATAAGTTAATATTGGTTGCTAGCACATATCAACAATTCGGTTTTTGTCAAAAAAGGATAACTAACCAAAATTTCCTCTTGATGCAATGAGGTGTCGTGCTCGGTGCATCTACTACAATACTGTAGCCTTTCAAGCACACCTGCAAAACAGATTAATGATCTTTTGGTACCCATGCCATTTTGGGTCCTTGGGGGTTAGGCATATCATAATGATGCGATTGAGTGATATGTCTATGTCGTGTAAAACATGCAGGAGCAATATTACCAATACGTCTACAATAATGACAAGTCACGTTGGGGTTATGCATCCTTCTAGGTTCATAGTAACTTGACGGACGAAAATGGTTTACTCTATTTTCAGCATTATGACTATTGCGCGCTTTATGAACATCATTTCTCCTACTATGAGCAGCATTTCTAGAATAATTATTTCTACGTTGGAAATCATTTCTAGGTGCTCTAAAGGGTTCAAAATTCCTTCTAGTATTTGGCCTATAATATGCATCATTTCTAGGGTAGTTATTTCTAGGTGGTAAGTCATTGCTAGGTCTTCTAAAATGTTCAACATTTAGTCTAGCATGCATATTGGTTCTAGGATTGCTATTTCTAGGATAATCATTTTTATTATTTGTCCTAGGTTGAGCCTTAGGTTGTTGGGGTTTAGCTTCAACCTTTTCTTTAGGCTCATTCGTAAACCCTATGCCATGCTTGGTTGACTTCAAATTATCAGGAACATCATTCAAATTTTTGTGCGAAGAATTAAACTTATCTAATGTGCCTTTAAGCCTTTCTACTTCATTTTTGAGATGCAAGCAAGAAGTACACTTTCTAATAGAGCTTTCGGGCTTATCGGCGCTTCTTTTTCCGAAAAACTTGTTTTCCTCTTTCAACTTCTCATTTTCTAAAACCAGTTTTTCAAAATCTTTTTCTTTTAGAGAGAGTTGTTTTTGAAAATCTTTTTCTTGCAACGACAGAGTTTTCTGCAAATCTTTAATAGTCTTGGAAGCATCAACAAACTCACTATGTAATTTATAATAAGCATTTTGCATTTCTTCAAGCGAGTGAGAGTTGGACGTACTTACCTCTTCTTCGTTTGCCATGAGACATTGGCCAGTTGATTCATCATATGAGCTGTCCGCTTTTTGAGGCATGCTTTCATACATTTCCTCCAGCTTATCCCACATCTCTTTGGCGGTTTTGTAGTGGGAAATTTTCTGATAGTCTTCCTGATTCAAGGCGCTATACAACATATTTATTGCATTAGTGTTGTATTCACTAACCTTGGCTTTCCCAACTTTTGTTGTCATTTGATCACCATGCTTGATGATTTGCCATAGATAAAAGTTGTTGGCTGTGATGAAAATTCTCATCCGATCTTTCCAATATAAGTAATTATTTCCATCAAATATTGGGGGCAACATGTTAAAATCACCTTCACCTATTCCTGCAAAAGAGTCACGAGTAGAAGCAATGGATGGTTCTCTCAAACTGTTAAGTCTTCAGAGAGTTGGGCTCTGATACCAATTGTTAGATAATACGCTTAACGCTTGGGGGGGGGGGGGGTGAATAGCGTTATAATAAAAATTAGCGTAAACTTGCGGAATTAAAAAATTTGCAGGAAGTAAATAAGTGCGATAAATAATAAAGTACGCGCCGATGTATTCTGGTTCACCACAACACATGGCTAGTCCAGTCCCCGAGAGACTCTCTCGAGATTTTCCACTAACTTGTCAAGCTTACGGGTGCTCAACAAACCTTTACAACCTAAGGACACACGCCTTAACACCTTTGCTCGGAGATACAACACTCCAAGACTTCAACCAAGGAAACACAAGTTCCTTACAACAAGAGAATCACAATTCTCTTACAAGTGTACAAAACACTAAACACTCAAACAATACACTCCTTAATGAGTAGATATGAGTAAAAGAAGTAAGCTCAAGATCACAACAACTATGGACAAGACTTTGGCTCTCAAAAGCTTTATGAAATGAATATAAAATGATAAACAATAGTATGCAAGCTTATAGCAATAGAATGATCAGTTGTTGTATGTTGTTGTGTTTAAAACACTGAATGAAGCTGTATTTATAGTTGAAAAACTTGGCATTACCGTTGCCTAATTGCCAATTAAGAGTTGCTGATTTTACTGTGTGACAATCGATTGTCAAGAAGTCACAATCGATTTTTTGCCAATCGTTCCAGAAATCAATCCCAGATTTTACGCTTAACAATCGATTGTCCAAGATCAACAATCCATTATTGGTAACGTTCAAAAAATCATTTTCAGATTTTACGCAAAACAATCGATTATACAAAATCAATAATCGATTATTCAGCAACGTTTAAAAAATCCTTTCCAGATTTTAATTTCAACAATCGATTGTACAAGATCAACAATCGATTACCTGACGGTATTTGAAAACTTTACGACAACGGTCAGCTTTACAGTCGATTGTGCAATGTTAACAATCGATTATTTATCTGACTTTGAAAATCATTTTAGACACTGCCTCGTGACAATAGATTGTTATATACTCACAATCGATTATTTAATAACTTTGAAAAAGTCTGGAAGATACTGCCTCAACACAATAGATTGTCATATGTTCACAATCGATTATTTTGTGACTTTGAAAAATCTGATGGACACTGTCTCTTCACAATCGATTTTCATTAGCTTCACAATCGATTATTCTGAGTTTTGAAAAACTTTGATGTACACTGCCTCATCACAATCGATTGTCATAAGGTTCACAATCAATTGTCATGCATGTTTGAAAAACCTGATGCTCACTGCCTTAACACAATCGATTGTCATTTAGTTCACAATCGATTGTCATGCAGTCTTGGCTTAACATAATCGATTATCATAAGTACATAATCGATTATCTTAGTCCAGATTTTAGAGGCATGTTTAAAAATCATTTTGACTGAAGTAAATATGCATGATTTAAAATCATTTAGCATTAAATTAAATATGCATGATTTTGTAAAAATAATTTTACGAGAGAAGCCATGTCATGAGTCAAGTTGTCGGATCAAGATCACAATTAAGAACGACTCATTTAAGCTATAAAACTTTGTATTGTGCTTGAATCTCGTAATCCACAAATTGTGCGCTTGTACTTGAACTTCGTCATATATCAATTTGCGCTTGTTTTTCATTCATCAAAACCTACACATAAGAACACACGTTTTAGTATAAAGCCTTGAGAACGTGTTTCCAACAAAGAGTAACTACCAGATAGGGATCCAACAACCTTAAAGACTTGGAAGGACGAAAAACAGTCTCGTTTTTTCTTTTTCAGCCAAACATAAATCTAGGAGTACATCAACACTTTAAATGCTTTTGGAGCTGGCGGGGCATCATTCGGCCTTGCGGGTTTGCGCGCTAAACTTCCTTGGAGGTAACGGAGATCTTCCATTACTTGTCGGGCAAAGGTCATAGCAGCGGCCAAAAACGTAGACTTTGTCATGTCTTCAAAGTGATTGCATTTGGTGGTAATGTAGTCTGCAATTGCCCGCACCTTCTCCGTAATAATCCCCTTTTCTTGAAGCAGACGCCCTATTTGTTCAGCCTGTGCTTCCAAAGTCCACTTAGATTCCAAATTTAGCTTTTGAAATTGCCTTAAATCTCTTTCCAACCCCGCTATTACCGCATAGCAGTGCTCCCTCATAGCTTTGAAATCCTTGGCCTGATTGGCCATTTTGCTCTCAGCTATGATAACCCTCTATTTTAGACCAGCACTTTTGTTGCCATTTCCTTCTTTTAACTGCTCCAGTATACGGGCCCTTTCTTCTGCACTTTTAGCTAATTGTCTCCAAGCTCTAGACAATTCACCCTCTGCCTGATTCAGTTCAAAACCGTATTTGGTTACCTTTCGTTGCAGGTTCTCCATAAGCTTTTTATCCTTTATACTCTGCAGAGGGTTTTCTGTGGTTGTTTTCATTTTCTGAATCTGAGCTCGCAGAGCTTCGTTTTCTTTTACCAATACCTTCTTTTTCCCTTCGCTAGCAGTAGTTTGTAGGCTGTTTTCACCATCCCATTGTTCTTGCAATGTCCCGACGAACTCTCGAAGGTGAGGCCTTTTGGATGGTCTTTCATGCTCAATTTCTCTCTTATACCAAGCAAGGTATCCTAGAAACACTTTACCTTTGGCAGGATCTCGTACAGAAGTGTCAGCAGTTAGATATTGGCATTCATTCCAGATTTTGCGAACCATGGCTTCAGGAAACTGACTACCATGCCCAATTTCGACTACCTGGATGCTAAGATCTTCTTCTTTTGGCACTATCTGGCATCTTCCGAGTTGTCTCAAGACCCGATGCGGGGCATATGGCTAGATGCTTCTAAGGCCCATTAGGTGAAAATGCGATTATGTTGTGGGCATATGCACAATTTCGTCCACGGGGAGCCAACTGAGAGTCCATTGTATTTGCTTTGTCGAAATAGTCCGGAGATGTGATACCCACTTTGCGACACCCTCTGGTAATTTAAATCCATTTACTCTGTTTTCCCTTCTTATATGCAACCTTTCATTGGCAACCCACCATTCGTGAACCAAGGTTTGGGACATAGATGCTCAATCATCCAGATTTGTAAGAGCAAGTTGCAGCCTTCAAAGAAATCTCCTCCTGCCTTGTAAATGGTAAGGGCTCGGAAGATATCAGACAGGATCATCGGAGCAAGAGTGCTCTTTTCCTGAGTCATCAAGGTGCTAACGACCCCCGCAATCCGTATATCGATGTTTCCGTCCTTTCGTGGGAATACTAAAAGACCCAAAAAGGATACCATAAACGCGAAACATCAATGCTCCTCCCATTTGATCCGATTGCCCTTGCTACAGATGAGGTTTTCAGGGTTGTTGAATCCTCCGATGTGGCCATATCTTTGGTATATGAACTGGAGGGTGCAAAATCCAGTCGACACATGAGGTTTGTGAATCTTTCTGCTAATTTTCAGAAGATCCAGAAATTTGTTCACAACAAGAGCCCTGGGTGCTATCAAGTATTGATGTCTCAGTGGGATTGTGTGGGTCCCAATGTATCCGGTCATTTCCTCCAAAGTTGGGGTCAGATCAATCTGAGAAGTGGAAGACGTTGTAGGCACGGTCCCAGAAGGTGATTAGGGCCTTTGTGATATCCCCATAGGGTTGATTTTTAGTAAACCGGTAAGGCTTCCCAAATGCGCATTGACCTTTTTCTGTCCAGCTTCTCCGAGGTCATTCCACAACATCCGCAGCTCCAAAGGAATTCTGTTGATTACCGTGCTCATTCTGCACATTTATTAGGGCGAATTAGTATTCTCAAAACATAAAAACTGACATTTATTTTAAAACAAGGACCGGCTTTGCGAATACGGCCTTTGAACACTACGACTAGAAGGATTTTTAGGCCGTGCTTGCTTACCGACCCTAATAAAATCCAGAGGCCGCCATTCGCGTAAAGTCAGCCTTCTGGCGACCCTTGTAGAGTCATTCACCTATTTTGCAATAACAGCACCATCCGACTCATTTTGAAGTGAGAAAAGATAAACTCGAGCATTTTGTAGAAAAAGGTTGGACCCGGCCAAAATAATTTATCAAAACCCGCGGACATTATTGAAAAGCTTAAAAACTTGGTGCCTCTGTTTTTTTTATGCTTTTTTTTAAAGATCCGACAGCATTTTGGCGCTATTTAAGCATTGAAGCGATTACCCTAGAACTGCTTATTCCTCTCGACTTAATCCCTTTGTTTATAGGCTGGTCAACCTGCGAGTCCAAGGCAAATAAATGCGCAAGTAGCACGTAAAAAATGCATAAGGGTGGTCTTTTATTTCAGGGTACCTGTCCTAGACGGACCCAACACCTGTGTTAAGTCCCTTAAGTCTAAAATGCATGATGCAGATAAACGTTCCTACTAGGGATCCGACATGAAATTTTGTTATACTAAGTTGAAAACCTCGGTATACGGTCTAGACTGTATGCCCGAGTGGACAACTCGAGTCGAGGAGGGGGCTATGTACCGGGGACCCGCCAGATCGTCCGGCTTTGTAACTTATCCGGCCTCTTTCTTATTTAGGGTAAGACACTAACATAATAGGGAGTCTCAACCAGTAAGCACATCCCCGGAGGTAAAGAGAGAAGGGTTTCGTAACAGTTTATATACAATTCACATAATATCAAAGCGGTAAAAACATCATTTTGCACATTAAGTCAACATGTAAAATCAAATAATAATCAAAGCCAAATACAACAATTATTCTAAGCTCGAATTCTTGAACCCTGAACCAGAGATTCTGGGCAGATCCCCAGCAGAGTCGCCAGAGCTATCACACCTCCTTTTGGGCTATCCACAACCCGGCGAAGGGCGTAGATAAGAGATTTTTTTCAATTAAAAGACAATCGAAAACGGGATTCAATAAAAGAGAATTTTAGAGTCGCCACTTGGTAGATTCATGGTGGCCCAAGTCACCGGTTAGAATCCCGAATCGAGGAAAGAATGACTCTTTTTACAGTCCGCGAACCAGAAATCCGAGTAAGGAATTCTGCTAACCTGGGAGAAGGTGTTAGGCATTCCCAGGCTCCATGGTTCTAGCACGGTCGCTCAACTATCATATTTGGCTTAAGTTATCTGATTTTAGAACATGTTTTACCTTATGTGCTTTTTAACTTTAAATTGCTTTTATCATTATTTTTAAAGAGAATTGCAATGTCGTTAGAACATGCCTCAAACCACGTCACATAAATGCACCCGTGGATTTTGACACATTCCAACTTCGTTGAGATATGGATTTGGGTCACATAAATGCGCACCCGAATTTCGGAAGGTACTTTTACTAAACACGCACCTATAGCAACTACGTCTTTGACATTTATGGGAAGACCGTGAAATTTGCTAAACGGAACCACCTATTCTTTCTACGTGTTCTAGTAAATTAAGGAGACTACACATGGTATTTTTTTGAATTACATGGTCCAATTTATTTTTATACGGGCCTTTTAATGTGTGCTAAATTTCTACTCTTACGGGTGCTTGAATACACTAATTGTTTTATGCATAAACTTGGTGCTTGGGAAATATTATGTGTGCCTTAGCCTCGTTCATGGCCAATGGACATATAAATAAATCGAACTTTGGGACAGCCCTGGAGCAGTTGTTGCTCAGGCTGCAATTGGCAACCATTTTTGACTGGTTTGGGCTGTTAATCACTTAGCCCTAGAAACGTATCAGATTTCAGCATTTAGATTCTTACTGGGCCTCACATATGAGCCCAGTACTGATTTGAACCAAAGAGTCCAACGGCTAACAACAACTTGGTCTGAAATTAGGTACATAGAATCGATTCATTACCCATTCATGCAGGAAATAATAACAACTATTTTTGTACTACTTTTCTAACATCAAATTTGAATCATACGATTCATATACTCATCAGTCAGAGTATATGAATCTAATTGCCAAAATTCAATTACATTATTCAGGTCCTACTATATGAAACAAATCTAAAATAAGCTATTACTAAACATTATGAGATTTAAAACTATGGACTATACTACTTTCCAGGTCTGGTATCTCTAAGTGCACAAATTCAGCACTTGAGCCCACCAGACTGAAATTGAGATTGACTACTACCCAAGAATATACAAAACTTGAGCTGAAAGTCCCATTATTACACATGAAACAGTCCCAAAATGTCCAGTTACTACAAAATAGATCAGTCAAGTACTATACTATAATAATTATGGTCATTTTACTACTATACTCATATTCATGATTAAATAGAGGAAATGGGGGAAATAAAAATAACAAAAAAATGTAAATGACAACGAGATCTTCAATTTGAGAGTATATTTCACTTGGAACTTCACATATACTTGAGCTTTAAGTGGTACCTGTAATGCAGCAAAGGGAACAACCTATAAGTAAAATAGAAGTGATCAGCTGAGCAATCAACAGCCAAATGCAAAGTGCACCCAGGACTTCAACAGAGTGTTCAGAGAATTCAGTTTCCAGAAATTGATTCAAAATAGTACTGATAGTATTTTCAGATATGAAATGAGTATTTTAGCTCTAGTATTGAAGAGTAAAGTTCCGGATCAGTATTTCTAGCTCTAGTGTTAAAGATAAAGGTTTCTGGATCCCCCTCCAATGCCCCCAAATGGTTTTATTTATAGCAAAACAGTTAGGGCATCAGATTTTTACTAGTTTCTTCTTAGTCCTCATCTCAAATTGTATTTTTGCCTAAGTAGTCATTCAATTCTTAACTTTGCCTTAAGTTTGAGGCTGGAATTATATATTAGTCCCTACTAGAAGGTTCTACATGATTCCTTATCATATTTTACAGATTAAAAACCCTTTTATACCCTCACTAGCGTTCCTAAATTACCCCACCCCTGAATTTTGACCCTATTTAGTTCTTTTAAACTTAGTCTGTTCACAATTAACCTTGGTTAGTTTTTTTGCCCTAATGTAATCACAGTTAACCTTAGTCAATCAAACTTGGGTCAAATTCATATCAGCAGACTCATGAAGATCAGGATTAACCAAAAATTAACAGACTTCTATACAGGATTAACAGAACATGAAATCAAATATCTAGAAAGAATGCATATATCTATCAACTTAACTTTCAGGATAGTTCCAATCAACATGACTCAGCAAACTGAATACACATCAATTTTCAATCAAGGATCACCTTAGGAAGCATAAGAAATTATAGAATAAGAATATATATGTAAATTAAGCCTAAAAATCACATTACTGGGGGACTAACTAAATTTTCAGGTCAAGAAACTGAATATACAACTATCAAGAGATGAGGGAATTTTCAGACTAGTGTCAAACAACTTCATGAACATTGAAAAACCTTTTTCCAGAAGAACTTTATTGGACAACCAGATAAACAACTAGAATTGGACCTAATCAGTTATCCCAAGTTAATGACAAACAAACAATCATATGAACCAGAACCCTATTTTTCAGATGGCTTTACGGATAATTAAGACAAACAATCAAAAGAAAGTCTTATAAAAGCAATTCAAGTTTTTAAACATGCAATTAATCAGTCACTAACAGAAGTCCAGCATACCAAGCTAAAGAAAATAGAAAAAAGGCAAGAAAACTTAGCTTCTTATTTGCATTTGAACTGACTCGAGTGGACCTTATTCTTCCACAGGGGTTCTGAGACTCCCAGGATAGTGTTTAATAGACTTCGAAGCTCGGGGGGTGGGGGGGGGGTTGAAGTCTTGAGATCTCAATTGGTCTCAGATTTGGGATTTTGAGCGGTTGGGGGTTGTTTGAGACTCAAAGGTGGCATGGTTTGTGTAAAGGAGGGTCAAAGACTGTCTGGGAGGGTTTTGAGGCTTTTCCGCCAAGTTTGGGATTTAGGGTTTAGCTTCGGATGAAGATTCAAGGAGTTCCATAGGGATTTGAGGGTGGTGAGGTGCATGGTTGGAATGGGGAAGTTAGGGTGTCTTAGTGGTGTAATTTTGGCCGACTATGGAATGAGGTCGCCGGAGGAAGGGTTTCCGGCGACCTTTTAATGGATATTCGAGGTGGAGGGGTGGTGCTCGAAGAGAACTGATTATGGGACGGGGTAGAGGAGGTCATGGTGGTTAAAGAGTGTAATTTTGGGGCCGTTTGGTTGTCGGCCGCCGCCGTGAGGCGATTTCTGGCGACGGCAGTAGGGTGGTCATGCGGTGGTCAACGCTGGTCAATGATGGTCAATAGGTGTCGATGGGGAAGATATGAAGATGACGAGTTTGGTCGTGTATATTACTGAAGGTGTTTGGACATATGTATACATAAGCTGACTGCTTACTTGGCTGTTGGATTGTGGAATCAATGACTGTGATGAAGGGAGGGGTAAACGGTGTCGTTCGGGTGAATGTGGGTGTGGACTGGGTTGGCTGGTCATTTGGGCTGAGTATGTATGGGTTCAGAGATAGAAATTAATTGGGCCACTCAGGTCTGGCCCAATTGTGGCCAGCCTGAGTGGCTCCCATATACATGTATTGCATTTTTGTTATTATTATTTTTTCTCTTTTCTTTTAACAAAAATTAAATACTAAATTTGTTTAAAAACCACAAATCACAATTAAAACAAATCAAAAATGAACAAACACAACTTCAAGTGCTGGCATATATATATATATATATATATATATATATATATATATATATATATATATATATATATATATATATATATATATATATATATATATATATTTGTATTTTAATTTATGAAACAAGTGTATTTAACAATTAAGACCCTAATTAATCCTAACACACAGTAATGAACGTGCATGTGCATTAATGTCCAAAAATTAAACCTATCAAAAATTATATGCTCACAATAAATTTATTGTGATGAAGTTGGGGGAGTCAACTAGCGTCACTAGAAGTTTAATTTGTGACAACTTCCTCTAATTAACAGCATAACTTGGTTTCAACTGCAAAAAAGAGAACGCAAACAACAAATGCAGAACCAATAGCCTTGTGCAGCCATTCTTAATATTAATTTCACTCTAGCTTCTTTATCAAGAAACAACTACTAAAATTTGCCTTTTTTCGTTTCTCTTCAACTTCTTTTCCTTTCCTCTTTAAAATTTTTGTAGTCTAATTTCTTTGTTTCTCTATTTTAAATAGTTGGATTTATAATTTAATATTTTGCTGATTCATATATCTTCTAAATAAATTAGAGATGAACTTGTTTAATCCTGAGAAACATTTCACGTTGCTGAAAGAGTTTTTTAAGACAGTGCCTAGCACGACTCAAAATTAATTCGTGTATTTCCGCTCACAAATATTATTATAGTATTATTGTTGTTGTTATTTTTCCATGTCATTTTTCTACCATCTAAGAAATTATGCCAAGTAATACTACTACACTAATTCTTTATGATACTACCAAATTTGGTATTGTCTTTGCTGCTACTGTTTCAATTGTCTTGCCAGATATTCATGATGTTGCAGATATATTATTGATCCACAACTTTGACAGACATTAATATTAAAACATAAGTATATAAATAGACATGATTACACATTCAATATTAAAATTAAAAACTTAAGAAAAAATACACCTCAATAATACAAGAGAAGAATTAGAATAAATACTAATTTTGCTAACTCAAAACTAAATTTAACTAAAACATATAATATAATTATTACGGTCATTTCCCTACATGAAACTGGCAATTAAAGGTCACGAGGATGAAAATGAGAATCTAATTAGGATATATAGATATCAATGTAGCATTTTTTGCCATGTCACTTAAACAAGAAATGCGAGTGGTTTAATTTATCAAGAGATTAACCAGATAACAAAATTTTCTAACTTTAAAAGTGAAACAATAGCTACTTATCGCATCGCAGAAATAGATAAGCGAGAAATAGTAGCAAATATCCAATTATTTGCAATGCACAAAACAGAAAATTCTCACATCATGAATCTTGCTATGACATCAAAGGCTAGTACATGAGACCAACATCACAAATTGAGAAACTCAAAGTAAAGTTGATGAAGATGCATTGTTTAATTTTATATACTATACAGTAAAATACTAAGTAAAAGATTATTAACAAAGGATCAGTATCTACTTTCTCTCAGATAATTACAACAACGACAACCCAGTAAAATCTTATACTCATGGGGTCTGAGGAGGATAGAGTGGACGCAGACCTTACTCCTACCCTAGAGGAGGTAAAGAGGCTATTTTCGGGAGAACCTAAGCTCAGATACAATAGATCTGTGACAACAAAACCGAAATAATAATAAACAATGTGAGAGACTACAAATAAGTGGAAAAGAAGCAACACAAATATTATGCAAAGGTGTGAAACACAACATAAATCGCCAGCATTGCTAGACAAAATACTATCATACTCGTTGGTACAAAGAGGGAAACCAGGACAAAGAGAAAAATCGTTCGACTATGCTTTAATCTACAACCCTAATGCTCAACATCCACATTTTCATATCAAGAGCCATTTCCTTGAAAATCTGGAGCCACGTCATGTCCTGTCTGATCACCTCGCTCCATACTTCTTGGGCTTCCCTCTATCTCTTCTCATACCTATCAAAGCCAACCGCTCACACCTCCTAGCCGGGGCATCTAGGCTTCTCCTATGCACGTGTCTGAACCATCTAAGTTGCGCTTCCCGCATCTTGCCGTCCACCAGAGCCACGCCCACCCTCTCCCGAATATCTTCATTCCTAATCTTATCCATCCTAGTATGCCCACACATCCATCTCAACATCTTCATTTCTGCTACTTTCATCTTCGGGATATATTAATTTTTAACAGGCCAACACTCAGTTCCATACAACATGGTATGTCTAACCATCGCTCTATTGAATTACATTTGAGTTTCGGTAGAACGTTCTTGTCACCCAGGACTCTAGACGCTAACATCCATTTCATCCACCCCACTCCAATACAGTGCGTAGCATCCCCGTCGATCTTCCCATCTTCTTGGGTAATTGACCCTAAGTACTTAAAACTTTCTCTCTTGAGGATTAGCTATGAGTCAAGCTTGACTTCCACATCCGCTTCTCCTATTATGTCGTTGAACTTACATTTCACATATTCCGTCTTAGTCCTACTCAACTTGAAACCTTTAGACTTCAGGTCCTGCCTCATTAACTCCAATCTCCCATTAATGCTGCCTCGTGTCTCATCAATACAAACTATATCATCAGCTAACAACATACACAAAGACACCTCTCCTTGGATATGGTGTGCCAGTGCGTACATCGCTAGGGCAAATAAGAACGAGCTGAGTGCAGATCTTTGGTATAACCCCATAACCACCTAAATAGGCTTTGAGTCACCCCCCACAGTCCTAACTCGAGTCATAACTCCATCGTACATATCTTTTATCACCCTAATGTAAGCCACCGACACACCTTTCACCTCCAGACACCTCTAAAGAACGTCTCTATGGACCTTGGCATACTTCCTCTCTAGGTCAATAAATACCATATGCAAATCGCTCTTCCTATCCTTTTATTTTCCACCAACCTCCTGATAAGGTAGATAGCTTCAATAGTAGAGCGACCCAGCATGAAATGGTTTTCCAACATAGATACCGCTCTCCTTATCCTCCCTTCTACCATCTACCAAACTTTTATGGTATGAATTAGTAACTTGATACCCCAATAGTTGTTATAATTCTGGATATCACCTTTATTCTTGTACACCAGAACCATAGTACTCTCCCGCCACTCATCAGGCATCCTTTTTATCCCGAAAATAAGATTAAACAACCCAGTCAGCTACTTCAAGCCTTCTGTACTCGCATATCTCCAAAATTCTACTGGAATCTAGTCTAGTCCGGTCGCTTTTCCCAGACTCATCTTACCCATCGCATGCACGACCTCCTCAACCTTAATACCCCTATAATACCTAAAGTCATAGTGGATCACGGAGTACCCCAAATTCCCTAACACGGTGTTTCCATCTCCCTTTTCATTTAGAAGTTTATGAAAGTACGATTGCCATCTTTGCCTAATCTGGGTCTCTTCCATCAATACTCGACCGTCCTCATCTTTGATGCACCTCACTTGATCCAAGTCTTGAGCCTTTTTCTCTCTCGCTTTGGCCAGTCGAAATAACTTCTTGTCCTCACCTTTTCCCTCAATTTCCTCATATACCTGACCAAATGTAGTAGTCTTAGCCTCTATGACCGGTAATTTCGTCTCCTTCCTAGCTTCCTTATATATGTCTATATTCACTCTCCTCTGATCCTAGTCGGTGCTCTATATTAACTTAATGTAAGCCACTTTCTTGGTCTTCCAATTTATCTTGGACAACATCATTCCAACACCAGTCTCCTCGGTTCCTTCAAGAGTAAACTTTCGAAACTCCCAACACCTCTCTCGCTACCTCTCTTATACAATTCGTCATTGCCACATAGCGCTACCGTTCCCACAACTTTTCCAGGCCCCCATAGTTGTTAGCCTCCCTTCCAATTTCCGTTCACTATCCATAGACAAAGCCCCCTACTTGATCCTCGACTGACCTCGTATAAATCTCTTTGTCCTCTTCATCAAGATACTAACGTTCATCACCAGGAGCCTATGTTGAGTTGCGAGGTTCTCGCTCGGTGTCATCTTGTAATCCTCGTACAATCCCCCATTACACCTCTTGAGGAGTGTCGTGCCCCTCTTTTCCCTCCCGAGGAGAAGTCCAGGTTTCGACGTTCGCGAGGTGTCTTGACTCATTTCCTTTTAAGAATTGGGTATTCGAAGAGTCTCCATCTAATGAATTAAGGTGCGTTAGGGCACCTAGAGTAATTTACTCTTATGTTGGTTTGCATTACCAGAGATTAGGTAGGGCTTGAAGTAACCTCGAGGGGAAGGTGTTAGGCATACCTCTTGATCCAACATTGTGGGTCCCAACCAAACTGATATTCATAAATTAATCCATACAAATAGTTGAATCAAATAGGTTGTTTGTAAAACACATTGAACAATTCAAGTAGTGAAATAAAGGTTTGAACAAATTATATAAAAAGGTTTAAATAAGGAGAGTATCTGGGATAAGGAGGGGTCCTAGGTTGTTTATTCTATAGGAGCACCCCACGTAATGTCCGATAAACACTCCTCAATGAGGGGCTTCACGTGACAGTAACGCGTAGTCATCATATCACATGTCTACCCTTTCCATCCCCTTATTGGTCATGCAAAGTGAATGTTTGGTCACTGTTTCTTATTGCGTGCTGCTACCCGTCCTATTTTAATAGTCCTAGAGGGTGTTATGACCTCTACCTATAGGTGGTTTTAGAGGTACCCCTAAGGTTTTAAAAGGCGATAATTCTAAAGCGAAAGTCAAAACATTTAGGACTTTCACATAATGGGAGCAATTAAAAGGCTCACAGTTTCCTCCTCGATTATACATACAGCAACATGTCTCAACCAACAATTAAGGTCTTTATTAATTAAAGTCCTAAAGCAGGATCTCTATGTGAATATGCAAAAAACAGGCCAAACTTTATACCCAGAAGTTATAACTTAGCATTCTCCTATGGACTTCTTTTAAAAGCTACGAGGATTAGAAACGTTAAACGATAGAAACAGCTTCAGAGAATTCAGTTTTGAGAATGCCCTAAAGCTTGCCTATATGCAAGATACTATGTTTATGTTAATACAGAAGCAAATAGGTTGTCAAAGTAGACCCTTTTAATACCTATAGGCAAGATATTTAATGAGATTAAATAGATTTCGGAAGAACTGGTTTCAGGAAATGTTAACACTTAACAAGACCAGTTTTAAGAAGTAAACTAGGTGAAATAAAATTGATTTGTTAGGCTAATTATATTATCAGACATAATTGTGAATGAAAATCCCTATAGGCATGGAATCTAGGCGTATTACAGGTTTTAGTCAATTTGCAGTAACATGAAGAAAGACTTGTTAGAATTGAATCAGATTTGAGTCCTATATGCATGGTATCTATACTTGAATTGATTTAAGACATGATAGTTTAGAACCTAGAAACATGGTCTCTAACATGACCAATGCAGAATCTTATGAACATGGTATCTACCTGATGCAAACGACACTGGAAGTGAACCTTATAAGCATGAGTTCTATTTCATGCTAGCGAAATTAGAAGTGAAAACCTATAGACATGATTCCTATTATGCAAATGAAATTAGAAGCGAAATCCTATAGGCATGATTTCTATTATGCAAAAGCAATCAGATTCAACAAAAGTAAAACCCTATGAACATGTTTCCTATCGAGTAAAGCAGGAAGATTTGAAAAGTAAAATCCTAAGAGTGGGGTTTTTACCCATATTACCCCACAAAGTATACATCTACCCCCTTTCACTAAATACCCCAAAGTATCTGTTTACAAATTATTATAAGCTGATGAATGAATTACATAAATAAAATAGAAAATCAAGAAGCTATTCTATGGGGAGCCTGCAATTAGGCCCAATTTTCCCAAAGACTCCAATGATCTTACAAACCTCATTTCCATAGACAAATCAGAGTCTAGGTGCATCAAAGTTCCCTAAGGGTCTCAAGGGCCCGGGCAATGCTTACACCTAGACTTAGTAACCAAGCATTGAACCGCTGCAATGTGGAAAGGCCAACCTCAGTATGCCAGAATTCAAAGGGCTCTCAAGAGGATCCTAAGGCAGCACACAATCTAGATGGGGGAGAACTTATTAACTAAGAGTGAAGTGGAAGTGCAGGACACAAGTTTGAAAGAGTTATTGAAGACTGTTTTGGAAAGCCTCTTTTGAACACACTTAGTAAAGCAACAGAGATTGCTTGAAAGGAGGTTGGAGTAATAAACAAGTTTAAACACCTTAGGAAGATATCACACATATCTAGTTTTCAAAATTCAATAGTCATACAAGGGTTAAGGGGTTTGGGGATACACAAACATTTGAATGCAAACACATGGCCCCAGCAATGGGTCTTAAGACTGATTTGGACATGCTCAGAAATAGTTGACACTTGCATAATCACAACGAGTCAAGAAGAATACAAATACATAGAAGGGCTGATAAGGATTTGGGATTCACAAAAATGGTATGTCCATAGTAGGTAAAAGACAACTGTCCGTACATGCTTTAAATCACATAAGGGAATATATTGATTTAAAGGGAAGGGAGACATAGTAGCATGTTTATAATGTAACTTAACTACATGTTTTACAACAGAATCACAAGTAGAAGCAAGCTAGAAATATAAGAAACTGAAATAATAAAAGAAGCATTTTGTTGTTCGAGCTTTAAATCAAAACTAGGGCATACCAGTGAAGATAGAAGTAAGTAGAATGAAAGGACCAAAGAGCATGGATGATTGGCTTGCAGCCGACTAATAGTAGCAAATAGCACAAGAGAGAGGGAAGAACATAGATTTTTAATAAGAAATGAGTTTTTGAAAACCCATTGTCCGTGTCTTGTTAGTGAAAGACTTAGGTTATTCATAGTTGAAAGTAGGTAGTGAATAAGGTAAAAATCACAGTAGTATACTAATTAAGAACTCAGAATCAATCAATTAGAGAATCAAGGAAGTACTTCCATAAGTTAAGGGAATCAAATAAAACGGGGAGATTCAATATCGTAAAGGCAAGAAGAAATATCAGTGCATGACTGAATAAGGAATGAGTCAAGATTCAGTAAATGTAGAGTAGTCTATTAGGACCAAATTCATAAAGCCTTAATTAAGGACACAACTCAGTAGAAATAAGTATCATAGCAAATATGGTATGGAATCGGTCAGCATAAACAGACAGGGTAAAGCTTGTAGGGATTTAAAAGAAATCTTTCAATCACTATCAATTAAGGAAATCAGAATCAATTAAGATGGAGTTATGATTCTGGATTTTGAATATATAAATAAATGAGATCAACAGACGTAGCAAAGGGCAAGGCTATCCATATTGGCAGAAAGAAGCAAGAGATGAACAAACAAAGTGAGCATGGACACACAAAAGTGACATAAGTAGGCTAAGAATTTAGTAAAATACATTTGAAGTATGGTGACCACGAGAGATCAACAAGAATCAAATAAACAGGCTAACACATAGAACCAAGGCAAAAAAACATGCTGACATACTTAACCAAAGCAAAGAAATCATGCCGACTCACATAATCAAAACAAAGAAAATCATGCTAACACATAGAACCAAAGCGAAGAAACTCATGCTAACACATAGAACCAAAGCAAAGAAAAATCCTAAAAATTAGCAACAGAGTCCAGTTAAAAAATAGTAGGAGAATTAAATCGGTCACAATAAGCACGGAAAAAGGTTTAATCATAAATAATTCGGTTAAAACAAGCATAGAAGGATCTCCGAGAAACCCTAGTTTTTCAAAGAAAGTAAAAACAGTTTAAAGTGGAGGATCTTTCAGAAGAAGCTCGAGAACAAGCAAATCATAGAAGGGAACAGACTTAAAGAGTAAAAAACAGAGATTTGAGAAATTCATAAGAGAGTTAGCGTTTCAAAGGGAAACCCAATAGAAATCGAAAAAACCTGTTGTAGACTTCACCGATTGTGACATATAAGGTGTGATTTTTCCCAAAATCATACCGGAGAAGCCATGAGTAACAGAAAAGAAGCCCTAAGTCCAAATTGGCATGGACCAGGACCCTTGAAGATCTTAGAGATGATGAGAAAGGCGATGAGTGACTCATTGGAGGCTTGGGTTGAAAGCATTGTCATCGGATATGACCGGAGAAAAAGGCGATTGACGGAGTCTAGGATTAGGTTTGAGAGAGGAGGGAAGAAGAAAGAATATGAAGGCGGAGGGGGGGGGGGGGGGATTTGGAAATGAGTAGAGTTAGGGGTTGTTTGAAAATTAAAAAGGAAAAGAGGAATGAGGATCCTTGATCTTTTAGATCAACAGCCAAGATTTAAGATGGCTTGGGTCAAATTGGGATAATTAGCCAGGGCCGAGTTATTAATTACGAAATTGGGCTGGGGATTGAGGTCTGATTTGTCTAGGATTGAAAGCTAAATTTGATTATTTAAATAGCCATTTTCCCTATTTATAAAAAAAATTAATAGGTAATTTCTGAAAATTAATTTAAGGTGCGAAAATGATTTAAAATACACAATTAACATTGTAAAAATATAGGAACCAATTTTACGCATATAAACTATAATTTTATCTTAAAAGGGTTAATAATGTAATTACATGCAATTTAACTTTACCAAACATAACTATAAAAAATGCATTAAAATTATATTAGTTATATTTTGGCATAAGTGTAGAAATTAAATAAATAAATTGTCATAACAATAATTTTAGAAATAATTAGTAGAGATTTTATGGATAAAAGGGGAGAAAATTTTATATTATATATGTATATATATATGCTATTTTGAAGGTATTTATGCATATTTAAAATAAATAGGAAAAATTTGTATTAACAAAAAGGAGATAGTCAATCTGAATTTTAGCTACCATAGTGCGGAAAGTAACCAAATATTCCTCTCTCTTCGGAAACATAAAGTTCACGATGACCAGCTCAAAAGCTCTAGCGAAATCCAACAATGAGGTACCACCCTCGTTCTTATCACTAAAGCCGAAGCCACCGTGCATCTCACCATAGTCACCAGCAGGTGACCCAATATGACCAAAATCCCCTCCTATTAATAGCTTCTTTTAGACCTGTCTAACGGGCCGGTTTGACCCGGGACCTGACCGGACCGGCCCGGTATAAACCGGGACCGGACCGGCCTGGTCTTAAGAGGTGGGCTGGGCTGGGTTGGGGGGGACGGGTTAGAACGGTTAGGATTTTAGAAGTAGGACCCGGGACCGGACCGGCCCGGTAAGCCAAACAGTGCTTGAACCGCTCGACCCGGACCGGGACCGGACCGGTACAACGGTCAAAAAAATTTTTTTTAAAAAAAAAAATTTTCTACACATGTGGGCCCCACAGGACCGTTGGCAACGGTCTAGAACCGTTGGCCAATGGGAGTATTTTCAGAAATGGCCACTTTTTTGTTTTTTTTGTATTTATTAAATTACATTATTAACCCTTCTTAAAATCTATAAATACCCTCCCCTCTTCTTCATTTCCTCACTCAAAATTATCAATCTCTCTCTCAATTCTCAAATTATCAATCACTCTCTTCTCTTCAATTTTCAAGAATTCATATTCTAATTTTATAATTTTATTGTCTTTGTTTTCCCGAATTTAATTTATCGTAATTGTTAAAAGTGGGCTCGATTTATTTTCAGTTGAGATTACTCAAGTTAGAAGAGCAGTTGGAGTTATTCAGGGAAATAATAGACAATCAAGAATAAAAGAATTTAAGAATAAGTGTATCCAGTATAACCTTACACCTAGATTCATGCCAGACGAAGTTGTAACTAGATGGAACTATACATATATATTTTTAAAATGTTGCTACAAATATAGATTTCCAATAACTGAAGTTGCTAATGCACATTGTACTGATCCTAGGCGTATGTTAACAACTGATACTTGGGAGGTCATTAGTGATGTTGTTACATTTTTACATAAATTTTATACTGCTACTGTTGTGTTTTCTGGCGCATATTACCCAACTGTTACTATGGCTTTAGTACATATAGCTGAAATTTCTTTTCTACTATATGAATTTAAGAAGAAAGATAAATATACGGATGTTGTTGTAAATATGCAAGAGAAATTCAAAAAATATTTCTTTCCAATTCCTCCAGTTTACTTAATTGGTGCAGTTTTAAATCCTTCTATTAAAATATCTGATTGTCACCAATTAATGAATGTTTCATATACTTATATGGAGATTGGGGCCACTGAAAGCCCAAATTTGTATGATTCTATGAACAAGCTAAATGAACATTTACAACATCTATAAAATTATAATGCAACTCAATATGATAATTCTCGTGCTTCAACAGATGTAAATCCCGCTATGCAATGTAGCAGTTCTAATGTAGATGATGAAGAAGGCATTGATAGTTTTAATATTTTTTCAACTATTTCTAACACTCAAAGTAGTAGCAGGAATATTGATGAACTTCAATTTTACTTGCAGAAGCAAAAGGAGCCTCGCACCAAGGAATTTTCACCTTTAGGCTGGTGGCATGAAAATGCAAAGCAATTTCCCGTTCTTTTCGCTATGGCTCGGGATGTCCTGAATGTGCCAATTTCCACTGTTGCATCCGAGAGTGCATTTAGCCAAGCAAGACAACAACTTGGAGACACACGCCACTCATTGGGAAGCAATACTTTGGAAGTTTTAGTATGTTTAAGAGATTGGATTAGATCGGAACGAAGAAATCAAGGAAAGGAAGATCTTGATAGCCCAGAAGACGAAGAACTTGGAGATATATCAACGCATGGAAACCCATCCGAATTTAACACGCCAGAAGAAGGTCAATCGGTTCATATTGATTACGATGAACTTGCTAGGGCAATGCAAAGAATTTGATGATTCCGATTACTACTAGTTTACTACTTGTTACAAAAGATGTAAAGTTTTTACTACTTAAGATACATTTTAGTTTTTCGATTTGAATTTAAGAAATAAAGTAGCACTTGCAATAAGTGCAATTTTTTCCCATCTTTTGTTGTGTTCATTCAATTATTACAAAGTATTAATATAACTTAATATTTATACATAATTCTAAAAAAAAATACAAAATAACGAAACCCGGCCCGGCCCGGACCATTACAACCCATAACCTGTACGGTTCAATCTTAACCCCTAACAACCCAGCCTGGTGAAAACCGGTACTGTTTAGAACCGGCCCGGCTCGGACCGGTAACTGGACGGGTCGAAAAGAAATCGACCCGGACGGGACCGGTGGAACCGGTTGACAACCTTAGCTTCTTTGTAGGTAGAATACCCTGCACCACCTAATCTAGCACCTCCCAGAAGCGCATTTTAACCTCCTCGTCCAAATACTGTTTGCGGCAAGTAAGCGCTAATGACATTCAGAGTGCTCCCTCCAAGTACTACCTTCATCGCCATCAATCTATCATTCACACGCCTAACCTCTACCATCGACTCTCTAAGCTCCCTACCACCAAAATCTCCACTTCGTTCTTGCCTTCAAGACTCTGGAGAACCATAATTTATACCCGTGTACATTCCACACCTTCGTTCCTACTTACCTAGTCTCCTGTACACACGCTGTATTGACCCTCCTCTTTTGGAGAATCTTCGCTAGCTCTATCGACTTACCTGTCAACGTCCCTATATTTCACGATCCAATTCTCAACCTACGAGCGACCTTGTTCCCTTTACCCCCGCTGGCCCCTTCCCAATCCCCGATCCTTGCTCTACCCCCTCCCCCACCTGACCTCCCCGAGGACATGGCCTTATTCTGCCATTACAAACCACAGTCTCTATACATACGAAGGTCTAAAATGAAATGAAAAAAATACCACACAGAACAATAAAGGAAGCAAATGGTAACTACAAGCGTATTACTAGACTAACTAGACGAGTACAAAATACTACAACAACAAGGTAACAGTATAGCCACAAAACTATATTTTGTTTTATTAAATTAACTAAAATTCATGCCCTCCACTATAATACTTTTTGCGGAATATCACGGGTTAACTAGCACACAATCACAGACAAAGCAAATAGAGAAGAAAAATTAATACAAGGATTTAACGAGGTTCGGCTAAGCCTAATTCTTGAGGCAAAAGCAGAGAGAGTTTTTCACAATGAATAAGAAGAAAATCACACTATAATCTCTGGGATACCCAACTACAATCCCTATATATAGATCCCAAAAGGTCTCAAACATATAAGAGAAAGATTTTCCAATTTAACAAGGCCTATAGATTTTCCTTTCCCAAATCTATTAGGACAATAGGTTTTACTAAACCTATAGGGATTATGAGTTTGCTAAAAATACAAGGAAATAATTCAAGCCACAAAATAACAAATCTTCATCATGGCTTGAATTTTCGTCATCAATAGGAACAATATCTCTCTATCTTTCCCTCAGCCCTCGCAAGGGCTCTATCAATTGTCACATACATCATCCAAGTCTAGGCAATACCTAATCTTGTTAAGAGACTCAATCTCTTTAGCCATAGCACTAATCCGTCGATTTGGTTTTGTATTCTGAATAGCTTCTGAGTAGCTATAGCACTCAAATGCATCAAAGGTCTCTGCAACTACCAAAGCAAATCCCACCGGATTCGTATACCCAAACCTTTTGCTAAGAGACTATGTTTGCAAACCTTTACGGTCGGTGATCACTCTCTTCTCTCTGCCTGTTGCAATGCTATATGGTTGTTGTTGCGCAGATGCATCAACATTATCATTTTGATTAACATTTTGCGCCTCCTCCACTTCTTCAACTTTAGAACTACTAGGCTGAGCTAGTGGAGATTCAATTTCTAGATCTATGCGGTCATTGACACCACGATCTGTTTTTGGTATTGCCTTCTCCCCCTGACCGTCCAGTGAGAAAGATTCATTGAATGTTACATCCCTATTAATAATTAGCCCTGGAGTCTTTTGATCTGTGCACCACAGCCTATAACATTTCACTCCAGTTGCATACCCTAGAAATATTCACTTCTTTTCCCTTGACTCAAGTTTTCTATCCCTCACATGATCATAAGAAGGACAACCAAATATCCTTAAATTTGAATAATCAGCAGGCGAATCGGACCATACCTCAAAAGGAGTTTTAAACTCAGTAGCTGTGGATGGAGATCTGTCGACCAAATAACAAGCTATATTGATTGCTTCAGCCCAAAAACCTTTGCTAACACATGAGTGTGAAAGCATGCTTCGTGCCCTATCACAAAAAGTTATGTTCATACGTTTTGCTACACTATTTTGTTTTGGTGTTTCGACACAAATGCGGTGTCTCGCTATGCCCTCTCTACTGTAGAAATTATGAAACTCAGAATTGCAAAATTTCAACCTATTTTCAGTTCGAAGACGCTTAACATTTCTTTCCGTCCGCCTCTCAAAATAACTCATCTTTTCTTTTTGGAGAATACACCCACACCATCCTTGAGTAATCATCAATTAAAGTCATAAAATACCTGATACAACTCTTGGATGGAACTATGTTTGGATCTCACAAGTCATAGTGTATATAATCTAACTTGTCTCTGGTCTTGTGCTCGGCCTTCTTGCTAAACTTTACCCTTGTTCTTTTACCAAGCACACAATGCTCACAAAAATTCAAAACTTTATTTTTGTACACATTCAATATATTCTGTTTACTCAACAAAGACAATCCATTATCAGTCATATGGCCTAGTCTCAAGTGCCACAACTGAGACTGATTCAGATTACTTTTCCCAAAAGCTATAGCAGTTTCACCTTCAACTACATTTCCAGAAGATGATATAATTTAGAATGTAGTTTACCCTTCATGAGTACCATAGAGCCTGTACACACTTTAAATATTCCGTTATTGGAGTGAAATTTATACCTTTGATCATCGGAAGAGAAATCAAATTTCTCTTTATCCAACGAACATGCCAACATTCAATGTTTCTTATAATTCCACCGAACATTCTCAATTTTATGTTACCAACCCCCTCTACTGGTAATGGATTATCATCTGCCAAATAGACAGTCCCACTCGTTTGCTTGTTAGTTGCAAACTAATAATTGTGTGGACACATATGAAATGTAGCACCAGAATCAAAATTTCTGCCCATGACTAAAAATCACAGCACTAGACTTCCCATACATAGTCACTATCATCAGAATTATTGCCAATGTCAACAATATTTACCGAATTATCTATTTTTTGCTTCCATTTTTTCTCCTTCAACTTAGGACAATCTCTCTTGTAGTGACCTTGCTCCCTGCACTCATAACAGTGTTTCTTCCTTGCCCAAGACTTTGATCTGGCAGTTGACTTTTTTCTATTAAAGTTATATTGTTGTGTTCTTACTCTAATCAAAATACCCCGCCCTCAATTCTTCTTACTATTTAGATTTTAGTGCATTACTAACATCTTCCAGTGAAATGGTGTCTTTCCCATATAGCAGCATATCGACAAAAGTACCATAACATGGTGGTAAAGAACATAATACAATCAAGGCATGATCCTCACTCTCAATTTTGATATTCACATTCTTCATGTCCATTATAATTGAATAAAACTCATAAGTGTGAGTTTTAACAGGCGTGCCTTCATTTATACAGAGATTTATAACCTCTTTTTCAGGTAGAGGCAATTTATTAGTGATTTCTTAGAATACAAATCTTCCAACTTCTTCTATGTCGTGGCTGCAAAAGTTTCTTCAGCAATTTACCGAAGAACTCTATCTATAACGCTCACAGATTTCACTTAAAGCCCTCTTATTAGGTCTACCTTCTCTATCTCTTTCATCATCAATTGCCTTACATAACCCTTGTAACACTAGGGACGACTTCATCCTAATCTTCCATAGACTGAAACTAAAACCTCTGTCAAATTTCTCTACTTCCTTAACCCTAGATTATATATAAAAAATTATTCCTTGCTCTGATACTAATTCTTGCAAAATATTATGGGTTAACTAGCACACAATCACACACAAAGCAAATAGAAAAGAAAAAGGCAACACACGGATTTAACGAGGTTCGGCTAATCCTAGTCCTCGAGGAAAATGCAGAAAGAATTTTCCACTATGAATGAGAAAAAAAGTACACTACAATCTCTAGGATACCCAACTACAACCCCCATATATAGAACCAAAAAGGTCCTAAACATATAAGAGAAAGGTTTTCTGATTGACAAGGCCAATAGGTTTTACTTTCCCAAATCTATTAGGACAATAGGTTTTCCTAAACCTATAGGGATTATGAGTTTCTAAAAAGTCAAGGAAATAATTCAAGCCACAAAATAACAAATCTTCATCTTGGTTTGAATTCTCTTCATCAACAGGAACAACATCTCTCTACCTTTCCCTCAACCCTCGCAAGGGCTTTATCCATTGCCACACGCATCAACCAAGTCTAGGCAATGCCTAAACTTGATAAGAGACTCAATATCATTAGCCATAGTACTAATCCTTTGATTTGGTTATGTATTATGAATAGCTTCTGAGTAGCTATAACACTCAAATGCATCAATGGTCTTTGAAACTGCCAAAGCAAATCACATTGGATTCGTATATCCAAACTTTTTGCTAAGTGACTACGTTTGCAAACCTTTGCGATCAGTTAATCACTCTCTTCTCTCTGCCTGTTGCAATGCTATATGGTTGTTGTTGCGCATATGCATCAACATTCTTATTTTGATCAATATTTTGCACCTCCTCCACTCCTCTACATTAGAACTACTAGGCTGAGATAGTGGAGATTCAATTTCTAGCTCTACGCGGTCACTGACACCACACTATGTTTCTGTTATTGCCTTTTCCCTATGACTGTCCAGTAAGGAAGATTCATTGAATGTTATATCCCTACTAATAATTAGACCTGGAGTCTTTTAATCTGTGAACCACAACCTATAACCTTTCACTCCAGTTGCATTCTCTAGAAATATGCACTTCTTTGCCTTCGACTCAAGTTTTTCATCCCTCACATGAGCATAAGAAGGACAATCAAATATCCTTACATTTGAATAATCAGCAGGCGAACTGGACCGTATCTCAAAAGGAGTTTTAAACTCAATACCTGTGAATGGAAATTTTTTGACGAAATAACAACTATATTGATTGCTTCAGCCCAAAAATCGTTGCTAACAAATGAGTGTGAAAGCATGCTTCATGCCTTATCACAAAGAGTTCTGTTCACACGTTCTGCAATACCATTTTGTTGTGGTGTTCCGACACAAGTGAGATGTCTCACTATGCCCTATCTGCTATAGAAATTATCGAACTCAGACTTGCAAAATTCCAACCCATTGTCAGTTCGAAGACGCTTAACTTGTATTTTCGTCTTCCTCTCAACCATCCCTTCCATTTAACAAATGTAAGAAGTACCTTATCTTTTTTTTTTCAAAAAATACACCCACACCATCCTTGAGTAATTATCAATTAAAGTCATAAAATACATGGCACCGCTCTTGGAGGTAACTATGTTTGGACCCCACAAGTTAGAGTGTACATAGTCCAACTTATCATAGGTCTTGTGTTCTCTTTCTCGCTAAAATTTACCCTTGTCTATTTACCAAATACACATTGCTCACAAAAATTTAACTTGATTTTTGTACTCATTCAGCAAATTCTGCTTACTCAACAAAAATAATCCATTATCACTCATATGGCCAAGTCGCAAGTGCCGCAACTGAGACTAATTCGGATTACTTTTTCCAGAAGCTATAACACCTTCACATTCAACTACAGTAGCCTGAAGATAATACAATTTAGAATGTAGTTTACCCTTCATGAGTACCATGCAGCTTTTACACACTATAAATATTCCATTATTTGAGTAAAACTTATACCCTTGATCATCCAAAGTCGAAAGAGAAATCAAATTTCTCTTCATACGAGGACCATGCCAACACTCAATGTTTCTGATAATTCCGTCGAACATTCTCAATTTGATGTTACCAACCCCCTCTACTAGTAATGGATTACCATCTCCCGTATACACAGTCCCACTCATATGTTTGAGAGTTGCAAATTAATTCTTGTGTGGACACATGTAGAAAGTAGCACCAGAATCAAGATTTTTGCCCATGACTAGAATTCACAGCACAAACGTCCCCTACATAGTCACTATCATCAGAATTATTGCCAGTGTCAACAATATTTGTCGAATTATCTTTTCTGATTCCCTCTTTTCTTCTTCAGCTTAGGACAATCTCTCTTGTAATAACCTTGCTCCCTACACTCATAATAGTGTTTCTTTCTTGCCATAGACTTTTTCCTGTTAAAGTCATTTTGTTGTGTTCTCCCTCTAATCACAAGACCCTCGCCCTCAATACTGCTGTATGGAAAGATTTTTTAACTCTTTAGATTTTAGTGAATTACTAACATCTTCAAGTGAAATGTTATCTTTCCCATGAAGCAGCAGCGTATCACCAAAATTATCATAAAGCGCTGGTAAAGAACATATCACAATCAAGGCATGATCCTCACACTCAATTTTGATATTCACTTTCTTCAGGTCCATTATAATTGAACTAAATTCGTCAATGTGAGTTTTAATAGGTATAGCTTCATTCATACGGGGATTGTATAACCTTTTTTCAGGTATAGGCGGTTTGTTAGTGATTTGTTAGAACACAAATCTTCCAGATTCTTCTATGTCGTTGCTGCAGAAGTTTCTTCAGAATTTCCCGAAGAATATTATCTGTAACGCTCATGAAGATTACACTCAAAGTCCTCTTCTTCAGGTCTGCCTTATCTGTCTCATTCATCTATTCAGGAAAATCCTCATAAATTGCCTTACATAACCCTTGTAACACCAGGGACGATGTTATCCTAATCTTCTATAGACTGAAACTAGAACCTCCGTCAATTTTCTCTACTTCCTTAACCCTAGATTATATATAGAAACCCGAACCTTAATCTGATACAAATTATTGTAGAATCTACAATATCGTGGGTTAACTAGCACATAATCACACACAAAGCAAATAGAAAAGAAAAACCAACACAAGAATTTAGCGAGGTTTGGCTACGCGTAATCCTCGGGGCAAAAACTGGTAGAATTTTTCACTATGAATGAGAAGAAAAGCATACTACAATCTCTAGGATCCCCAACTATAACCCCTATATATAGATCCCAAAAGGTCCCAAACATATAAGAGAAAATTTTCTCAATTTGACAAAACCTATAGGTTTTCCTTTCCCAAATCTATTAGGACAATGAGGTTTCGTAAACCTATAGAGATTATGAAATTCCTAAAAATACAATGTCAGGACCTGGTTTTTCCCACCCTCGGGAGTCGTGATGACGCCTACTAATGGGATCTAGGCAAGCCAAATTCAATCACTTTTCCTCAACCACATAATCCCTTTTATTAATTAATAACAATAAGATAAAAGCAACTGATTTAACTAAACAAGAGGAAGACTTAATATTAATGCAAGCTGAATAATAACGCGAAGTTCATCATAGCCTCTACCGAAAATCTGGTGTCACATGACTCACGAATTACTAAGATTTTCTAAATACAATGCCTGAAAGAAAGTGTAAACTGTTTGTCTCGAAATACATGAGATACAGGATGAAACAAGGATAGAGGAGACGCCGGGCCTGCAGACGCCTACAAGGCTACCTCGGTGTCTCACTGGACTGAAGGCTCGCTCTCTGGCTAGTGATGCTGCTCAAAAGATTCTCCGGTATCTGCACATAAGTGCAGAGTATAGCATCAGCACAATTGACCCATGTGCTAGTAAGTTTCTA
Source organism: Nicotiana benthamiana (assembly GCA_034376525.1). Taxonomy (NCBI): domain Eukaryota; kingdom Viridiplantae; phylum Streptophyta; class Magnoliopsida; order Solanales; family Solanaceae; genus Nicotiana; species Nicotiana benthamiana. The sequence goes on along the minus strand of CM067332.1, from coordinate 90,407,869 downwards.
GCCTTACCCCGCGAAGTAATGACGAGGCTAGGATTAGACTCCAAATAAACCTGTACAATACATAATATATGGCGAAAGAAATTATAGGAAATAAACAAGTAAAATTAGGAAAGGGAGAACATGTTCAGGGGATAACAATCAAATGCACTAAATTCACAGTACTGACAAAGAAACCAACTATAAAGCTCCTAACACGAATAAGGATAGATAAAAGAAATTTTACTTTAAATGCTCATCTCGTTCCGGGCGTGCAACTCGATCCTATTTCTCAATTTCTCGTAGTAGGCGTACCACCCGATCGCATTTTCTTAATTTCTCGTGGTAGGCGTACCACTCGCTCCCATTTTATCATAACTCGTGGTAGGCATACCACCCGCTCCCATTATAATCGATATCTCATGGTAGGCGTACCTCCCGATGCCATTTCAATCGATATCTTGTGGTAGGCGTACTACCCGAGCTCATTTCAATCAATATCTTGTGGTAGGCATACCACCCGATCCAGTTTCAATCAATATCTTGTGGTAGGCGTACCGCCCGATCGCATTTCAATCAATATCTTGTGGTAGGCATACCGCCCGATCCCGTTTCAATCAATATCTTGTGGTAGACATACCACCCAATCCAATTTCAATCAATATCTTGTGGTACGCGTACCACCCGATCCCATTTCAATCAATATCTTGTGGTAGGCGTATCAACCGATCCTATTTCATTAATATCTTGTGGTAGGCGTACCACCCAATTCCATTACTTCCAGCACAATACACAAAATAATTCCGACAAGGGAACAAGACAATGTAATAACTTCCCGACAAAGGAAAATAATAACAACAATTCAAATGTCCCGGCAAGGGAGCGTCAGCTATAACCATTTCTATTCAATTTCTACTCGGTACAGTTGAAACCAATACTCAGTATCAAAGATCATCAATCAAGGCCTTAATAGGATCAATTAAGAATTCACAACCATCAATTTAAGACTCACTGTTATGCTCGACACCAATATATGGATACTTGTCACCATGCCCATACGTCGTACTCAACACAAACAAGTGCAAATACGACTCAACTCCTAATCCCTCAAGCTAGGGTTAAACCGAACACTTACCTCGATGCTTTGAACTCAACTCAAGCCTAAATTATAGCTTTACCCCTCGATTCCACCACCAATCCGCTCGAATCTAGTCACATATTACTTAAATACATCAAGAAATGCTAGGTGAATCAATTTGAATGCATAAAAACGGATTTCTAAAAGTTTTGCCCAAAAATTCGAAAATCGCCCTCGTGCCCACAAGGTTTAAACCCGAGGTTCGAACCAAAACCCGGTTACCCATTCTCCCACGAATCCATATCTATGATTTGTTTTAAAATCGGAGCTCAAATTGAGATCCACTTCCCCATTATTTGAAATAAAAACTAGTTTCTACCCAAAATACCCAAATTTCCCCATTAAAATATTTGATTTGAAGTTGAAACTATGTTAAAAGATGCTAAGGAGTGAAGGAAATAAGATAGAAATCACTTACCAAGCGTTTTGAAGAAGAAAAATTGCTTGGGTAATCGCCCCTTTTGGGTTTTTTAAAAGTGAAAAATAACTGAGATTGTCGTGTATTTATACCCTTTGAAGTTTCCTATCGCGGACCACGCAAAATGGACCGCGGTTGCATTGGCCTGCCTGAAGATATGAAGGCATGCGTATCTTCGCCCTGCACGGACCGCGCAAAGCCAACCACGACCGCACAGCACTACCATGGACCAGGCAAAGGCGACCGCGGCTGCACGCATTTTTGCGCGGACTGCGCTAGAAGGTTCAAAGTCTGCAATATTTTCCGAACCTGCAACACTTGGTCTTTTAAGCCTAAGGCGTCCCGGAACCTACTCGAAACTCACCAGAGCTCTCGGGGCTCCAAACCAAACATACACATACCTCAAAACTATCCTGCGGACTTATCTGTGAGATCAAATCGCTAATATAGCATCATAAACATTAACTCGAGCCTCAAAGCTCATGATTCCTTCCAAATTTCCGTAAAACATCAGATTCTCATTTTAAGTCCGAACCACGTCAAACGACGTCCGTGTTCAGCCAAACTTTACGGAAAGCGCTTAAACCACATATAAGACTTGTACCAGGCACCGGAACCAAAATACGGGCCCGATACCATAACCTTTTAATCAAATTTTATTTTCAATTTCCTTAATTATTTCTAGAAAATAATTTCACACAATAATTTATTTCTCGGGCTTGGGACCTCGGAATTCGATTCTGGGCATATGCCTAAGTCCTATATTTTCGTGCGGACCCTCCGGGACCGTCAAATCACGGGTCCGGGTCCATTTACCCAAAATATTGAGCGAAGTCAAATTTATTCAATTTAATATCAAAATTTAGCATTTTCCCACAGAATTCATATTTAAGCTTTCCGGCTACGCGTCCCAACCATGCACGTAAATCGATACAAGCCCTAAATGAGATTTTCAAAGCTTCGGAGGCACAAAATGAGGAAAGAAACTAGTAATGACCCTTTGGGTCGTCACATACAAAAAAATAATTCAAGCCACAAAATAACAACACTAAAGTCTTAGAACTATATTTTTTTTCTACGCTAAGGTAACTAAACTTTACTAACAGTATTTTGAAAACCATTTCCAGAACAGAAGACTTGAGCAGCGCAAACAGATTTAAACCTTATGCTTTTTTTTCTTTATGGTGACGGGGGTTAGGAATTGACCTCTACCTTGTTTATTAAGAGACTAAAAAAGCGTACATATAGGAGGGGACATAGGTAATCTTACCTCCTCAAAAATTACATTTGTGCTGGATATAATCAGAGCATTGTAGAAAAGAGTATTAGACAAGGTGACCCTATGTCACCCTATCTATTTGTGCTGGCCATGGAATATCTCAATAGGGTGCTGGGACAATTGCACAATAATGGAGACTTTAATTTCCATCCAAAATGCAGAAAGCTCAACTGTACTCATGTCTGTTTTGCTGATGATCTACTTATGTTTTGTAGAGCTGATCCTGTTTCTGTTCACATTCTGAAGGATGCTTTCCTCAGTTTCTCCAAGGCCTCAGGTTTACAAGCTAATCCTTCAAAAAGTGCAATATATATAGCTGGAGTTAATCAGGATACCAAAGAAGAGATACTGGAGACACTGGGATTTACTGAAGGCAAACTTCCTTTCAAATATTTGGGAATCCCTCTTGACTCCAAAAAACTGTCTGCCAGCCAATACTTACCTATTATTGAGAAGATTACTGCTATTGTAACATGCTGGTCTGCTAAAATGTTATCCTATGCTGGAAGATGTCAACTGATAAATCTGTTATCTTTGGCATTCAAACCTACTGAGCTCAAGTCTTTATTCTGCATAGGAAGGTATTGAAAATCATTGACAAGATTTGCAGAACCTTTCTGTGGACTGGGAGTGTCACTCTGTCCAGAAAGGCTCTAGTGGCTTGGGACAGAGTTTGTAGGCCTATCACTGCTGGTGGTCTTAATATTCTAGACATGATACTATGGAATAAGGCAGCTATTAGCAAGCATCTATGGAATTTGGCCAAGAAGAAGGATTGCTTGTGGCTAAGAAGGCTATACAGCTACTACATCAAGAAGCTGGACATGGAAACAATGTCCATACCAAAGGCAGCCTCCTGGTTTGTAAGGAAAATATTGGACAGAAGAGAGGACATTATGGGGATCTAATTGACTCAAGGCAGCCTGCTCAGTAGAATGCAAAGCTTCTGCAAGCTAGACCAATTCCATATTCAGAGGCTACATCTGGCTTTGGTTCCTACTTTCAGCAAGGTTGCATGGAAGAACTTGATGCTGCTTACACATGCTCAACCTAGACACAGGTTTACTGTCTGGCTAGCTGCTCAACAGCGACTACCTACAGTAGACAAATTACAGAAAATTGGCATCCAAGTTCCTGGCAATTGTGTGTTTTGTGATGAAAGTACTGAAACTTTCAAGCATCTGTTCTTTGACTGCTCAGTTACAAAGGGTCTATGGAATAGGTTATGCATCTGGTTGGGATATAACAGGGCAGTTGGAGATTGGGATGCTGAATTGCAATGGGTGTGCAGAAATGCTAAGAGTAGAGTGGTGCTTAACAGTATCACAGCTTGTGTCTTCATCAACGCAGTTGCACTTATCTGGTGAGAACGGAATAGCATTAGATTTGACAAGAAAAAATATGAAGAGTCTCAACTGTGCAGAGAAATAGCCCTCTCCATCCATATCTGAGGCAGAAATTGCAGGCGTTGGCAAGATGGCTTGGGCAAAGTAAATAAATTTCCATAGTTTTCTTGGTTGATATAGGTTACTAGTTGTTCCTATACTAAGTTGTAACTAGAGCAAATGATAGAATTTAGTATAGAAGATTGATGTAAATGAGTAGGAGTAGTCCAAGCTCTTACAAAAGCTTCAACTTGTAAAATATTTTTTTTGATATTAATGGATATACTGATTAATAAAAAAAAAAAAAGAGTAACTTCCAACACATAGAGATTTGTAATTTTTGTATGCTAATGAGAAAGTTGTGATTTCGACCTTACGTTAATAGTAGTACAAGTACAACACTATTTATATTATAATTTTCCTTTTAGTCTGTTTTAAATAAAATATTATATTTTCTCAACAACAAAAAAATTATATTTTTTATTTCAAAATAATTTGATTTTAAACTCTTTATTTTACTTCTATTGAGATGATTTATAGTCACATAAATATATAATAAGTTATCTAGATGACAATTTTCAAAAGCTTATCTGTATTTTTTGAATTGTATCCCCACTCAAATACCATACATAAAAATTAACGGAAAAACTACTCTCTCCGTCTCATATTATCAGTTATTGTTACTAAAAATAGTTGTCTCAAATTATTTGTCATTTTAGAAGGTCAAGACAAAATCAATTATATTTTTTACCCTTGATAATGATTATTCTTGAAGATAACAAATACCTCAATTATGGATAACTTTATTTAAATATCAATGAAAAAATTAAAAAATAAGACATGAACAAGGGTAAGTAGTCAATATTCCATTCTAATTAATTTTTTTTGAGAGGCTTGTAAAATAAATCATGAAAGATTATTTGTCTCACAATCCCAGTTCACCCTCTGTGAATATGTCGTGATAGCACCTAGTTCCTATAACTTGGTAAGCCTAACAATGCGGAAAAATAATATAGCTTGCGGAATAATTAAGTAAAAAGATGAACAACTAAAAAGAAAACTGCATATAAATGCCTCAACTCAAAAAAGGGGAAGTCTACAATGTAACCACAAAACCCGGAAACTCACGGGAACACAAGGTCTAACGCCAAAATATCAAAAACAAAAGTACGGAAGAAGGATAAACACTAAGCTAGAGTAAAAAAGGAGACTCTTCGGTCTGCGGACGCTGCAGATGCACCTCAAAGTCTCCGTAGCTCTCCCTGCCTCAAGGGTAATGTACCTGAGATGTAGTACCTAGATCTACACATGAAAAACATACACAGGAGATGAATGAGTACACCACAACGGTACTCAGTAAGTGACAAACCTAACCTCGGTTGGGTAGTGACGAGGAAAGGTCAGGGTCCTACTAAGATATAATGTAATAAATAATAAGATGAGGGAAAATAGAATAGATAAAGTGTACATCGAGAATCTAAACAAGGTACATATTGGAAACGTATTAGAAAGCACAAAAATAGGACAATACTTTTAAATACTACTCACAACAGGAACCACAACCGGAGATCTCTTGGTATCCCGAGGATCTCTAGATATCCTCAAAAATTATAATTTCATGTTCCAGGATCTCTTGGTATTTCTAGGATCTCTTGGTATCCTCAAAACTTATAATTTTATGTGCCAGGGCTCTCTTGGTATCCCGGGGATCTCTTGGTATCCTCAAAACTTATAATTTCATGTGCCAGGGATCTCTTGGTATCCCGAGGATCTTTTTGAATCCTCAAAACTTACAATTTCATATGCCAGGGATCTCTTGGTATCCCGAGGATCTTTTGGAATCCTCAAAACTTATAGCATAGTAATGTCATAGTCCTTCAGCAACTCTAACCATTTCCTCTGGCGCGAATTTAGATCCTTTTGCTTGAACAAGTGCTGTAAACTCCGATGGTCAGTATAGAACTCACAAGGCACACTGTACAAATAATGGCGCCAGATCTTCAAGGCGTGAACAATAGAACCTAACTTAAGGTCGTGGACATGGAAGCTCTTATCATGTATCTTCAAGTGTCTAGACGCGTAATCAATCACCTTACCGTCCTACATCAACACCGCTCTGAGGCCAACTCTCGAGGCATCACAATAGACAGTATAAGACCCTGAACCAGTAGGCAACATCAAAATTGGGGCTGTGGTCAAAGCTATCTCAAGCTTCTGAAATCTTGCCTCACACTCCTTTGTCCACTAAAATGGGGCACCCTTTTGGATCAATCTAGTTATAAGGGCCGCAATCGATGAAAATCCCTCCACGAAACGATTGTAGTAGCCAGCCAAACCAAGGAAACTGCGAGTGAGGACGGCCTGGGCCAACTCTGCACGGCCTCTATCTTCCTCAGATCCACCTGAATTCCCTCACTCGATACCATGTGGCTTAAGAATGCCATTGAATCCAACCAAAACTCACATTTTTTAAACTTCGCATATAACTCCTTCTCTCTCAGATTCTAGAGCACTGTCCTCAGATGCTGCTCATGATCTTCCCAACTCCGAGAATACACCAGAATGTCATCAATAAAGACAATGACAAAAGAGTCAATATACGGCATGAACACACTGTACATCAAATGCATAAAAGTTATTGGGGCATTGGCCAGCCCAAAGGCATAACAAGCAACTCGTAATGACCATACCGAGTCCTAAAGGCAGTCTTCGGGATGTCTGGCTCCCGAATCAACAATTTATGGTAACCTGGGCGCAAGTCAATCTTAGAAAATACATGTGCGCTCTGAAGCTGGTCAAACAGATCATCAATACGAGGCAAAGGACAACAGTTCTTCACTGTAACCTTTTTCAACTGGCGATAATCAATACACATACGCATAGAACCACCCTTCTTCTTCACAAACTCGACAGGAGCACCCCACAGTGAAACACTCGGTTGAATAAAACCTTTATCAAGTAATTCCTGCAACTGATCCTTAAACTCCTTCAACTCAGGAGGAGCCATAAGATACGGAGAAATGGAAATGGGCTGAGTGCCCGACAACAGATCAATGACAAAATCGATGTCTCTATCAGGCGGCATACCCGGAAGATCAGCCACAAACACATCAGGATAATCCCATACCACTGAGACTAAAACAAAAAAAAGGGGTATAAACATCTCTCACACAAGCTAAATACGTGGCACACCCCTTCTCAACCATACGCTAAGCTTTAAAAAATGAGATAACTTTATTGGGAGTGTGATCTAAAGTACCACTCCACTCAATACACGGAGTACCTGGCATAGCCAGCGTCACGATCTTGGCGTGACAATCAAGAATAGAAAAACGGGGCGACAAGCAGTCCATGCCCAAAATAATGCCAAAATCAACTATACCGAGTAATAATAAATCTGCTCAGGTCTTAAAGATACAAATAATAACCAAACATGACCGACGCGGTGCACAATAAGAGAATTCCCCACACGAGTTGAAACATAAACGGGGGCACTCAAAGAATCTCGAGATACACCAAAATACGGAGAAAAATAAGAATACACATAAGAATAAGTAGACCCCGGATCAAATAGAACCATTGCCTCTTTGTGACAGACCAGTATAATACCTATAATGACGGAGTCGGAGGCAAAAACCTCAGTACGAGCAGGAATAGCATAATATCTGGCACGTCCCCTCACCCAAGAATGACCTCTATCTCCCCGACCTCCGCCCTAGTCGGCTGAGCAGATGGGATAGCAGCTGGAGCTGTGATCATTGCCTGAGAACTCTGTTGAGCACGCTCTGGCTGAGAAGTCTGTGGGGGTGCACTCCTCCCAATTCTAGGGCAATCCCTCACCACATGGCGGGTGTCGCCAGACTCAAAACAAGTTCTAGGAGGCGCGGTGGCTGTGACTGGCTCGGGCCAGATCTGTTGTACTGGCCTTTGAAATCATCCTGCGTTGGAGGTGCGCTAGACACTGGAGGTGCATAGTAAGGCTCCTGAGGCATAGGTGGAGCTAGAGTACTACTGGCTGTTTGAAGAGCTGAATGAACGGTGTGACCCACATAACCTCTACCATAACGACCTACTGCTGGGGTACGGGCACCAGAGTAGTGACCCAACTCTCGAGACCTCTTGGCCTCCCTCTCTGCTTGCTCCCTGCAAGCATACCTTCAATCCTCCTAGCAATGCTCACTACCTGCTGATAAGGAATGTCCTTCTCCAACTCTCGAGCCATGTTAGATCTGATGAGTGGGATAAGACCCTCGATGAACCTGCAAACTCTCTCTCGGACTGTAGCAACCAAGGAAGGTATATGCCTAGCCAACCTGGTATAAAGTATAGCATACTCTGAAACGGTCATAGCACCATAGCGAAAATGCTCAAACTCTACATGCCATGCATCCCTAAGACTCTAGGGTACAAACTCTCTCATGAACATATCTGAGAACTGGGTCCAGGTCAGTGAGGCAGCCTCGGCTGGACTGTCTATCTCATAAGTGCGCCACCAATCATAGGCAGCTCGCCGAAGCTGAAAGGCAGTGAAGGAAACCCCGTGACTCTACTATGCCTATAGTGCGAGGAATGCGGTGACACTCCTCTAAAAATCCCAAGACATTGTCTAATGCTAATCCACTAAATATTAGGGGATCATACTTTTTGAACTTCTCAAGTCTCTGCTGCTCGTCCTCTGAAGCAGTTGACCCGTCCTAAGGCTGAACTAGCACAGCATGCGGTGCAGAAATAATCACAGGAACCTGCTCAACCTACACTCGCTGCTCACGAGTGCGTACGTCGGGAGTCTGTGCTCCTCCCCTTGCCTGGGATATGGTTGCAGCAAGGGAAAGAAAACCTGCCTGAGCCAAGGTGGTATACATACTCATAAACTGAGCCAATGTCTCCTGAAGGGCTCGAGTAGTAGTGGCAGTAGTGAACGTGCCAGGTGCCTGGGCTCCGGTTGGATCTGCTGGTGGTGCCATAGCGGCAGCTCACGCAGGTGCTCTGGCTATACCACATGCGCGTCCTCGACCTGTACCCCGACCCCAGCCTCTGACGGCTGCAGTAAGGGGTGCAGGTGCCTAATCATCCCGAGTAGCGCGTGTCCTCACCATCTGTGAGAGGATAGAAGACGGAAGTTTGAAATTTGTGGTGTTAAAATATCACATGACAAGGAAATCAATTGAAGTGGAATTTTTTCTAACAATTACATAGCCTCTCGTAGATAAGTACAGACGTCTCCGTACTGATCAACGAGACTCTAACAAACTGGCTTGTGTTTTGTGACTTCTATGAACCTAGAGCTCTGATACTAACTTGTCATGACCCTAGTTCACCCTCCGTGAACATGTCGTGATGGCATCTAGTTCCTATAACTAAGTAAGTCTAACAATGCGGAAAAATAACATAGCTTGCGGAATAATTAAGTAAAAAGATGAACAACTAAAAAGAAAACTGCATATAAATGCCACTCGACACGTACAACTCAAAAATGCGAAAGTCTACAATGTCACTAAAAAACCTGAAAAACTCATGGGAACACAAGCTAACGAAAAGTAATACATGGCTCTAACTCCAGAATATCTAAAGCAAAAGTGCAGAAGAAAGCTAAACACTACAGATAGATTAAAGAAGGAGACTCTTCGGTCTACGGACGCTGCAGATGTACCTCAAAGTCTCCATAGCTCTTCCTGCCTCAAGGGTAGTGTGCCTGAGATGAAGTACCTGGATCTGCACATGAAAAATATGCGCAGGAGAAGCATGAGTACACCACAGTGGTACTCAGTAAGTGCCAAGCCTAACCTCGGTTGGATAGTGACGAGGAAAGGTCATAGACCTACTGAGATATAACGTAATAAATAGTAAGATAAGGGAAAAACAATATAGATAAAGTGTACAACGAGAATCTGAACAAGGTAAATACGAAAAATGTAATAGAAAGCAGAAAAACAGGACAATACTAGTAAATACTACTCACAACAGGAACCACAACCGGGGGTACTTGGTATCCCGAGGATCTCTTGATATCCTCAATACTTACAATTTCATGTGCAAGGGATATCTTAGTATTCCGAGGATCTCTTGGTATCCTCAAAACTTGCAATTTCATGTGCCAGGGATCTCTTGGTATCCCGAGGATTTCTTGATATCCTCAAAACATACAATTTCATGTGCCAGGGATCTCTTGATATCCCGAGGATCTCTTGGTATCCTAAAAACTTACAATTTCATGTGCCAGGTATCTCTTGGTATCCCGATGATCTCTTGGTATCCTCAAAACTTACAATTTCATGTGCTAGGGATCTCTTGTTATCCCGCACCCTCAGTCCAGAACAAATCGAGTGCAAGGGGATCTCCCGGAGGCCAACCCCTAGTCCTAATTTAAAAATACACAGTAGAAGCCCAAGCATTAGGATAGATACTAAACTCAGGACAAGAAATAGAAAGTCCTAGCCAAACATACTACACTGAGCACAAACAAGACAGTTTAAGCACTTAGGCAAATAAGTCAAATAAACATGCTTCTCTAAACTAGCATAGAATAAACTTGCAAATTAAGATAAACAGGTAAGCAAGAAAACTCAATTTAAAAACTTCAAGTAAAAACGGATTTCCAAAAATTTGCTCAAGTATGCGCTCGTCACCTCACGTATGAGGTCCTAAGAGGAAGAAGTCCTTCACACAATATTAGACAAGCCACTTACCTCAAATCGGCTCCAAAATCAACTCGAAATCATACATTTGCCACAAGTATCCGACTACAAATGGCCCAAATCTATCCAATTCAATTACATCTCGTAAATAACATCTCAAACAACTGATTCTACTATTTAATTTAAAGCTAAGACGCAAATTTAGGTAAAATAACCAAAATGCCCCTCAGGCCAGCGTGGTCAAGCTCGAGGATCGAACCAAAACCCGATTACCCATTCCCCCACAAGCCCAAGTATATGATTAGTTTTGAAATCAGACCTCAAATGGAGGTCAAATCCCCCAATTTTAGAAAAACCTAGGTTCTATCCAACATGCCCAAATTTCCCCATTAAAATCTCTGATTAGAAGTGAAATTACGTTAAAAGAAATTAAGGAGTGAAGAAAATAAGTTAGAAATCACTTACCAATCGTTTTGAAGAAGAAGAATCGTTTGGGAAATCGCCTCTTATGTTTTAGATTTTTGAAAAGTGAAAAATAACTGAGTTTCCCGTTTATTTATACCGCTCTAAAGTCCCCAGCACAAACCGCGCAAAAAGGACCGCGGCCGCGCTGACCTGCCTGAAGACCTGCTGGTTCTAGCCCTGCGCGGACCACGCAAAGTCGACCGCGGCCTCACAGCACCCACCACGGATCGCACAAAGCCGACTGCGACCGCACAACACCCACCGCGGACCGCACTGGAGGGTTCAAAGTCTGCAACATTTTTCCTGAACCTGCAACAGCTGATATTTTAAATCTAAAGCATCCCGGAACCTACTCAAAACTCACACTAGCCCTCAGGGCTCCGAACCAAACATGCACACAACCTCAGAAACATCCTATAGACTTATCTGTGCGATCAAATTGCCAAAATAAGATCATATACATCGAATCAAGCCTCAAAACTTGTGATCCCTTCCAAATTTTCATAAAACATCGAATTTCCATTTTAAGTCCGAAACACGTCAAACGACGTCCGTTTTCAACCAAATTTTATAGAAAGTGCGTAAAACACATATAAGACTTGCACTGGGCACCGAAACCAAAATACGGGCTCGATACCGTAGTCTTCTAATCAAATTTCATTTCTAATTACCTTAATTATTTCCAGAAAATAATTTCACACAAAAATTCATTTCTCGGACTTGGGACCTCGGAATTCAATTCTGGGCATACGCTCAAGTCACATATTTTCCTACGGGCCCTTCGGGACCGTCAAATTACGGGTCCGGGTCCGTTTACCCAAATATTGACCAAAGTCAAATTTATTCAATTTAATATTAAAATTAGTATTTTTCTCACAGAATTTGTATTTAAGCTCTTCGGTTACATGCTCGGACTACACCCGCAAATCTAAACAATCTTAAATGAGGTTTTCAAGATCTCGAAAATACAAAATAAATAAAAAATAAGTAACCACTTTAAATCGTCACAATTTAAGAGGGGGAGAATTAAACATGAACTAGAACAAAAGACAAAGGGAAAATAACTACTTGTTGCTACTACGATCAAATCTCTCGAAGAGGCGGCAGTGGGGGTTATAAGAGCAATATACGGTAGTTGGTCTTCTTCTCCACACTTATCTAATTGGAAAACATAATTCTTACCAACCTCGTAACAAAGGGGATCATTCTCTTAGTTTTCCTCTCAATGTCATTTGTGGTAGATAAAGGTGGGTGTACTTTACTTCCACTGATTTTGTCCAAACAAAGTCCTTAGCTAGGGGTGTACAAAGAAAACCGATAAATCGCACCAACCCGATAATCCGAGTCAAACCGAAAAAAAAACCCGACTATGATTTGGTTTGACTTGGTTTGGTGATGGAAAAAAAAACCCGACCATAATTGGTTTGGTTTGATTTTAACTAAAGAAAGTCAAACCGAAACCAAACCAACCCGACATTACATATATAGCAATTTTAGATATATTTAATATATAAATATACTTATTGTAATGTAATTTATAAATATTTCTTAAAAAATTTCATAATTTTATCTTTTAAGTATTATTTCAAGGTTTGATTTAGAACTTTTGAATGCTCCAATAAGTTTTATAGCCATTAATATTAGTAAATTAAATAATGCTAGCAATCAATACTAATGCTAACAAAAGACATTGAATTCAATATTACGAACGGGAATGTATTAAATATCTATTTTTTATTTTGCAATGATTTAGATAAAAATACATTACCTATTTTTATTTTTCTTTAGCTTTTAGGCATATAATTAATACTCCCTCATTAGTCTATCTAGTTTAGCATGAATTAGTGCTTTTAGATTATGTTTATTTTTATTATGACTTTTTAATTAGCAATATTTATAGTACATAATTTTATTATTTCTTATTGTTGAATATTTTAGGATAATGTCATGAGTCATGACATATCTCATATCTTGTATTATTTTCTTGAAAAATACTTTATATAGTTTTATCTTACTAGGATTAAAGAAATATTTTGAGCATAGGTTATATATTTTGTTCTACGAAGATTTTACCGGAAAAAAATTCGAAAAAATTCGAATAACCCGAAAACCCGAGAAAAACCGATATTGAAAAACCCGAATTTATTGGTTTGGTTTGGTCTTTAGATTTAATAACCCGACACAATTGGTTTGGTTTGGTAATTGTAAAATCCGAACCAACCCGATTTATATACACCCCTATCTTTAGCTACATTACTCTCAATTGACTTTGATTAATATGTAAATTAAGCTACTAAAAGTGGTCTTGCCCTTTTGTATGATGAAGTCATTTTATGCCGACACCATTCACGGTCAGACTTCTCTATAATATTATTTATATATAATAATTATTTATTATACAAATCAAGTTTTTTCGAAATCGATTTTAACATTATATTATTCACTTCGGTCATTATTTACTTGTCATTTTTTGCTTTTAGAGAGTCAAACTACATAAATTTTGATTATTATTTTAACATGTATTTTTTCAACATATTGATATGATTTTTTTTTACAAGTTATAGTACTTTTCGTATAATTTTCAAATATTTAAATTTTAATTTTAAAATACTTAGAAAAAACTAATGCAATTTTGCTTAAAAAATTAGTCAAATTGATTGTTGAAAAGCGAAACATAACAAATAAAAGTGAATGGAGGAAGTATAATATATATATTTTTTATAAGAACACTTCACTATAGTAGGTAAAAAATATCGGGACAAACAAAGCTATTATAAAGAGATTTAAAATATAAGAAGTGACTTGGAAAAACTTTTAAATACTAATTAAGTCAGTTGAAAACACCAGTTATATTGATATATATTTAAAATATTTTTTTTACTTTCTATACCTATTTTATAAAATTTTATTTACTTTTTACATCTTTAATAAATTTATATGCCATTAAACAAATCTCATCTTTTAACGGATTAGATTATCTCCCACTCCAACTTGGTAAATCCCTTAAAACAATCCACCATCCAAAGAATTAGGATTACAACTTTGCATGAACCATCTAATCCCAGTGATTTCATGTTCCAAAAAACAACCCTTTCGAAGCTTTTCCTATGACCTGTGGGTGCAGAAGGAGGAAGAATATGAAAATAGAGGATTTATTATGTACAAGACAATTTCTCTTTATCATTTCTTTGTTAGATGAAGTATTTCATTTTGTTTTACTCTTATATCTATGTAAAATATTTTAATTTGTGAGGATCATCAATTTATCTCTGAGGGGTCTGTAAATGTTAGAGAAGACTTCAGTTTCCATGGTATCGTTTGAATTGTTCTTCGATATAGCAGTTCTCGTGTTAGTTAGTTCTCTTGTTTTCTTTTCTCCTATATCGAAGAATAATTCAAACGATACCATGGAAACTGAAGTCTTCTCTAATATTCACAGACCTCTCAGAGATAAATTGATGATCCTCACAAATTAAAATATTTTACATAGATGTAAGAAAAAAACAATAAATGAAATACTTCATCTAACAAATAAATGATAAAGAGAAATTGTCTTGTACAAAATAAATATTCTATTTTCATATTCTTCCCCCTTCTGCACCCACAGGTAATAGGAAATGCTTCGAAAGGGTTGTTTATTTGGAATATGAAATCACTGGGGTCAGATGGTTCGTGCAATTTTGTAATCCTAATTCTTTGGGATCACGGAGTGTTTTAAGGGATTTATCAAATTGAAGTGAGAGATTATTTAATTTCTTAAATGATAAATTTTTTTTATTGGCATATAAATATATTAAAGATGTAAAAAGTAAATAAAATTTTATAAAATAGATATAAAAAATAATATAAATATTTTAAATATATATGAAGTTAACTGGTGTTTTCAATGGGCATACCACATAGATATTTGCAAATAGTTTTGTCTGGCTCACCGTTTTTAAAAAGGGTTTTCTTGGTTAAAAACTGTCTTTAGGTATCCTTCTCAAAATCATTTCTGGAAAAGGAAAAAAACTTCTAAAAGACACTAATTTTTTTTAATTAAAAAAATACACTAGTTAACTATTCAAATACCTTTATCGAGCAAATTTCTTTAAAAAAAAAACAGAATACTAAAAGATTTTCCTACAAAATTTAACTTATATACATCGATGGTGTGTGAACAAAATACTATCGGATTATATTTACTTGTTGTAGCAATTAATCTGCTTTCTTTTCAAGATTAGAAATAATATTTTTCAAGTTACAGTGTGAATTTATTCCTTACACAATCAATATAAATATGTTAAATCTTTTAAGATATTATTTTTTTTCTGGTAAATTTCTCTCAAATTATTGTGCAAATGGGTGATGTGAACGCATCATGTTTAGTTGAAAGATGACATAATTAACTTTATCACCAGAACATGGTTCTAGTGTAGTGCCTTAGTTTAGTAGCTCCATTAATGGGCAGCATATTTTATTTTTTCCTAATAATCTTATGACTCAATCGTCATCTGCCGACAAGCTTCAGCTGGTTAGTGCTCAGATTTTTAAAAATATCATTTTGCACTACTTTTAACGGGTCAGCTTAACGTAAAAAAGTTAAAACGTATACATTATTATTAATTTCTATGTTGTCTGGAACATAATATTAAAAAGGTATACTTTTTACTGGTTAAGTTTGTTGAGAGAGCTAATGATTTAGCTGATAACGTTAAAAAAGAAATTAATAATAAGACAGCATTTTACAACGTTGAGATAGAAAGCAACTGTTGGCAGACAAAAAAATTGGCCCAAAATTTGCACTTTTGATTAGTAAATATCTTTAACCTATTTTGAATGTGGAGTAGTTCCTGTATATGTCCGTTTTCAGAAAAATAAAATCGTGAGTAACTCTAATACAAGTGTTAAAATTAAAATCATTCAACTCCCAAATCATCTCACTCACTTTCAAGAAATTCAAAAAATCCCAATAATTCTAAGATTCTTGCTGGAATGAATCTCTATACGAGCCACCTTCATTTATATATAGTATTGAATTTTACGGTTATAAAAATGGACAAGCTAGAAGAAATTTGGAGGATTAAAATGGATCGAATGAATAAATAAGAAGGTCAATTAACTCGTTCAAAATGGATTGAGATGAGCTAGGTCAAAATGGCTAAAGCCATAATCCAACAATTTAAATTTTAATTTCTTTGTTTGTTTTCTTATTATTTACTTAATTACAATGAAACTAATGGAGTAAAAAGATCTCCTTTATAGTTATATCAAACATAAATATAATTTATCCAAATCTTTGATGGTTTGACTTGAGTAGTGCCCAGGTTGACTTGTCATAAGAATGTGCCCTCACGTAAGATCATGAGCAGATTTGGTGAGCCACATTTTAGTGGTTATGTTGTTATCAAGACTCAAAAGAAGAAATGCAAAGAAAGGAAGAAATAAATAAAAGAGAAGACAAATAAAAACAACAAAGTGTCATTATAATTTATGATCTTCCACATAGTATACAAAAGGATTTCTTAATATACATATGAACCCCTCTAATGATTTTGCCTAAGAGTACATGTCCCCATCCTTGGCACAGGGATAACACTAAATCACTACTATTATTTCTTTTTATCTCTTTGGATTTTTTTCTTCTAACATGATTGGTTTAATTGACTAGTTGGTTGGTAGGTTGGCTACTTTGTCCGAAACCTCTAAATTAGAAGCAAAGGTTTCACCTTGGACTCTTCGCGAATATTCTACTAAACTTTGTACAAATAGAAAAACCAAAATACAACTCCACCAAATCTAACATCCTAGTACTATAGACATGATACATTTGTAAACATGCACGTAAACAAAACTAACGACGTGAAATGCTAGACTTAATTCCTTGGTTATGTGACTTATGTCCCTTTGGCCATTCATTATATATATTTTTCATTTGGGATTAATCCTGGTAAATGATCACTGCTTGTTTTCCATGTCATCCATGTTGTTAAACACCTCTAATTCAACATCATTAAAGCAATTATTAAAACCAAAGTCATGAATACCAAAATCTTGACAATCCAATAGCCAATTAAAACTGTCGTCCCAGAATGTCATGTTATCGAAATTTTTTTGTTCTTCAGAAAATACTGGAAGTTCCCATAGCGAATCGACAAGAGGAGCATCAGCTTCCAGTAGGGAGCTTAGCAGCTGATCATTTTCACCGAGTGAGTTGAGAACAAACTTGGATTCATTAGTGATGCTTGAAGAGTTTTCAGACGAAGAAGTAGAAGAAGCAGAGTAAGATGAGTTATCTAACTCTGAGGAGGTGGCTGCTGCAGTGACACTTGTACACTCGGGTACAACTTGTACCTGCTGATGACCATTATTTTTGCTTTGATCAGATTTTTGGATTGGTAGATCAATTAGATTTGCTTCTTTTTTGAGTGGTTCATGTGTAACAGGATCAATCCCCATCTTTAGAAGCTTTTTCTTAATATGAGTGTTCCAATGATTTTTAATCTCATTATCTGTCCTTCCTGGTAATCTTGCAGCAATCTTGGACCACCTGATTAAAACAAATTAAATATTTAATACCATATAATTATTGGTATAAATTGTTTGAAAATCAGAATGGAGACAAACTAATAAAGCAAGATAAGGGAAAAGAACTACTATTTCAAGTCCACTTCATGAAGAGATGTAATAGATTGATAAGGTAAATAGAGCACTTCCTTTTGAAGCCAGAATATTTTTATATTAACTTAGTACATTACTTGACGATGCAGAAAATCATGAACAATTGAAAAGAATGGACCTTGGACCTAAATCAACCCCAAAAGCTAGCTTATGAGGTGAGGATTGCCCAAGCCATATAAGGAGACCAAGGACCTCAAATCCCTTCGATGTGGGACAACTCAACAACAATAAAGTAAAAGCAGTAATCGCTTCATTAAAGCAGAAATAAATATTCAATCAGAAATCATAGCATCTGATGCTGTTAACTTGTTTTTTTTTTCTTTATACACAAAAGCCATGCACTTTAAAGAGCAACAAAAGCTTTCGAAATACTCGCATTATGAGTTCAATCGGTTAGGATTTTGTCCTGAAATTTTAATATATTGGGGTCTATTTTCTTGAAAAAAGAGGAAATAAATTCCCTGGAGGAAAAACTTAATACTTCTAACATCAATAACAATATCCACAATGTAGTTATTATAGAATACTTATTTATTTAAGGAAGAGTTTATTTTCATCAATTAATTTTTTTTCTTTTAATAGTAGGAGATTTATGTAAGTCATTTGACCAAACCATATTAATATAATATATTTTATTAGTATATTTTTTATATTTGATTTATCATCTATCGAGCTTTATATTGTTAGCTTTCGCATGCATCATTTCGATCCAACGCAATCATAACTCGTGGCAGAGAAACTTTCCCTTTTGCCTTTCTTTCTGTGGCATGAAAATGCACATAGAAAAAAGAACATGAGACATTAAGAGAAAGGGAAGACAAATGGATAAAAAGGCCGAAAATAAACTCATCATTAGTAATGCTTACAAACAATAAATAAACAACTCTAACACAAACATACCGATTTCAGTAGACTTTCTGATAAAAAAGCTCACTACATAATACATGGAAATAAGCCGTTTAGCTCAGTTGGTAATTAGTAAATTATTTAATTAAACATCATAAAACAATTTTTTTTTTACAACAATAACACGTTTCAGTCCCAAACAAGTTTCTCTGTGTTATGTTAGAAAAAAACTGAGAGAAGTACATTACCTGTTTCCAAGACGAGCATGGAGATCAATTACCAATTTCTCCTCAGCATCACTAAGAAGTCCTCTTTTCAAGTCGGGTCGAAGGTAATTAGTCCATCGGAGACGACAACTCTTACCGCAGCGCCTAAGACCGGCGAGTTTAGGGACAGCACGCCAACAACATTGGCCATTTGTAAGAATAAAATTGATGAGTTTCTTGTCTTCATCAGCTGTCCATGGACCTTTCTTCACTCCAAGTTTGTCACAACAAGGTTGTCTTCCCATTATTACTACTACTCTCAACTACCACCAAACAAACAAAGTTACCAAAAGTGTTTGATAAATTTGCCCTTCTACCCACTTTTATACATAATCCACCAACTTCAACTTTCCTTGTAAAGTTCTCACTTTTCTCTTTGAAATTTTGTTTAAACATATATATTTTGATTTATGAAAGGATATGCCTATATATATATATAATGAGAGAGAATGTAAGATTCCATGGCCCACCTATGGTTTGTGAAAGCAACTCTTGAACTACAATTCCTTTTCTGGTGTTATCAACTCCACCCAAGAGAGAGTGATTGTGAATGATATAGATGATCCTAATACCAAGCGAAAACTCAAGAAATCCCTCTTCTTTTTCTTCCCTTTTTCTTAGTCAATATTTGGATGCAAATTTGATTGAAACTTGAAAAAAAAAATTAAAAGTTATGTTGGATAATAATTTTAAAACGATGAAGTTGTGTTTGAATATGCATTTTCTTTGAAAAAAAGTTGAAGTTTGGTAAGTAGAAGAAAAAATTTTTACCCAAAAACTATCATAAACCAATTTTTGAAAACTTGAAAACTTTTATACTTTTTGAGAACATGATCATATTTCACAAACAAATAATATTTTCAAAAAGAAATTTGAGAAAATAAAGTCAAAATATATGACCGAATAGAAACTTAGTCATATAGTATTCAATATTTACTAGTTCGACTAATCCCGATATGCGTTACTTATAGTTTGTTAAACAAAAAACACTTTCTATCAAAAAAAAGTATTAAAACTCGAACTTAAACCCTTTAATTGAGGGAGAAAGGATACAATCGATTCCATTATGCTCTTGTAATGGTATTCTTATTAATCTTTAACCTTTGCCCCACACTCCGAAAGGTATGGTCTGTTCTTTTTATTATTTCTTTTCTTCTTTTTTTTCTTCCCATTTTCATACACTATGTACTCTCTGTGATTGCACGCTTACTCAACCATTTCGTCATCACCAAGTTTACGGGACCTTTCAAATATGAGAAGTAATCTCGTACTATGTTTTACCATGATAACATTTATTTTCAGATTAACTATAGCCGAATCGTTTGATCTGTTTACTTTTGATGAGTATGTCAAATTATGTGAACGTTCATATCTACCCATTTCGTCTAAAAACTTAAATTAAACTATTAAATGAATATTTACACAATTCAAATATAGTATTAAATTGTATTTTAAAAGACATGAGCATAAGTAATGTGTTTTACACATATCTCATTGGGGCGTAAGCCCCGTATTTATTTTTTAATATGTTATAAAATAATATAATTAAAATAAATATTTATAAATTGGTAAATTGCATAAACATTGAAGAAAACAATAAATATGTGAAAAAGATATATATTATGTGCTCCATCTCCACAAAAAATTAATCAAAACAATCTATTATATGTTACTTACAAAGACAAGTAACATTAGTCGAAAAGAATAAAGTTTCTACATGGAGGAACAAAAAGCATGATTTTAACCTTTAATTTAAACATTGAACTTGCTACTATGAAGGAGAATAGAGTTCTCTTTGTGTTGTACAAAAAATGAATATTCATTGCTTTTTGAAAGACAAACAAAGTTATGATGACGATAACAAAGATAATAAAAGTTGATAACAAAGACAATGAAAGTTGATAACAATATTATTGGGAATCTGGATAGTGCGAAATATTGCCAAACAATGTTATGATGATAATAACAAAGATAATGGAAATTGATAACAACGACAATTAAAGCATATAAAGAAAACACAAATTTAATGCGGTTCGGTCAAGTGACCTACATCCACAAACAGAGAGGAATAATTCTACTATACCAACAAGAGTACAAAAGAGAGCACAAAATTAGAGTAAACACTATAATTAATCCCAAATATCCTAAGGGAATAACCTCACAAGATTACTCCAAAGAAAGGGTTCACACAAGTGTTTTCCAACACTTAACTCTTATACAAACACTCTTAATAAAAGGAAAAAAAGGCAAAAAAATAAGAAATGAAGACTCAAATCTCGTCGGTATGTTATTGATGTGTCCAAAATGAACTAGTGGCTTTTCCTTTTATAGGCTAAAAACTCTTGGGCTCTTAGGTGTAAAAGAAATATATAACTTGTGCAAATGATATTTACCATAAAAAGCAATATATTAGGTTCTAAAGAACATTGCCAACAAAGTCTACTTTGCAAGTATACTTATGTGAGATGGAATCCATTAGCCAAAATAATGGCCATAATAAAAAATCTCCACCTTAGCCTAATTTTGGTTAATGTGGTAAATTTACTCCATCCTCTCCGCAAAAGCCCCAACGGGCATATGTCAAAATTTAATCCCATCAAAATCAAATAAGTTGTCTAATACCGAAACAATAGTATGGCATATAACAGTGGATCCCAATAAAGTATAAATGTACCTGATCTGTGTGCTTTCATGATCACAAGAGCACCATGAGAAACTTTCAAAGTTACATCTTTGCCTGTGTACTTGTACCCTTTATTTGTATTACAAGAACTAGAAAATTCTTTTCTAGAATGTAACATAGAGGATTCATCAAAGTTTACATCTCTGTTAGTTATAAATTATGGTGCCGTAGGATCATGATACCATAGTCGGTATCTTTTCACCCTTGATGCATACCCAAGAAAAAAATACTTTTTAGTCCTTGACTCTAATTTTTTATCATTTACACGCATATATACAGGGAAACAACAACAACAACTACAACCATCTTGTATAATCCAACTTAGTGGTATCTTGGGAAGATATATGCAGACTTTACCCCTACCCTGGGATAGAGAGGTTGTTTCTAAATAGATCGTCGGCATCCTTCCTTCCAAGAACTTCCTACCTTGCTCTTGGGGAGACTCGAACTCACAACCTCTTGGTTGGAAGTGGAGGTTGATTACCATCAAGGCAACCAAATATCTTTAAATCATAATATTTAGCAGGAGTACCTATCCACATTTCTTCCGGAGTCTTGAAGTTCAAGGTGCAAAAAGAGCACGATTGACAATATAACAAGCTATAGAGTTAGTTTCTACCCAAAAGGCGTTTGTCAACCCAGCATTTGAAATCATGCAACGAGCCCTTTAATATGGCGGCAAACTCCTCATCCGTCATTTTATTCATTTTTTCTCCTTTTCTTGTAACGCCAAGTATAAGCCACCCTGAATTAGGACAGCTTCCATCTTTAATTGTCACATTCCGAGGTTTGCACTTTGGTCAAAATACTCAACATAGGTCATTGTTAAAGTCATATTGACTATAGAAACAAACATGGTTAGATCCAGCTTTAGTACCAATTTGTTAGGATCAGGAACCCGTATAGTGCGAAATTTAGTCAAAAAATATTATGATGGCAATAACAAAGACAATGGAAGTTGATAACAATGACAACTAAAGCAAATAAAGAATATATAAATTTTACGTGGTTTGGTCAAAGTGAACTACGTCCACAAAGGGAGAGGAGTAATTTCACTATACAAACAAGAGTACAAAAGAGAGCACAAAACTAGAGTAAGCATTCTAATTAATCCCAAATACCCCAAGAGAATAATATCACAAGATTATTCCAAAGAAAGGGTTCACACAAGTGCTTTCCAACACTAAACTCTCATACAAAACATTCTTAATAAAAGGAAGAAAGGAAGAAACAAGAAATGAAGACTCAAGTCTTGTTGGTGTATCTAAAATAAACTAATGGCCTTTCATGTTGTCGGCAAAAAGGACTTGGCCTCTTAGGTATAAAAGAAGAGATACAACTTGTGCAAATGATATCCACCATAATGCAATATTTTGGGTCCCAACTAATATTGCCAACAAAGTCTACTTTGCAAGTATGCTTATGTGAGATGGAATCCATTAGCCAAAACAATAGCCATAATTACACTCCCACTATATATGGGATCATGGGAAAGACTGGACTGCAAGACTCTATTGTACACAACCTTACCCTGCATTTCTACAAGAGGTTATTTTCACAGCTCAAACTTATGACCTCCAGATCACATGGCAGCAGCTTTACCAGTTACGCCAAGGCCCCCCTTCAATTTATATGAATGACGTATTCAACAAATTTTATTTTAATTTGAAAAGATCGTTGGATCTTACGCTTGATCACTATAAAAACGCGCTTCAAACACTCGGGCGTACGCCTCTTGAGACTTTCACCCAACACCTTTTTTTAGTGCGCCTTGCCCCAATGGTCATCCCAAAAATGCCTTTTAAATTACTGGTATGAAAATAGACAAGTGATCTTGAGTTCAAATTAATTTAATTTTACCACCACCTCCAGAAAAATAAAATGTATTCTTTTGTGTTTGAATTATGAAAAAGAATTAGACTCACACACGTTGACACATAAAATAGTTAAGTAATTAAAATATTCTCTCTCTAATTATATTTGAAGCTTTTAGATAAAATGATCACAAGATTTAATGAAATATTCGTCAATCATGTGGTTATCTTAATTTCATTTTGTTACGTTGAGGAAGAGACAAACCCAAAAATAAAGAATATAAAGAACACCAACTTTTAACGTGGAAAATCCTTCAAATAAAAGGTAAAAACCATGGGATCACAAAGATCCAAAAAAACTCCACTATAACAATAAAATGGTCATAAAAGTTCTCCAAATTGGATACACAACAAGTGCCAAACACGGAGCAACAATAGCAACAAGAGCAACAACTAATCAGTTGAAGAAAGAGTATTATCCACAAAAATAAAGCTGCTTTTCGAGGCTCGAAATCAGATGCTATGAGTCTCTAAATCCGATCTCCACCATTCAAATCCAATAATAAGATGTTACAAACACATCAGTAAAAATTTTAGCTCGATCCAATAGTTAATAAATTGGAAAATATGATTTGACTATTGATTGGTCGCAATAAAAATCTGCAGCAAAACAAATATTTTTCTTCTCTCTTCTCTCTTGACGAAAGCTCTCTCGAAAACCACTCTTATGTGCTTAAGTCTTTTAAATACTTGTATCAATGAGCGTAGGATAATTTTCCAAGGTGTTCCTATTTATAGATCAGGAGTGGTACTTTCTCTTAAAGCCAAAATCCACTCAAAATAGGAATAGACCAAATCCAATTTCGAATAGGATTGGAAACCAAAATAGAATAGGATTAGGCCATTGGGACTTTGGCTGGATAACATGGGCATGAGCCCAACAAACTCCCCCTCAAGCCAAGGGACTGAATGTGTCTTCAAGTAGAGGAACTATTGACAGGCTTCATGCCTGCCAATTTTCTAAAATATTCATGTTTATCTGCAACCACCGCCTTTATCAGCATATTCGAAGGATTTTCATCAGTGTGTATCTTCTCAACCTCAAATAATTTCTCCTCCACGGCTATTCTTATCCAATGATACTTTCTATTTATATGTTTGGTCTTATAATGAAAAGTGGAGTACTTGGTGAGACAGATGGCACTCTGATTATCACAAAATAAGATGTACCTTGGCTGCTCAAAGCCAAGATCATTAATAAACTCCTTCATCCATAATAGTTTTTTGGGACCTTCTGTGATAGCAATATGTTTGACTTCTATGGTGGATAGAGCTATGCACTTCTGTAGTCTAGATTGCCAAAAAATAGCTCCCCATGCAAAAGTGATCAAACAACCGGAAGTGGATCTTGAATTATCAAGATTTTCTCATAAATCAGAGTCTGTGTAACAAACAAGTTCAGGCTTGCAATTGCCAAAGCACATCTTCGAATCTGCGGTACCTTTCAAATATCTTAATATTCCTTTTGCTGCATCCCAATGTTCTTTTTAGGATTAGAAAGGAATCTACTAATAGTAGCAACGACATGTGCAATATCTAGTCTAGTGCAAACCATAACATTTATCAAGCTACCAATGGCAGAAGAGTAGGGAATACGAGACATCTCCTTTTTCTCTTCAGTAGATGGACTCTGACTAATACTCAATTTGAAGTGTTTAGTGAGAGCAGTACTAACCACTTTTGCATCTATCATATTGAACCTCTTGAGTACCTTCTCAATGTATTGATTTTAGGATAAAACTAACTCCTTTCTATCTTTGTGTAGGTAGATTTCGATGCCCAAGATTTGCTTTATTGGTCCCAAGTCCTTCATTGCAAACGATTTGCTCAACTGCTTCTTAAGGACTGCAATTCTGGATGTATTCTTTCCAACAATAAGCATGCCATCCATATAAAGCAATAAAATATACCATGGTCTGAAGAAGTTTTCTTATACCCTTGTTCTTCTATGATCGATTCAAACTTCAAATACCATTGCCTTGGAGCTTGTTTTAATCTATACATGCTCTTTTTCAATTTGCAGACATAATTTTCTTTTCCCTTAGTTACAATACCCTCAGGTTGTCTATATATAAATCTCCTCATCTAAATCATCATGAAGAAAAGCAGTCTTGACATCCATCTGCTCAACCTATAAATCTAGACTTACAGCTAAGCCTAGAACCACACGAATAGAAGACATATTCATCACAAGGGAGAAAATTCCATCAAAGTCAACTCCCTTCTTCTGGCCAAAATCTTTAACAACTAATCTCACCTTGTATCTAGGTGCAGAGGTGTAGTTATCTTGCTTTATTCTGAATATCCATCTGTTAGATAAAGCTTTTTACCTTTCCGTGATTTCACTAACTCATATATTACATTCTCATGGAGTGACTTCATCTCATCTTCCATCGCTTCGATCCACTAATATTTGTGAATATCTTGCAAGGCTTCATCATAATTCTTTGATTCTCTCATATCAGTCAAACATACATACTCATTAGGAGGATAACGCATGGATTTTTGCTTCTCCCCTGTATATCTTCTAAGAGAGGTTTCAGGAGCATTCAGAAGAATTACCTGTGTAGGAATTGGTTGCTGAACAACCAAAACTTCATCAACTGAATCATCCATAAGATCTACACCATGATGACTATTTTTATCTTGATCACTATCTCCATCATTGTCGCAGGTTCCTTCATGTGCAATAGGTGCCTTAGCAATTGAAACTGGATCAGTATCAACTAAGCTCTCTTTATTCTGAGAATATATCTTCTCAGCTTTGTCAATAGTCTTCAAAGAATATTGCATCGTGAGTTCTAATAATTTTATTGTCAACTAGGTCATAAAAATGATACCCAAACTCATCTTGACCATAAACGGTAAAGATGCGCTGCTTAGTTTTGACATCTAGTTTCGATCTCTAATCTTTATGAACATGCACACAAGATTTACACCCAAAAACTCTCAGGTGATCATTACAAGTATCTTTGGCAAACCAAACTTTGTTTGGTACATCACCATCCAAAGCAACTGCAGGAGATAAATTGATAACATAGGCAACAGTATTAAGGGCTTCTGCCTAAAATGTATTTGGAAGTTTAGCCTCTGAAAGTAAGCATCTAACTCTCTCATCTAGAGTTTTATTCATCCTCTCTTCCAAACTATTCAATTGAGGTGTCTTGGGCAGAGTTTTCTGATGACGAAGTCCTTTTTCCTTTCAATAGCTATCAAAGGGACCACGATATTCACCACTACTGTCAGTGCAGATACATTTTACTATCTTCCTCGTCTGTCTCTCAGCTAAGGTCTGAAATTCCTTAAACACGCTAAGTGCTTGATCTTTAGATTTTCAAAGGATACACCCAGAGCTTACAAGAACGATCATCAATGAAGGTCACAAAGTAAAGTGCACCTCCTTTTGACTTTACTTTAAAAGGACCACATAAATCAGATTGTACTAGCTCCAATAAATCGGGATTTCTTGAGGAAGGATGGCTATGAAAGGAAACTCTTTTCTATTTGTCAGCTAAATAATGTATGCACATTTTCATCTTTGCTTGTTTGACTTCAGAAAGCAAATTTTTCTTAGCCAAACACGTAAACCCCCTCTCACTCATATGACTCAATCTTCGATGCCACAATTTTGACAAAGTATCACTTTCCACCAAATTTATTGAGATGAAGAATAGAGACCTGTGTCACATATAAATAACTAGATTTGACTCCTTGATATACTACTAACGAGCCCTTGGTGAGCCTGTATTGGACATTAAAGAGGGCATTATGGTAACCTCCATCGTCTAATCTTCCTACAGTGATCTAATTGAAAGGAAAGTCTGGAGCATGCTTGACATCTTGAAGAACTAACATTGAACCATTATTAGTTTTCAAACAAACTGTACTAACACCAAACACCTTAACTTCACTAGCGAGTCATGAGCTGGTTTAGCCTAGGTTACAAGGTCTTGCGAGTTATGAGCTGGCTTAGTAGAGTCTCGCGTATCGGTACAGAAACATCTATACTTATCCTCGGAAGGCTGCAGAACTTTTAGGAAAACTTCACATTCTTGAAATGCTTGTCGTGTGAACTTGTTGATCCGAGTGCTAAACTTCTCTTTATTCTATTCTTTCGTAGTTAGTGAGGAGACGAGCTACCGGATGTGGCGGACGACCATCGGTACCACCCAGTGAGGCCACCAAAGGTCGTGGACACGCTCATGGTCGTGGTAGAGGCAGAGAAGCAGGGGCAGCACCAGTGGATCCTCCAGTTGCCCCAGCTCAGGATCAGGCACCGGCTTTGCCATTGTGATTTCGGGTCTGCAGGAGACTTTGGCTCAGATATTGATAGTTTGCACTAGCCTGGCTTAGGCAGTTTCAGCCACCATAACAGCAACTACTTCGGAGGCTGGGGGAGGCAATCAGACCTCCGCTTCTCACACACCTGAGCAGGTAGAGTAGGGCTTACAGACAGTAGAGGCACCTCCAGCTCAACCAGTTGCACTAGTGCAAGAGTTCAGGGTTCCACCTATGCCTGAGGATGAGCTGCGTCGCCTCGAGAGGTTTGGCAGAGTCTAGCCTCTGACATTTAGTGGTGGTGAGGGCGAGAATGCCCAGGGTTTTCTTGATAGGTGTTAGCGAATGCTCAGTACAGTAGGTATTTTGGAGTCTGATGATGTGGCATTTACCACCTTTTAGTTTACTGGGGCTGCCTTCACTTGGTGGGAGGCGTATGAGAGGCGTAGGTCGGCTGGTGCAGCACTTTTGACTTAGCAGGAGTTCTCCACTCTCTTCTAGGAGAAGTATGTATCACAGTCCCGCGAATGAGGCTACTTGGGAGACCGAGCGAGAGATGCAAAGCAGATTCCCTCACTTGTTTGAGGTTTCAGGTATGTTTCTTGACCCACTCGAGGACGAGCGTTTATTTTAGTTGGGGAGGATGTGATGACCCGACCCGTCGTCACGTGAGTGACCACTTCATTTTCACTGTTTTCAAATTCTTTATGCTTCATTATCCGTATCTTATATGGTCAAGTTGGTTCGGAGAGGTTTTGGTAGGAAATGAGACACTTACTTTTTTTAAGGAAGGTTTGAATTGGAAAATTCAACCAGATGTTGACTTATGAAGTAGAGGGTTTGGATATGATTTTCGGTGATTCGATTAGCTTCAGGGATGATTTGTGACCTAGGATCATGATCGTAATTGATTTAGGAGGTCTGGTGTAGAATTAAACTTGAATTGGCGAAGTTGGTATTTTGGCTAATTCCGGTTGATAGGTGAGATTTTGATCCGAAGGGTCAGCCCTCGTCTTCTGGTCCAGTTTCTTCAGCACCCTCCTAGCGAGCTAAGGGTGAGGGTCAGGCAGTCAGGGGTCGCCCCAGAGGGAGAGGTCGATCAGGCGGTGATCATGCTCGTTTTTACCCTCTTCAGGGCAGGACAGATGCTATTGCTTCAGATGCTGTCATTTTTACAGGTACTATTTTAGTCTGCCACAGACTTGCCTCAGTCTTATTTGATCCCAATTCCATCTATTCTTATGTGTCCTCGTAATTTTCTCATCATTTGGGTACGTCCCGAGGGTGTCTTGCTTACCCTTATGTATCTACCTCGGTGGGCGATACTATTATTGTAGACCATGTGTACCACTCATGTTTGGTGACTATTGGGGGTCTGAGACCCTAGTTGATCTATTGTTATTTAGCATCGTGGATTTTGATATCATTTTGGGCATGAACTGGTTGTCTCCGTATCATGCTATTCTAGACTGTCATGCTAAGACAATTACTTTGGCTATACTAGGTGTACTGAGGATCGAGCGGCGTGGTGTGACTAATTGTGTTCCTAGTAGGGTGATTTCGTTCTTAAAGGCCCAACATATGGTTGGGAAGGGTTGGCTTTCATATTTGGCGTTCGTGAGAGATGTTGGAGCCGATACTCCTAGCACTGATTCTGTTCCAGTTTTGATGGGATGGTATCCTTTGCTATTATCGTTATTTTCGCATTTATAACTATTTACACGTGCTTTAGGATTAGTTAAATGTTGATTATATGTTAATAAAGGTGTTTGCGTTGTTCTAGATGGCCTCGTCTTTACGAGAGGCGCCATCATGACCGGGCGTGGGCTTAGGGATGTGACACTGTGCCAACACCAAACACCTTAACTCACTGGCATTGCCCATTTTTAACACTCCAGAAATAACAGGAGTATAAGATGAGAAAAAATCTTTTCTTGGTGTGACATATGAGGTAGCTCCAGAATCTACTATCCAGCTCGTCTTATGGGATACCAAATTGATGACATATTCATCATATGCAAAAAGAAGGTCATCTCGAACAATAGCAACAATTGTTCTCATTATTTTCAGCCTTCTTTCCTTCTCTAATTCTTGATTCAACTTGCGGCAAAACCTTTTGATTTTTTCTTTCTTGCCACAATGGTTGCATGTAATATTATAATATTTGGACCTTGACTTACTTCTAATTTTACCTCTATTCCTTGAGCCTCTTGTTCTATCTCTCCCCCGGTATTTCGTAACTAAGATATCTGCGACGAACCCCAAGATTTTCTCCGTACTTCCTCGTTCAACACACCACTCTTAGCATATTTCATGGTCACCTTACCTCTAGGAGCTGAATTTGTCAAAGAAACATTAAGAGTTTCCCAGGAGTCTGCCAGAGTATTAACAAGTCAAAGTCTTTGTATCTCATCATCAAAATTAACTCCCATTTCAGATAGCTGATCAAAGACGCCCTGAAAATCATTTATGTGATCAAGGATAGGGTTGCCTTCCTTGTATTTAAAAGTCATCAATTGCTTTAGTATAAACAATTTGTTGTTCCCGATTTTTGAAGCATAAAGAGTCTCTACCTTTTCCCACAATGATCTAGCATATATCTCGTTCACAATATAGTTGCGAATATTATCTTCAACCCATTTTCGTATATATCCACATACTTGTTGGTGATCGAAATTCCAATTTTTATTTTATATACTCTCGGGTTTATGCGCTGAAAAAGCGGGCAGATGCATCTTCTTCACAAACAACAAGTCTTTCATCCTACTTCTCCTCTCCCATTTAAACATACCATCTTGCTTATATTTGCCTCAATTCCGTAACAACCCAAATAAATAATCAAGGCTCTGATACCACTGTTATCTTGAGGAAGAGGCAAATTCGAAAATAAAGAAAACAAAGAACACCAAATTTTAACATGGAAAACCCTTCAAATCGAAGGCAAAAATCACGGGATCACAAAGATCCAAAAAAACTCCACTAAAACAATAAGAGGGTTACAGAAGTTCTCCAAATTGGCTACACAAAAATTGCCAAACACAGAGCAACAATAGCAACAAGAGCAACAACTTACCAATTCAAAAAAGAGTATAATGCACAAAAGCGAAGCTGTTGTTCAAGGCTCGAAATCAGATGCTACGAGTCTATAAATCCAAACTCCACCATTCAAATCCATGACCAAGACTAAAGACACTCGATCAAAATTTCAGATGGAGGTCACGATTAATGAATTGGAAACATAATTTGAATATTGGCTGGTCTAAATAAAAATCTGCAACAAAATAAATATTTTTCTTCTCTTTTCTTTCTTGACGAAAGCTCTCTCAAAAACCACTCTCATGTGCTTAAGTGTGACGACCCAAAGGGGTTATCACCGTAGTTCTCCCTTTTCTTGCTCTTCTAAGGCCTTGAAAACCTCTTATTGGGTTGCCTCGATTTGCATGCGCAGTCCGGGCGCGAAGGCGGAACATTTTTATGTGAAAATATTTGAATTATGTGTCAAATACTATGATTTTTGATACTAATATTGCTATAGTTAACTTTGATCAATGTTTTGGTTAAACGGAGCCAGACCCGTAATGTGATGGTCCCAGAGGGTCCGAAAGGAAATTTGTAGCCCTGGCGTATACACGGAATTGAAATATGAGGTCCCAGGCCCGAGTACGGAGCTTTTCTGTGAAATTGTTGCTTCCTCTTTTTAATAAAAAATACATACATGGTAGTCGGGGAACCAGGCACGAAATGCTTAAGGTAAAATGGAAATGAAAATTTCATCAAAAGTGATGGTATTGGGATCGTATTTTGGTTCCGATGCCCGGTACAAGTCTTATATGGGCGCTAATGCTATATGTAAAGTTTGGTTTAAAAAGGACGTCGTTTGATGTGTTTCGGACTAAAAGTGAAAAAGTTTGACAATTTAGAACTTTGAAATGAAAATCATGAGTTTTGGAGGTTGATTCTTTGGTTTTGATGTTATTTTGGCAATTTGATCGCATGAGTGAGTCGGTAGGATGTTTTTGAGGTTGTGTGCACGTTTGGGTTGGAGCCCCTAGGGCTCGGGTGAGTTTCGGATAGGTGTTAGGCTCATTTTGTTGCATTTGAATCTACTGGTGTCTGCAGTCTTCGCAATTGCGAAGACTTGTTCGCAAATGCGAACCTCCCTTGTTTGGCCTTTCTTCGCAAATGCGACATTTATCTCACAAATGTGATATCCCTGCTTTGGCAGCCAGACTTCGCAAATATGAAGTCAATCTCGCAATTGCGAGCTTCCCCAGCCTAAACCTGTATCCGCATTTGCGAACAATTTCTCGCAAATGCGAGATCCCCTTCATTTTTTCCTAGTTCGCAATTGCGAACACATTCTCGCAAATGCGAAGTCCCCCTTATTTCTTCCAAGATCGCAAATGCGAAGTTAATATCGCATTTGCGACATCTGCACCTGCGAATTTTATACTTAACCGATTTTAAACCTCACTTTTCATATTTTCGCAACCCAAAACCTCCATAGGCGATTTCTCTCAAACCCCTTCGTCCCTAGACAAAATGTAAGTCAATTATTACTAGTTTTCTTCAATCCTTATCATCTTCTAATATGATTTCATCCTTAAATTAAAGCTTTCATGGTTAAAAATGGAGATTTGGGTAGAATTATGGTTTTTCAATAATTGGGGATTTGGACCTCAATTTTGGGTCCGATTTCAAAACAAATTACATATATGAACTCGTGGGGAAATGGGTAACCCGGTTTTGGTTCGAACCTCAGGTTTTGACCACTTGGTTCCGGGGGCGTTTTGGCAATTTTTGGATAAAACTTTGGGAATTTCATTCTTATGCATTCAAATTGATTTAATTAGCATTTGTTGATACATTTGAGTAAATCGTTGTCAGATTCAATCGGTTTTGAAGCGAATTCGAGGGGTAAAGCTATTCTAGAAGCGTGAGTTGAGTTGGAAGCTTTCGAGGTAAGTTTTTGATCTAACTTTGGCTTGAGGGAATAGGATTCGGATAATACTTGCTATGTGCTATGTGGAGTCGGTGTACAGGTATGGTGACGGTTACCTATGCGCTCGAGTCTAGCATGACTGTGAGTCATAATTGCTATTAAATTTTCGAAAGAAGTGAACAATTTGGATATTTACTCGTTAAATGAACTGTGAATTGATAGTTGAGAAGAAAATGATTTAAGGAAGGAATTACGGTGTTTTCCCTTGCCGGGATTTGTTGTTGAATCGTTTTCCCTTGCCGGGACTTATTTCGGAGTTGTTCTTCCCTTGCCGGGATATTTTGGGCTGTTTGCTGTACCCTTGCCGGGTTAGACTATTATATTGATGTGCTTCCCTATCGGGATCATCTGTGAAGAGATTGTTAGAATTATTCAATTGCATTACATATTGGGATCGTGTGACACGCCGACCGCGAGATATTATTATGGGATCGTGTGGCACGCCGCCAATATATTGTTATTGGCCTGAGATGCCGGTGACATTTATTATGGGATCCTGTGGCACGCCGCCCACATATTGTTATTGGCCTGAGATGTCGGTGACATTTATTCTGGGATCGTGTGGCACGCCGCCCACCTATTGTTATTGGCCTGAGATGCCGGTGACATTTATTATGGGATCGTGTGGCCCGCCGCCCACCTATTGTTATTGGCCTGAGATGCCGGTGAAATTTTTCACAGAGAATACGGGAGCGTGTGGCACGCCGTCCACTGTAGATGCGTGTAATCATTGAGCTACTCCATACTATTGGTTGGGTGAGGATGTGTGATAAAGTACGATGGGTGATGTCGTACACTGTGATGGATTATCTTGGTGAGGACGAGAGTAAGAGCACGATGGGTGGTGTCGTGCAACGTTTGTTTTACGGGTCTTTCTTATATTGGTGTTTGTTATATTGTTTCCACTTCCTTGTTTTTGATGATTAGATAATTGGACTGCTACACCCCCAGCATGTCCCCTTCCTACTCTCTGTTTAGAATTTGTTATTCTATGTTACTGCACATACATCTGTACAGGTTGATTGTGGTAGGTCTGGTTTAGCATCGTCAGGGTTAGGCCGGGCAATTACCGGCACATGGGGTCGGTTGTGCTGATACTACGCTTATGTGCCTTTTATGCATAGGTCAGGACCCAGCCTACGGACCGCAGCTATAGTTCGGGAGTGATCCTTCAGTCCAGAGGCTTTGAGGTAGTTCGCTGGCGTTCGCAGGCCCCGAGTCTCGTCTATCTATTTCTTTTAGTTTGTTTAATTGTATCAAACAAACATATTATGTATTTATTTTTAGACTGTTGTTTTTCGTACTCTTTTAGTCGTCCGTGAGCAGTGACACCAGATACTGGGTAGAGGCAGGTTGTTAGTTTTCCACACCTTGTATTCGTTATTGTTATTAAAAGACTTCCACATGCTTTAATTAATTATTCTAGTATTTAACTTGTTTTAGATTAAGTTTTGTGAAAATGATTATAAGGGTTGGCTTGCCTAGATTCGACAGTAGGCGCCATCACGACTCGCGATGGTGGGTAGATCCGGGTCGTGACAAAGTTGGCATCAGAGCACTAGGTTACTTGG
Source organism: Nicotiana benthamiana (assembly GCA_034376525.1). NCBI lineage: Eukaryota > Viridiplantae > Streptophyta > Magnoliopsida > Solanales > Solanaceae > Nicotiana > Nicotiana benthamiana. Next base: position 90,373,393 of record CM067332.1, on the reverse strand, counting down.
GTCTCACAACTCATGGAAAAGCTCGGTAGAGTCTGAGGGATTGGTACAGAGACGTCTGTATTTATCCCCCAGAGGCTACAAAGTTAGCAAAAGTTTTACTTTGTTCATTCTTGCAATGCGATTCTCTCCCCAAATATAGCTTGTCGTTCTACTCCGTTCTTTCGTAGATGGCGACAACACATGCGTCTTTTTCTTCCACGCAGTAGACCAAGCCCTCAGCAACAGCTCCTGCAAGGGGCTGGGGCCGAGGCCATGCCAGAGGCCGTGGCAGGGGCAGAGCTTAGCCCCAGGCAGCAGTTCCAGAGGCGGAGCCTCATATTGTTTCGATTAATAGGTTCCAGCTCCACCAGCTCCAGTGGGCCCAGCTCAGGTCCCAGGAGGAATGATGCTTTCTTCAGATCTTCAGGATGCTCTTGTCCGCATAGTAGGCTTTATGGACAGTGTAGCTAGAGCAGGATTGCTGCCAGTAACACCAGCCACTTCTCAGGCTGGAGGAGGGCTTCAGACCCCTGCTACACGTACTTCGGAGCAGGTAGCTCCCCGGACTCAGGTCTCGTTGGTTCATCCCGCAGTGGCAGCTCAGACAGGCACTAGAGCTCAGGCCAGAGATGGGACGGCATGTCTTCGGATGCTTTGTGGAGACTTGATCGGTTCTCCAACCTTTTCACTACTACATTCAGCGGTGCTTCATCGGAGGATCCCCAGGACTTTCTATATGGTTGTCATGAGATCCTCAGAACTATGGGGATAGTGGAAACCAATGGGGTCGATTTCTGCACTTTCAGGCTTGTGGGGTCCTCCAAGACTTGGTGGAGAGATTTTTGTCTATCTAGATCAGCAGGGTATCCAACTTTGACATGAGATCAGTTCGCAGAGTAATTTTTGGAGAAGTTTCTCCCCGTCACTCAACGGGAGGAACTTCGCAGCCAGTTTGAGCATCTTCAACAGGGCTCCACGACCGTGACACAGTATGAGACAAGATTTGTTGACTTGGCACGCCATGCAGTAGTGATACTCCCTACAGATCGGGAGAGGGTCCAGAGGTTCATTAATGGATTGATTCAGCCCATTTGCCTACATATGGCTGTGGGAGTTGGCAGTGATATTGCTTTTCAGGAGATGGCCAATACGGCCCGCCGAGCAGAGATTACATTGGCTCGGGGAGGTAGTCAGGGTTCAGACAAGAGGCCTCGACATTCTACCAGATTTAGTGGTACCTCATATGGAGGTAGGGACTTCCATAACATGGGCCATCCCGCGAGACCTTTCCAGTCTGCACTCTAGGCTTCACATAGTGCTCCAGGTGGTCGTAGCTCTCAGCCACAGTATTTTGACCAGCAGCTCTTCAGCTCACCATCAGCTCCTATCAGTGCACCACCACTTCGGTATTCTCTGCAGCCGAGAGCTTGCTTCACTTGCGGTGACCCGAGGCACATTGCCAAGTATAGCCCTCGAGCTTCCAGCAGTTCACAGCAGCAGGGTCCTCGTCCCATGATTCAGGCAGCAGATGATCCACATGCCGCCCCGCTGGCTAGAGGTAGGGGTAGAGGCCATAGAGGTGGAGGTAGGGAGCGTAGATGTGGATCTCAGACTGCCAGAGGCAGAGGTCAGCTCGCAGCATATCATCCCAGAGAAATAGTTCAGGGAGTTGAGGTCAGCCCCATTGATATGCTTTGAGGCAGTTGAAGGTCCACAAGAAGAATTATCCAGTTCATGACTTAGAGTTGGCAACCCTTGTTCATGCCTTGAAGATCTGGAAGCATTATTTGTATGGTGTGACGTGTGAGGTGTACGCGGATCACAACAGCCTTCAGTACTTGTTCAAGCAGAAAGAGTTGAATTTGAGACATCGGAGGTGATTGGAGTTGTTGAAAGATTATGATGTTTCTATTTTATACCACCCAGGGAAGGCCAATGTGGTGGCCGATACCTTGAGTAGAAAGTCCACCAGTAAGGGTAGTCTTGCATATATTCCGGTCAGCCAGAGACCGCTTGCCTTGGATGTTCAGGCCTTGGCCAATAGATTTGTGAGATTGGATATTTCTGAGCCCAGCAGGGTGTGAGCTTGCAGGGTTGCTCGCTCGTCATTGATGTAGCGTATTCGGGAGCCACAGTTTGATGATCCCCATTTGTATGTCCTGGGAGACACTGTACAGAGGGGAGGTGCCAAGGAGATGACTTTGGGAGATGATGGCATATTGAGGTTGCAGGGGCAAGTTTGTGCGCCTAATGTTGATGGTATTCGAGAGTCGATCTTAGAGGAGGCCCACAGTTCTCAGTATTCTATTCACCCGGACGCCGCAAAGATGTATCAAGATTTGAGGCAGCATTATTGGTTGCGTAGAATGAAGAAAGACATTGTTGCATATGTGGTTCATTTTCTAAATTGCCAGTAGTTTAATTACGAGCATCAGAGGCTCGGTGGATTATTTCAGAGGATTGAGCTTCCTGAATGGAAGTGGGAGAGAATCACCATGGATTTTGTTGCTGGCCTTCCGATGACTCGGAAGAAGCTTGATGCTATATGGGTTATTGTTGATAGGCTGACTAAGTCAGCGCATTTCATCCTAGTTTCCACCACCTATTCATCCGTTAGGTATGCATAGATTTATATCAGGGAGATCGTTCGCCTTCATGGGGTGCCCATATATATTAATTTGGATCGGGGTCCATAGTTTACCTCGCATTTCTAGAGAGCGGTGCAGCATGAGTTGGGTACCCAGGTCCAGTTGAGTTAAACATTTCACCCCAGACAGATGGTCAGAGCGAGAGGACCATTCAGATTCTTGAGGATATGCTCTCAGCCTGCGTTATTGATATTGGAGGCTCGTGGGACCAGTTCTTGCCTTTAGCAAAGTTTGCCTACAACAACAGCTACCAGTCCAATATTTAGATGGTCCCGTATGAGGAGTTGTATGGTAGGCGGTGTTGGTCCCCAGTCAGATTGTTTGAGCCGAGAGAGGCTGGGTTATTAGGTACAGACTTGGTACATGAGGCCTTGGATAAGGTCAAGATCATTCAGGACAGACTTCGGTCAACTCAGTCTAGGAAGAAGAGCGTTGCAGATCGTAAGGTCAGGGACGCTTCTTTCATGCTTGGTGAACGAGTATTGCTCTGTGTATCGCCTATGAAGGGCGTGATGAGGTTTGGGAAGAAGGGCAAGCTTAGCCCTAGGTATATTGGCCCGTTTGAGGTTCTGGACTGTGTGGGGAATGTGGCTTATAGACTTGCGTTGCCACCTAGCTTGTCAGCGTGCATTCGGTTTTTCATGTATCCATGCTTCGGAAGTATCACGGTGATCCCACCCATGTGTTAGATTTCAGTATTCTCATATTGGACAAGGATCTGTCGTATGAGGAGGAGCTGGTGACTATTTTAGACCGGTAGGTTTGACAGTTGAGATCGCGGAGTTTTCCTTCAGTGTGTGTTCAGTGGAGAGGTCAGACTCCTAAGGCATTGACTTGGGAGTCCGAGTCTGATATGTGGAGCCGTTATCCCCATCTATTCCCCGACTCAGGTACTTCTTTCTTTTGTCCATTCGAGGACGAACGGTTGTTTAAGAGGTGGAGGATGTGACGACCCAAATAGGTCATCACCGTAATTCTCCTTTCCTTGCTCTTCTGAGGCATTGAAAACCTCTTATTGGGTTGCCTTGCAGTCTGGGCGCGAAACCGGAACATTTTAATGTGAAAATATTTGAATTATGTGTTAAAAACTATGAATTTTGATACTAATATTGATATAGTTGACTTTGGTCAACGTTTTGGGTTAACGGACCTGGACCCGTAATTTGATGGTCCTGGAGGGTCCGTAAGGAAATTTGGGACCCGGGCGTATTCCCGGAATCGAAGTTCGAGGTCCCAGGCCAGAGTACGGAGCTTTTCTGTGAAATTGTTTTTGAAAATGCTTTTGGTAAAATGGAAACGAAAATTTGATCAAAAGTGATGGTATTGGGATCGTATTTTGGTTCCGATGCCTGGTACAAGTCTTAAATAGGCGTTAAGCGCTATCTGTAAAGTTTGGTTGAAAACGGACGTCGTTTGACGTGTTTTGGACTAAAAGTGGAAGAGTTTGAAAATTTAGAACTTTGAAATGAAAATCATGAGTTTTAGAGGTTGATTCTTTGATTTTGATGTTACTTTGGCGATTTGATCGCACGAGTGAGTCTGTAGGATGTTTTAGAGGTTGGGTGCATGTTTGGGTAGGAGCCTTGAGGGCTCGGGTGAGTTTCGGATAGGTGTTTGGCTCATTTTGTTGCATTTGAATCTGCTGGTGTCTGCAGTCTTCGCAATTGCAAAGACTTGTTCGCAAATGCGAACCTCCCTTGTTTGTCCTTTCTTCGCAAATGCGACGTTTATCTCGCAATTGCGATATCCCCCCTTTGGCAGCCAGACTTCGCACATGCGTAGTCAATCTCGCAATTGCGAACTTCCCCAGCCTACACCTGTTTCCGCATTTGCGAACATTTTCTCGCAAATGCGAGTTCCCCTTCATTTTTGCCTAGTTCGCAATTGCGAACTGTTTCTCGCAAATGCGAAGTCCCCCTTATTTCTTCCCTGCTCGCAAATGCGAAGTTAATATCGCATTTGCGACATCTGCACCTGCGAATTTTATACATAACCGTTTTTAAACCTCACTTTTCACATTTTCAAAACCCAAAACCTCCATAGGCGATTTCTCTCGAACCCTTTCGTCCCTAGACCAAATGTAAGTTAATTTTTACTAGTTTTCTTCAATCCTTATCATCTTCTAAAATGATTTCATCCTTAAATCAAAGCTTTCATAGTTAAAAATGGATATTTGGGTAGAATTTAGGTTTTTTAATAACTGGGGATTTGGACCGCAATTTGGGGTGCTATTTCAAAACAAATTGCATATATGAACTCGTGGTGGAATGGGTAACCCGGTTTTGGTTCGAACCTCGGGTTTTGACCACATGGCCCGGGGGCGTTTTTGGAATTTTTTGATAAAACTTTGAAAAGTTTATTCTTATGCATTCGAATTGATTTAACTAGCATTTGTTGATACATTTGAGTAAATTGTGGTTAGATTCGATCGGTATTGAAGCGAAATAGAGGGGTAAAGCTATTCTAGAAGCGTGAGTTGCGTTGGAAGCTTTCGAGGTTAGTGTTCAATCTAACTTTGGCTTGAGGGAATAGGATTAGGATAATACTTTTTATGTGCTATGTGGAGTCGGTGTATGGGTATGGTGATATTTACCTATGCGCCCGAGTCTAGCATGACTGTGAGTCATAATTGATATTAAATTGTTGAATGAAGTTAACAATTGTGATAATTACTCGTTAAATGAACTGTGAAATGATAATTGAGAAACAAATGAATTAAGGAAGAAATTATGGTGTTTTCCCTTGCCGGAATTTGTTGTTGAATCGTTTTCCCTTGCCGGGACTTATTGTGGAGTTGTTCTTCCCTTGCCTGGATATATTGGGATGTTAGTTGTACCCTTGCCGGGTTAGACTGTTATATTGATGTGCTTCCCTACCGGGATCTTCTGTGAAGAGATTGTTAGAATTATTCAATTGCATTACATATTGGGATCGTGTGGCACACCGACCACGAGATATTATTATAGGATCATGTGGCACGCCGCCCATATATTGTTATTGGCCAGAGATTCCGGTGACATTCATTATGGGATCGTGTGGCACGCCGCCCACCTATTGTTATTGGCCTGAGATGCCGGTGACATTTATTATGGGATCGTGTGGCACGCCGCCCACCTATTATTATTGGCCTGAGATGCCGGTGACATTTATTATGGGATCGTGTGGCACGCCTCCCACCTATTTTTATTTCCCTGAGATGCCAGTGACGTTGTGCACAGAGAATACGGGAGCGTGTGGCACGCCGTCTACTGTAGATGCGTGTAATCATTGAGCTACTCCATACTATTTATTGGGTGAGGATGAGTGATAAAGTACGATGGGTGATGTCGTACACTGAGATGGATTATCTTGGTGAGGACGAGAGTAAGAGCACGATGGGTGGTTCCGTGCGTTTGTTTTACGGGTCTTTCTCATATTGGTGTTTGTTATACAGTTCTACTTCCTTGTTTTTGATGATTAGATAATTGAACTGATACACCCCCAGCATGTCCCCTTCCTGCTATCTGTTTAGAAATTGTTATTTTATGTTACATTGCACATACATCTGTATAGGTTGATTGTGGTAGGTCCGGTTTAGCCTCGCCACTACCTCGTCGGGGTTAGGCCGGGCACTTACCAGCACATGGGGTCGGTTGTGCTGATACTACGCTTCTGTGCCTTTTGTGCACAGGCCAGGACCCAGCCTACGGACCGCAGCTATAGTTCGGGAGTGATCCTTCAGTCCAGAGGCTCTGAGGTAGTTTGCTGGCGTTCGCGGGCCCCGAGTCTCATCTATCTATTTGTTTCAGTTTGTTTAATTTCATCAAACAAACATATTATGTATTTCTTTCAGACTGTTGTTTTTAGTACTCTTTTAGTCGGTGAGCAGTGACACCAGATACTGGGTAGAGACAGGTTGTTAGTTTTCCGCACCTTGTATTCGTTATTGTTACTAAAAGACTTCCGCATGCTTTAATTAATTATTCTAGTATTTAACTTGTTTTAGATTAAGTTTTGTGAAAATGATTATAAGGGTTGGCTTGCATAGCTTCGACAGTAGGCGCTATCACGACTCTCGATGGTGGGTAGATCCGGGTCGTGACATTAAGTCTTTCATAGACTTGTATCAATGAGCATAGAATAATTCTTTAAAGTTGTCCTATTTATAAATTATAAGTGATGTTTTTTATTAAAACCAAAACCCACTTAAAATAGAAACAAATCAAATTCAATTCCAAATAAAATTAAAAATTAAAAGAGAATAGAATTAGACTATTAGGTTTTTGGCCGAAGAACGTGGACATGATCCCAACACATTTTATGCTAAACTTTTCTATAAATTAAAAATTGTCGACTGTCATCAAAATACTGTCTACCACTTTCTTGTCAGTGCTTCAGTTTCAATTTATTTTACTTGTTCAATATGCAATAATAACATTCTCCTCATTTAATGTTAGCCAAAAGAATTTATGAAAGAACTAGAGGAGGATATGCCGATGATTTTTCAATGTGTTATAATTGTGGAAAAGAATGTTTCACTATGTAGTAACTTGCAAGAGAGAGTTATTGTATATATTACACATAATTTACAAATAAATATGAGAACATTCTTCATTCTTTTCATCAAACATTTGTTAAAATCTTTAATTCATTATGAACATAGTGACTGAAAGTTTTTAACAAAAATCTTTAGATTTTTTCTATTTATTTTTCTTTGCTCAACACAGTAAGAGTAGTGGGCCAGAGTCTCATGTACAAGGCAAGAAACATATTTTAGTTACCTGTATTTTTGCCATTATTCTTCCTTCTCTAATTCTACAGTTTCTTATTTAAAAGATAACATATTGATAAGGCCTTTTGCGTACTAGGAAACTATTTTAGTAACACATATTTATAAGGCTGGTGGAATGTCAATGTCTTGTCCCCCAGATATGATTTTGTGGTTTGAACATAGTTTTGAAGTAGTTTTCAAGTATTTTTGGAAAGTATGTTGGAATGAATCCAAATAAAACACTTTAGCCTTCATATTGAATTACTTGGAACAACAACATAAGCGGAAGCGTACCTGAATCCATAAGTGGAAGCTCCTTAATCCTTCTTGAAGATTGTTCAAGGTTTGCCTTTGGAAGCTCCTTGATCCTTCTTGAAGATTGTCTTGAAGTTTTGGCTTTCACTTGATATCCAAGACAAATGTGAGGATTGGTTTTCCACTTGATATGCAAGAACAAGTTTGTGCTCTCTCTCTTAATGGGAGGAAGAAGAAGAGAATGTCTTGCATTCTTGTGGGAACCATAACCCCCCTTATTATAACATGTGAGTTATGAAACTCAAAGGTCACAAGAATGTAACCTTGGTTACATGTATGTAACCTTAGTTAGCCCATCATTAACTAAGGTTACTCTTTTGGGTATCTACACATTAGTCCTACATTTTATATGACAATGTATTGGCCCCCTTAACAATAATGTCCATAAGACCACTAATATAGGCCAAACCAAAAGATAGCACATAACATATAATTAATCCATATATTGTCCATATGTATGTAGTATAAGTCCAAATGTCTAACAATCTTCCACTTGGACTATACATTCATGCATATGTACAAACCTTAGCATTATATGTTACATTATAACTTTATGAGCTCAGAATTGCTATCATAATAAAATTGTCATGAACAATCCGGTCCATCAATCATACCAACATAGGATCTAAGAGATCTTAGTTACTCTTGCGTAACTAGACCCAACATAGATCACGTATATCAATATAACTAACGACATGGAT